>CM018078.1:123762972-124362972 GCA_008658365.1 Alca torda | reverse complement strand
ATTTACATGGGGATGGCCCAGTCTTGAACGTGCTGCTTGAAGCGACACTCGTAGTTGAAGATCTTGTAGCTGATGGCAATATTCTCCACCCGGGAGCTGAAGAGGAGCCAGAAGAAGAAGCGGTTGATCCAACACACCAAGCTGGGCACGAAGGTGCTGCAGGGGAGAGAGCAGGAGGTGAGGCCTGACCCCAGAGCTACTGTGGACAGGGTGGAGTGGCAGGGTGGACCCCTTGGCAGAGTCCTCAGTGGCCACAGTCCCTCTTCTCCCTCTTCATGGAGTACAGGTTGGCTCTCCTGTGCCACCAGGGTCCTGCTTCCCAGCCTAGCCTCCACAACCTGGCTGGGTTTCCTCTCTCTACCCTGGTACTCAGGGCACACTCACAGCCAACGCTGTCCCCCAAAAAGCTTCTTTGCTGCCGCAAACCCACGCAACCTCAGCACTCTGCTCCATCAGTGGGCCAAGGCCAACGGTGTGAGGTTCAACAAGGCCAAGTGCCGGGTCCTGCACTTGGGTCACACCAACCTCATGGACACTACGGGCTTGGGGAAGAGTGGCTGGAGAGCTGCCCGGCGGAAAGGGACGTGTTGGTCAACAGTGGCTGAATATGAGCCAGCAGTGTGCCCAGGTGGCCAAGGAGGCCACCAGAATCCTGGCCTGTGTCAGGAACAGTGTGGCCGGCAGGAGTGGGGCAGTGACCGTCCCCCTGTACTTGGCTGAGGGAGCTGGGGGTGTTCAGCCTGGAGAGAAGGAGGCTGAGGGGAGACCTTCTCGCTCTCTCCAGCTCCCTGAAAGGAGGGGGGAGCCAGGGGGGGTCGCGCTCTTCTCCCAAGGAACAGACCGTGGGACAAGAGGAAACGGCCTCAAGTTGCACCAGGAGAGGTTTAGGATGGATATTGGGAACAATTTCCTCCCAGAAAGGGTTGTGAAGCGTTGGCAGAGGCTGCCCAGGGCAGTGGTGGAGTCGCCATCCCTGGAGGGATTTAAAAGCCGGGCAGACGCGGTGCTGAGGGACATGGGGTAGTGGTGGCCTTGGCAGTGTTGGGTTGATGGTTGGACTCGATGATCTGAAAGGTTTTTTCCAACCGAGACGATTCTACGGTTCTATGATCTCTGTGCACACGAGAGGGCAGTGCAGCCCCAGACATCAATCCCAGCCCAAACCCGCTCCTCCTGAACAGGAACGTGCTAGGAGGAGAGCAAGCATTTCCTCCTTCCCCAGGGATGGGGGTGCTCCGGGTCACAGTCCTCTTTTGCCATCGTCCCTGGGACTTCCAGCAAAGCAGCACAGGTGTCAATGTAGAGGTGCAAAGAACAGATCTGGATGAGGCCAGCCCTGGTGAAACCTACCCAACCCCACGTGTCCCCAGCCGCTGCCCAGAGCTTGCTCCTACCTGATCCAGAGCAGAAACTCCAGCAAGTAATAGCCAACAGCATAATCCCACAACCAGCTGGCCGAGGAAGAGGCGGGCTGCAAAGCCAAGCAGAGGAAGATGACGGTCATTAGGGACTACCGGGGTTTGCAGCTTTCTTGCCAGCAGGCATGAAGGTGGGAGAACATGCCTGGACCAAACTGGGAGCAGGGGTTTGGAGAAGGGTACCCCAGGACTCCCCAGATCTCTCTCCTCTGATGAAAGACAGCCACATCCAGTCCACATTGAGGGGCTGGAGCGTGTCCCGAGATGGGCAACGGAGCTGGTGAGGGGTCTGGAGAACAAGTCCTGTGAGGAGCGGCTGAGGGAGCTGGGGGTGTTCAGCCTGGAGAGAAGGAGGCTGAGGGGAGACCTTCTTGCTCTCTCCAGCTCCCTGGAAGGAGGGGGGAGCCAGGGGGGGTCGGGCTCTTCTCCCAAGGAACAGACCATGGGACAAGAGGAAACGGCCTCAAGTTGTGCCAGGGGAGGTTTAGGATGGATATTGGGAAGAATTTCCTCCCGGAAAGGGTTGTGAAGCATTGGCAGAGGCTGCCCAGGGCAGTGGTGGAGTCGCCATCCCTGGAGGGATTTAAAAGTCGGGCAGACGCGGTGCTGAGGGACATGGGGTAGTGGTGGCCTTGGCAGTGTTGGGTTGATGGTTGGACTCGATGATCTGAAAGGTCCCTTCCAACCTGGGCAATTCTATGATTCTATGAGAATGCTGAGAGCTTGGACAGCCCCAGCTGTATCTGTGTGTCGGGATCCCCAGACCATGGTGCACAGGTAGAGCCCAGCCCAGCCCCAAAATGCCATTTCCCTGATCATCCCTCCCCGGCAGAAGCCCATCCTAAACCACTGGCTCTGGGAGGGCACCCGGCTTTGTGCACGGACCCTTCTCCCTTCCCCGCATGGAGCCCAGTGGGACTTGCCTTGTTGGTGGGGTCCTGGTAGATGACGCTGACGTTCTCGCTGTGAGGGAACCACAGGAATCGGAAGTATTGGGATCTCTTTAGGTGGTCCTCGAGGTGATCAAGGACCTGCAAGAAGCAGAGAAAGGGGGGCTGGTTGGTGATTGTACCCAACCCGTAGCAGGGATCCCAGAGGGTGAAGGCACCTCGGAGGACTCCCAGGGAGGCTGGGATAGGTCCAAAGAGTGTCTGCAGAGTCTCCGTGAGCCCTGGGTTGGAGGGGAGTCAATACAGCCCGGCCACGGACCAAGGGGCTCACAGAGACCATGGACCTGACGTTTGGGAAGGGAACAGGGCATGCCCGTTGTCACCTCTGCAGAGCTCCCCAATCCTGAGGATGCTGCTGGGGCTGCACCTGGCACACGTCCGAGCTCAGACCCCACGTCCTCCTGCAATCACACCTCTGCAGCCCCCAGACTGCTCCGTCAGGTGTTCCCAGACATGAGGCAGCACAGATGGGGACCTTCCAGCCACCAACCACACGGCAGGGCATGCCGAGGGCTTCCAAAATCCACCTCCCGATCCAGCGTCAAGGATGGCCTCCCCAGCTTTCAAACCCTGGCAGCACAGCCCTCGGCAGCTCTAGAGCCCTGGGCCAACGGAGGATGGAGCCTTACACAGCCCTGTCCCAGAGCTGTCCCCCGCTTCAACTGCAGAATTGCCAAATTATTCATAAAGACACAAAAAAGAGCTTTGAGAAAGGCAGCTCCCTCGGATGAGCCGAGGACGGCGATGTGTGGGGAGCCTGAGCGGGCAGGGAACGGGGAGGACGATGCGGGTGATGGGGCTTGAGGGGGCAACCACAGCCCTGCGACATACTCAGCCTGTTCCCAGGGCCACCAGGGTCTTGTCCCACGGCTACTTGGAGGAAACCGTGCTGCTGACACAGAAATGAAAAGACCCTTCAGCCCTCGTCCCTTCTCCACGACCATGCATGCAAGGCTGGAGGGACCCCATGCATGGTGCTATCTCAGCCGGGCCAGCACCTCTCCCTCTCGCAAACAGCTTCTCCAACCCACCCCTGCTCCTCCTGCAGGCATCTCCCACAGCTTCGCAGAAAGACTTACAAACCCAGCAGCTTTGCTTCGAGGAGGTTGCTTCGCCCAGGAGAAGGTGCGATGACCCATGGAGACAACCCCAGGAAGGTCGTGGCAACCTTAGCTATGAAGCTGCTCCTTTGAGTTTTGAGTTCCTCCTTTGGTCCTTTGAGTTATTTGTCTTAATGAGCTATTAATCACCAGGCTGGGCTGCTTTAGCGACGAGCATCTTGCCATGACCCTGCCATCACGTAAGGGTCTTTGTGGCCGTAATGCCGTGGTCCCGTTAAAGCAGGGAGGATGGGAAGACAAATAGTATATTCCTGGAACTGGTGAGAATTAATGCTAATGCTGTTGTCTTCATCTGCAGCTTCATCTGCAGCTCCCAAAAAGCCACAAAATCTCTCTAAAATGTTCCCCAAACAGCCTATTTTCTGGCCGGAGAAGTTCTTATGTTGTGAACGGTTAATGATAGCGCAAGTAGAAGCCGGGGAAAAGCTGCGACCCCACATTTTCATGGGTTTGCTTTCGGAACAAATGCATCGCGTAGCTAAAACAAGCCGGGGAAAGCAGGACTCAGCTCTCCCAAGGTGATCCTGCCGACGTCTGTTTGTCTTCCAGCCACGGCTTTTTGAGCGCAGAAGCAAATCGCTGGCGGGGGCGACCTTTTCAATGTGCGCTTTTGATCCTGGCCGATAGAGGAAGATCGCTCTGAAGAAAATAAGCCCTGGGACTTTGTAGGATAATTGCAGCGCAGCGGGCAAGAGCTGAAGGCACGGAGCCAGCCGGCTTCGGCAGCCCTCGGGGACGTCGTCTGCTGGCTGAGTGCCGGAGTCGGAGGCAGAGGTCGGGGCGGTGGAAATCTTGTTGCTGTAACGTGGCCGACACACACAACGGAGATGACCCTGGAGCATGCAGGAGACCTGGAGGATTTTGTTCCTCCTTGTTTCCCTCCCGGGAGCCCAGAACAAATCCCTTGGCTTCATAAAGGCCAGGTCAAGAGAAGCCGTGGGCTTTCTTGCTTGCAAACAGCCTCAAAAGCTCGCTGAGCTGAGGGTCAAGCACCCTGCCATGAAGGTTTGGTTGCTCCAGGTGGTCCTCGGGGAAAGGACAAGGGGCAGATGTGGCCAAGGTGCTGTGGAGGACGAAGCACAAGAAGTCCCGTAGGTCCATCAAGGCAATGAAGGGGAGCCAGGGAGCACGGAGAGCCCACGTTTTGGGAGAGGAGGTGGATGATCAGCCTCCCCTTTTTGCCTACTGGCAAAAGGGTCTCGTGGGAGGTGGCCCTGCCCATGGCAGAGGGTTGGATGGTCTTTAAGGTCCCTTCCAACCCAAACCATTCTGTGATTCTACCGTGCTGCCTGTGCCGGCCGGGATCCCACCGCATCAGGGGACGATGTCTGAGCACCAGTTGGAAGAGTCACTTCCATGCACCGAGGCCAAACCCAACTGGGTTTGGGCTAGGAGGGTCCAGCAATGGTGAAGGGGTTTAGACACTGGCTGGTCTGGGAGGAGCTGGGCTTGAGGGATCCATCCCAGGTGCCTGAGACAGCCCCCAAAGGGTTGGGGTTCAGGCGAGGGTTAGGAAGTGGTCGGCCCAGACCAAGAGAAGCCCTTCTCCACCCAGCAGGTCGCTCAGCTGGGCCAGTCTGCAGCTGGTTAAAAGTTTGCGTGGGTTCAGCAGCACATCAGAGACCCTCCTGGACGAGAAAATCCTTGCCTTACTACATGTATATTGGAGAATGGTAGGGGTTGGAAGGGACCTCTGGAGATCATCCCGTCCAACCTCCTGCCAGAGGGGTTGAACTAGACCCACCTCCAGCTCAGGAAGCCCCAAAGCTGCAAAGATCAGGGGAAAAAGTGTCCTATCTGAGCCTGACCCATCCTCACCAGCCTCCCAGCAGGTCTGGGGAGGCCGATTCCACCCCTGCCACCGTCCAGGGCTGCTCTGCAGGTCTCTCTGGTGACCTCAGCTGTGCAACAGACCCTCTCGGTCCCGTGCCTTGTTCCCGGTCATCGGCAGCAGCTCGAGCGGCTGAGTTTATCCCAGCGATAAAGATAATCACGAGGCCAGGAAAAAAAAAAAAGAAAAAAAAAAAAAAAGGGCATGCAGATCTTATATAAGCACAAAATCCGAGCCTGGCTCCTCTGACACATATATTATTTGCAATGTCTTAGATAACTCAGGCTTAAATATTTCAAGCAACCTGCTCCCTTGCCATTATTCTCTTCCGCCTCGCTGGGCCACTCGACATGAAAGCCGGAGATCTGGAAGCGGGCGAGGGAACGGCGATGACCGAGAATTGATAACGGCGTTAATATTTATAGAGCGCATTCTCGTTTCACCCCCCTAACAGCCCCCGGGGAGGGGGAAAGATGGGCTGAGCTGCGTATGGGAGCATCGCCCGGGCAGATGATGCCGAGCAGGGCAAAGCTCAGCCTGGGTTACCTGCCCTGCTCAGGGTTCTCCTGCGCGAGGAGCTTAAATTTCCCACCTAAAAGGCAGATTAGGAGGTGGAAAACAGCATTTAGCGTGGCAATTTGGCTGAGGGAAGGTGCTAGAGGATGCAGTGGAGGTCCAAGGAATCTGGAAGGGTGGGTGAGGACCAAGCCGTAAGGAGCTGGCGGGCTCCCACCGCATTTAAACGTATTTAAATGCATATAGAAGCTATAAAAAAAAAAAAAATCTATATTTAAATGCATTTAAAGAGGGGAACTCCCTGCTGCAGGACCGCAGGGATGGCGCAGCTCAGGAAGCGAACAGGCACTTCATGGGCAAAAGATGCTCCTGAGCCGTTAAACACAAACCCATCACCTCTGCGACTGGGGACACCGGTCATGAACCCACCGCAGGCTGGAGGAACATCTTGGCGGGTTTCTCTTATTCCTCTGTCTTCCCTTCCCACCTCCCAGGAGAAATAAGACCCTGAAGTGCTCCAGCTCTCCACTGCTCTTAGAGGGGGTGGCGGACGCGCTAACGGACCTGGGTGATGAGCACGGACCTCTCTGTCCCCCTCCCCGGCCACCCACGGCACGGCACAGGGGCCACTGGGTGGCTTTGGATCAAGGCTTATGAAGAAGATGCCGCAGAAGTTCACAGTCATGGGGGCGTTCGAGCCACCCCAACGGGGCACTGAATAATTCAGCCCTTAAAAAATTAAGGACGGCGTTTCTCAGAGCTTTCCCGGCGCTGCGGCTCTGATCAATCCTGCAACAGATTTGGCTGGCTTTGTCCAAGGACTATATATTTTTCATGAGCCCGGCTTAACGAAGGCGTGTGCTGTCATTAGCCAGGGCTGGAACTGGACCTGTGAGCCTCAAATGAGACAACGGCTGAGGATGCTGCTGAGGATGCACCAGCGGGGACGTTCAGACCACAGGAGGACGGAGGCATTGGGTGGTTGAAGCAGATCCAAGCTCCTGGAGAGGTTCCTTTCCACCACCACCAGTTTCTTCCTCCTGAAGGACTTTGTGCCTCAGTTTCCCCATCCAGAAATTTAGCTCCTTCCAGTGAACGCGGCGAGCCCACACAGCACGTAGAAGGCCACCAGGTCTTTCAATGTGCAGGTGGCCCCTTCTCTGTAGGCTTCAGCTGGTGCCATTCCGCAGCCTCCGGCGACGATCTGCTGCCGGAGACCTGGGACAAGCTGGATGATGATGGCTCAGCTCGAGGCGGTCGGTCACACCCTGACACAGCGGCTGTGCCAGGCTGTCCCAGGCACGGAGCGTCAGAGGCAACAGCTCGCTCCATCCGACTTCCCAGCACCAGCAGGGTGGGAGGGCTCCAAGGAAATGCATCCAGCAGTTAAAAAGGAGTTTATATAACGGCAGAGACGGGGAAAGTCGGTTTTGATGTGTTCCCAGGAGAAAGAACTCCTTCAAATTGCTCTGTAGAAATGCCCACGGGGCCTTCAAAAGGCTTTCTGAGGGAACCGGATCACACCCACCATTGGCCACCAGAGCCACGTGGAGACCCGAGCTCGTAAAGCCCAGGAGGTGCACTGCCCCAAAAAATGTCCCAAAAAGGGACATTCCATGCCTCTTTCCAGGGAAATCAGCCTGTTTCAGCCTGGTTCTTGGTGGGGATGGAAAGCTCGGCTGGAGGCAACCATCCTCCAGCACTGAGCATCTCTGTACCAGTATCCCAGGACACTGTCCCGGGGCTTCAGCCCTGTGCTGGACAAGGAGCTAAACTTCTCCTGCTCTCCACGGCCAATAAAGTCCCCTTTCATGGGCTCCAGGCAAGGTGTGGTCTTCAGGAGGGACACGGCCACGAAGAGGGGACAACAGGGAGAGGATGGATGGTGGGACAGCAGAACTTGACGAGGAGGAGACGGCATGTGAGGTCTTCAGAGTCATACAAGATCCTGATCAATGAAAGAGCAGGTCAGAAACCCTCCTCAGAAAGCCACCTCCCCTGGGGATGTCCCAGAAGGACCAGTCACTAGTGCCATGCACCTCGGTCTGGGTGATGGGGACCTTTGGCAAGACGGAGACAGAGCAGGCGACATGACAATTGGTTCAGAGGGTGTTTTCCATCACACGACCCAAACGCAGCTCTGGAGTTGGATCCTGGTAAGGGATTTGCTCCGTCTGGCCCTTGAAACGTGTCACCCATGGCTCTCCTCCTCATCCCCAGCACGGTTTGTCCCAAGTTCAACTCAAAACAAAAAGAGAGTTAAACCCAGGTTTCACACCGGGAGATGGAAAGCCTCATCCCGAAAAATACCCTGACCTCACACAGAAGGAAGGACCAAGTTATTATCGGGAGCACAAGATGCTCACGGACTATTTTGAGTGACCCATCTGTCGCTGGAAAAAGCCAGGCTCTCCGTTAGCCGAGCAGCTGGAGGCAGCGAGATGGGAGACGGCTCTTCCTCGGCGAGCGCGGGGCTCGTGGGACGCTGCTCCTCTCCTCTGGGACCCGGCTGGGGGCTGCCTGGCCCCCGGGAACGCTGCCTCAGCGCCGGCACAACTCCCATCCCTCTTCTTGCCGAGTCCAGGCTCACCAGCCCAGCCCAGCACTTCCAGCAAGGGCAATTTTCTCCAGCTGGAAGATTAAATCTGCATTAGGCTTAGTCATGAGTTACCAGCTCTCCGCTGACCTGCCCGGCGCCTGCCAACACCGGGGGAAACGGAGCGGAGGCGTTGGCTGAGCTGTCTCACGGTGACATTTCCCACCACCAGAAGCAAGACGTGACGCCCGCAGGCTCCTCCAGCATCCCTTAACTCGATTGCGCCGGAGCCTCTGTGCTCAGCCCCACGGCGGCTGGGAGGCAGCCCAGGGAAGACGAAGCCAACAGCTCCAGGCAAACCTCCATCCCTGCTCCGGTGGGACCACGGGCATGGCGCAGCCCGGCTCCCCACCGTGGCGGCTGCCCCGATTTCCGAGTGCTGCCTCCGGCTCTGGGGCCTCAGCACAGGAGAGACACGGAGCTGTTGGAGCGGGGCCAGAGGAGGCCCCGGAGATGCTGGGAGGGCTGGAGCCCCTCTGCTGGGAGGACGGGCTGAGAGAGCTGGGGGGGTTCAGCCTGGAGAAGAGAAGGCTCCGGGGAGACCTTCCAGCCCCTGCCAGTCCCTCAAGGGGCTCCGGGAAAGCTGGGGAGGGACTCTGGATCAGGGAGGGGAGCTGTGGGACGAAGGGGAGCAGTTTTAAACTAAAAGAGTGGAAATTTAGACTAGATCTAAGGAAGAAATGTTTCACAATGAGGGGGGTGAGCCCCTGGCCCAGGGTGCCCAGAGAAGCTGTGGCTGCCCCATCCCTGGAGGGGTTCAAGGCCAGGTTGGCCGGGGCTTGGAGCAACGTGGTCTGGTGGGAGGTGTCCCTGCCCAGGGCAGGGGGTGGCGCTGGGGGGGCTTTGAGTTCCCTTCCCACCCAAACCATTCTGTCATTCCACGATTCTATGATTGTCACCTCTGGGCTGAGTCAGGCAGGGAACAATCGATGCTGAGCGAGGGTGATGCTGCAGAGAGGCCAGGACGTAGGGACACTGACGGGAGTCTCACTGTCCTGCCTTTTCCCTGAGGAGGGCACTGGGTGCAACACACCCCACACCGGCGCAGCCTCTCCAAGCTGGGATCGTGCCCAGGAGAGGAGGCAGCGGTGCCCGGCAAGTCAGCCCTCCCACAGCAGCATCCCCCAGCGCGCTGGTCCCGTCTCCCCTGCCAGGACCCACGGGATGCCTCTGAAGGACACAGCCACGTCCCAGCCCAGGGTCATTCTCTGGAGCCCGAGGTGAGCACAGAAAATCTTCGGCAGGTTCCTGAGGACACTAGGAGCCACCAGTTGGGATTCCCCTGCAGCCACGAGCTGCCCTGGGGCCGCACCGAGGTCCATCCGGGTGAGCTATTTGAATCTCCGGATGGATAAATGCAGAAAGTCTGTATCGATGTGGACCAGTTTTAAAAGAGGAGCTCAGGGGCGAGCATGGCAGCGATGGAAGAGGTTTCACATCACCTTCACGCCCCTGAGCTGCCCTGGGCCAGAAGTGGAGCTGAAAGCAGCTGGGAATGGGCACAGCTTCTCCCAGAGAGGGTGCCTTGCCGTTCTTAAAATCCACCAGGAATAATAAATAAAGGAAACAGATTTCATCTCTGTGTCTTTCCCGGCAGCTCTCCCTCTCTGCCCAGCTCCCCCCGGCTGGACGCAGAGGTGCAGTGCGAGGTGCAGAAGGTCCCGCCAGCTTTTTTGTGAGGGCAAAGAGCTTCTTGTGGCAGACTCTCAGCACCCTGGGCTTCCCCACCCAACCTCCTCCCAGATTTTTGTGGCCAGCAAAGCTGCCAGAGGGCACTCAGCCCCGGCCCGTGTTCCACACAGCAGCCCTGGGAACGAAGCCAACCTCCTCCTGCAGCACAAGGGGGCTCAGCACCCCCATTTCCCACCGCTCCGCTGGCCCAGCTTGCTACCCCAAACCCTGCTTTGCTCCTGAATGTCAGCTCCACGATGTGATGCCCATCTTGCTGCAGGTCCCGGCCACCCACCTGCCCTACGTGGCACAGAGGTGGCACTCACCGGTACCTCCCCACCCCACTGCCTGCTCCTCTCCGGTCCCAGAAGATGCTCTTCCCACCCATGGGAAGTTAAAAGGGCATTCGCCAAGAAACATGGCTTTTCCTTCTTCTCCTTTGTCACCCTGGCGAAGTTTCCACCTTAAAGGACACCATGAAGATGCACATGGAGTGCAACCTACACGCACCTGTGGAATTTTCTACTGGGCTGTAAGCACTTCCCAGTCTCCAACCATGTCCCCCAAGGAGACTTTCAAAGCATTGCCCGCGTCGTACCTCGGTGAGGGTGGAGGGGAAGGCCACCTCGTGCAGGTGGAACTGGGGCACGCACTGGAAGGTGACCGTGAGCACGACGCCCAAGCAGCCGAGGTGCAGGCGGGCAGCCTGGAAGATGTCCGCGTTGATGGACTCGGAGCACTCCAGGATCTCCCCTGAGGCTGTCAGCAGCGTGAGCGCTACGACCTGCCGAGAGGGGAGCAAAGCTTCAACGAGGGTTCAGTGTGTCCCATCTCCACGCCAAGGCCCTGCAGCCATGCCCAAAGGGCTGGGGGCCAAGCAGGGAGACCCCTGTACCACGACCGGCATCACAGGGTGCTTTCTGCTGAGCTTGGCTCCACCAGCCCCTCTCCTCCCACCTCTGATGTAGTGACATAAAAGGACCCTTCTCTCTCTGGGGGATGCTGGGAAAAAGCCATCAAAGAAAGAAGGAAAACTCCTCCAGATCACTTCACTTCTCCATCACCACCAGTGGGATCACCATACAGGATCTGAGGGAGGAGTGGAGGATAAAAATAGACCTGGGCCCTCCAAAGATTTGGTGTTGGGGGGCTCCAATACAAGAAGAACTGCTTTCCCTTAGGTACAGAGCTTATTCATCAATTATAAGCCCATAAAGCACAAGGAGAGAGGAGTTTTGGGCTGGATCATGCTTTGGCTGGCAGATGAGGAGGTCCCAGAGTGCATGGGGGACTTGGGGGTCCCCAATAGCAGCCCCATCCCGGGGGACAAGACCCCTCCTGCTTGCTGAGTACGGTGTGCTCCTTCCTTACCCCAGGGCTGGGCACACCAGGGCCAGAGCAGGTGGTGGGACATCTCCTCTGAAGCCCTCAAGATGCTGGTGTCTGCGCATCAACACGCTCCCGACTCGTGTCTCACCTGGGTGGGGAGGATGCCATGCTTGATCCCGGTGTTGTGCGTCCCCGTCCCGATGACACCGGCCGCTGCCACCTCAGAAACGGCTCCTAAGCTGGGGGCAGATGAAGGCGTTGGTGAGGACCTGAGCATGTGGGACACGGTGTGGGGCACAGCCCACCGTGGCAGGCATAATTCTGCGTGCAGACCCCATGTGCAGGCACAGACTCCCCCAGGACACGTCCCCTGCCCCAACAAGGAGGGGTTTCCACCCTTCGGGGTACCCTGCAGCAACGGGTGGGTTTGTTGGCCATGTGTGCACATCTCCATGGGACATAACTATCAGGATGCTGCTACAGTCCATGGGGAGGAAGAGGCAGCTGGTGAGTGGAGGTGACCATAGAATCACAGAATGGTTTGGGTGGGAAGGAACCTTAAAGCCCCCCCAGTGTCACCCCCTGCCCTGGGCTGGGACACCTCCCACCAGCCCAGGTTGCTCCAACCTGGCCTTGAACCCCTCCAGGGATGGGGCAGCCACAGCTTCTCTGGGCAACCTGGGCCAGGGGCTCACCCCCCTCACACCAAAGAATTTCTTCACAATATCTCATCTCAATCTCCCCTCTGTCAGTGTAAAAACCCTTCCCCCTCGTCCCACGGCTCCCCTCCCTGATCCAGAGTCCCTCCCCAGCTTTCCTGGAGCCCCTTTAGGGACTGGCAGGGGCTGGAAGGTCTCCCCGGAGCCTTCTCTTCTCCAGGCTGAACCCCCCCAGCTCTCTCAGCCCGTCCTCCCAGCAGAGGGGCTCCAGCCCTCTGAGTTGACTATGGTCAGCTCAGCTGTGTCCCATCTCACAAGTTGCCACCTCACCCCATCAGCCTGGAGTGACTCATTGGGGTGGAGACCTCCCTCCCCCATGGATTCAGAGCAAGGGGTGAGGAACCCGGGTTTACCCCTCAAACATCCCTTGTGGAGCCCGGCTGGAAGCAGCAGCCACAATCATAAGGTCTGCAGACCAAGGTCCATCCCTCCAACCATGACCAAGGTGGGCACGTGGGGATGGCAGAAGGTTAAAGCAAATGGTGTGCTGTTCCTGCCATTACCCCCTAGTACTCCTCCAGCTTCCAACAGCTGGGGAGCGGGGACCTCCTGAACCAGATGTAGTTTCTATGGCCATTGCAACCCTGGTGGATGCCTCCTCCGTGAAGGAGTCCCGCTCACCCCATGGATACCGTTGGCCATCTGGTGAGGTGGGGCTTATTTCTGTGAACCCTCACGCCAGGCCTGGCCAGGGCTCTGACAAACCCATCTCTTGTATTGACTCAGGAACGCAGATATTGAGCTGGGCTGTAATTAAAGAGCAGTTTCTCCCCTGAGGTCAGCAAAAAAAATAAAAGAGATGGAATGTGAGAAATGGTCTCCATGACCATTTCCTTTGCAAACCCCTCTGTGAACACAGCTCCCTCCAAGCCCTTGACAAGACACCCGCTGCAAGGGACAACCATCCGTGCTGGAGGCAAAGGGATTGGCTGTGATCACCTTGAAGCATCCCATCCTCCACCCTCAGATTACCCTGGACCCCAGCCCATCACTTCCACCTCCTCTTCTGGGGACACCAGAAATCCCAACGCAATGCAGAGCGTGCCTCCTTGTAAGATATTCCAATGGCTAACTGCCCTTTGCCATCAAAAACTCATTTCTAGCCTAATTTTGGCTACCATCAGCCTCTTTTGCCCAGATCTGCCTGCTATCAGCCTCTGCCCCATCCAGGGTGTCACTAGGAGGGGTGCTCTCGTCTTTTTAGGGCCAGGGAGAGCAGAGTTTTCCTTTGTGACATGGAAAGGACCAAGCCGGTGGGTGCAGTGAGAGTATAGGGTTGGTGTGAGGATAAAGGCTCCCCGTGTCCAGCCTCCTGCTCCGAGGCAGGATCAGCTGCTCCATCATGGGGGAGGTTTGACCTGTGGTCTGCAGAGCCCCAGTGGAAGACCAGATCCTGAAGTAAAGATCCCCAGTCTGCAGTAAAAGGTCTTCAAATGTCCCTGTTTTGCCATGTCGCAGCACTTGGCCTGGGGCTAGGATGGACACCTCGGAGTACACCCAAGGACAGGTCCCACTAGGCTAGGATGGACACCTGAGAGGACACCCAGGGATGTGTCCCACTAGCCTAGGATGGACACCTGAGAGGACACCCAGGGATGTGTCCCACTAGCCTAGGATGGACACCTGAGAGGACACCCAGGGATGTGTCCCACTAGGCTAGGATGGACACCTGAGAGGACACCCAGGGATGTGTCCCACTAGGCTAGGGTGGACACCTGGGAGGACACCCAGTGACAGCCCCGTGCACGTGTCCCACTCACTTGGCCAGGGCCAGCCCGTGCTTGCTCAGCTCGACGTTCAGATCCGAGAGGAAAATCCCACCTTCCACCGTCACTTGCTGCTTCTCCTTGTCCACCTGCAAAGGATGGGATGGGAGAGGGGAAGGCCCCACAGCTTGGAGGAGAAACACCGCTTGGGAAACACCTCCGCTCTTACCAACGCAGTTGATAATGTCCATACAGGAGAACCGTGTGTGGTTTTCCATCACGAGGGACTTGCTCCGCCCTGAGCTGCCACCTCTCTCAAACCTTCACCCAACCCAAACCTCATCCAACCCAACGGTGTCATTGGTTCCTGCCCCTGGCCCAGACCCCGCTCCCCTCTGCTCTCCCCAGTCTCAGGGGGACGTAACATCTCCCATAACTTCCCCCAGGCCAACGCAGGGGAGAAGACACCCCCCAGCAGAGCTCTACCTTCAGCAAACCTCTCTGCTCTGCCCTCCTGCCTGGCTCAGCCAGCTCCTGGTGGAAGGACAGCTTATTCCCGTTGGGAGCTATTCATCCCACCTCTGATAGACAGAGCTGTCAGGGAGGGAGCCGTTCCTTAATTAATTGCGGCTGTTAATTACCAGTAACGACCCAGCTCTCAGAATATGCTGCTGGAGTCAGGGTTTTTTATTTTTCATCTTCAGCTGCACACATCGACACACGTGCTCACATACAGAAAGACACGGGTAAAAATATATATATATATGTATATATGCACAAATGCATGCATGCACACGTGCACACACATACGTGTGCGTGCACACACAACACACGTGTGCTCAGAGGCTGCTTATAATTATAATCGCTGCCTACGATCCTATGACAGCCAGCCGGCCACGCAGCCCCGGTAAGAGCCCAGTATCTCCCTGCACCTCTCCCTCCCAGCAGCCCTCGTTTTCCCCAAGTCGTTCCGGATACGATCCACGGGCAACCAGGAGGAGCTGGTTCCTTCCCAGTGTCGTCAAACGGAGCGATCTCCCACAGGGACATTTCCCACCCGACACAGGAGCAAACCATGGGCCACGAGCATCCAGCCGGGTCTTTGCCAGGCTGCTGTGCCCGAGGCACCTTCGGAAGCTTGCATCAAGCGAGCGGTGAAAGGTGGTCCTGCCAGGTACCTCCTCCCCACGCAGCACACCACACCGTGACGAGGACAACGTGAGGAGGACAACTCCTGCCTGTGAGGAGAAGAAAGCCTCTCCGTCCTTTCACCTCTCACCCTGGGTATGGCAGTGTTGGTCTCCCTGCCCCTGGTGGCCACGTAAACAGGGGTGCCACCACATCTCAGGGCCACCACCACATTTCAGGGCCGCCACACCACCTCTGAGAAGCAGGTCTCACCTTGAGGACCCTGTTCATCTTCCCCATCTGGATCATGAAGTCATCGGTGCAGGCGATGTCCGAAGGAGAGTGGCCGCCCCCCACCACCTTCACCCTCTTGTCCCGCTGCCTGGCCATACCCAGGATCTGCAGACACAACAGGCAAGCCCTGAGCATCCGGCACCTCTCTCAAGGCTGCGTGCTAAGGGAGGTGCCAGGGGCCCTGTGAGCCATCCCAAGGTAAAATCTCACCCATCATTGACACCGTCTTCACTTGGACAACTCATCATCTGGAGTTAAAACCACCCCTGGAGCCCAGACACCTCCAAGACAGCCCTTGGGGTCATCCATGGGGGTTGGACTACATGACCTTTCAAGGTTCCTTCCAACCCAAACCATTCTATGACCCTAAAAGAGGTGATGCCCACCTGAGACACCCTAGTGTGACAGACGTATCTATGGGGGTGACAAAAGTGACGCAGGGCTCCCACCCCTGAGCATGGCAGATGGGGCAGGCAGAGGACTCCAGGAGGATGCCAGATGCTGATGCCCAAGGAACAGAGTCCAGCTGGGGCCAGGCATGATGGTTTTCTGCATCTTTTAGGTGTTTGACGCATCTGCCGGAGCACACCTGCAGTTCAGTAGGGTGGACTATCTCCTGGGGCTGAGGGAAGGACTCATGCTGTGACCATCTGTGACCGCTCTGACTGAACATGATGGAGCACCACAGCCCTTCCTGGCCTTTCCTCCTCTTCATTTCTAACACTTTACCTCCTGGAAGCATCCTTCTTACCTCCCGGATCTCCTCCACCGAGGTGGGCTGGAAGTACAGCTCCGGAGAAGAGCCATAGGTCTTGGCCCAGTTCTGGAACTTGACTCCTCCTTGGCCGTGAACCTGGACCGAAACCAAGAGCTAAAGCAGAAGAAAGCAAGTGCCTCCCCTGCTTTTCTGTGTATCCCATCCTTCCTCTGCCAAGGCCACTCTACCAGAGCCAGGTTTCCAAAAGGATCAATTATTTGTGGACGCTGAGGCTCAACTCAGCCCCTTGACTCCCCTAGACTGGAGATGTCTCCATGTGAGCAAGTCGGCCCAGGCTCCTTTGCAGTCAGTGGGGAGAAGTGGGAGGATGCCCCAGTGTGTTTGAGACATCTCCCATGAGCACAGCCCATCCCTTCCTCCTACAGCATGACGTCTGCTGGGGTCCTCTTGGTTTGCTTGGCCTCTTCTGCTCTGGTCTCCTCTCAGACCTGGTCTCAGCACCCATACCTACCTCCTGGCTTCACGTCCCAGTGTCCCTAGATGGCCTCATCATGAGGGGCTGGCTGGGACCAGGTTGGGACGTCCCTCCAACCTCAGCCATCCACACTGAGACACTGTCCCCAGGCCTGGCCCGAAGGGGTGCAGCCAAAAGACCCAGCCCCATCCCATCTCCAGGCAGGGGTTACCCCAAGGCAGGGCATCCCCTGGGCGCTTTGGATGGGTCCTAGCTGGGGTGGGGAGGACCAGATTCCCCCTGGGCAGTTTGGATGGGTCCTAGCTGAGGTGGGGAGGACCAGATTCCCCCTGGGCGGTTTGGATGGGTCCTAGCTGGGGTGAGGAGGACCAGATTCCCCCTGGGTGGTTTGGATGGGTCCTAGCTGGGGTGGGGAGGACCAGATTCTCCCTGGCCGTGGCCAGCCCAGCTGGGGCTTGGGAAGGATGTGGCGTGGGGGTGGGCACCAAGCCCCAGAGAAGACAGTGAATCCCTCTGCCCCAAGCAGGACGGGATCCAACAGCGCTGCTCCACCAACACGTGTCCCACCTTGGCTGCAGGGCATGACTTAGTCCCTTGCCACCTTCTGCTGTCTCCTTCCTCCCGTTGCCTCCAGCCTCCTCTCCATCAGCAAACCCTCCGCCTTCCACCTTCCCGCCCGGGCTCCCTCCTCTGCCCTCCCTTCGTTTTCCTTCTCCTTCTCTCTCATGGGTTCAGCTCCCACCCGAAGAGCAAACCCCAAAACTGGTCAAACATCTCCAGGGGTGCAGAAAGGGGCTGTCCCGGGGGTGTCCGCAGCATCCCTCCCCCCTGCCACCCCCTTCCCCCACCATCCCACCCCCACCCCCGGCTGCTTTTAGAGGCTGGGCAGGGCAGGGCCATTGGATGGCCCATCACCCAGCCCGGGGAGGTGACACCGCCTGGAGCCAGGGCCATCAGGAAGCTGTCGTAGATAGCCCAGATATAGCAGCAGGGAGCCCTCGGGGCCAGGGGGAGGTGGGGCTGGGGCTGCCTCGCAGCATCCCCCAGGCAAGTTAAAACCCGGAGCTGGGCTGTGAGCCAGGGTGCGGAGGGAGAGAGACAGAAAAAAAAATGAAAAAAAACCAACCAACCAAACAAAAAAAAACACAAAAGAAGAAAATTGAGGAAAGCAAAAACCCGTGGGTAACGCTCCCGCTCGGCAGCCAGAGCCTGACGTGATTTATCCAGGAAATCTGCTTTTCCTTCCCTCTCTCCTTCCCGAGGCACCTTTCCTATCACGGTGGTGTTGGTTATTAAATCCGTATCAAAGGTGGGAATAAAACATCATCTCGACAGCTCCAAGCACGGCGCGTGGCTCCACGCTGCCTGGACCCCCCCCCCCCCCCAAAAAAATGGGAAATTCCCCACTTGGCTTTTCCTTACCATCCCACCAGCTTCTCCGGAAAATGCTGCTGGAGCGAGCAGGACTCCGGCTGCTCCGGCACTGGGGACAAGGGCTGATCCTGGCTGATCCTGACCAAGGCTGGAAGAGCTTATTGCTGCCCTGTGGGTCAACAAGGAGCTTCTCTCCAGGCTGGAAGGCTAATGAGTAACAGCCCCCCCCCAACTTGGGCCTCGCCTGATTCCCTGGGGGAGGAGAGGGGCTGGGCCCTTTGCTCCCGGCTGGCAGAGCGGGATCTGGGCAGGGATTTGAACCTGGGGTCCTACAGGGATGTTGCAAACTCTGAGGGTTTTGGGGAGAAGATGCTTCGGAGGGTTTGGGGGAGAAGATGCTTCAGAAAGTTTTGGGGAGAAGATGCTTTGGAGGGTTTGGGGGACAAGATGCTTCAGAAGGTTTGGGGGAGAAGATGCTTTGGAGGATTTGGGGGAGAAGATGCTTTGGAGAGTTTTGGGGAGAAGATGCTTTGGAGAGTTTCAGGGAGATGATGCTTTGGAGAGTTTCAGGGAGATGTTTCAGAGGGTTTGGGGGAGAAGATGCTTCAGAAAGTTTTGGGGAGAAGATGCTTTGGAGGGTTTTGGGTAGAAGATGCTTTGGAGGGTTTTGGGGACAAGATGCTTCAGAAGGTTTTGGGGAGAAGATGCTTTGGAGGATTTGGGGGAGAAGATGCTTTGGAGAGTTTTGGGGAGAAGATGCTTTGGAGAGTTTTGGGGAGATGTTTCAGAGGGTTTTGGGGAGAAGATGCTTCAGAGGGTTTTGGGGAGAAGGTGCTTTGGAGGGTTTTGGGGAGAAAATGTTTCAGAGGGTTTTGGGGAGAAGATTCTTCAGAAGGTTTTGGGGAGAAGATTCTTTGAAGGGTTTGGGGGAGAAGATGCTTTGAAAGGTTTGGGGGAGAAGATGTTTCAGTGGGTCTTTGAGAGAAGATGCTTCAGAGGGTTTTGGGGAGAAGAGGCTTCAGAGGGTTTGGGGGAGAAGAGGCTTCAGAGGGTTTGGGGGAGAAGAGGCTTCAGAGGGTTTTGGGGGAGAAGAGGCTTTGAAGGGTTTGGGGGAGAAGATGCCTTGGAGAGTTTTGGGGAGAAGATGCTTTGGAGGGTTTTGGGGAGAAGATGCTTCAGAGGGTTTTGGGGAGAAGGTGCTTTGGAGGGTTTTGGGGAGAAAATGCTTCAGAGGGTTTTGGGGAGAAGATTCTTCAGAAGGTTTTGGGGAGAAGATTCTTTGAAGGGTTTGGGGGAGAAGATGCTTTGAAAGGTTTGGGGGAGAAGATGTTTCAGTGGGTCTTTGAGAGAAGATGCTTCAGAGGGTTTGGGGGAGAAGAGGCTTCAGAGGGTTTTGGGGGAGAAGAGGCTTTGAAGGGTTTGGGGGAGAAGATGCCTTGGAGAGTTTTGGGGAGAAGATGCTTTGGAGGGTTTCAGGGAGATGTTTCAGAGGGTTTGGGGGAGAAGATGCTTCAGAAAGTTTTGGGGAGAAGATGCTTTGGAGGGTTTTGGGGAGAAGATGCTTCAGAAGTTTTGGGGGAGAAGGTGCTTTGGAGGGTTTTGGGGAGAAAATGCTTTAGAGGGTTTTGGGGAGAAGATTCTTCAGAAGGTTTTGGGGAGAAGATTCTTTGAAGGGTTTGGGGGAGAAGATGCTTTGAAAGGTTTGGGGGAGAAGATGTTTCAGTGGGTCTTTGAGAGAAGATGCTTCAGAGGGTTTGGGGGAGAAGAGGCTTCAGAGGGTTTTGGGGGAGAAGAGGCTTTGAAGGGTTTGGGGGAGAAGATGCCTTGGAGAGCTTTGGGGAGAAGATACTTTGGAAGGTTTTGGGGAGAAGATTCTTCAGAGGGTTTTGGGGAGAAGATGCTTTGGAGGGTTTTGGGGAGATGCTGCTTCCCTTTTTTGGGTCCTTGCCCTGGAGCAGGTTCCCTGACCCTGCAGCCTGTGCCCCAGGGAAAATGGAGAACAGGGAAAAGGCCCTGCCAGGTTTGGGGGGACCGGGCAGCGGGTGCATTGTGGGGGGGGGGGGGGTCAGGCCGTGGGTGATGGAACGGCCTCGCTGCATCCCATCTCCACGTGGCCAACGGGTGCTTGGGGGATCTTCACTCCCTGCCTTGCATGGAGGAGGGAGCTCCACGCCGTGCACCCCAAACGGGCTCTGCCATTCCACTGGGATCAGATCGGGGAGGGGGACAGGATCCAGCCAGGGAACGGGTCTCCTCCGAAGGACGGGCTCGGAGCGGCGGTTTGCAGGAGCTCGGCAGCGCTCCGTGGCTGCGCTTTGGTGATAAGCAAACCCTGCCCTGTCCCTCATTAAAGGAGGGGATGATAATTATTTTTCCTGAGCCGGCAAACTCGGGCAAGGTGACCTCCGGGGAGCATCGCTCCGAGCCCCGAGTGGGCAGGGAACCGCCGCCGCCTTCGTGCCAGCGCGGGATGCTCTCGGAGACCCGGCTTTTCCAGCACAATCACGAATCGGGGAGGGGAAAATCACTTCTTAATTACAGAGCAGGAGCCGTGCAGCCTCGCGAAGGACCTCCCAGCGCTTCCAGCAGCTTTTTCCATCCGTCTTCACATCTGCCTTCAAAAGCTCCTTGACCTCCTGACCATCCTGGGAACCCGCTGATGTTTTCCCGGCGACGATGCAGCAAATTAATGAATAATCCTCCGAGTCACCTTTGAGCCTGGAGATATGCCGAAGGGGACAATGGGTTGGGATCGGACACCTCCACAGCTGCTCCGGGTCCAAGTGCCGTGCGAAGGTCATCAAAAAACCTCCAAAAATATCCCCCCTCCGTGCTCCCAAGGGATTATTGATTAACGGCGTGGCGTGAAGGGGATGGATGCAGGCGGGGAGGGATGCAGCCCTTCCCCGTCGCCTCCGCGGCGGCAGCTCGGCTAATTGCAGCTGAACAACGGGGAATAATCCAATTAAAGGAAAAAAAAAAAAAGAAAAGAAAAAAAAAGAAAGAAAAAAAATGGCGTTTTTCCAGGTGTCGGAGCTATTTGTGAATTTATTCGTGGCATTTTTGGTGGGATGGGAAATGCTCTGGCACGCCGTGGGGTCTCTCCTGCGGGGAATCCGGGCAGCAGAGCCCGGCTGGGGCTCTCCCTTGGGGGGCAACACATCCAGGGAAGGGAAGGGAAGGATTCAACCCCCCCAGGTTATCCCTGGGGATCGGGAGACCCGGCGTCAGCTGGTGTAAATGATGGGAGCGCGATGGCAGCCGACGCTTCCGTTGGGTTTGGCACGCTGGGGTGCGCGGTTCGCTTGGGATGGGGACACGGGACACGGCCGGGGTTCCTGCAGTGCCGGGGGGACGTGGGATATCGGCTGCGGGTCTCCGGAGTGGCCAAAATGGGATTGGGAGCTGGGAGAGGCCACGCTCCGCACCCTCACCGGCACCTCTGCAGCTGCTGGCCTTCCGCTGGAACTCCCGGCCCGGCAGCCACCGACACCTGCACCAGGAATGGCCAATGTTCTCCCAAATTCCAGTGCTTTCCCAAATTGCAATCCTTTCCCAAATTCCAACGCACTCCCAAATTCCAATGAGTTCCAACATTGCACTGCATTCCCAGATTGCAGCGCACTCCCAAATTGCAGCGCATTCCCAAATTGCGACGCATTCCCAAATTCCAATGCACTCCCAAATCCCAATGCATTCCCAAATTCCAATGCACTCCCAAATGCAGTGAGTTCCAAAATTGCAATGCATTCCCAAGTTGTCATGTATTCCCAAATCGCAACGCACTCTCAATTTCAATGAGTTCCCAAATTGCAGGGCACTCCCAAATTGCAAACTGTTCCCAAATTCTAATACATTCCCAAATTCCAGTGCATTCCCAATTGCAATGCACTCCCAAACTGCAGCGTGTTCCCAAATTGCAACGTTCCCACTTTGCAGTGCATTCTCAAATTGCAATGCATTCCCAAATTTACGTTACCAAATTCCAATGTGTTCCCAAATTCCAGTGCTTTCCCAAATTGCAATGCACTCCCAGATTGTAATGAGTTCCAAAACTGCAGTGCTTTCCCAAATTGCAATATGTTCCCAAATTCCAATGCATTCCCAAATTCCAGTGCAGTCCCAAATTGCAGCGCATTCCCAAATTGCAGCGCACACCCACATTGCAATGCACTCCCAAATTCCAATGCATTCCCAGATTGCAATGCACTCCGAGATTGCAATGAGTTGCAAAATTGCAGTGCATTCCTAAATTGCAATGCTTTCCCAAATTCCAATGCATTCCCAAATTCCAGTGCATTCCCAATTGCAATGCACCCCCAAATTGCAGTAAGTTCCCACTTTGCAGTGCATTCTCTAATTGCAATGCATTCCCAAATTTCCACGTGTTCCCAAACTCCAATGCATTCCCAAATTCCAATGCTTTCCCAAATTCTGATGCATTCCCAAATCGCAATGCCCTCCCAGATTGCAATGAGTTCCACAACTGCAGCGCATTCCCAAATTGCAGTATGTTCCCAAATTGTGATACGTTCCCAAACTGCAATATGTTCCCACTTGGCAGTGCGTTCCCAAATCCCAATTCTCTCCCAAATCCCAACGCATTCCCAATTTGCAGTGCCTTCCCAGACCGCAGCACCCTGCCTTGTGGCCGTGCCGGAGGGTTGGGTGGCCGTGCGGGAGCGTGGCCATGGAATTTGCCCTAAAACGCCCCAAAATGTGGCTGGATCTGCCCCCCACCCCGCCCATCGCCCCCCTCCCGGAGGTGCTGCCTCCCCTCCAGGGGGGAAACTGAGGCAGGAGAGCTTTCATAGAATCATGGAGTCACGGAATGTGTTGGGTGGGAAGGGACCTCTAAAGCCCCCCCAGTGCCACCCCCTGCCCTGGGCCGGGACACCTCCCACCACACCAGGTTGCTCCAAGCCCCGGCCAACCTGGCCTTGAACCCCTCCAGGGATGGGGCAGCCACAGCTTCTCTGGGCAACCTGGGCCAGGGGCTCACCCCCCTCACACCAAAGAATTTCTTCACAATATCTCACCTAAATCTCCCCTCTGTCAGTGTAAAACCCTTCCCCCTCGTCCCACGGCTCCCCTCCCTGATCCAGAGTCCCTCCCCAGCTTTCCTGGAGCTCCTTTAGGGACTGGCAGGGGCTGGAAGGTCTCCCCGGAGCCTTCTCTTCTCCAGGCTGAACCCCCCCAGCTCTCTCAGCCCGTCCTCCCAGCAGAGGGGCTCCAGCCCTCCCAGCATCTCCGGGGCCTCCTCCGGCCCCGCTCCCACAGCTCCGTGTCTCTCCTGTGCTGAGGTCCCAGAGCTGGAGGCAGCACTGCAGGGGGGTCTCCCCCGAGCGGAGCAGAGGGGCAGAATCCCCCCCTGGCCCTGCTGCCCACGCTGCTGGGGATGCAGCCCAGGCTGCGGGGGGTTTCTGGGCTGCCAGCGCACGGTGCCGGCTCCTGTGGAGCTTCTCATCCACCAACACCCCCAAGTCCTTCTCCTCAGGGCTGCTCTCCATCCCTCCATCCATTGTGACCAGCAGAAGGAGGGAGGTGATTGTCCCCCTGTGCTCAGCACTGGGGAGGCCACACCTTGAGTGTTGTGTCCAGTTCTGGGCACCTCAATATGAGAGAGATCTCGAGGGGCTGGAGCGAGGGCAGAGGAGGGCAACGGAGCTGGGGAAGGGCCTGGAGAATAAATCTGATGAGGAGCCATTGAAGGAGCTGGGAGTGTTTAGTGTGAGGAAGAGGAGGCTGAGGGGAGACCTCATCACTCTCTACAGCTACTTGAAAGGACACTGCAGAGAGGTTGGTGCTGGTCTCTTCTCCCAGGTAATTAGTGATAGAACAAGAGGGAATGGCTTCAAGCTGCAGCAGGGGAGGTTTAGGCTGGACATTAGGAAAAAATTCTTCCCAGAGAGAGTGGTCAGACACGGGAATAGGCTGCCCAGGGAGGTGGTGGAGTCACCATCCCTGAGTGTGTTTAAGAGTCGTGTAGATGTGGTGTTGGGGGATGTGGTGTAGGGGAGAACTTTGTAGAGTGGGGTTGATGGTTGGACTCCATGATCCCAAGGGTCTCTTCCAACCTGAATGATTCTATGATTCTATCCCCAGCCTGGGCTGGCACCGGGGGTTGCCCCGACCCAGGGGCAGGACCCTGCACTTGGCCCTATTGAACTCCATAAGGTTTGCTCGGGCCCACCTCTCCGGCCTGTCCGGGTCCCTCTGGATGACATCCCATCCCTCTGGATGACATCCCGTCCCTCTGGCACATCGACCGCCCCACTCAGCTTGGTGCCGTCAGCAAACTTGCTGAGGGTGCACTTGATCCTGTCGTCTGTGCCATTGATGAAGATGTTGAACAGCACCGGTCCCAGTACGGATCCCTGCGGGACACCACTTGTCACCCCTCTCCAGCTGGGCACTGAGCCATTGACCACCACCCTCTGGATGCGACCATCCAGCCAGTTCCCTACCCACCCAACAGCCCACCCGTCACATCCGTATCGCTCCAACTTGGAGAGAAGGACGTTGTGGGGGACCGTGTCAAAGGCCTTGCAGAAGTCCAGGCAGATGATGTCCGTAGCTCTCCCCTCGCCCACTGACGCAGTCGCTCCGTTGTGGAAAGCCACCAGGTTGGTCAGGCAGGACTTGCCCCTGGTGAAGCCACGCTGCCTGTCTGGAATCACCTCCCTGTCCTCCTCCAGGTGCCTTCGCACAGCTCCCAGGGGGATCTCGGCCGAACCCCTCTGAGTATCCGGGCCAGGCAGAAGCCAGGTGGGGTCGGGCTTTTCGCCTTCTTTCTTCTGCCTTTAAAAATAAACCAGCGGAAATTTCATTGCGGGCAGCGTTTGTTCGTTACTCCTCAATCTCCAAGGAGCTTTTTTTTCCCCCCCCCCCCCTCTTTTTTCCCCCCCCCCCAGTTAATTGCTTCTTCTCTGAAAATGGGGCCAGGGAACGGGCGTCTGGAGGAAGGGAGGACCGGAGCAGAGCTGGACCCTGTGTGGGAGCAGGGAGACGTTGTCCCCAAATCCTCGCCCGACTCCCGCCGCGTCCTCCCTGCGGGTCAGCACCCCTGCTGCCAGCACCCATGGGTGCCAGGCGGCCTTCGGAGGGAGAAAAGCGTGGGAAAACAGCACTTTTCCAAGGTTTTTTTGTAGGTTGAGGGGACAAGCAGAGGGGACAAGTGCCACCGGGGTGGGTTTGGGTCCCTGGGGGGTGTGGGGGGTTGACACGGTGATTTGAGCCATGCAAAGGCACATTGGGTGACAGAGGGACCTTCGCCCTTGGCGCCCAGCGAAGGGGGCCTTTTAGGTCCCAGTGGGGTTGAAATATTAACCCAGAATCCCCAGGGAAAGCCGGAGCCGTCCCAGAGTCCAGGGCTGGGCTGGGCTAAAGTTTAACTGGGTGCCATCAAGGCCGGTGGGTGCAGGGGACGGCGGCTGGGTGCTGTCCTGCCCCCCTGACTCCAACCCCCCGGGGCGAAGGGAGCCCTGCCCCACGGTGGGAGGGCTGGGGAATGCTGTGGGGTCCTCCGCAGCCCCCCGGCGCGACCCCGCCAGGCTCTGCCTGCACCCTGCGCCCCATCCAGGAGACATTTCCCATCGGAGACTCATCGCGGCCATCACAGAGGACCCTGGTGGGGTCAGAGGGACGGGAGGAACCTTGGAGGTGACTGTTCCCCCCCAGATTGTAGAATCATAGACTCAAGAGTGGTTTGGGTGGGAAGGGACCTCAAAGCCCACCCATTGCCACCCCCTGCCCTGGGCAGGGACACCTCCCACCAGACCAGGTTGCTCCAAGCCCCATCCAACCTGGCCTTGAACCCCTCCAGGGATGGGGCAGCCACAGCTTCTCTGGGCAACCTGGGCCAGGGGCTCACCCCCCTCACACCAAACAATTTCTTCCCAATATCTCACCTAAATCTCCCCTCTTCCAGCCCCCCTCCCCACCCACGCTGGTCCCAGCGTCCGCAGGGGACTGGTGCAGGGCTGGGCACCGCCGCAGCCTCGCAGCTCCCCCAGAGCCGGGTGGAAACCCCCCAAATGAGGTCCCCTCCAGGAGCTGGGGCGCAGGGTGGGCTGGCAGGAGGCTGCAAACCCCCCTCAACCCCCCCAAATCCAGCTGCCGGTGCCATGGAGAGGCTGTTTTGGCAGGGCCCGCCTGGTTTTCCAGGCAGGGCTCCAAGGCGGGTGCTTGGCCGTGGGTCCCGGCTGCCGGGCGACGATGCTCTTGGATTTTTCATTTCATCGGCGGACTCCAAAGGCAGCTCCCAAACCCGCTCCCGAGGCTGCCAGCAAAGCCGGGGTTGGGGCGCGGAGGGGCAACAGCCAGGGTTATGGATAACTCTGGGATAGAGGGAGCAGCTTTAAACCCCTCGCTGCCCACCCAAGGGCTGGTTGTTTTTTTTTCTTCTCCCCAACCCCCCCCCCGCCCCCGCCCAATCCACCGATCTCCTTTTTCAGGGATGAATCCGGATGCAAAACATTCCCAGAGCTGGGAAAGCGCCGGCAGGAGGGACTGCAGACAGACAAACCGCAAAGCCCCAGCCGAAAATAGTTGAGGGCTGGGGAGAATTTGGGGGCAGGGGGGGGTGGGAAATACCAAGCGTGTTTGCCCAAATCCTTACGCCATCCTGGATGGCTTTTTCTGACGGCTGTCGGGGCCAGGAGAAGGGCCGGGAGCTGGGGGGAAGGTGGCTGCAGGCAGGGCCTGAGCCCTGGCACCACGGGGATGGGCCACGGGGAGGAGGGGAAGAGGCAGCGAGATGCTGCCGCGTCCCACGAACCCGCGCCCCAAGGACCCACGAGGAGAGCTGAGGCGCTCCGGTCACCCTTCTGCTTTATTTCTCGACATTAACGAGGAGATTAGGCAGCATTAATTATTGTTAGTGCATTAAAACCCTCCACACCAAAACCAACCACGCGGTGCAAGTGGCCACGATCCAGGACATCCCCCGCCTCCGGCCAAATCCCCCCCGGGGACAAGGGTGGGGGTGATGCAGCAGCCTCATGGCACAAGGATGGGATGGGTCCAGCCCCAAACCAGCTCCCAGCACCCTGGGACCCCCCCCCAACCCCCCCCCCGAGAGCTCACCGGGACCCTTTGAGCCGCACAAAGCGGGGGCGATGCTCTGCGCCACCCTCCTCCCAGCCCTGGCTCGTCCATCGCTGCCACCCAACACCCCCCCCCCCCTCCCCCACCGCAAAAAATACAAATCCTAAAGGCAAAAATCAAGCCCTAAAGGTTGAAATCAAGCCCTAAAGGTAGAAATCAAACCCTAAAGGTAAAAAATCAGCCTGGGGAGGGGGGAAGGCACAATGCAGGGCTGGGGGCTTCGCTCACAGCCTGGAGATCTTGGGCAGGGGGGTGTCGGGGGGGAGCCCCTCCAGCCACTCCAGCAGGATCCTGTTGAGCGCCGCCGGCCTGGGGGGACGGCACAGAGCTGGGGTGAGATCTGGTGTGTGTGTGTCCCCCCGACCCCGGAGAAGGGGGAGCCCGGCTCCAAGGGGGGGGAGGCAGCGGTACCTCTCCATCTGCGTCCAGTGCCCGCACTCCTCCATGTGCTCCCGGCGCAGCCTCGGGATCTACGGAGGGATGCAGGAGAGGGGCTGGTTTGTGCCACGCTGGGCATCAGCATTCCCCCCCCTCTCCCGGCCTCCCCCGGGATGCCGAAACCCCCAGCTCTTTATTTTGGCAAGGGCAAAGCCCCTCCTGCCTGCCTCAAGTGGGAAATGCCCCCTTTTGCCCCCCACCCCGCACCAGCCTGTCCCCCTTTATCAAGTGATGTCCCCGCATCTGGACCAAATCCATCCCATCCCGGCATGATGGATCTGCCCCAGGGCTTTCCCCTGGTGGCACCTTATGGAACTGGGATGGATTTGGGTGCGCACCGGTCCCAGGCGGGGCTGGGGTGGGATGGGACCACGCCGGCTTACCCACTGCTCCATGCCCTTGCTCATGCTGGGATGCAGCACCGCGTCCTTCCCGGCCGTCACCATCAGCGCTGGCACCATGATCTATTAAGGGGACACGGGTGACAAGGCGGGGAAGGCGGCGGGGCTGCGGATGCTCCCCGCGGGGCAGGATCAGTCCCCACCTTCCTGTCCTTGGCAGAGAGCGCCCAGCGCCAGTTGGGTCGCATGTTGCGGTACCAGTTCAAGGGGCCACTGGGAGAGAGGGGAATGGGGCGGAGGATGCTGGGACTCGGCTCCCGCCGACACCACCGCCGGGACCGGGAAGAGCCTGCAAGGGGAAAGCAGCTCCCCCGCCCCCACCAGCCTCGCCCCTTTTTGGGGTTATAACGCAAGGCCGAGGGGGGTTTGGGGGTCCCCCTTCTGCATGGGGGTCCCCCACAGCCCCCCCACCTCACCCCCCACCCCCCCGCCCCAGGCTCCTGTCCCTACCTGAAGCCGGATTTCTCAAAGCGCTGGATGTAGTACTGCAGCTTGGGGCCGGACAGGATCTGGCTGGCGGGGGGGTTTTCCGGGAAGCCCACCAGCAGCCCCCCTGCAAGAAGAGGCGCGGCACTGCTGCCATGTCCCACCCGCGGCATCCCCCCCCCGCGGCATCCCCCCCCCCGCGGCATCCCCCACCCCGCGGCATCCCCCACCCCGCGGTGGGGTCTCCCCCCCCCTCACCTCGCTCCCGGACCCTGTGGAAGTTGAGCGCGAGGGGCAGGCGGTCCTGCGGAAAGAGGGGAGTGAGGGCAGGCAGGGAGCGGCACCGTGCCCGGCGGGGGAGCCCATCCCCGGGGGGGTCCCCGTGGCTGCCAGGGAGACTTGGGGCTCCAGGCCCCTCATCACCAGGAGCCAACATTGAGCATCGCTGCATCCCAAGGGATGCAGGAACCAACAATGCAGCCCCAGGATGCAGAGCTGGGAGCAAGCACCGAGCATTGCTGCATCCCAAGGGATGCAGGAACCAACCATGCAGCCCTCAGCCACACAGCTCGGAGCTGGCACGGAGCGCTGCTGCATCCCAAGGGATGCAGGAACTGAACGCAAAGGCCGGGGATGCAGAGCTGGGAGCCAGCATTGAGCATTGCTGCATCCCGAGGGATGCCGGAACGGACTACACAGCCCTGGGACAGAGAGCTGGAAGCTGGCAGGGAGCATCACTGCATCCCAAGGGATGCAGGAACTGACTGCACAGCCCCGGGATGTAGAGCTGGGAGCAGGCACTGAGCATTGCTGCATCCCAAGGAATACAGGAACCAACAACATTATCCCAGACTGTGGATCCAGGAGCAGGCACAGAGCATCACTGCATCCCAAGGGATGCAGGAACCAACAACGTGGAGTCAGGAGCAAGCACAGAGCACCACTGTATCCCGATGGATGCAGGAACCGATCGCACAGCTCTGAGACACAGAGCTGGGAGGAGGGACAGAGCATCACTGCATCCCAAGGGATGCAGGAACCAACCCTGCAGCCCTGGGATGCAGAGCTGGGAGCAGGCACGGAGCATCGCTGCATCCCGAGGGATGCAGGAACTGACCGTACAGTGCTGGGACCAGCACAGAGCATCGCTGCATCCCAAGGGACACAGGAACCGATTGCACAGCTCTGAGACACAGAGCTGGGAGAAGGCACGGAGCATCACTGCATCCCGAGGGATGTAGGAACTGACTGCACAGCCCCGGGCTGCGAGGCCGGGAGCACCGGTCGGGGCTGGCAGGAGGATGCTGCCGGCGAGGCACGGCCTCCCGCGCGCTCCCGGGGCGCTGTTATTTTAAACCGCAAAGGTTTTTCACCCTGAAGCGAGACATTAACATTTGCAGGGGTTAAGGAAGCCAGTGGCGCGGGCACCGCGAGGGCAGGGGGAGAGCAGGAGCCTCAAACCTGCTGTTCCCTGGCCTGGGATGTCCCCCCCTGGGCTGGGCTGTCCCCCCCCACCAGGCAGCACAGCTTTCTAGAGGTCTTCTCAATCCCTACCCAGGGTCAGCTGTGAGTCCCAGAGAGGTGCGGGCCCTGTGGAGCTGCCCACATGGATGCGTTCACTCTGGTCCCTACTGATGGCTGACTGAATGCAGACTTTTTGCCGCAGATGGGCAGCAAAAGGACGGCAGACATAGGGTGGGGTGTGCTGGGGGGGGTCACTGCGGGCCACTGCAAAGCCACCCCTGAAGCTTTTGGGTCCTGGCATGGACAAGGTGGAAGGGGAGAGGAGAGCTGGAGGTGCTTGGCAGAGCCTCGACAAGGCCAGCAGGGCTCGGAGAGGACATCAGGCTGGGCTGGCCGTGGGGTGTGAAGCCTTCTGCTCCCCCCCCAGGTCCACCCTCAGACCTACACCTACCTCCTGGCGCGTGGAGCGGATCAGGACCTTCAGGGTGCGGCCGATGTCCTTCTCCAGCTCCGCTTCTGCGACGCCCTGCACGGGGCGGGGGAGGAAGGACCGCGGGTGATGCCAACCCTCCCCGGGGACCCGACCCACCCCGGGGACGGATCCTGCCACCCACCGGGGCCCGGCTGGAGCCTGGGGATGTTTTTTTGCAGAGTTCAGCATGAGAAGAAAGTCTGCCAGGGGCACCACGACCCATGCGCAGGTGGGGTGACACTGAGAGCCCCACAGCATGGCACCCTGGCTATGGGGCAGGCGATGCCCAGCCATGAGCTGGGGACCCCCGACATGGGCACGTCCCTGTACCTGGGGGGGGAGGGGGGGGGTTTAAGCCCCAAAAGAGGGGTTGGAGGATAAAAATTTGTGGCCACGGACTCACCGGCTCCTGGAAGTAGAACTGGTAATCGAAGGTGGGGTAGGATTTCATCTTCTCCACGATGTCCACGCTGGGGTCGGCGGGTCGGTACGGGGTGTTCAGCGAGGCCACGGCTCTGGGACGTCATGGCAGGGGGGGGGATGGACACGCAGTCAGCATCGCACCCGGATTTGGGGTGCCCAGCGTCAGCCAGGGCTTTGTTGCAGGGGTAGGGTGGGAGTGGTGGGGGGGGGGAATCGAGAAGGCAGGATCCAGGGTGACCGGAGGGACCTGGGGGGGACAGGACCGGTCCCCCCATGTGGCAGGGACCCACCTCACCCTCTCGGGGTAGAAGAGAGCCATGTTCCAGACCACGGCACCGCCCCAGTCGTGGCCGACCAGCACCGTCTGCAGGATGCCCTGTGGGGAGGGGGGGGCTCTCAGCGCACCCCCACAGCTGCACCCCGGGGAGCACCTCGAAATGCTCCCCAAGAGCACCCAGCAGCAACCCGCAGGCGAGAGAGGAGATCTGCCTTCCCCCAAAGCAACAGAGGGCAGAAACCGGCAATATTTTCTTTTTTTTTTCCTTTTTTTTTCCCCCAAGGAACAAGCGTTACCTGAAAAACCCCTCCCGCCCCCCCAGAGCAATTTGCTGCGACTTAATTAAACATTTCAAGTAGCCGGAGCCTCCAGAGGGAAGAGGTTTGATTATTATCCGCCAAAAAACATGCCTGGAGGATGCTCGTCCCCTGGGGACAGCCGTACGGATGTGTCCCCCCCGTCCCGCTGCCATCACATGGGGTGACAGCATGGGGAACGTCTCAGTATAAATATATATATATATATATATAATTTAAATATAAATAACAGCAAATAAATCCCCATCCCCTCTGGGAAGGGGCCCGCAGCATCCCCCAGGGCCGACTGCATCCTGCCCGGAGCTAAGCTGTTCCCCCCCCGCTGCCGCCGCTTCCTTTCCTTTTTCCTGACCCCTCCGGGCACCTACCAATAAATCCAATTAAAACCTGCGCTCCTGACGATGTAGCAGCCGGTTCGTAATTAGCTGATACTTAGAAATGTAATTAAAATTCCCTGCTGGCGGACGCGGCTCGGGGCGGGCTGCGTGCCGGAGAGCCCCGCTCGCTGCCATCCCACGGCGCGAAACACGGCGTCCGAGACCTCCCCCCACCAAAGGGGGGCAGAGGGTCTGGGGGGAGGAGGGGGGTCCCAGCAGCTCCCACCTCTGATGTGGGGCTGAATGGGTCCCCCCCCTGTGCCGTTGGGATCCATCCCAGCATCCCTGGCCATCACCGTGATGGCTCCTGGACTGCCCTCTGCATCTCCTGCATCCCAGGTACGGGCTCAAACAACCCTCGAAGTCATTTCTCCTCCCCAAAATCCCCCGGGTTGTCCCGGGGGGGGTGACAAGGAGCATCCCCCCCGGGGGGCGGAGGAGCAGGATGGGCCCCGATGGTAGCGGAGGAGCAGGGAAAACCCAAATTCCCATCCATACGGGATGCCAGGACCTCACACCCTCATCTCCCGAGCCGAAGCGAAGCGGGTGCCGACCCTCTTCCCAGCCTGCCCATCAACGGGCACCTTTTATCCATTTTCCTTATTGCTTTTAATCCAGTGTGAAGGCAATTCCCTCCCCCCCCCCAAAAAAAAAAAAAATCACAGTGATTTATATTCCACGACAAACCGGCGACACCCAGCTTGGTCCCCTCCGGAAAACCCATCCTTGCTCCCACCGTGGCACAAACCCCCCACTGCTCCTCGCACGAGGAGCCTTTGCAAACCTCAAGGGCTTTTTTTCCCACTTTTCCCTCCCCACCCACCCCCCCCCCCCCGCCTCGTTTCTGGAGTTATGCTTTTTTTAGCGCTCTGCCTGGCGAAGGACTCGCTCCCTCGGAAGCCATTTCGCAAGAAGGAAAAAGCCCTGCAGACGCTGGCGTTTGCGGGCTGCGCTCTTCCCCTCCTGCTTCATCTCCTCTAAAAGGCGCAAAAAAACCAAGCCCATCCCCTCGCCGGGACGGGAATTAAACCCGGAGCCTCCAAACCCAATGGATCGGATGCCGAGGTGACACCGGCTTCGAGCCATGCCAAGGGACAGCATTGGTCCCCAGCCACTTGGGAGCTGCTACGGTTGGGGTTTAAGGGGATGCAGCCCAGCATCCTTCTCCACGAGCATCTCACCGCCTTCCCAAAACCCAAACCAGGCGCCAGCAGCCCATGTCCACATCCTCAGCAAGGACAATAGGTCCAGGGGAAGGTGACATGGAGCTGGAGACCCTCCCAAGGATGGGTTCTCCCCACCGACAATGGGTTGTATGAACATCCCCATCCCTAAAATCCCACCCACGGGGAACAAAAAGATGGGGCTTGGTGCTACCCCAAGGGTTTTGGACCAAAGTCATTGAGAAGCTCAGATGTCCCAGCGTGGGACAAAGCCACCGGGGAGCTCAGTGACTGGGAAGGAAGAGGCGAAGGGAAATGCGCACCCAAACCTTGCCAAGAAGGAGGGACCCATCACGGGGGGCTCCTCACCAGTTTGTCCAGGAAAACCACCAGGTCCTGGGGGAAGGGAGGAGAGAAAAGGTGAGATCCTGCCCGGGGCCATGTCCTACCAGCCCACACCACCCTCCACCCCTGCAGCTCCACACCTTGCAGATCTGCTCCTGGGAATATTCTTCTATGTCTGCACGGGGGACAGAACCGCCATCATTTTAACATCGGCACGTTTCTAAGGATGGATTTATTCTGCACCCATCTGAGCTGCTGGGGCTGCGGGAGGAGCCGGACAGCTTCCAACCCCCCCAGGAGAAGACCCCGCCACCAATCTCCTCCTGGGTCTTGGCCTTGGGACCAGCAGCTCCAGCTCCATACGCCCCCGTCCCCACCTTCACCCCAACGAGCCCAGTTCACCTGGTGGGGCCGTGGACTCCCCGTAGCCCTTCATCTCCAAAGCGATCACCCTGAAGCCGGCATTAGCCAGAGCTGGGATCTAGGAGGGAAAGCAGCAGCTTCCAAAGGATGCGGAGACCCCCGGACCCCACTCCTCCCTGGTGCCAGCACCCATCCTGCATCTGCCACCCCAGCACACCCGGAAATGTCCCCAGGAGGGCAGATGGGGGTTGGTGAGGCTGGAGGGTGGGGAACACTCCTGGGCTTTGTCCCGTGTCTCTCAAGGCTCAAGGCAAAGTGGTGGGACAGCCCCGGGACCCCCCAGGAGTGGTGGCCATGGAACCCTCCACCGCGCTCCAGCATCCCACCGCCAGCCCCATGGTCCACCCTCCTCCCCGTCTCCTCCATCACCTGGTAGCGCCAGGAGAGCCAGGACTCAGGGAAGCCGTGGCAGAGGCAGATGACAGGGCCGTGTCCCATCTCCACGAAGTGCAGCTGGACGCCAGGCTGGAAAGGATGGAGAGTCCTCAATGGCTGCGGGTGGCAGGGCTTCACCCCCCAAACCTCCACCCACCGCTGGCCACCAGGCATGGGAGCCCACCACCCCCTCCAGCCCAGCATCCCAGAGCCACACAAGCACGTTTTAGCCCCTGGGGTGGATGGAGAAGACCTCAGCGATGGTCTCGGCACCCCCCACGCAGGAAGGTGGACAACCCAACAAGCCACCCCTTGGCTGGCACATCCTTCCACGGGGCTCAAACACCCTCCCCAGGATGCCTGGGCCACCCCCAAGCCCCGCCAAGCCAGGGGACACCTTGTCACCGGGGCAGTCCCCTCCACCCTACCCGGATGGGCACGTATCCGTGGGTCACGTTGGATGGATCACACGCAGTTGGCAGCGGGTCTTCTTGGGTGAGAAGCTGCGGGGTGAGGAGCACGGGGTGAGCTCCTGACCAAGCCTGGGGCTCCATGCCATGTCCCCACCACCCTGCTGCTGGTGGTTTGAGGTGGACAGGGCTCAGCAGGTCCAGGGGGTGAGGTTATCTGGGGGTGGGCAGGGTTTGCAGGAGATCCAAAGGCACCTACAAGTCCTGCGCCACCACCGCATCACGGCAAGACCCAGAAGCCCAAGCCCATCCCTCCCATATCTCCAAGGATCCCCAGGAAAGCAGAGCACAGAGAGGACCCACACTATCTCTACATACCTGGACACCTGAGAGCTCCTCCAGCTCCTTCAGGACGGTTTCGGTGTCCCTGACGAGGATGGTGGCCATGCCCATCTCCCGGGCTGGCTTCAAGTTCTCCCCGATGTCGTCCAGGAGGATGACCTGGAGATAGACCAGCGGGAACCAGGCTCAGCACCCCAGGGAAGGGTGGCCGCTGGGTTTGGCCAAGGACTTTGGGTGCTTGGAGGGAGGCTCCATGCCCCGTTTTTGGGGTGGTGGCCGTACCTCATGTGGCTTCGCTTGCAGCACATCCAGGGCGTAGGTGTAGATCTTTGGGTCCGGCTTCTGCACTCCGAGCTGGCAGGACTCGATCACCAGGTCGAAGTGGCGGCGCAGCAGGTTCATCAGCGTGGCCGTGAAGAGCCGCCCGGCGCTGTCGTCCACCCAGTTGTTGGTGAGGACACCGGTCTTAAACCCTAAGGAAAGGCAGAGTGAGGAGCGCTGGTTTTCCCACTCCTGCTCTCCAGAGATCATTTGATTTCACCTCTTTCCTCCCCGGCCATGTTTTTTGGACCTTCCCAACCTAAAATTTCCCATTTGCAAGGCTCTGTCTGGACTAGGACACCCCGACAGGAGATAAAAGGATGCTCAGTAGGACCTCATGCCCAATTTGCAGTTCCAGGAAAGCAAGGGTTGACCCCCCCCAGCACAGGCGGGACGGGAGCCGGAGCTTGGGCACACCGAGGTGCTGAGGACTGAGGTGATGGTCCACCCACGACACGGGGCAAAGGGCTACGGCATCCTGCTAATTGCTGATGGATGATGGATGTGGTAGCAGGGCTCAGAATATCTAATGATGATGCTGAGAGAGCGCTTTGATGATAATGAGGGACCAACCAGGGAATCCCATGGCTGGACCAACCAGGACCCCACGGTTGGACCAACTAAGGAACCCCGTGCTGGGACTGAACGAAGAACCCTGTGGTCGGACTGACCAGAGAACCCTGTGGTGGGACTGACCAGGACCCCATGGTTGGACTGACCAAGGAACCCCATGGTGGGACTATCCAGGAGCCCATGGTTGGACCGACCATGGGCTCCATGGTTGGACTGACCAGGGAACCCCATGGTGGGACCAACCAAGACCCCATGGTGGGACCAACCACGGAACCCCGTGGCTAGACCAACCAGGACCCCATGGTTGGACCAACTATGGACCCCCATGGTGGGATCAATCAGGGAACCGCATGGTGGGACTGAGCAGGACCCCGTGGTGGGATCGACTGGAACCCTATGGTGGGACTGACCAGAGAACCCTGTGGTGGGACTGACCAGGACCCCATGGTTGGACCAACCAAGGAACCTCATGATGAGACTGACCAGGAGCCCACAGTTGGACTGACCAAGGAACCCACAGTTGGACTGACCAAGGAACCCACAGTTGGACTGACCAAGGAACCCTGTGGTTGGACCGATGAGGAACCCACGGTGGGACCAACCAAGGAACATCATGATGAGACTGACCAGGAGCCCATAGTTGGACTGATCAAGGAACCCTGTGATTGGACCGATGAGGAACCCACGGTGGGATCAACCAAGGAACATCATGGCACCTGCTCAGGAGGTGAGCAGCACCCTTATCCCAGCACCCCTTGCCCAAAAGCCCCCCCTGGCACCCACCGTTCCTCTGCAGCACCCTCGCTGCCTGCAGAAGGGGGGCATTGATGGTCCCCTTGGCCGCCATCTCCTCGAAGGCTCGGGTGGCGGAGAAGGTGGGCGGCAGGACGATGCCGGAGGCGGAGGCGTGTTGCCTGCAGCCCTCCTCCATCTCCGAAAAAAGCTGGAAAACACTCAGGCAGTCATCTAATCGACCCCAAAAATAAAGCAATAAATCCTGGAGCTGCTCTTCCCGAGCCCCAGTGGTGCTCCATGGCTGGTACCCAAGGGATCACCTGGGACAAGGTGATCTGTCCCCTCATCGCTTTGGAATAAGGACTGTCGGAGCCGCCAGCCATCAAGACGTTCTGCAAGAAATTCCTGCCAGGAAAAGAAGAAAGGATCAGCCAGGGGGGACCCCGATACTGGGGATGGGACCCCAATACCAGGGAAGTGCGGTCCGGGGAGGGGGATGCTCCATGCCAAGGATATGGAGCTCCATCCTCCATCATCCCCCAGGACCGGGAGCATGGCTTCGTTACGGGAGATCGCTGCCCATTAATTTCCGCCAGCAGCTCAATTACTTCACCCTGCAGATAAGACGAGCGGGGAGTTTTGCCAGGAACACAAAAAAAAAAAAAAAATATAAAATATAACACAAAGAGCAAGGTATTTTGTAAGCCGTAGCTCAAGGAAAATAATTTGCCGCTATCACAAGAACACAAAAGGCCTTCTCGGGCGGCAATAAAACAAGATTACAGCCGCTGGCTTCAGGACAAAGCCCTCCTCCGAGTCGATAAAAACGCGGCTCGGTTAAAAATAAAGCGGCTTTACCTATTCCAGCAGAATTGCTGTCGCCTTTTTTTTTTTTTTAATAACATAAAGCGAAGCAAAAAAATGTTTGATGGCCTGATAATCTGGGAATTTATTGCTCCATCTGCTCCGCGGCCTCCAACATTTAGCTACTTAATATTTTATTCTTGTTTTAAACTCTCTGCTTGTTGGGTTTGGTTTGTTGGTTTTTTTTTTTTTTTAAAACCCACACGCTGCCGGGAAATCCCAGCGTGCGTGGGGCGACACGGACGGACGGAACCTGTTCAGCTCCTCTTCGGGTGCTTTGTGGGATTAGCAATTCCCAAATATCCCGTGTTAAATGGGGCAAAGGGCTCGCTAGGACTCGGGAGGCTGGCTGGGACCTGCACGGCGGGAGGCTCCAATGCTTTGGGTTTCGCCAGCTCCAGCTCATGCACTGAGTTGTGTCCGGTCTCAGCACTGGGGCAGGGACGGGTTTAATTAATTATCCTGCTTAATTAATTACAAGTTGCTCTTCTTACTGCTTCTGCCAACGTCCCCTGTGGTGATCCTACCTCTTTGGGGGTTACTTTTAACGGCTGGCCTGCACCCCCCCATCCAGGACATGACCCCCTGCCAGCCTGCACCCTACACATACACAGGGACCCCAACTTGCACCCCACGCCCAGGACATGGGGGTCCCCTGCCCGCACCCCACCCCCAGCCCCGTCCTGTTATGGTGGCCCCAGTCGCGCACACCCCGCGCGGGCGGCGGCCGCACACACACTATTCTCAGCTCGTCTCTACGTGTCTCCGGCCGAGCGGCAACTCGCCGAGGTGAGGGAGGGCAAGTGCCGCCGGGCCGGGCCGGAGCGGACCGGGCCGGGCCGGGCCGTACCTGGGCAGAGCGCAGTCCCGCTCGCAGGAGCCCAGGAAGTGCTGCAGGCCGGGCCCGAAGAGCACGCCGCCAAGGTCGAACAACACGGCCCGCCGCGCCATGGCCACCCCACCGCCGCCGGCACCCCAACTCGAACCCGCGGCCCCACCGCCGCCGGCGCTGCGGCCCCTCCACCGCCCCTCAGGCCACGCCCCCGCCTCCTGGCCCCGCCCCCTGCCCGGGCGCCGCGCTGGGTCCTAGCGCCGCCGCCGGCGGGTGCCCTCCAAGACGCCTGGGTCCCTCCTGCACGGGGGACACCCCCCCCACTCCGTCCCACCAGCACGGTCCGGGTCCCCTGGGGCTGTGGGACCCCCGGTCCCCACCTTTGAGGGTGGCAGCTCCCCGGCCCCCTGCTGCCGTGGGTGGCCGCCTCTCCACCCACTCCCTGCCGACGCTCCCCGGGGTTTTGCCAATAATCGCATTTTCTCGCATTAACGGGGAGCCTGGGATACCCCCCCCCACACACACACACCTCCCGCAGCACCCCGGGGTGCAGCAGCGATCCAACCTGCCTGCACCCAGCTCCCCGCGGCCTCACGGGGCAGGGGTGCACGGGCAGGGTCGGCCACGCGTTGCGGGCATGCACACGCGTGTGCACCCCCCTGTACGCACACGTGTTCCTGCACACACAGAGGCGCAGGCCTGCACACATGCAGGAACACATGCACGCAGGTACGAACCTGTGTGCACGCATGCCTATGTGCACACCTACGTGCACGCACACATACATGCACGCAGGCACAGACAGCGATGCACGCGTGCAAGCAGGCGCATAAGCGCACGCGGACATGCGTGCACACATGCAGGCATGCACGCACACATGCACACACACTGGTGCCCACACACGCGCACATGCGTGCAGATGCGAAACACACGCGTGGAGGCTGAGCACGTATGCACACCACCGGGCGTGTTGCTGAGGATGCGTGTGCCCTGCCAGGTGCGTGTGCGTGCACACTCAGCACATGTGTGCATGCTCAGCACATGTGTGTGCTGCCAGGCATGTGCATGCATGGCACATGTAAGCACGTGTGTGCACCGCCGAGCAGGTGTGTGGGCACCGGGCATGTGCGTGCACGCTCAGCACACGCCTGCATGTCAAGCACATGTGTGCACATGTGTGGCCATGCCAGCAATCCTGAACATCCCCCCCCCTCCCAGAGGGGCAGCCCCGGGGAGGGGGGGGACGCATGACCCTCCGTGCACCCCCAACCAGCCCTGGCCTGCTGGGTGCCAGACACGGCGTGGCTGTGGCCATGCCCGTGCCCGTGGCCACGCGTGTGCGTGGGCCCGCCCCGCCTCGGGGAAGCCACCAGCAGGGACGGGACGGGACGGTGGCGTGACCGAGCGGTGAGTGGGACAAGGCGGGGGACAGGGAGGGATGGGCAGGGGGGGTTGCAGGCAACCCCAGCCCCCTGCCTCAGTTTCCCCACCTGCGAGACAAGCGGAGGAGTGCCGGGGTAGGGGGAAGGGGGGTGTCTGGGGAGGGGGCTCCTCCTTGCCGGGGTGGCTACGGGGGGGCGGGGGTACAGTGATTTCAGGGGGGCTCAAGCCCAGAGAAACCATTTACCCCCATCCCTCGTCCCCAACCTCCCGCTGTCCCCGGGGACCCCTGACGGGGTGTCATCCCCCCCCCCCCCCCCTCCCCTCCAGCATCCTCCCGAGGTGGGTGGGTGACCCCCCCCCCCCCCCCCCATCCCGCCCCTTCCCTGTCTTCTGCCCACGGAAATCCCAGGCTTTTCCTCCTCCCAGCTCCGGCACAGCCCCTCCGCTCACCCCCAAACCGGGGGGGGCTGGAGCTGGATCCGCAGCCGCCTCCCACCCCACCCCCCCCCGAATCCCGCGACTCCGAACCCGGCTTCTTCCCAGCAAAAAGGTGGGAGCGTTTTGGAGAAGGGGGGGGGGGGGGAAACACGGGGAAGGGTGGGGGGGAAGGAAGAATTTTGCTGGCCTGTTGCTATTCCGGTGGGAAGAGCCGGGAGGAAGAGCCCAGCCTTGATGCCAGCGAAATGCCAGCATGGCTACGCCGCTGAGACCCGGCCAACTCGTGGCAGGGCTGGGCCGCTGGGGTGTCCCCCGGGGGATGGGGTCCCCTGGTTGCTGACCCCCCCCCCACCACCCCCTTTTGGCACCCTTCGCTCCTAAGCCCCCCCGCCCCCGCCAGGTGCTGGCCTGAGACCGGAAAACTCATTGCACCCCAGGGAGCCGCCGTGCCCATGGGACCCCCTTTCCCTCCGCAGAGGGGCTCGGGGGCGGCTGGGAGGGTGCGGGGTGATGGTGGGGACCCCCCCTGCCCACCCGAGCCCCCAACCTCCCCCGCCCCCCCCGCCCTGCTCCCCGTTTCTGGCACCCGCTCCCCGGCGCCAAGGCTTTCCGGCAGCGGTTTGGAAAGAGCTGCATTGTCTGCCTCCCCCCCCCCACGGCCTCCCGCTTTTCCATGGCTCCCGAGGGGGGGTTTGAGGGGGGGGGGGGGACACAAGGTGCACCCCAGCAGGATCAGCCTCATGCCAGACCTTCCTTAACCCCCTCCGTGCCTCAGTTTCCCCAGCACTGTGCTCCGTGTGCTGCGCTGGGGGGGTGCAGAAAGGCCCCCCCCCGCCCTCCTCCTCCCCACCCGGGGGGGGAGGGGTGGGTGTCCTCCATGGTGGGGGGAGAATGGGGTACGACACCCTCAAATCCCAGATCCCAGCAGCCGGAGATGCACGTGCCTGGAAAAATAGGGGTGTTTGGGGGGATTTTGCTGGTGTGAACTGGGGGGTTCCTGGGGGGGGACACCCAAAAGGGTCTCAGTGGGTGTCTCGTTGCAGCTTTGACCCCCCCCATTTCTCTTTGCTCCTGCAGGACACCATGGTCCCGGCGGGCCCCGGCTGGTGGCTGCTGGTGGGGCTCTGCGCCCTCGTCCCCCCCGCCACCACCCAGGGGGGACCAGAAGAAGATGTGACACCCCGCCTCAGCCCGGAGGAGTTGGGGTACCAGGATGGGGACCCCTCTCAGGACCCCCAACGCTGCGGCATCACCTTCCACACCCCCAACCCTTGCAGCCCCCCCGGGCCGCCCGCCTCCGCCTCTCGGGCTGAGCTGGATCATCTCAAGAACCTCTTGCAGGACACCAAGGCCAGCCTGAAGGACGTGGAGGTGGCGGCCACCTTAGAGGACAACCAGACCCGCTACCAGGACATCATCACCCAGGCACTGCCCGCCATCCGGGGGGCCAACCTGGAATTTCAGGAGAGCCTGGAGAACGTCCGCAGGGAGCTGGAGGCTCACGTGGCCGAGGCCGATCACCCACGGATGGCCGAGAAGAAGGAGAAGTGGGTGCCATGGGAAGGGGATGAACCTGGGGGAGATGCTCCATGGAGCTGATGGCCCCAAAATCCATGGGTGGGGGCCAGCCCCCAGCTGTAGACACCCAGGGGGGTGATGGGTGTCCCCAAGGGTCCCACAGCCTTCGTGGTGGCTCTCAGGTGACATGGAGGGGTTGGATGCTCAGCAAACCGCTGCCGTTAACATCCATGTGTGTGTCCCAGCCCCAAACCCACCGCAGCGGAGCCAGTGAGGGGTCGCCTGAGGGCAGGGGGGGTGTCAGGAGGGGGGGTTGTCACCCCTAAACCAGTGACCCAACACAGCTGAGCCCCGACGTGGTGATGGAGCAGCGTTCTCCAGGATGGAGGAGTTGGGTACCTCCTCTCCCAGGTTGGGGACCCCCGGGTGCTGCAGCATCACCTTCCACACCCGGCCGTGGGGAGGCTGGTGGGGACACAGGGGACACTGACCCCGCTTTTCCCCCTCCCCTGCAGGCTGCGGAAGGGGGTCCGCGTGGTGGCCCACATGCTACGTCTCACCAGCCGCCTGGCCCAGACCCTGGACGCCGCCTCCCGCCGCCTCCACGCCGAGCTGAGCCGGCGCCTGCAGAGCCCGGCCGCCCACGCCGCCGCCGCCACCGAGCCCTAGGACAGCGGGGACGGGCTCTGCTGTCACCCCGCACGTGGCCTTGCTTGCTGGTAGGACCCCAACCCGGCTCCTCTCCCCGCGCCGGGGAGCTGAGACTCGGCCAAAGGGTCCGGGGGCTGGAGCCGGCAGCGTGGGGAGGGGACGGGAGGTTGACACCTGCTACATGATGCCATCACACACGTGATGCCCTCGCACATGTGATGCCATCATACACGTGATGCCATCACACATGCAGTACCATCACACGTGTGATGCCATCAGAAACGCAATGCCATTGCACACGTGATGCCATCGCACACGTGGTGCCGTCGCACATGTGATGCCATCACACATGCAGTGCCATCACACATGTGATGCCATCACATGTGCGATACCATCTCATGCACGATGCCATCACACATGGGATGCAATTGCACGTGATGCCATCATACACGTGATGCCATTGTACATGTGATGCCGTCGCACATGTGATGCCATCACACATGCAGTGCCATCACACATGTGATGCCATCAGAAATGCAATGCCATTGCACACGTGACGCTATCACACATGCAGTGCCATCACACATGTGATGCCATCACATGTGCAGTACCATCACATGCACGATGCCATCACACATGTGATGCCGTCGCACATGTGATGCCATCACACATGTGATGCCATCAGAAACGCAATGCCGTTGCACACATGATGCCATCGCACATGCAGTACCATCACACATGTGACGCCATCACATGTGCGATACCATCGCGTGCACAATGCCATCACACACATGATGCCATTGCACATGTGATGTGATCGCACACGTGATGCCATCGCACATGTGATGCCATCACACACGCTATGCCATTGCGGACAGAACGCCATAGCACATGCAATACCATGGCACACACGATGCCATTGCACATGGGATGCCGTCATACACGTGATGCCATCACACACATGATGCCATCGCACATGTGATGCCATTTTACATGTGATGCCATCACACACGCGATGCCTTTGCGGACAGGATGCCATTGCACATGCAATACCATGGCACATGCGATGCCATCACACACATGAGGTCATGGCACACGCAGTGATATTGCGCATGTGATGCCTTCACACATGCGATACCGTGGGACACGTGAGGCCCATTGCACACACAATGCCGTTGGACATGGGATGCCATCACACACGTGTTGCCATTGCACATGTGATGCCATCACAGACACGATGCCACTGCAGACAGGATGCCATCGCACAGGCAATACCGTGTCACACATGATGCTATTGCACATGTGATGCCGTCACACATGTGATGCCATCATACATGTGATGCCATTGCACATGTGATGCCATCACAGACACGATGCCATCGCACATGCAATGCTATTGCACACATGATGCCATCACACATGTGATGCCATTGCATACGCAATACCATTGCACAGACAATGCCATTGCACATGAGATACCATTACACACGCCATGCCATTGCACATGTGATGCTGTCACACACGTGATGCCATTTTACATGTGATGCCATCACACATGCAATGCCCTTGCGGACAGGATGCCATCACACATGTAATGCCAGTGCACATGCGATACCATCACAGACACAATGCCATTGTACATATGATGCCATCACAGACACGATGCCATCGCACACGTGATGCCATTGCACATGTGATGCTGTCACGCACACAATGCCATTGCACACACGGTGCTATCGCACATGCAATGCCACTGCACATGCAATACCATTAGACACGCGATGCCATTGTGCATGTGATGCCATCACACACACGCAATGCCATTGCAGACAGGATGCCATAGCACGTGCAATACCATGGCACACATGATGCCATTGCACATGTGATGCTGTCACACACGTGATAGCATTGCACATGTGATACCATCACAGACACAATGCCATTGCACATATGATGCCATCACAGACAGGATGCCAGTGCACGTGTGACGCCATCGCACATGTGATGTCATCGCACATGTGATGTCATTGTACATGTGATGCCATCATACACGTGATGCCATCACATACGTGATGCCACCGCATGTGTGATGCCATTGCACATGCGATACCATCGCAGACACAGTGCCATTGCACATATGATGCCATCAGACACGCAATGCCATTGCACACACGATGCCATTGCACACATGATGCTGTCACACGCATGATGCCATTGCACATGCGATGCCATTGCACACGCGATGCCATTGCACACGTGATGCCATTTGACATGTGATGCTGTCACACACGCAATGCCATTGCGGACAGGATGCCATCACACATGTGATGCCATTGCACATGTGATGCTGTCACAGACGTGATGCCATCGCACATGTGATGTCATTGCAGACACAATGCCATTGCACATGAGATACCATTACACACGCCATGCCATTGCACATGTGATGCTGTCACACACGTGATGCCATTTTACATGTGATGCCATCACACATGCAATGCCATTGCGGACAGGATGCCATTGCACATGTGATGCCATTGCACATGTGATGCCATCGCAGACACAGTGCCATTGCACATGTGATGCCATCAGACACACAATGCCATTGCACACGCGATGCCATTGCACATGTGATGCCATTGCACATGTGATGCTGTCACACACATGATGCCATTGCACATGTGATGCCATCGCACGTGTGATGTCATTGCACACACAAAATGCCATTGCACATGTGATGCCATCACATGTGGTACCATTGCATATGTGATGCCATCACACACATGATGCCATTGCATATGTGATGCTGTCACACACGTGATGCCTTCACACATGTGATGCCATTGTGCATGTGATGCTGTTCACACATGATGCCATTGTGCATGTGATGCCATCACACACGTGATGCCTTCGCACATGTGATGCCATCACACACGCAATCCCATCACATACAAAATGCCATTGCACATGACATGTGATGCCATTGTACACGCGATGCCATTGCAGATGTGATGCTGTCACACATGTGATGCCATTGCCCATGTGATACCATTGCACATGTGATGCCATCGCACACGTGATGCCATCGCACGCATGATGCCTGTACCCCCACCCCCAAGCATTCCATCCATTCATCCCGCAGAAGCTCTGCCATCACACAGCAGATCCTGGTGCCACCGCGTGTGCCCAGCCCCGTGTCCAGGGGGAACGCCATCCTTCCCACCCCCAGCACGCCCCTGCCTCCCTTCTCTCCTCCCGGGAAGCCCTTTTTCCCCGCAGGCTCCCTTTTTCCGCCGCTAGCCAGCCCCCGCCCCATGCCGACAGCTACCCCATCCCTGAAGGGATGAACCGGGCTCCTGGGGCTCCCCAGAGGTTTTTAAAAATGAACCCCAACAATTTGAGGCTCGGCTGCATCCCGCCGGTGGTCCAGCAGCATCGCCGCCTGCCCGGCGTGGGCAGAGCATCCTTCGCCCTTGGGAATCGCCTTGTCCGGGCTTGGAAGAGTCTTTTTTTTGCCCCGGGGGTGGTAAGAGCAGAGGTTGGTCTGGAGTTTGGGCCCCTGCGGGTGGGCAGGGAGGAGGGGATGGGGCGGCTGGGCAGGGAGGAGGGGATGGGGCGGCGGGAGAGCGGCTGGGGATGATCCAGCCCATAACGGGCGATAAATCACAGCTGGCAACTCCCACGCTCCCACCCCGCTGAGCCTCGGGCAGCGGGAAAACCGGCTGGAAGCAGAAAGTCCCGGTGTGGTTGTAAGCCCGGAGGTTCTCCCAGGGGGGCCGGAGGGAACGGCCAGTGGCACCCAGGACCCCCGCGGTGCCCCCTGAGGACGGGCAGAGGCAGGGATGCCCCCGGGCGGCGGCAGCTCTGCAGGAGAAATAAAGGGGAATAAAGATGCGTTGAGCTGGGCCCGGCGTCGGCGTTGTCTCCGCGTCTGCTTTCTCTCCATCCTCCGCCGGCCAAGGGACAAGGAGGACGGGTGAGGTTCTCTGCGGTGTCAACAGCCCCTGAGCAGGAACCCGGCAAAGGGGACGGACCCCCCCCGGCATCCCTGACCCCCCCCAGCCTTCAATCCACCATCCAGCAGCCCGCTCTCTTTCTTCCTCCTTAGAAAATCAATGCTGGTTGTCTTTTTCCCCCCTGATTAATTGCCCAACTCATCCTTCTCCCTAATTCCCTCCCTTTGGTGGGCCCCCATCGATCTCCTTGCAATTTCCAGCTGCTCCCCGTCCCTCTGGCACCCATCTCCCCAGCTTCGGGGGTCCATCCGACACCCAACACCCTCCCTTCGGCCTCGCAGGCGCCCTCGGGGACGTGGCGGGGGGCTGAGGGCTCTGCCCCGTGGCACGGGGTGGCTGTGGTGGTTCTCCAGGGCTGGCTGCAGCGTGGGTCTCCGGGGCGAGGGAGGTTCGCCAGGGTGGTTTGAGGCGATCGTGACATTGATGATTAAAAAAGTGGGGTGGTTTGATGCAATAATGACGTCGATGAGGCATCTGGATCACCCCGGCGCGAGGCTTTGCGGCGGTGAGATGTTCGTGGGTGTGGGGCTGGTAGAGGGGACAACCCAATGGCTGCCTGGCTTTGGCATCGGCTGCTGCTGGGGTGGGTGGGATGGTGGGGTGCTGGCTCTGCCGTCCTCTTCCCCATGGATTACTGGTATTCAGTGTCCCACGGATGCTGGGGACAGCCACATGGGTGTAGGTGGGATGGAGGTCCTGATGTTGGGGACAGCCACATGGGTGCAGGATGGGGGTCCTGCTGGTGGGGACAGCCACATGGACAGCAGGATGGGGGTCCAATGGTGGGGAAAGCCACATGGACAGCAGGATGGGGGCCCAGATGTTGGGGACAGCCACATAGACAGCAGGATGGGGGTCCAATGGTGGGGAAAGCCACATGGACAGCAGGATGGGGGCCCAGATGTTGGGGACAGCCACATGGACAGCAGGATGGGGGTCCAATGGTGGGGACAGCCACATGGACAGCAGGATGGAGGTCGTGATGTTGGGGACAGCCACATGGGTGTAGGTGGGATGGAGGTCCCGATCACGGGGGCGGCCACATGGGTGCAGGATGGAGGTCCTGATGGTGGGGACAGCCACATGGTTGTAGCATAGGGGCCAGATGGTGGGGACAGCCACACGGACAGCAGGATGGGGGTCCTGCTGGGGGGGACAGCCACATGGCCAGCAGGATGGGGGTCCAATGGTGGGGACAGTCATGTGGGTGCAGGTGGGATGAGGGTTCTGATGTTGGGGACAGCCACATGGACAGCAGGACCGGGGCCCAGGTGGTGGGGACAGCCACATGGGTGCAGGATGGGGGTCCCATGGTGGGGACAGCCACATGGACAGCAGGATGGGGGTCCTGCAGCGGAGCCGGGGGGAACAGCACATTCAGCTGCCCTCCATGCCCAGGGCTGCCTCTCCATTTATCTCCCAGGGGAAAGGAAGGGAACGGCTGGGCAGGTCCCCCAGGGCTGGAAATGACAGTCCTGGCCTTGGTTGGCAGGAAGGTCGCGCATTAGATCTGCCAGCAGGAAGGAAGGCGAGAGGCTGGTCTGGGGAGAGGGCTGGGTCATGGCCCAGGAGGTGGGGAAGCAGCAGGGAAGCTCCGGGTTTCCCATCCTCTTGCCATCGGAGAACCACCTTTCCTGCCCAAAATAGCCCTGTCCCCATCCCTGTCCCCATCCCTGTCCCCATCCCTGTCCTCATCCCCTTGGGTTGGGACACCGGGGACAGGAGGGGGACGGGGTCTACAATGCTGGGGGAGATGCTGGATGTTGCCCTGACTTTGCTTTCCCATTTTTGTCCCCCTGGCAGGGTTTTATGGGGACAGGCGCTGCCTGGGGCCAGCTCCGCGCCTTGCACCCCGTTCTCCCCCGAGCAGGGGTGGCACCCACGGGCAGGTTGGCACCAAACCCCCACCTGGGGCTGTGGGGCAAGCAGGGAAGCCCTGGTCTGGTGGGGAGTGGGGCAAGCAGCCCCCTGCTTCCCCCCACTGCTGGACGAGCCTGGGCTTTTGCAATGGCCCCCGCCATGCCCTGTGCGACGTCCCATGCCATGCCCTGTGTGATGCCCCCTGCAATGTCCCATGTGATGCCCCTTAATGCCCCACGCAATGCCCCATGTGATGCCCCATACAATGTCCCCTATAATGCCACCTGCAATGCCCCCGGGTGGTGCCCTGTGCAATACCCCATGCAATACCCCATGCAATGTCCCCTTAATGCCCCATACAATGACCCATGCAGTGCCCCATGTGATGCCCCATACAATGTCCCCTATAATGCCACCTGCAATGCCCCCGGGTGGTGCCCTGTGCAATACCCCATGCAATACCCCATGCAATGTCCCCTTAATGCCCCATACAATGACCCATGCAGTGCCCCATGTGATGCCCCATACAATGTCCCCTACAATGCCCCATGCAATACCTCCGTGTGATGCCCTGTGCAACCTCCCCTGCAATGCCCCTTAATGCCCCCTGCAATGCCTCATGTGATGCCCCATGTGATGGTGATGCCCTGTGCTATGTCCCCTTTAATGCCCTTTAACACCCCATGCAATGTCCCCCGCAATGCTCCATCCGATGCCCTGTGATGCCTCATGCAATGCCCCGTATGATGCCCTGTGCAATGTCCCATGCAATACCCTGTGCAACGTCCCCTGTAATGCCCCTTAATGCCCCCTGCAACGTCCCCTGCAATGCCCCATGTGACACCCCGTGTGATGCCCCATGCAATGTCCCCTGCAATGTCCCCTGCAATGTCCCATGCACTGCCCTGCGATGCCCAGTCTGATGCCCCATCCAATGCCCTGTGATGCCTCATGCAATGCCCCGTGTGATGCCCGGTGCAGTGTCCTGCAATGCCCCCTGGAATACCCCCTGGAATACCCCCTGCAATGCCCCCTGTGATGCCCCGTGCGGTACCCTCTGCGACGCCCCCTGCGATGCCCCCTGCGATGCCCCCTTCTGTGCTCCGGCTCCGCCGCTCCACAGCACTTGGGCTCCTCTTCCCCTTCCCTCTCCCTCCTCACCCTCACCCATAAAGCCCAACATCCCCTTCCCTTTCCCCAAGACTGAGCGATGCCTTGGAAAAGCCTGAGCAAACCCCGGCAAATCCAGCCCTTGCCAAACCCAGGGAAGATTTGCCAATGCAAAGGGGAGCCAAGGGAGCTGGTACCCCCCCTTCAGCTTTCCTCCTCCTTGTTCCCCCGGCCTCCCCTCCTTCCCTGCCTGGGCATGGCTGTCCCTCCTCCCCCAGCCCCTGTCGTCACTGCCACCGCTTCGAGTAAGAGCCGAGACATCCTTTGCGGGATCTCAGTCCTCGCCGGAGCCCTCCGCGGCACAGCATCCCAACCCCGGCACGGCAGAGGGAACGGGGGGCTCCGGGGACCCCCTCCTTGCTCCTCCTGCAGCAGGTAAGGGGGTTCCTTGGGTCCAGGCTGGGTGGGAAGGAGAGAAGCTGTTTTCCTCTGCAAATATCCATGATTTAAAGCCGTTTGCAGAGTGCCGAGGACGGTCAGGGAGCGATGGGGAGAGAGAAGCAGGGAAAGTTTCCCGGCTCTGCGTGAAGTTCTCATCTAAAATCCAAAAATCCCCTACTGCCTGCCTTTAAAATCCAATAAATAAATGAGTTCTCGCTGCCTCCCTGACTGCCCGTCGGGATGCCGAGAGCTTCGCCGCGGTCACGGGCATCCTCTGGTCCAGCCTTTAGCATCCTCACGGGGCAGGTTCCTGCGTCCCTCCGGGAACGTGGTTGGCAAGTACCAGCCGGCAGCGTTTTTGCAGGTAGGTAGGTGCCCCCCCGCAACCCCGGAGGGGGGGGTCATCCCTGCTGCGGCGTCAGCACGCTCCCATCCCAACCAAGCCATGGGAAATCCATCAGGGACACGGTCTGGAGGCAGGGAGAGGCGACAGGGCTGTAGCCCATCCCCATCCCCATCCCCACCGCCACCCATGGGTGCGTGTCCCGCGTGGGCTCCTCTCCACCCATGTGCCCCCCCCCGCAAACCCCCTTTGCCACATACAGGCGGTTTCAGGCACAGCTTTGCATCACCCGAAGCACCCCCTTCCCCTCCCCAGTATCTACCCGAGCTTTGGGGAACCCATGACACCCCAATCGCGTGACCTGGAGCAGGAGCAGCTCCCCCAGTACCCCCCATACCCTCCAGTATATTTAGATTTCCCAGCCAAGAGAGGCACATCCATAATTTTCCCTCCAGCTCAGCGCAGTGGCTGCATGTTTCTCCTCCCGTTTCCCACCCCCTCCACCATCCATGTATTAATCACGCGAAAACCACGCAGAAGATGATGGGTTCAGGGGGGCTTCATGGTTTTATCGGGCAAGGCAGGAATTTAAGCTAAAGGAGCTTCTTGTTTAGCAACATCGGTGCTGGGCTGGGAACCTCCTGTTCTTCGGGGAGGGAAGGAATTGCCTCCTGGAGAAGGGAGGCTGCTCCTGGGGGGCACGGGTCAAGGCTGGAAGAGTCACCTTGTCAGAAGGAGCAGATTTTGGGGCCTCTGCAGAGCAAGGGAATCCTGCCCGTGCAGAGATTTGCTTTGCTGGGGAAGGGAACCAGGCACATCCATGGATGCTGGAATGGATGGATGGATGCATAGGTAGATGCCTGGATGTGTGGTTGAACAGATGCCTGGATGGATGGATGGATGGATGGATGGATGGATGGATGGATGCATAGGTAAATGGCTGCATGGAAGGATCAACAGATGTGTGGATGGACGGATGGATGGATGGATGGATGGATGGACGGACAGACGGACAGATGTGTGGATGGATGGATGCACAGATGGATGGATGCACGGATGCATGGATGGATGGATGGATGGATGAGGGTGGATGGTGAAAGGATGATCCCTCCTCTCAGAAGTGAGTGGTCCTGGAGAAACCAGCCTCAAGAGCCCGTTCAGGGCAGTGCAGTCTCTTGGAGCAGCCAAGATCCTTCTCCCTCCCTCGCTCCCAGGGCACGAAGCAGCTCCGACTCGGGGAGGGTGGAAGGATGGTTGAAAACGGTTGTTTTCTGGTTGCTCCAGTAAGGTTTGGAACACTGGGCTCCATCTCTGCTATTCAGTCATGGGTGTCACCACGGGGACAGACACCCCTCGCTTTAACTCATGGGGTCCAGCTCTCTGTCTGTGACTGACACTGCCCAGAACCGTACCCTGCCTGCCCGAGGAGCGCTCGTCAACCAGGAGCGGATGCTCTGGGGACGTTTTCCCTTGGCTCTGCCACGCTGGCAGCTCGGGTCAGCTCCAAGCCCTGCTCGTGGCCGGCAGCAGCTTTGAGGGGACCACAGCGGGTCCGTCACCTCCCAGACCCGCGCCGCAGTGGCATTGCAGTGACGGTGCCGCTTTCTGCTGTATTTCCAGGAATGAAATGTGGGGCGGGTGACTTGGCAGAGCGATCCGGACCACGCACCGCCCCCCCCCCGGCCCGGCTGTGTCCCTGCTGAGCCTACGTCCAGCTCCATCCATGGCTCCTCCAGTGCTCGCTAACAGTGGGAACACGCAGGACACCCCGTCGGAGGTCCCCTGTGGTGGCTTTCCCTGCTGAGCATCCTCTCCCACCACCATCTCAGCTCCTCGCTCCGCTGGTCCCTCCCGGGGGGCTTTGCAAAGTGCTCCAGGGAGGGGGTCCAAGGGGGACACTAGTCCAAGGAGGATGGGCTGGCTGTCCCATGGCATCGTCCCCCTCGTCGCCTGGTGCTTCATCACCTTCCAGGCGGGTAAGGGGAGGGTAAATTTGGGGAGAGGGGAGGGGAGGCTGAGCGGGCTGCGGTGCATGTGCATGGAAAACTAGTTCTCTCCCAGCTTACCCCCATGCAGGTTCTCAGCATCCCCAGTCTCCACACTGGCATGGTGTCCTCCCCACGCGCCGTGCTAGGACGGGGTTCATGTCCACACAAGCGTCTGGGTGGTGTCAAACTGCCCTGGGTCACCCCCCCGCCCCCAAGGGAATACACCTCTGGGACCCCAGATCCATCCTCTGCAAGCTAGAAATGTTGGAGGGATGGAAAAAAAATGGATTTTGCTTCCACCCCCCGTCAATGCAAGACCTGCCAGGAGCTGGGCATCTTGCTTGTCCCTTCACTTGGGACCAGCCCTCCCCAACGACTCTAAGACCCTCGATGCTGCTCAGCGCATCGTCCCTGGCCAAAGACAAGCAACTGGGACCCCTTGCTGGGCTTCCCTGCCCAGCGGGGAGAGCTTGCATGGGGCACGGGGCACGCTATGGGGCCGTACACCCATCCTTCTTCAGGGCAGAGCCACCCGTACAATGTCTCTTTGGTTGCACATCGCTGTGCAAAGCCCTCCCTCTCTCTGTCCCTCCCTTCCTCCCTCCCTTGGCCTCCTTCGACTTGCTGGTGGAAATTTATGGGGCTCTGCAGTCCGCAAGGACGGCCGAGCGCTGCACCGCAAGCTGACGGCGACGAAGACCAGCGCCAACAATTTCTAGGCAGAAGCAAAGCGCGTTGTTCTCATCCCAGCCCAGCCCGAGGGGTGGTCTCTGGGCAAGCTGCAGGGGTCCCAAAGGCTGTGCCAGCCTCCACCTTGCAAAGCTGAACCAGTTAGCACCAGTAAGAGCAGCTGGAGGGGACTGGGAGAGGGACCTCAGCCACCCAAGAGTGGGATTTTCTTGGCCAGCGTTGCATGGTTGACCTTGCACCGCCCTCCGCTCCCAGGAGGGGCGTGGGGCAGATTTGAGGGGGTTAATTCCCCTCTCCCCATCCCGGGGTGGGGTTTGGCATCCCTGCCTGCTGCAGCAGAGAAGGGGCTTGCCACCCCATTCCAGTGGGGTGCAGGGGTGTGGAAGGGGGGTCAGCGAGCTCTCCCCCACCCCATCCCCGTCCCTGTGCCCCCGCAGCCTCCTGCCTGCCAGACCAGCGCGGCAGCCACGCCGAAGAGCGTCTCTTCAAGCGCCTCTTCACCGGCTACAACCGCTGGTCGCGGCCGGTGCCCAACACCTCCGACGTAGTCATCGTGAAGTTCGGGCTCTCCATCGCGCAGCTCATCGACGTGGTGCGTAGCCTGCCGGTGGGGACCCCAGTCCTGTGTCATGTCTGTCCTTTCACCAGATGGTCCTACTGGTCTGTCATACCGGGACCTGGGGATGCTGGTGCAAGGTTGGGTTTGGGCACCGGCAACCTTCTGGCCACCTCCAGCGGGTGACAAATGACCCAGTCTGCCTCCCCCAGACCTCCAAGGAGCAGGGGGGTCTGCACCCCTCCTCTCCATCCCAAACCCTCCTTTCCCCTGACAGCAGGAGAGCACCAAGGAAAACCGCAGCCCTCCACCCCTGCCATGTCCTTATGCACCGTCTACCTGTCCCGGGGCACCTCTGGGTTTTTCTGTCCATCCATCCCTTGCTCATTCTTCCCGTGTGCACCCATCTGTCCACCAACCCACCTATCTACCTGTCTGCCTATCCACCCACCTACCTATCCATATGTCCACCTGTCCATCAACCTATCCATCTATCCACCCATCCACCTGTCCATCTGTCCACCTATCCATCTGTCCATCCACTCATTCTTCCACGCACCTATCCACGGGACTGTACGTTTGTCCAGCCATGGGAGAAGCGCAGCTCTACGCTGCGATATGCTGTTTCTTGCTGCCATCTAGTGAGCAGATATCTCGGGGAAACGTACTCTCAGAATCACAGAATCGTTTAGGTTGGAAGACATGAGAAGACCTTTAAGGCTGGAAGACCTTTAAGATCATCGAGTCCAACTGTCAACCCAACACTGCCAAGGCCACCACTACCCCATGTCCCTCAGCACCACGTCTGCCCGGCTTTTAAATCCCTCCAGGGATGGCGACTCCACCACTGCCCTGGGCAGCCTCTTCCAGTGTTTGATAACCCTTTCCGGGAAGAAATTTTTCCTAATATCCATCCTAAACCTCCCCTGGACTTGTACTGGTACCAGTTGCTCCCAGGAGCTGAACCCCAGAGGCAGAGGGCAGAAAGTAAAACAGTAATTTTGGGGGCAATGCACTGATGGGGCAAACCCTTGGGCTCTCTCTGCCTGTCTCCTCTCATCTCTCCCTCTTTCCCACAACAGGATGAGAAGAACCAAATGATGACCACAAACGTCTGGCTGAAACAGGTAGGAGCTTGTTCCCTCTCTGGGGCCAGGGCAGAGAGAGGGCACAGCATTTGGGGCAGAAAGCCCCTGCCCAGGGGGGCTTGGTGGCACCTCCATGGTGCTGTTTCTCGGAGGGATGCTGCCAGAGGAGGAGGAGGAAGGTGGCATTGGGGAGCTTCGTCCCACCAGACTGAGGGCCACCTGACACCCTCCCCTCTGTGTCTCCCTCCAGGAGTGGAGCGACTACAAGCTGCGCTGGGACCCGGCTGAATTTGACAATGTGACCTCCATCCGGGTGCCCTCCGAGATGATCTGGATCCCCGACATCGTGCTCTACAACAAGTGAGTGGCGCTGCCAAGATGGGGCACCCCTAGGGCCAGATCCACCATCCCCTCCCATCCCATCATTCCATCCCATCATTCCATCCCATCATTCCATCCCATCCCATCCCATCCCATCCCGCCCCAGTAGCTCCCTGGCACTGGAAGCCCCCCCAGACCTCCTGCTCCCCATCCCACCCCACTGGTAAGGATGCAAATCAGCCTGCATCTGTCTCCCCATGTCCAGTGCTCCCACTCCCACCCATCTCCATACTGTGGATGATGCCCGGGAGGGTGAATCCAGCACCGTGCAGGGATGTATGATGGGGCCACAGCCCCAAATCAAGGCTCATCCCAGCCCTGAGAGTTGAGTTTGCTCCTGGCTCTATTTCCTGGGGGAAAAACCTTTATTTTCCTCTGACCTTCCACCTCCCCACCCTTGCAGTGCCGATGGGGAGTTTGCTGTGACCCACATGACGAAGGCCCACCTCTTCTCCAATGGGAAGGTGAAGTGGGTGCCGCCCGCCATCTACAAGAGCTCGTGCAGCATCGACGTCACCTTCTTCCCCTTCGACCAGCAGAACTGCAAGATGAAGTTCGGCTCCTGGACCTACGACAAGGCCAAGATCGACCTGGAGAACATGGACCACCACGTGGACCTCAAGGACTACTGGGAGAGCGGCGAGTGGGCCATCATAAATGCCATTGGCACCTATAACTCCAAGAAGTATGACTGCTGCACCGAGATCTACCCCGACATCACCTTCTGCTTCATCATCCGTCGCCTCCCGCTCTTCTACACCATCAATCTCATCATACCCTGCCTGCTTATCTCCTGCCTGACCGTGCTGGTCTTCTACCTGCCCTCCGACTGTGGGGAGAAGATCACCCTCTGCATCTCCGTCCTGCTTTCCCTCACTGTCTTCCTGCTGCTCATCACGGAAATCATCCCGTCCACCTCGCTGGTCATCCCTCTCATCGGCGAGTACCTCCTCTTCACCATGATCTTCGTCACGCTCTCCATCATCATCACCGTGTTCGTCCTCAACGTCCACCACCGCTCCCCCAGCACCCACACGATGCCCCGCTGGGTCCGTAGCTTCTTCCTGGACTTCATCCCTCGCTGGATCTTCATGAAGCGACCCCCGGTGTTGCCTCCCCCCGAGGGGACCACAGGGCAGTATGACCTCCCAGGGACGAGGCTCAGCACCTCCCGGTGCTGGCTGGAGACCGATGTGGATGACAAGTGGGAGGAGGAGGATGAAGAGGAAGAAGAAGAGGAGGAGGAAGAGGAGGAGAAGACGTACCCCAGCCGCATATCCCAGACAGGCTCCCGCAGCCAGGGTGCCCAGTGCCACTACGGCTGTGGCCGCCAAGCTGGGAAGGCATCGGCGGGCTCAGCCCCCCGGGTGCCCCCCAAGGAGGAGGAGGAGGAGGTGGGCTCGGACCGGGGGCTGATGCTGTCCCCCAGCATCCTGAAGGCCCTGGAAGGGGTGCAGTACATCGCGGACCACCTGCGAGCTGAAGATGTTGACTTCTCGGTGAGTGGGTGCCCCCGAGGGCTGGGGGTTGAGGAGAGGGGGTCCCACACTTGTTACCTCCATGGGGGGGTCCATGATGGCACCCCCAGTTGGTTTTCTGGCTGCTGAGGACCCACCTCGAGCTTTGTGTCCAGTTTTGGGGCCCCTCACACCAAGAAAGACATTGAGGGGCTGGAGCGTGTCCAGAGAAGGGCAATGGAGCTGGTGAGGGGTCTGGAGCACAAGTCCTGTGAGGAGCGGCTGAGGGAGCTGGGGGTGTTCAGCCTGGAGAGAAGGAGGCTGAGGGGAGACTTTCTCGCTCTCTCCAGCTCCCTGAAAGGAGGGGGGAGCCAGGGGGGGTCGCGTTCTTCTCCCAAGGAACAGGCCATGGGACGAGAGGAAATGGCCTCAAGTTGCACCAGGGGAGGTTTAGGATGGATATTGGGAGCAATTTCCTCATGGAGAGGGTTGTGAAGCATTGGCAGATGCTGCCCAGGGCAGTGGTGGAGTCGCCATCCCTGGAGGGATTTAAAAGCTGGGCAGACGTGGTCTAGTGGTGGGATTGGTAGTGTTACGTCAATGGTTGGACTCAATGATCTTAAAGGTCTTTTCCAACCTAGATGATTCTATGATTCTATGACCCAAAGCCAGAGAGAAGATCAACAACCACCTCCTGGGAGATTCCTGGTCCACAGGGTCAGTTGAGGGTTCCTCCCAGCTCCCATCCCTGCCAGTTGCAGGGATGTTGGAGGTCCCAGTCCTGCCCTTGGAGAGCAGCCATGGCCCAGCCTGCCCTGCTGGGACCCAGCTCAGAGGCTGCACCCCAACTTTTAGCCAGGTGGTTCCAGAAAACCCCGGGTGGGATTAGCTCTGCCCCAAGCAGCCTCCCTGGAGAGGTCCATCCCACATCCCTGTTGCTCCAGGAATTTCCCAAGACACGGGGTATCTCCTTGCCCTGAGGCAAACAGTGGATGCAGAGGAAGCCCCAGGTGGTCTCCTAACCCCAAGGGTTCCTCACAAATGGGGGGCTGCATCCTCTGCCCGTGCTCACAGTCCCTCTCTGCTCCGCAGGTGAAGGAGGACTGGAAGTACGTGGCCATGGTGATCGACCGCATCTTCCTCTGGATGTTCATCATCGTCTGCTTGCTGGGCACCGTGGGGCTCTTCCTCCCGCCCTACCTGGCGGGGATGATCTAGGGGCCGGGCCAGGCTGTGGTGGGGACGGCAGGAGATGCATGATCCCTTCTCCTGGGAGGAGACCTTCCCTCTCCCTGGGAGGACACGGGTGCAACCATGGAGGACCCTTGGATGGGAAATGCAGTGTGAAGCAAGGGCTGGGCTAAGGGGTGACCTGGGGATGGTGGGGAGGGATGGCCACCTGCCATCCTGCCCACGGTGGTCACAGCCATCCTGGCATGGAGAAAGGCATGCTACAGGTTCTCCATTGCCCAAGCACAGGCTGGAGGCATCTAGGAGAGGCTCTGTCTCCTTGAGCTGCTGCAAATCCTACCCAAAACCCGAGCGCTGCTTCTGGTTGTGACTCCAACATGCTGGGCAAGAAGAGGGGACATCCCACCTGCTTTAGGACCTCAGGGTGCTCAGGACCGAAGGCTGCTTGAAGTCATGCATGACATGGGGCAAGCAATAAGGCTTTGGATGGTGCATGCAGCAGGGGTACAGCCATGAGGGATGTCCCTGCTCTGCAAAGCCCAGCCCAGGCGCAGACCCTCTGCAACTCCCTGGCACCAGCGGCTGCTTCCACACCATCCCACACCGGAGCTCGGGGCGGCAGGGAGACGGGAACAGCCGACCCAGAAATGGGGGCAGCTCGGAAGGGAAAAACCACCCTGCGGAACAGGATAACCCATCCAGCCACAGGCAGAGAGCGTCCACAGACCCCGGGAGCTCAGGGGTGCTGCCTCGCGCTGAGGCTGGTGGACTCCGCTGGTGTTGGGGGAACCTGCGCTGCTGAGGTCCATCATGAGCGAATCCTCCTCTCCATCCCACGGCAGATTCCCAAACCCCCTGGCTCTGATGACTGCTGCAATCTAGCTTTTAATTTCTAGCTTCCATATACCCGAAAGGACCCATGCTTATAGAGCATCTCCTCTCTTCTTCCATGCCCTGAGAGAGACACCAGGTTTTTCCTGGTTTTTACCTCTCTTCCAGGTGCCCGACCTGTTGCGGTGCTGGATGCAGGCTGAGATGTTTCAGAAAACACGTTGAGCGTGTCCAGCAGGTGGAGGGAGGTCATCCTCCCCCTCTGCTCTGCCCTGGGGAGGCCACAGCTGGAGCACTGGGTCAAGTTCTGGGCTCCCCGGTTCCAGAAGGACAGGGAACTGCTGGAGAGGGGACAGCAAAGGGCTGCCAAGGTGATGAGGGGACTGGAACATCTCTCTGATGAGGAAAGGCCGAGAGCCCTGGGGCTGTTCCACCTGGAGAAGAGCAGGCTGAGAGGGATCTCATCAATGCTCAGCAATAGCTAAAGGGTGGGGGGCAAGAGGATGGGGCCAGACTCTTCCCAGTGGTGCCCAGTGACGGGACAAGGGGTAACGGGCACAAACTTGAATACGGGAAATTCCATCTCAACATGAGGAAAAGCTTCTTTGCTGTGAGGGTGGCAGAGCCCTGGCACAGGCTGCCCAGAGAGGTGGGGGAGTCTCCGTCTCTGGAGACATTCCAACCCCGCCTGGACGCATTCCTGTGCCACCTGTTCTGGGTGACCCTGCTCTGGCAGGGGGTTGGACGGGATGATCTCCAGAGGGCCCTTCCAACCCCGGCCAGTCTGTGATCCTGTGATTCTGGGATTCAAGAGTGAAATGGGCTGGAATAAATGATGCCACGGCGGGATGTGCCCATCCCGAGGGTGTTGCAGCGCTCACGCAGCCTTCGGTGCTGGTCCAAGCGTGCGCACACGGGGCTGAGAAACACGGTGTGGGAGGGAGCGAGTGCCCAGGCATGTCTGGATGCGTGTGTGGGTTCTTGAGTGTGTGACCCCCCCCCAAACCCGCTTATGCACGGGCTTCGGGGCTGGAGAGTGCATGAGTGCTCTCCTCCGAGGATAACTTCTGGCTTGGTTGGGGCTGCGGCACCCGGGGGTGATGGGGGGGTGGACAGGACGGGCTGCCCAGCACCCTGGTCACTGCCAGCCCATGGGACGCCTTCAGCAGACCCCCCCCCCCTGGCCATGGGGCAGAGGCGGAACTCGCTCCCCTTCCCACGTTAATCCTGGCAGCCCCTTCTCGCCAGCCGCAGCCAGCACCCACCACCCCTCTCTGGGTGATGAGGCCACCAGGGCCTGGGCCGACCTCTGGGGTGACACCACCAATATGGCACCAGAACCCCTCAAGCATCCTTCTTTTGGGGGGGGGAGCCCATCTTCATGGCCGTGCCATCCCCCACGAACCACCTCCCAGCAGCTTCCACCACGGATCCTGATGCTCTTCGAAAAGCCAAAGTCTGTAGATACCCTCACTAGCAAACCTTGGGGTGGGAGCAGGGGGAGTCCAGGACCCTCGTACGGATTGTGGGCTCAACGGGAGGGAAACGGGGCTCCAGGGAGGACGTGGATGCACCAGATCCAGGTTCACCCCAGCAGCTCCCCCAGGGATGCTGCCACCAGGATGGTGCTTCCCCGCACTGGTGAGACGGCTCAGGTCTGAGCAGAACAATCTCTTTCCAAGGAGGTGCTGGTGACCAGGGGACCTGTCCCCAGTGTAGGGGAGGGTGACAGGCAGGCACAGGCACAGCAGGACTTTGTGCATGGTTTATCTCAGCCAGAACGAACAGCGCTGTGGGAAGATGCTGGGGAAAAGCCCGAACCGTACGGTTCCCAACTCAAAGCACAAACCGAACAGAGACGTGGTTTGCCGTTGTCGCTTACACAGAGCAGCTCGGAGAAAACTCAGCTGGAAGAGGCACCGTCCTCCTGGCTTGTGTCACCAAAGGCTGAGATCCGCAGGGTCCCATCCCTCCCTGTGCTCTGCAGGCTTGGACCTGGGCACGCTCCGGCCATGGGCCCCAGAACCGGCTCCACCGCGGTGCGCGGACCCGCCTCCCATCATTAAATAAATTCTTCTATACAATGTAGAAAGAAATGTAAACAGTCCATCCGGCCACCGCTCCAATGGCCCCTGGGGACCCCCAGGATGCCAGCTCCCCCAGCCGCCATGACCCCTCGGCTCCCGGTGGCGAGGAGCGGGGTCCAGGTCCCCTTCGCGACATGCCTCCCGTGGCCGTCTGTCCTCGGAGGGGCCGAGGGACGGACACACAGACCTGTGGGCAGCTGGGGAGCCGCCGAGCCAGAGGGATCGTCAGCTGCCCTCGGAGACGGCCAGGTCCCCCCCAGTCCTTTCCAGGGACAAGTCACCAGATGCCTCCCTTCTTCAGAAGACCAACAAGACTATGCTAAAGACACAAGTGGCTGCGGGAGGAGGGGGGACAGGGAGGGCAGGACAGCGAGGCCATGGGAGACACACAAAAGCCAGCTCCTCCGCAATGCTCTCCTCCCATCTCCGCCAACCGGAGCGCGGCGGTCCCTCTCCTCCTCTCCTTCCCCACCCCTTCTCCTTCCCTCTCTCCACCCCTGCCTTCACTCCAAGCACAGCTTCACCAGGTTGGCCTGGACCTTGGCTTGGTCCACGGCATCCAGGAGGTTCTTGGCATCCACGGCCAGGGTGTGGGAGGCCGTCAGCATCTGTCGCTTGCACTCCTCGCTCAGCGAGGTGACAGCGTTCTGCTGTGCCAGGCGCATCTTGTTGATGAGGTCGGCCAAGTCCTTGTTGAGCAGCTTCTGGGTCCCCTCGATCTGACCATAACACACAGGGGTTACAGACAGGGGTGTCACCAGCAGCCGACCCCACACCAGACCCTTCTCCTTCCCTCCAGGTCCTACCTCGGTGCGGGAGGCAGCGGGCAGGATGGGCAGGATCTCATCGACGCTGCCAATCAGCTTCCGCAGGGAAAGACCCACGTTCTGCAGGGAGGGCAGGAGGGTTAGGATGACTCCAGGCATGGGCACAGAGAAGTGGGGCATGGGAATAATCTGGGTCACCGAGTCAAGGATCCCATTCGGGAGAGGGGAGACTCTCCCATTATTGACCCAAGGACCCAATGGAAGAGTAGGGCATGTTGGAAATGCTCTCACCATTGACCCAAGGACCCAACGGAGGAACAGGGCATGCTGCAAATGCTCTCACCATTGACTCAAGGACCCAATGGAGGAGTAGGGCATGTTTGAAACTCCCTCATCATTGACCCAAGGACCCAATGGAGGAACAGGACATGCTGGAAATGCTCTCACCATTGACCCAAGGACCCAATGGAAGAGTAGGGCATGTTTGAAACTCCCTCATCATTGACCCAAGGACCCAATGGAGGAATAGGGCATGTTGGAAACTCCCTCATCATTGACCCAAGGACCCAACACAGGAGCAAGGCATGTTTGAAACTCTCATTGTTGACCCAAGGATCAAAAGAAAGAGGTGGGAATGTTGGAAATGCTCCCTCTTACATGTGCAAGGCCTTCCTCAGAAGGATGTTTGGTGGGAGTTGCTCAATAGACTCATTCCCCACTCCCTCCCATTCCCCTGGTGTTGCCCCCTCCTTGCCATCCCTACCTTCACCACAACGATGTACTCTTCTGGGGGCAGGAGGCTGATCTCATTCTTCAACTGCAGCACAGCCCGCACCAGGTCCATGACGTTGCTGTACACCGTGTCATCTGTGCGGTCCAGGTTGGCGGTGGGGGCCGGGTGGATGGGCTGCCAGGGAACGGGGACACGATGGGATCGGATGGACCCAGGGGCAAGGAGGGAAAGACCAACAGCTGTGGGGAGCCCTGGCCAGATCCATCCACCTCCCACCTGCAACCCCGATGCTGCTGGGGTTGTCTGGCCCCTATGGGGTCTCAGAGAGACAGAAACGTCCCATCCTCCAGATGCAGAGGGATGATGGAGGCGGAGGAGGAGAACTGGGACCGTGGTGGCCCCATCCAGGGAGGTCTTACCTGTGCCCCAAATCTTGGAGGCTTCTGGGGGGGCCCTGTGAACTCCGCTACGCCGTCAGTAAGGGAAAGAAGGAGAGTCACTCTGGCTGTTCCCCCGGACACACAGGCACGTTGCAAGACCCCAGGAACCCATGCCACATCCCACACCACCCTGGAGAAGGGTGTCCCACTCTGTCTGGGCACCCTGACCCACCCCAGCTGTGCCACCTCCCCGCAGGGTCAGACCCCCTTGGACCCCCATAACCGGGACAGGCAGACCCACCCCATCCCCCCCTCCTCCTTGGGCAGGCAAAGCTGCTCCCCATGATCTGGGAATTCTTTCATGGAGAATCCCAAAGCTGGGAGGGATACGGGCCACGGCTCCTCGCAGCTCAGCGCAGGGCTCCTCGATTGCAGCCCCAAAGTGGGGGCTGCTGGGTGGGGGTCAGGGGCAGCCCCCCCACCCCGGGCAGCTCTGGGCACTCACTGTAATCTGTCTCCTTCTCCGGGAGCAGCTGCGGAGGGAAGAAACAGCAAATGAGAGGCACAAAGTCCCGGCTGGAGGCAGCAAAGCGGGAGGAGGCATCGCCATCCCCGCTGAGGGTTTCTGGTGGGGATCTCCGGACCACCAGTATTTCACCCCGTTAACGTTTGCAGATTAATTTTCCCAATGCGAAAGGCACATATATAAATATTTATGGCCCATGTATGCCCAAGCAAATCCAGATACCCCCAGGAGAAGGACCCCCTGCACCCAAATAGACCCCGACCCCGTCTCTCCGGGGCCAGCACCACTCACCGGAGGAGCGTTGTTGTTCATAAACACCGTCGGGTCCTGCAAAGGGGGAGAAGCTTTGTGAGAGGCATGGAAAAAAGGAAAAAAAGAAAGGAAAGGAAAAATAAAATAAAAAAAAAAGGGATTTTCCTGGTTTCTGGGAGACTCATGAAACACACCGCAGGACTGCATCTCTGCAGGGGCCGGGAATGTGGGAGGGGAAGGGGCTTCACGCCCATGGTTGGTCCCATCTCCATCCCATCCCATCCCTTCCCATCACCCTTATCTGCTCCCTGCCTGCTCCCAGGGTACCAGAACCCTCAAACTGCTGCTCCAAAAAAAAAAGAAAAAAGAAATCTTAATTCAAGCAGCTGTTTGCAGCCGCTCGGCCTCCGACAGCGCCGGGGGCGAGGGGAGCTGGGCTGCGTGAGTCTATCAAATAAAACGATTTTCTGTCTCCTCCCAGGCCTGTGTCACCGCGAGCTGATGGATTAGTCACACATTAGCTCTCTCCAGCCCTTATTTCAAAAGCGTTATAAAAGCTTATTAAGACGCTATCGCAAGTATTTAAAATTTGCCCAAGTTTCCAAATATTTCTTTTGAAATGAAGCGGCTCCGTGAGATTTTTACGGCTGTGGAAAATGAAGGGGTGCGAGAGGTTTGGCTGCTGGAGGAGCCGTTCCTCCAAGGAAAACTGGCTTTTCCAGCCAGGAAGGTGAAACCTAATGACTCTGTGGCTCTTCCACCACCTTCTTGAGGGCGCAAGGGCTGGAGGCCACTCACCAGGGCCTTCTCCTCCTGCCGCAGCCATTGGTAGTCCTCCACCATCTGCTTCTGCTGCTTGTCCAGGACCTGCCGCATCTTGAGCCTCTCCATCTCCCAGAGCTTCTGCGCCTCCTCCCTGCTGCTGGGACGGAGGAAATCTTCCTCCTGGCGTGCAGAGATGGTGGTGACCGGGGGGCTCGGGAGCCAGACGCCCCCCGCCCTGATTTCGGCACGGGACCCAGAGCCCCGCTTGGCGCATGCAAGCCATGCGCCAGACCCCTACAGCCATGAACCCCCACACTGAATTTGGGGAGCACTTGGGTTTCCAGCAGGGAGAGGAAAACACCAGCTGGTCCCACATCTCCCACCACCGCATCCCAGCATCTTCCATGGGCAGCATGCACGGGCCACCATGGGGAGAAGCTCATCATGCCATGGTGTGTCCATGCTCGGCACCGGGGCTGTCCTGGCACGCCGGGCAGAGCATCGCAGCATGCGCTTCACCACACAGCTCTGATTTCGGGGCTGGAATAACCGAGCTCAGGCTGCAAACCACCGCTGGCATCACAGGTGACAACGCCAAGCGTGATGAATGGACCCAAAGCCCTGAGAAGCGGCAGCCACCTGTGCCCTGCCCATTTCTGGGGACGTTCACCAACCCGCCTTCGCTGGGATGTGTGTGCAAACACGCATGGTGGGGGGCTGGAGACACCCTGGAGCCCTTCCCGGGCTCCGTCCCTCCAGCCCACAAACAGCATCCACGAGGTGACAGGATTCGGCTCCTCCTGCCGCCGGGTGGGGAGCAACATTGAGCTGGAAGCAACGGCGATGGCAGCAACGGAGCAGAGCGTGGTGCAGGGAGAGCATCCCTGCCACCGAGCCCCCGGGACGAGGAGCAGGATGTCCTCTGGATGCCATGGGATGGGGGGAAATCCCTCTCTTACCCTCATGCTGTGGCGCTTGAAGACGTTGTGGCGGTTGAGCGGCGGGGTGTGCAGGGAGTTGGCCGGAGACTGGTACTCAATGGGGCTGGTGAGCGTGGGCGAGCTGGCACACAGACCCTCTGGCACCTGCGGAGGGGGCGGGTGGGGGGGGGGGGGCAAGCAGCAGGGCGGCACGGGCACAAAACAAAGCCACGGCAGGGGTTAGTGCGGACAGACAGACGGACGGACGGACGGAGGGAGCAGACAACGCGGGGGAGAGCGGCTTTCCCACCAGGATGCCCTTACGCCCATTCACGTGGCAGGATCGGGATCTTCCTCCCTGCTCAGCTCTTCCTCACCTTGAGCGCAGGGTTGAGACCTCCCACGCTGCTGCTTGAACCCCTGCCCAGCCCCAAAAGAGCACCTAAAATCGTTGCTCTCGAGGGTTTCAGCCTGATGCTGGGGTGTCCCGGCAGAGGGGTTGACCTGTGCTCCCGGGCAGCCACACTCAGCCCAGGTCCCGCCGGAGAGCAGCAAACCTCCTCTCCAAACCTCCGCTCCTCCCAGCCGAGTGCCCAAACTGCCCTTCGCTGGGGCTAAAGCCTCCCTTGCCAGCTCCCAAGGATGGAAAAAACACAGGGTGGGCAGGGCAAGGCATGGCTGAGCCCCCGAGTGCTGCGGTGTCCTGCTGGCAAGGCAGCTGGAGGCCACTCGGTGGTGGCGTGGGGCATCTCGGAGCCCCCAAAAGCCACAAGCCCCTGAGGACTTGAGCTCCAGGCAGGGTTTTCCGGCGTCAAACCCCTTTGTTCATGTCCCTGCGGGATGCTCTGGCCGTGCAGCCTTACCTGGAACTGCAGCTTGGGAGCCAGGAGGTTGCTCTGGGGTGGTGGTTTGTACCTGGGTCTGCTGGGCTGCAGGGAGCGGAGGAGGGAGAAACGCACGGTGGGTGCAAGATCAGGGAGGTCCCACTTCTGCGGCACCCGTCAGCGGGTCGAGGTGGGGAGATGAACCTGCCTCCACTGCCTTCTCCTCACCTTCGGAGGTGGCTCCTGGAAGGACGGCGGCTCCATGATTTTGGGAGGCCGGTGGCGGTTGTTCCTCTCCTGCTCCTTGGCCAGCTCCTTCTCCATCAGGTAGATGTCACTGCAGGGGGACATCATAGAATCAACAGAATGTGTTGGGTTGGAAGGGACCTTTAAATGCCATCTAGTCCAACCCCCCTGCAGTGAGCAGGGACATCTTCAACTAGATCAGGTTGCTCAGAGCCTCATCCAGCCTGGCCTGGGATGTCTCCAGGGATGGGGCCTCCACGCCCTCTCTGGGCAACCTGGGCCAGTGTCTCACCATGGAGGGTGACAGCCCCAGGAGGGAGCGTTGGCACATCTCCCATAGCCCAGAGCATGGGGAAGCTTGAGCTGGATGGTCCATGGAAAACACGAGGGGAAAAAGGAGGGATGGGAAGAGCGAAGGGAAAGGAGTGGGAGGACATAGCTTGGTCATGGCCAACCACACCGGCATCACCATGGCTGGTCCCCTTAAGTCGTGGGGTCAGGACTCTCCCCGGGAAGCAAAGCATTTCCATTTCAGCCCAGGCACCACCACCACCCCAGGGAGCAAGTGGTCTCAGATGGTCTCAAATGGTCTCAAGTGGCCATGGGAGTTCGTACTTGGCCAGAAAACTCCAGACTCAAAATCTTGCGCGGCTTCCTTTTCCTCCTTCCCCCAACCTTCCATCAAACCATGGACCCCTTACCTCATCGTTGGTCCCCCCCACCTCCCCGCTCACCTCAAGCTACAAACCAAGTCCTTGAACTTGGGCCTTTCGCTGGGGTCGTAGTCCCAGCAGCGCGTCATGAGGGTGTAGAGGACGGGGGGGCAGAGGTCGGGCTTGGGCAGGCGGTCACCCCTCTCCAGCACCCCGATCACATCCTTGTTCTCCAGCCAGAAGAAGGGCTGTTTGCCGTAGCTCAGGATCTCCCACATGCACACGGCTGCGGGAGCAACATAAGCAACCTCAACTGATGCTACAGCCAGAGGACCAGCCCCTCGCTTGGGTTTTTGGGGACCTGGTGACATTGCCACCCTTTGTGGCGTGACACCAGGCCACTTGGCTGCTCGGCGTTTCTGGTCCCTGGGCGAAAAATGCCAAGGAAAGGGTTGCCTGATCTCCCAGGGAGCCCAGCTCCTGGTCACTGCTGGCCATAGGGATGTTAGGGATGGACAGATGGACAGATGAGGCCCAGAGGACATGGGGATGGCCAACTGGGAGGATATTTGGAGGAGGCAGAATTTAACTCATCCCCCCCCGACCATCTTGAGTTCACTGGAGGAGGAGGAAGCACCTAATGATGGTTGAATTGGAGGAAGCTCTGCCCCTGGAGCCCTTTCCCCAAGGGCAAGGCTGGGATGACCCCCTGCTCCGGGGCAGGATTTGTCCCTGTGCATCCAGACAATGCCACAGGAAGTGCATGATGCCCAGGACCTCCCTCCATCCCTGTCCCACCACGCACCGAACATCCAGACATCGCTGGCCGTTGTGAAGCGACGGAAGTTGATGGACTCAGGTGACATCCACTTGATGGGGAGACGGGTCACGGACGCTGGAGGGAGAGACAGATGGTGGCCGTGCTCAGTGCTGGGGGCATGGAGCAGCCCCGGCGCAGGCAGGGCAGGGCAGCGAGGTCTCACCACGGTCTCTGCCCTCCCAGGGTTGGAGCGAGCCCCAACCCCATCGCACAGCCCTTACCTTTATAGTACTCCTCATCCTCGATGTACCTGGAGAGCCCGAAGTCGCCCAGCTTCACACACTCTGGGGAGGCCACCAGGATGTTCCTCACGGCAATATCCCTGCAAGGAGAGAGACCCTTGGCTGGGGAGAAGAGATGGAGAAGAGATGGAGAAGGGAAGGAGAAGGGAAGGAGAAGGGAAGGAGAAGGGATGGAGAAGGGATGGAGAAGGAGAGCTCGCACCCTGCAAGCAGAGAGACCCTTGGGTGGGAAGAGGGGATGGAGAAGGGATGAAGAAGGGAAAGAGAAGGGATGGAGAAGGGAAGGAGAAGGGATGGAGAAGGATGGAGAAGGGATGAAGAAGGGATGGAGAAGGGATGGAGAAGGGGCAGAGAAGGGATGGAGAAGGGAAGGAGAAGGGATGGAAAGGGGATGGAGAAGGAATGGAGAAGGAGAGCTCAAACCCCGCAAGGAGAGAGACCCTTGGGTGGGGAGAGGGGATGGAGAAGAGTTGGAGAAGGGATGGAGAAGGGAAGGAGAAGGGATGAAAAAGGGATGGAGAAGGGATGGAGAAGGGAAGGAGAAGGGATAGAGAAGGGAAGGAGAAGGGATGGAGAAGGAGAGCTCACACCCTGCAAGGAGAAAGACCCTTGGCAGGGGAGAGGGGATGGAGAGGAGATGGAGAACGGATGGAGAAGAGATGGAGAAGGAGAGCTCACGCCAGCTCACCCGTCTGCAAAAAGGGTCTGCCGCAAAGGACGCTGCCTGCCTCTGCACGCTCCTGCTCCCCACCTGACTGTCCCCCACGGTCCCTGCTGTCCCCTGCCTCTCCCGGCATCCTTCCCAGCTCCTTTTCCCTCCATGTCCTACCTGTGCACGCAGTTGATGGCCTCCAGGTAAGCCAGGGCTTTGCTGATCTGCAGCGCGTAGAGGATGAGGGTGGGCACGGCAAGGCAGGGCTTGTTCTGCTCCAGGTACTGCCCCAGCTGCAACAGGACGAGCGAGGGGGGCTCAGGGACCGGGGGGACCACGCAGGGGGCAGGAAGGGTGACAGGGGGACGGGACGGGCTCCGGTGGTGGGACCGCACTCACCTCTCCGTAGGGATAGAGCTCCATGATGATCCAGGTGGGCTCCTCTTCCGCGATGCCGATGAGCTTCACGATATGGGGGTGGTCCAGCTTCTTCATCAGCACTGCGGGGAGACACCACGTCAGACACCCTGCAATGGGGGGGGGGTCCTCTCTCCAGGACCCCAAACCTGGGGTGTGGGGGCAGGTCTCTTCCATGGAGCCGCCGACAGAGCAGGAAGAATTGCCAGCGATACCCTAGAATGTCCCCAAAGGGGTTGGGGCTCCCGGCTTCCAGCTCCTCGGGGATCTACATCCAGGTGGTGGATCATGCAAGGATCCAGTAGCCTTTCTTTGCCCCCCCAGTAGCCACCCCTCCCATAAACCAGGTATTTTGGAGAACAGCCATAGAATCATAGAATTGCTGAGGTTGGAAGGGACCTTTAAGATCATCAAGTCCAACCATTAACCTACCCTGACAAAAACCACTTCTAAACCATGTTCCTAAGTACCACATCCACCCTTTTTTTAAACACCTCCAGGGATGGTGAATCCACCACCTCCCTGGGCAGCCTCTTCCAATGTTTAATAACCCTTTCAGTGAAAAAATGTTTCCTAATATCCAATCTAAACCTCCCCTGACATAACTTGAACCCGTTTCCTCTTGTCCTATCCCTTGTCACCAGGGAGAAGAGGTCAGCCCCCATCTCTCTACACCCTCCTTTCAGGTAGTTGTAGAGGGTGAGAAGGTCTCCCCATGTCACAGGCTGTTCTCCACGTGTTAAAGGATATGGTGTAAGGGAGAACTTTGTAGAGTGGGGTTGATGGTTGGACTCGATGATCCCAAGGGTCTCTTCCAACCTAAGTGATTCTGTGATTCTATGATTCTACGGGCGAGGGCACGGGTCACCTCCCTCCTCCTGCTCTGTCCTGCATTGCAACGGCGATTTGTCCCCAAGCAGGGACCAGAAGACGCCAGCACAGGGTTCTACCATCCCTGCCCCTAACACCTCCCCACTGGAGTGCTGCAGGCACCGCCAGCCCCCCCTACATCTGTCCTCTGCCCCGCTGTGTGAGCCCTGAGGGGGGACTCTGAGCAGGCTCTGTCCCCTCGCCCCCGCCCCCCAAAAAAGGCAGCAGGACACTGGACACTTGGTCAGACACTGGAATAGGCTGCCCAGGGAGGTGGTGGAGTCACCATCCCTGAGTGTGTTTAAGAGTCGTGTAGATGTGGTGTTGGGGGATGTGGTGTAGGAGAGAACTTTGTAGAGTGGGGCTGATGGTTGGACTCCATGATCCCAAAGGTCTTTTCCAACCAAAATGATTCTATGACCCCCCGACGTACCCGCTTCGCTCAGGAACTTGTCCTTGTTCTCCGGGCTGCAGTCCTTCTTGCAGGTCTTCACCGCCACGTTGACCCGCTCCCCTTTCTGCAAGGAGCAGGAGGGGTGGGGGGGTTGCTTTGCCCCGCTCCCCCCGGCGGCGGGGGAGGTGGGGGGGGGGGGGGGGCGGGGGGGCAGGACGCTCACCGGGGTGGTGTAGATCCCTTCGTAGACCTCTCCGAAGAAGCCTTCTCCCAGGATCCTGCCCAATGTGACATCCTCCCGGGAGATCCCGTAGTGCTGGACTTTAGGGACAGGGCAGAGGTGGCAGTGCCAGTGGGCGAGAAGCTGCCTGCACCCCTGCCCGCCCGTGGGCAGAGCCCCCGTGCTAAGAAGGAGAGGGTGGCCATCCCTGGGTACCAACCTTCTCCATCACCCCCCTCGGCAAGGACCCACAGGTCCCGCCCCATGGCATATGGGGTCATCCCAGCTCCTTCTGGGCTGGGGGTAAGGTGGGAAGTGCAGGCAAAACTTTGTTCCCAGCTTTGGGAGGATGGGGTGGGAAATTGGTTGGGGGGGAATGGGTGGGGGGGGGGGCAGGAGGAGGTGGGAGGGTTTGGTTGGGGGGCTGGGAGATGGGCAAGTGGGGCACCCAAGGGGGGGCGGCACCTACCTCCAGACCTCGGTCGTGAAGATTCATCGGGGATTTCAGCATAAATATCGGAATCTAGGGCAAGAAGGAGGTTGCAGGCAGGGGTTCAGGCAGCTCAGGGGGGGTTCTTGCAGAGGGGGGGTCTTGCGGGGGGGATCTTGCAGGGGGGGTTGGTTCTTGCAGCCCTGTGGCCATCAGGAGCGTGCGGGATGCCAGCCTGGCCCTCCCTCAGGATGCTCGGCTGCATCTCGACCCCCCCAGGCAAAGGGCTGGGGGGGTCCAGCCCCACCAAACCCCCCCAAATCCCCACGTCCCCATGTCCCACAGCCCCACCCGCACCCCCCCGGGCTGGTGGGGAGGGAGGAGAAGAGCCCAAAACTCACCCACGCTCACGCTGTCGGACAGGGTGGACTGTCTCTCCTCCAGGTGCCTGTGGGGTGGGAGGAGGTGGGGGTCAGGGAGCGGGGTTGGGGGGTGCGGGACGGGGGGTCCCAGCCCCGCTCCGGGGCCAGGCGCTACTCACGGGGCCGGGATCTGCGGCAGGCTGATCCTCTTCTCCCGCTCTGCGGAGAGGACGGCAGCCAGTCATTTCCCAGACGCCCCCATCGGAGCCTGATGGGCACCGGCAAATTCCCCCCCTCCGCCTTCCCCCCCCCCCCCCCCCCCAAGCAATGCCTCGACCACACGTGCAGTGAGTTTGGTAGGTCTCAGCTGGGGTCACTCCCAAGCCATGGGTGATGCTGTGACCATGGAGGGAGAGGAGAAGGGCTCCGGGGGGTACGAATGGGGACCCTGCCGGGGTCAGTGTCCCCCCCCCAGGGTGCTCACCTCTCCTGGGGAAGACAATGAGGGAGGTTTCCAAGTCCCCTTGCAGCCGGCAGTAGCCATCGATGAGGTCGGCCATGTTCTCCGCCTCGGCCAGAGAAGCCGTCTTGATAGCCAAGGACTGGGGGAGACAGCAGGGACGGGGGGACGGGTGATCCCAGAGCCGGGGGTGGGGGGGGGGATGCTGGGATGGGGTGTCCCCCCACTCCTCTCTGCCCTGGGGTAGCTCGGTGACCACCTCCCTTCTCTGCAGCGGATCCCAGTTTCTCCAGCATTGTCCTTCCCAGCATCCCAAGACACCCCCGCCAACATTCCCAGCCCCAAACCAGCCCCAGGCAGGGATGGACGTTCTGCGGGGGGGGACACCCCCAGGACAGCATGGAGGTGCTTTGTTTTGGGGGACAGTCTTCCTTTGGCCAGGACTGGAGGCAGGAGCTCTCTCGGTGGCCATCCACCGAGTCCTGCCTAACCCGCGGGGATGCGATGGCACCCCACGGCATCCCCCACGCCACCCGCCCCCCGGTCCCCCCCAAACGCCTCCTCACCTGGGGGGTGCCGCTGAGCCCCAGCTGCAGCACAGCCCGGCCCTCCTCCACGCTGGAGCACTTGATGGACTTGATGTGCTTGAATTCGGCCAAGCACGTGGGCTGGGGAGGGAGGCAGAGCCCCGGCGTCGCCTTTAATCACCAAGTTAAGAGCAGCCACCCCCCAACTCCCCATCCCAGCACCCAACAACTGCTGTCCCCCCCTCTTCCCCCCGCCCCCGCCACCCCCCGCCATACCTTGGCCTCCTTGCTCGTCATCTGCCGGATGCCCTTGGGTCCGATGACCAGGTCCACCGTGATGTTCCACCCTTGCTGGGGGGGGGCAGCAGAAGGAGGATGCAAATTTGGAAGGCGAGGGTGGGAATGCACCCCCAGAGTCAGGTCTCCCCCCGCTCCAACCTGCTGTGACACCCTGGGAAAAACCACCTCGGAGAGGGGAGGGTTTGGAGAGGGGGTGGCGGATGGTATTAAGGCAAGGAGCCCAGTGCGGGCGTTTTTCCTGGCCCCAAAGGGGTGCCCAGCGCTCCTGGTTTGCTGCCTTCTCCCCCCAAAGGGGTCCAGCAAACTTCAGACACTGGCTCGCCCCACACCGGGCTCAGACCCCTGGGTATGGAAGGTCCCCAGAGCCCTCGCTGCCCCCCCCCAAGCCCCTCTCAGCACTCGGCATCCTCCAAAAAGGCCCCCCCCAGGGCAACCCCACGCTGCGGGGAGGGGAGAGATGCTCAGCTCCCCCTTGGAAATCCCCTTGGAAATCACAGCCAGCGATTCCCAAGCCTGGGAAACTCCCCGCGGGGTGTCCCCTGAGCGCAGCGTGGCCGAGCTCCTCTGCGAGCCCGGGGGCCACGTCAGGCAGCAGCCACGGCAGGGTGGCTTTGTCCACGCTGCCGCCTGCGAGCGTCCCGCTCTGCACCGCCCCGACGCTGCCAGGGGATGCTTTGGGTGGCAGCTCACGGCCCCGCCGTGCAGGGCTAATTAACAGCTTGAGTGTCCCACATCTTCACATCACATCACATCCCATCCCCATCCCCATCCCATCCCATTCCATCTCATCACATTCAGTCCCCATCCCATCCCCATCTCCATCCCGTCTCCATCCCCATCCCATCTCCATCACATCCCCATCCCCATCTCCATCCCATCCCATCCCCATACATCCCCATCTCCATCCCCATTCCATCCCATTCTCATTCCATCCCATCCCCATCCATCCCCATCCCATCCCCATACATCCCCATCTCCATCCCCATTCCATCCCACCTCAGTCCATCCCATCCGATCCCCATCTCCATCCCCATCCCCATCCCCATTTCCATCCCCATCCCCATCTCCATTCCCATTGCCATCTCATCCCATCCCCATCCATCCCCATCTCCATCCCCATCTCCATCCCCATCCCATCCCATCCCATCCCATTCCATCCCATCCCATCCCATCCCATCCCCATCCCATCCATCCCCATCTCCATCCCATCCCCATCCCATCTCCATCTCCATCCCCATTCCATCCCACCTCAGTCCATCCCATCCCCATCCCATCCCCATCCCCATCCATCCCATCTCCATCCCATCCCCATCCCCATCGCATCCCCATACATCCCCATCTCCATCCCCATTCCATCCCACCTCAGTCCATCCCATCCCCATCCCATCCCCATCCCGATCCCATCTCCATCTCCCTCCTGTCCCCATCCCATCCTCATCCCATCCCCATCCCCATCCATCCCCATCTCCATCCCATCCCCATCTCCATCCCCATTCCATCCCACCTCAGTCCATCCCATCCCCATCCCATCCCCATCCCCATCCATCCCCATCTCCATCCCATCCCCATCCCCATCGCATCCCCATACATCCCCATCTCCATCCCCATTCCATCCCACCTCAGTCCATCCCATCCCCATCCCATCCCCATCCCGATCCCATCTCCATCTCCCTCCTGTCCCCATCCCATCCTCATCCCATCCCCATCCCCATCCATCCCCATCTCCATCCCATCCCCATCCCCATCGCATCCCCATACATCCCCATCTCCATCCCCATTCCATCCCACCTCAGTCCATCCCATCCCCATCTCCATCCCCACCCCATCTCCATCGCCAATCCATCCCCATCCCATCCTCATCCCATCTCCATCTCCATCTCCATCCCATCCCCATACATCCCCATCTCCATCCCCATTCCATCCCACCTCAGTCCATCCCATCCCATCCCCATCCATCCCATCCCCATCCCATCCCATCCCATCCAATCCCATCCCCATCCCAACCCCATCTCCATTCCATCCCACCTCAGTCCATCCCATCCCCATCCCATCCTCATCCCATCCCCATCCCATCCCCATCCCCATCCCCATCTCCATCTCCCTCTCCATCTCCATCCCCATCCCATCCCCATACATCCCCATCTCCATCCCCATTCCATCCCACCTCAGTCCATCCCATCCCCATCCCCATCTCCATCCCCATCCCCATCCATCCCCATCTCCATCCCATCCCCATCCCCATCGCATCCCCATACATCCCCATCTCCATCCCCATTCCATCCCACCTCAGTCCATCCCATCCCCATCTCCATCCCCACCCCATCTCCACCGCCATTCCATCCCCATCCCATCCTCATCCCATCTCCATCCCCATCTCCATCTCTATCCCATCCCCATACATCCCCATCTCCATCCCCATTCCATCCCACCTCAGTCTGTCGCATCCCATCTCCATCCCATCCCCATCCCATCTCCATCTCCATCTCCATCCCATCCCCATCCCATCCCATCCTCATCCCATCCCATCCCCATCCATCCCATCCCCATCCCATCCCATCCCCATCCCAACCCCATCTCCATTCCATCCCACCTCAGTCCATCCCATCCCCATCCCATCCCCATACATCCCCATCTCCATCCCCATTTCATCCCACCTCAGTCCATCCCATCCCCATCCCCATCCCCATTTCCATCTTCATCTCCATCCCATCCCCATCCATCCCCATCTCCATCCCCATCCCCATTCCATCCCACCTCAGTCCATCGCATCCCATCTCCATCCCATCCCCATCTCCATCTCCATCCCATCCTCATCCCATCCCCATACATCCCCATCTCCATCCCCATTCCATCCCACCTCAGTCCATGCCATCCCATCTCCATCTCCATCTCCACCTCCATCCCATCCCCATCCCCATCCCCATCCCCATTCCATCCCACCTCAGTCCATGCCATCCCATCTCCATCTCCATCTCCACCTCCATCCCATCCCCATCCCCATCCCCATCCCCATCCCCATCTCCATCTCCATCTCCATCTCCATCTCCATCCCATCTCCATCCCATCGCATCCTCATCCCATCCCCATCCATCTCCATCTCCATCCCATCCCCATCCCCATCCCCATCTCCATCTCCATCTCCATCCATCTCCATCTCCATCCCATCCCCATCCCCATCCATATACCCATCCCCGTCCCCACCCCATCCCCATCCATCCCCATCTCCATCCCCATTCCATCCCATCCCATCCCATCCTCTTCCCATCCATCCCCATCCCATCTCCATCCCGTCCCCATCCCATCCTCATCCCTATCCCATTCCCATCCATCCCCATCCCTCCCCACCCCAGCCGGGGACTCACGATGAGCTCGCAGCGGTAGCTCTCCTGGTCGATGTTGGCGAAGGTGGCGAGGGTGTGGAGGAACTTGAGGATGCACTCCTCCTCCCGCAGCAGCGCGTACTGCTGGAATGTCTGCTGGATCATCTTCCGGAACTGCTTGGGCTGCGGGCACAGCGGCTGCTCGCCACGCCGGGCTCGGGCCAGGCAGGCAGCGGGGACGCGGCGGGCAGGGGGGAGCTGCTCCGGGACGGACACACGGACACACACACGGACACAGGCATGCACACGGATACATGCACACTCAGGGACACACACACGGACACACACACATGGATACATGCACGCACATGGATACATGCACGGATACATGCACACACACGGACACACACACGGATACATGCACACACACGGACACACACACACACACACACGGATACATGCACACATACGGACACACACACACACGGACACACACACGGATACATGCACACATACGGACACACACACGGATACATGCACACATACAGACACACACACACACGGATACACACACGGATACATGCACACACATGGACACACACACACAGACACACACACGGATACATGCACACATACAGACACACACACGGATACATGCACACACACGGACGGACACACATGGATACACACACAGATACATGCACACACACGGACGGACACACATGGATACATGCACGCACATGGATACCTGCACGGATACATGCACACACATGGACACACACACGGATACATGCACACACATGGATACACACACACACATGGATACACACACGGATACATGGACACATATGGACACACACATGGATACACACACGGATACATGCACACATACAGACACACACACACACACGGATACACACATGGATACATGCACACACATGGATACACACATGGATACATGCATGCATATGGACACACACACATGGACACACGCACACATATGGATACACGGACACACATGGATACATGCACACACGGACACATGCACACACATGGACACACATGGATACAGGCATGCACATGGACACACACACACATGGATACATGCAGACACATGGATACATAGACACACGTGGATATATGCACACACACGGGGACACACACACATGCACGTACATGGATACATGGACACACACGGATACACAGACACACATGGATACATGCACACAAATGGACACACACACATGGACACACATGGATACATGCATGCACATGGACACACATGCACATGGACACATGAAGACACATGGATACATGCACACACATGGCCACATGCACGCACGCACACACACGGATACACGGACACACATGGATACATGCACACACATTGACACATGCACACACATGGACACGCACACACACGGATACATGCATGCACATGCATACATGCACACACACGGACACACGTATGCACACACATGGATACACGCACACACACGGATACATGCACACACAAGGACACACGCACGCACGCACATGCATGCACACGGACACACACACACACGTGAACACACGCACGCATGCTCTGACCTGCAAAATATGCGCTTACATCTGTGTGCACACCCCCGTGTACCCACACGCGTGTGCGTGCTGGCTCGCCTCTGCGCGCGCGCGCTCCCTCACACGTACACGGGTGTGGGCAGACAGGCGTGCACACGCGTGTGCAAACCAACCTGTGCGCGCACGCACACACGTGTGTGTGCACGCCGGTGTGTCACCACCCCTGTGTGTGCCTGCCCGCCTCCGGAAGCAGGCACATACGTGCATCCGTATGCACAGGCGTGCAAATACTCCTTCACGCGTGTGAGCGGACATGCCTACACACGCAAGCCCCCCCGGGGGGAGCACTGTGGAATCATTACTAAATGGGCCAAGAACACAAAAGTACGGCGCCGTTCGCACATTAAGGAACGTCACAAACTCAAGAGGGTTCTGGGGTAGGACGCAGCCGCAGCCGGCACGCGGAGAGCGCGACACCCGCGATTCCCTGTACAAGGTTGGGTGCGAAACAACCGGAACGGAACGCGATCGTTCCATGGCCTTCCCTTGTGACGAACGGCAGATACGGGAACGGGACGGCACTACGGAACAGATAAGCGGCCCTGCTCGCTCCCCACAGCCAACGTTTCGTCGGATGTCGATGAAACGCCGTCCTTTGTGCGAACTTTGCTCATCACAATGTACCAAAACACACCTCCGGCCCCGAGGCCACCCGCCCCCGAGGTGCGACCGCCCCCCCTTGAGCGCACCAACCGTAATAGAAGTATTTATGACTAAAGCCACTCAAACTCCACTTGGAAGATGAAAAATAGTATGAAAATAGCCCGAGAGAGGGGGGATATCAGGGAAGACACCATGGCGAAGAACTCCATCACTGACTCCCGGGATCAGCCGACGGGCCGAGCCTTCCTTCCCCCCCATAGGGACGCCTTCGGGTAAGACTTAGATTATACCGAGTGTTTCCTCAGGAAACCTAGAAATTTCTCTAGAGAATCTCTCTCCTACATTTATAGCCAGGCTGTAGCGTTTATAGCTTTGTCGCGCGTTTGATATATGTGATAATATGGACATTAGGAAAAAATGGACATAATATGGACATTAGGAAAAACTTCTTCCCAGCAAGAGTGGTCAGACACTGGAACAGGCTGCCCAGGGAGGTGGTGGAGTCACCATCCCTGAGTGTGTTTAAGAGTCGTGTAGATGTGGTGTTGGGGGATGTGGTGTAGGGGAGAACTTTGTAGAGTGGGGCTGATGGTTGGACCCGATGATCCCAAGGGTCTCTTCCAACCTGAATGATTCTGTGATTCTATGATTCTAATACTTTCATTTGCACGTGCTTTGCAGACAGTGTATTTATCCCCGGCAATCCTAAGAACCGATATATCCGCTGTTTAAATAAACCGCACTGTTTAAGTAGCCGGTCGTTTTGGTTGCTCACTGAACGCGACCAAAGACTCGAGAATGGCCGTGCTGGTTCACGAGCACGACTAGACTGAAGGTGCCGTCCACTGTTAGCGTATCCGAACCGTAATAATTTAATACATATTAAACGCGATTGGACTGATGGTGCTGAATTGGGCATCGCTCGGAATTTAAACGCAGCCGCCCCCGGCCTCCCGCCTCGGTGAGGAGTGTTAGAATGCGACGGGGGTTTATCTTCTGCCAAAACCGCTTTGCCCCCCCCCCCCCCTTTCCACGCACCACGCACGCAGGGCCCTGGCTGAATGCACGCGCAGAGGCGGACGCCCCTCCACGAGTGCGCCCAAAGCTCCGCCAGCGTGGGCGGTCGCGCACACACACCTACCGGCAAACCCCCGTGTGCACACACACACGTAGAATCATAGAACCACAGGGTTGGAAGGGCCCTCTGGAGATCACCCCGTCCCACCCCCTGCCAGAGCAGGGTCACCCAGAGCAGGTGGCACAGGAACGCGTCCAGGCGGGGTTGGAATGTCTCCAGAGACGGAGACTCCACCACCTCTCTGGGCAGCCTGTGCCAGGGCTCTGCCACCCTCACAGCAAAGAAGTTCCTCCTCATGTGGAGATGGAGCTTCCCACGGTCAAGTTTGTGCCCGTTACCCCTTGTCCTGTCCCTGGGCACCACTGAGAAGAGCCTGGCCCCATCCTCCTGACACCCCCCCTTTCAGTATTTACAAGCGTTGATGAGACCCTCCCTCAGCCGTCTCTTTTCCAGACTGAAGAGCCCCAAATCCCTCAGGAGGCGGGTGCGTGCGCGCAGACGCATCTTCACGTGTGCCAGCACAACCGCACACGTGCACGAGTGTGCGCAGAGGTGCAAACCCATGTGTGTGCCCCCACGCCCTCACCCGCCTGGCAGGCGCGCACCCAGCCCGGGCACCCCCCCCCCTGCCCCCGCACCCATCCTCACCTTCAGGTTCTCCTGCATCTGGCTGGGGAAGAAGAGGTCCAGGCCCACCTCCTTCCTGCAGAGCAGAGAACCCCGCCCACGTTAATGCCCCCCCCCCCGGGGCTTGGGGGGGGCTCCATAGGGAGCTGCAGGGTGCCAGGGAGGGGGGGGGGATGCAGCAGGCAAAGTGGGTGCCAGGGGGCAAGGGGGTGCTCCTGGGGGAGAAGCCGCCCACCCAGCGCAGGGTGAAAGGTTCCCATCTCCATCTCCTTGCGCCCTGCCCATCAGCGGGGCTGGTGGCTGCGGGGGGGACGAGGAGCTGCGGGGGGACGGGGAGCTGTGGGAGGATGAGGGGGATGAAGGAGGATGAGGAGCTGCGGGGGGATGAGGAGCTGCAGGAGGATGAGGAGCTGCAGGAGGATGAGGAGCTGCGGGGGGATGAGGAGCTGCGGGGGGATGGGGGGGATGAAGGAGGACGAGGAGCTGTGGGAGGATGAGTGAGGATGAGGGAGGATGAGGAGCTGCAGGAGGATGAGGGGGATGAAGGAGGATGAGGAGCTGTTGGGGGGATGAAGAGCTGTGGGGGGATGAGGGGGATGAAGGAGGATGAGGAGCTGTTGGGGGGATGAAGAGCTGTGGGGGGATGAGGGGGATGAAGGAGGATGAGGAGCTGCAGGGGGATGAAGAGCTGAGGGGGGATGAGGAGCTGCAGGAGGATGAGGGGGATAAGGGAGGATGATGAGCTGCGGGAGGATGAGGACCTGTGGAGGGATAAAGAACTGTAGGAGGATGAGGGGGATGAAGAGCTCTGGAGGAGATGAGGAGCTGCGGGGGGATGAGGGAGGATGAGGAGCTGCAGGGGGGTGAGGAGCTGCAGGGGGATGAGGAGCTGCGGGAGGATGAGGAGCTGCGGGAGGATGAGGAGCTGCAGGGGGATGAGGAGCTGCAGGGGGATGAGGAGCTGCAGGAGGATGAGGAGCTGCAGGGGGATGAGGAGCTGCAGGGGGATGAGGTGCTGCAGGAGGATGAGGAGCTGCGGGAGGATGAGGAAGGCCACCTGCAGCATCCCATCCCCATGGGGCCGGCTGGATGGGGTGGGGGGTTTAGGGGTAAGGGGGTCCTTCCCGGTGGGCCGGGCTGTGCCTACTCACTCCAGGAACTCGAAGTTGGATTTCTTATCCAGCGCGTTCTGAGGCATGTCCTTGTAAAACCTCCTGCGAGAAGGGAGGGACGTCAGACAGCTGCCCTGCACTCGCGTCCCCCCACCGCGTCCCCCCACCCGAGCAAAGAAAGAGCTGGAAACTCTCCTGTAAATCCCTCCCCGGCCCCAGAGCCCGCTCCCCGTCCTCCCCAGCCCTCCCGCTGCCGCAGAGGGGCCAGGAGCGCGGAAGCACGTACCTGAGCTCCAGGCAGCCCAGCTGCAGGGCCATGCCCTCGCTCACCTTGCTGGCGTAATTCTGCATGTACTCGCTCCGGAGCTGCCGAGGAGACGCGGGGGTCAGGAGGTGGGGGGGATGCTGGCAGGGGATGCTGGCAGGGGATGCTGGCAGGGGATGCTGGCAGGGGATGCGGGCAGGGGGTGCTCGTATGGGACGCTCACAGGAGATGCTTGCATGGGATGCTCACAAGGGATGCTCGCAGGGGATGCTTGCTGGGGATGCTGACAAGGGATTCTTGTAGGGATGCTCACAGGGGATGCTCGCTGGGGATGGTCGCAGGGGATGCTTGCATGGGATGCTCACAAGGGATGCTCACAGGGGATGCTCATATGGGACGCTCGCAGGGGGTGCTGTCAGGAGATGCTTGCAGGGGATGCTCACAGGGGATGCTCGCAAGGGGTGCTCACAGGGGGTGCTTGCAGGGGATGATCACAGGGGATGCTCATATGGGATGCTCATATGGGATGCTCGCTGGGGATGCTGGCAGGGGATGTTCACAGGGGATGCTCGCAGGGGATGCTCATATGGGATGCTCGCAGGGGGTGCTGTCAGGGGATGCTTGCAGGGGATGATCACAGGGGATGCTTGCAGGGGATGATCACAGGGGATGCTTGCAGGGGGTGCTCACAGGGGGTGCTTGCAGGGGATGATCACAGGGGATGCTCGCAGGGGATGCTCACAGGGGATGCTCGCAGGGGATGCTTGCAGGGGGTGCTTGCAGGGGGTGCTTGCAGGGGATGCTCACGGGATGCTCACAGGGGATGCTCACAGGGGATGCTCACAGGGGGTGCTCATATGGGATGCTCGCAGGGGGTGCTGTCAGGGGATGCTTGCAGGGGATGATCACAGGGGATGCTCACAGGGGATGCTAGCAGGGGATGCTTGCAGGGGATGCTTGCAGGGATTCTGACAGGGGATGCTCGCAGGAGATGCTCGCAGGAGATGCTGGCAGGGGATGCTGGCAGGGGATGCTGGCAGGGGATGCTGGTAGGAAATGCTTGCAGGGGATGCTCATATGGGGTGCTCACAGGGGATGCTCATATGGGATGCTCGCAGGGGATGCTCGCAGGGGATGCTGGCAGGGGATGCTAGCAGGGGATGCTGGCAGGGGATGATGGCAGGGGATGCTGGCAGGGATGCTCACAGGTGATGCTTTCAGGGATGCTTGAAGGGATTCTGGCAGGGGATGCTCACAGGGGATGCTTGCAGGGGATGCTTGCAGGGGATGCTCATATGGGGTGCTCGCAAGGGATGCTGTCAGGGGATGCTTGCAGGGGATTCTCATATGGGATGCTCGCAGGGGGTGCTGTCAGGGGGTGCTGTCAGGGGATGCTCACAGGGGATGTTCATATGGGATGCTCGCAGGGGATTCTCATATGGGGTGCTCGCAGGGGACGCTGTCAGGGGATCCTTGCAGGGGATTCTCATATGGGATGCTCACAGGGGATGCTTGCAGGGGATGCTCATATGGGATGCTCACAGGGGATGCTTGCAGGGGATGCTCATATGGGATGCTCACAGAGGATGCTTGCAGGGGATGCTCATATGGGATGCTCGCAGGGGATGTTCATATGGGATGCTCGCAGGGGATGCTCGCAGGGGGTGCTGTTGGGATGCTCGCAGGGGATGCTCATAGGGGGTGCTCAGAGGAGATGCTTGCAGGGATGCTCACAGGGGATGTTCATATGGGGTGCCCACAGGGGCTGCTTGCAGGGGACGGTGGTAGGGGATGGTGGCAGGGGATGCTTGCAGGGTCCATGGCCTCCCACATCCTGCACTGGGATGCGGCAGGGGCAGGAGCAGGGTGAAGGGGTTGGCAGCAGCTGTCCCGGATGGATCCACAAATCCAGCAGCGGGATGGGAGCACAGGGGCTGGGGGTGTTCAGCAGCCCAGGGTGAAGGTAAATGGTCTTGAGGCTCCTGGGAATCATGTTTTCTGGGCTGGGGAGGAGGAAACACCCTCCTGGAGCTGGGGGGCGGGTCGGGGTGGCTGGAAAGCAGACCTGGCTGGGGCTAGGAGACCCTCAGGGCCACCTCTGACCTGCTGGTAGAAGTAGAGCAAGGTGGTCCTGTCCTCTTTGAAGCGCTCTATGAAATCCTCCGGCAGATAGCGGATTTGGAGATCGTACCTGGCAAGAAGAGAGCCCCTTGATGATGACCAGGCTGGAGGAGCTTTCCCTCTAACGGGGCTCCCTGCCCTGGGTGGGTTTGGGGACACGGACGGCGAGGGACACCACCACCATCGGGTCCTACCTCCACTCAGCCTCCAGGTGCAGGCACTCGTACTTCTCCTGCACTTCGCCCACCGTCAGGTCCGGGTGCAGCCAGTGGATCTCGTCCGACTTCACGTGCTTCAGGCGGAGCCCGTAGCACTCGGCCAACTTGATGTCAGGCCCGATGCGACCGCTCACCAGGATGGACCTGATCACCTCCTGGGGTGGGAAGGAGCAGGGCTGAGACCCGAGCATCCCCAGCCAGGCTCCAAATGAGCTTTAGGTAGCAGGAAAATGAGGAGAAAATACAGCACAGCCACAACAGAAATGTCCCTGGAGCGAGAACACAGCCCCAAGCACAGCCACTGGCCCCAGAGGTCTCCACGTGAAGCCTCCAAAGATGCCTCCAGCTCACTCTGCAACAGCCCGCAGCCTAAACGTGTCTCATCCAGCCTCCCAGAGGTGTTTGACTGGGGATAAGAACCCAGGTGGGTCTTCTCCATCCTTCCTTATGCCTCAGCTGAGCTACACCTGATGCATGGCATCGTTTGGAGCAGGTAGCAAAGCAAGCATTGTTGATGCTGGTGAGCTTGTGGTGCAGCTTGTTTCTCCTGGCCCAGAAGTGGGGCAATGCAGGCAGGGAGTCCCCAGGACCCTGCCAGGCCTCTGCTCTCACCCTGGTACCCAAAGAGCCAGTTAAAAGCTGATAGTTGCTAACACGACCAGTGGCTGGGCTCTCCCTGGTGAGGAGTGATCACCTCCGGCTTGCTCCGGCCCTGTGTCCTGCTGGCTGCACTCCCATCCCTGTGTTGGGGACAGCCGGACCATTGCCACGTCATGGCTTTGCTTGCATTTCCCCTCCCAGGCATCCCCTTCCCAGCCTGATGAGTCCCCTACTGCTCTGAAACCTTCTGCCATGCCATGGCCTCCTCCTGGAGAGGGCAGGAGTGGGGACAGCTCTGTTCCCCTCCATGTCTCACCAGCTGAAGAACAACCCCCAGCTCAGCTGTACTTTGGTCACCTCCCCGTGACTTCATTGCAATGCCCTGCCCCGAGTACTTGCCCCAGGAGAAGGCACAACATCACCCATGGCACCCAGGGCGTACATCTCTCATGGTGGACACCAACCCTACATCACCCATGTGCAGAGCCGACGCTGCCCAGCAGGTCCCCAGTGCCCACAAGTCTTCCCTCAGCTGGGAAGCCACAAGACTCCATGTAGGAAGGGTGAGGAGCACATTTCCAGCCCAAAGCCACCATGTCCATGATGCAAAGGCACCAATATCAGCTTTGTTGTCCTCCCAGCCCCATGTCCCCATGAGCAAAGGGCAGAAGTTGGGTGTAGAAGTCCCAGTTAAGGTGGGAAGAAGGACCCAGGTCCTGGCTTGTGGTACAGGCAGGAGAGCAAGAGGTGCTGCTGGCCTTGGAGCTGGGTGCACCCCCAGGTGTCTGGGGGTGGCAGAGCCACCCAAGCAGGCAGTGACGCCATGACATGGCCATGGGGAAATGCTCAAGGGCTTGGGGCTGTGAAGGTCACTGTCCCCCTCATGACTGAGGACCTGTGTCCGTGCAGGTCAGCGGGGATGAAGGAAAGGTGGGGACCCAGGTCCCTCCGGTCCCCAGACTCCTCCCAGCAGCACAGGCTGAGCCCCAGCCCCACAAGGGACCATCATGTCCCAGATCCTCTGGCCTCCTCCCATCGGTCCCTGCACCGCTGTGCCCAGGGATGTCTTCTCCAGGGCGAGATCAACCAGGGCCTGGGAACTCCTCTTTGCTGCCCGTGAAGAAGACCAGCAGTGACTCGCTGGGGCCGACCCTCAGTGAGACAACCAGTGATGGGGCAAACAAGCCCTTGCCCTCTCCAAGCCCCCCCCAGGCCTCCAGAGATGGCCAAATTTGCTCTCTGTCCTCCAGGTTTTGCTGCTTCTCAGCCGCAGGGCTCTGGGGGCTACCATGCCATGGGGAAGGGCGTCTGGAAGGGAGGTGGCTCTGATGCCGGGTGGACAAACCAGCCTCCCCTCCCCTCCTGCCCCATCCACCCCCCTGCCCACGTACCCGGATCTCCGTCGTCACCGGGCACTTCACCAGCTTGAAGTTCTTGCCCATGTTGAAGCTGTTGCTGTAGAAGCAGACCTTGAGGATGCGCATCTCCTCCTTGTCCATCTCCAACGTCCCCATGCCCAGGGTGGCCTCCAGCGTCCCGGCCAGGCTGCGGGAGGAGCTGCTCCGGGGGCGACCCAGCGCCTCGGGGATGGATGACATCCTCACCACGCCCGGGGTGCTAGGGGCTGAGCATCCCTTCCCTGCGGGACAGACACCGTGCTGGCACCGCGGGGACCCTGGGGCGGGGGTCAGCCGGCAGGGTGGGGGACAGGGGAGGCAGGGGTGGGGTGGGGACAGTGGGGACGCCCCAGTGGGGGGGGTTGGGGAGGGAAGAAGGGAAGGGATGGAGGGATGGAGATGGATGGAGAGAGAAAAGAAGGAAAGAGGGCAATGGAGGGTGCCATCCCACCCGTCCTACACCCCCGCCATGCACGGCCACCCGGTACCACCGGGGCCCCAAGCCCAGCTCCTCCAAGCAGAGCCTTATGTCCTTGTCACCTCCAGAGCAACACCTCTGTGTCCCCAGCACCTCCAGAGCAACACCTCAGTGTCTCCATCACCTCCAGAGCAACACCTCAGTGTTCTTGTCACCTCCAGAGCAACACCTCAGTGTCCTTGTCACCTCCAGAGCAACACCTCTGTGTCCCCAGCACCTCCAGAGCAACGCCTCAGTGTCCCCGTCACCTCCGGAGCAACACCTCTGTGTCCTTGTCACCTCCAGAGCAACACCTCAGTGTCCTTGTCACCTCCAGAGCAACACCTCTGTGTCCTTGACACCACCAGAGCCATGCCTCTATGTCTTTGTCACCTCCCAAGAAATACCTCAGTGTCCCCAGCACCCCCAGAGCAATACCTCATGTCCCCATCGCCTCCAGAGCCATGCCTCAGTGTCCCCATCACCTCCAGAGCAACACCTCTGTGTCCTTGTCACCTCCAGAGCAATACTTTGGTGTCTCCATCACCTCCAGAGCAACACCTCAGTGTTCTTGTCACCTCCAGAGCAACACCTCTGTGTCCTTGTCACCTCCAGAGCAACACCTCAGTGTCCCTGTTGCCTCCAGAGCAACATCTCTGTGTCCTTGTCACCTCCAGAGCAATACTTTGGTGTCTCCATCACCTCCAGAGCAACACCTCAGTGTCCTTGTCACCTCCAGAGCAACACCTCAGCGTTCCCAGCAATCACCGGTTCCTCACCCCAGGAAACCCTGGTGAAGGCTTCGGGCTGTGGCTTTCCATTGCAGATACCTGCGACTGCAGCTGTGGTTCAACAACGTCACCTCCAACCGAGCTGAATTTAGCAAGCAGCGTTGCAAAAACCCAAGAAGAAGCAAAATGGGGTGAGCAAGCTGTGTTCCTGCTCACCCGGAAGGGTGATACTGGTGTCTATTGATTTGCTCTTATTTTTAGAGGGGATAAAACCCAGAAGCCAGCACCAAAAACGTCACTTGAGCGGATGCGGCTTGAGTTTTCCCTCTGCTGAGAAATACAATATAGGGGGTATGTGGGTCTTGGATCGTCCGAATGGATCCAAAATTTCCCTCTTCATGTGGCTTTTGGGTGGCAAGCTGGGCAGGGCTGGCACGGAAGAGGGTTTGCTCTGGGCTGCTTTCTTCACCTCCTGGGCTGAGGCCAGGCAAGCTCAGCTCACATAACCCTCTAAGAGCAAAGCCTCTGGTTTCCCAGGAAAACGGGGAGCTTTGCACAGAGCCCGGGTGAGTGAAAAAGGGGCTGGAGCCCTCAGCACAGGAGAGACACGGAGCTGTTGGAGCGGGGCCAGAGGAGGCCCCGGAGATGCTGGGAGGGCTGGAGCCCCTCTGCTGGGAGGACGGGCTGAGAGAGCTGGGGGGGTTCAGCCTGGAGAAGAGAAGGCTCCGGGGAGACCTTCCAGCCCCTGCCAGTCCCTAAAGGGGCTCCGGGAAAGCTGGGCAGGGACTCTGGATCAGGGAGGGGAGCCATGGGATGAGGGGGAAGGGTTTTACACTGACAGAGGGGAGATTGAGATGAGATATTGGGAAGAAATTCTTTGGTGTGAGGGTGGTGAGCCCCTGGCCCAGGTTGCCCAGAGAAGCTGTGGCTGCCCCATCCCTGGAGGGGTTCAAGGCCAGGTTGGACGGGGCTTGGAGCAACCTGGTGTGGTGGGAGGTGTCCCTGCCCAGGGCAGGGGGTGGCACTGGGTGGGCTTTGAAGGTCCCTTCCCACCCAAACCATTCTGTGATTCTATGATTCGAAAAACCAGCCAGCACAGCCAGACACAGGGGACAAATTCTGGTTTGCAAAGAGCAGCTCCAAACCGCATCTCTTTGGGAGTGAAATGTGAGATAAAATAAAAAAAAAATTAAAAAAAAATAAAAAAAAGTGGAAGTTGAGCCATTAGGCTGCTTCTGAGCCGGAGCCTCAGCTGAGCTTGGCCCTCAAGTTACTGATTAAACAGCCAAGAAGCTGTTTCCAAACAGGAAAATTGCATGGCGGCTCTCCCGTGCGTCACTCCGGGTCTGCAACACGGAAGAGGTCCCGGTGTGGATCCGGGGGGGATGGAATTCTGGAGGGACAGAGGGGCTGGGAAGGGGATGGGGTGCCCGCAGGGTCTCCCTGGCTCTGCCCTGCCAAGGCAGGCGAGGTGGGGAGCGGACGCAGAAGATGCTGCAGGAGGGGATGGGGTGGGTGGGACGGGCTGTGGGATGTCCCATAGATCCCATTGCCTGGGGCTGAGGGTCCCGCTCTCCCCACGACACCCATGGGGGTGGACACCTCTAATACGGGGGTCAGAGTATCCCTCATCTCATCCAGGGAAACACCAGCCAGCCCAGCCCAAACCTCCCCACTGGCTGGTGGTATCCCACAGGGAGCATCCCACAGAGAGCGGCCCGCAGGTGACATCCCACAGAGACCATCCCACAGTGAAACCCCACTGGGAGCATCCCACAGATAACATCCACAGAGACCATCCCACAAGTGACATCCTGCAGGGAGCATCCTGCAGGTGACATCCCATAGGGAGCATCCCACAGAGACCATCCCGCAGGTGACATCCCACCGGGAGCATCTCACAGGTGACATCCCACAGGGACCATCCAGCAGGTGACATCCCACAGGGAGCATCCTGCAGGTGACATCTCACAGGGAGCATCCCATAGGTGACATCCCACAGGGACCATCCCACAGATGACATCCCACAGGGAGCATCCCTCAGGTGACATCCCACAGGGAGCATCCCAAGGAAAGCACCCCACAGGTGACATCCTGCAGAGACCATACCACAGTGACATCCCACAGGGAGCATCCCATAGGTGACATCCCCTAGGGAGCATCCCACAGATACCATCCACAGAGACCATCCTGCAGGTGACATCCCACAGGGAGCATCCCATAGGTGACATCCCCTAGGGAGCATCCCCCAGATAACATCCACAGAGACCATCCCTCAGGCAACATCCTGCAGGGACCACCCCATGGGTTGGGGGGCTCCAGCCGTTCCCCCATCCCCAACCTCTGCAAAACCAAGCGCCGACGGGGCAGACAACAAGGTAAACAGGCAGCAAGCGGCCGGAACCCTTCCCGAGCCCGGCTGCCGAGGGATTCTCCCCCCATTCCCCTACTTCTCCTTCCTCCCTGGGATTTGCACCATCATTTGCACGAGCGCTTAGAGGCGGCTTCGCTGTAGCGACAGCCCGGGATGTCGCTGTAACGCCAGCGAAGGGGACGCTGTGTGCTGCCTCCCGCCAGCTTCGGCTTTTTAAAGCAACTCGCCTGAGTCACCGGCCCTAAAAATACCCGCCGCGTCGCCTGGCACTTTCGGGTCCGTACGAAGGATTGTTGGCTGGCAGCGGTGCAACGCGCGGAACTGCCCACATTTTTGTTCTCCAGGTTTCTCCAAGGGGACGGGGCTCGGGGGGGGGGGGAGGGGGGGGGGACGGGAAAGAGGCTCCGCATCCCGGTGGCTGCGACGGAGCGTTGCCACGACGGCGGCGGGTGGGATGCTGAGCTGCCAACCTCGCACTCGGAGCATCCTCGCCCAGCCGCGCCGGCGGGCACACGCACGTGAGCTCACCCGCGTTTTTCACGCTGGGTTTTGCCTTTTTTTTTTTTTTTTTTTTTTTTTTTTTTTAGGTTGGTTGTTTCTGGGTGGGTTTTTTTGTTTTTTTTTTTTGTTTTTTTTTAAACTTTCCTTCGCAGCAACGGCTCAGGGAGGACCTTGCAGCAACCCACATCCTTCAGCAGAACACCCCTACGGCCGGCTCTCCGCGAGGGCCAGCCGAAGCCGCCCCGTGGATGCCACACGCCTGAGCGCCGCCAGCCCATCGCTGCTGTGGTCGCCCACCTCCATGCCGCACCAGGCCAGCGTTTCCTGCTCAACCGGGCTCAAAGAACAATGGGGTGAAGCAAAATCAGCCCCTTCCACCCCCGACTTCCCCGCCCCCCCCCCCCCCCCCCCCCCCCCCTCCAGGTCCCAGCTCGGCGGCAGGCGCAGAGATGCTCCGCTTCAGGCTTCGCTCTCGCTGCGCTGCAGAGGTTGGTACCCAAAGAGCTTCTCCACCCGCAAATATCTAAAATAAAGATCTCCTCCGTTAAATGGCTAAAAAAAAAAATGAACCCTGCGTCCTCTGGGTTTCAGAGGGACCCTCCCGGGGGGGTGGCTGGGTGGGGACGATGGCCCGGGCCAGCCCCTGGGGAGGGGGATCGGCTCTCGGTTGAGAGAGGCGATTGCTGAGCCCGGAACGTTCCACTTTGGCTCTTCTTCTTTTTCCCCACTTTCTCTTCATTTGCTGTTTCCTTCCTCCAGTCCCATTCCCATGACATGTCACCTCCCACTCCCAGTGCAGCGATGGGCCTGAGCCCGCAGGGCTGAGGCCAGGGCTGGGGCTTGATGTCCCCTCTGTGTCCCTGCGTCCCTAAGTGATGCTGCTGGGGAGCGGGATGCAGGGAGCATCCTGCAGGGAGTATCCCACAGGGAGCAGCCCGTGGGTGACATTGCACAGAGAGCATCCCGCAGGTGACGTCCCGCAAGGAGCACCCCACAGGTGGTATCCTGTAGGAAGCATCCTACTGGTGACATCCCGCAGGTGACATCCCACAGGGAGCATCCCCCTGGTGACATTCGGCAGGGCATATCCCACAGAGAGCATCCCACAGGTGACATCCCACAGAGACCATACCACAGTGACATCCCACTGGGAGCATCCCACAGATAACATCCACAGGGAGCATCCCGCAAGTGACATCCTGAAGGGAGCATCCTGCAGGTGACATCCCATAGGGAGCATCTCACAGGTGACATCCCACAGAGACCATCCTGCAGGTGACATCCCACAGGGAGCATCCCATAGGTGACATCCCACAGGGACCATCCCACAGATGACATCCCACAGGGAGCAGCCCACAAGGAGCATCCCGCAGGTGACCTCCCACAGGGAGCATCTCACAGGTGACATCCCACAGGGACCATCCTACAGGTGACATCCCGCAGAGAGCATTCCGCAGGTGGCATCCCACGCAAGACATCCCACAGGGAGTATCCCAAAGAGAGCATCCCACAGGTGACATCCCACAGAGGGCATCCCATGGGTGACATCCCGCAGGGAGCATTCCCCTGGTGACATCCCACAGGGAGCATCCCCCAGAGGGCATCCCAAAGAGAGCATCCCGCAGGTGACATCCCACTGCCCCTGAGCAGCACCTCCGAGCGTTGCGGCTGGAGATGGACAGGGCTGGAGGCCACCAGCACGAACAAGGGCAAATCCCGCCTTTCGGTGTCCCCTCAAACCCAGCACGGATGCGCGGGATGGCACCGACCCCCCCGGCCAAGCGCCCCGCAGCCTCCCGGCCCCTGCACCCCCCGGGCTCACGCTCTGCCCTTGCACATCCCTGCCTTTCCTGGCCAAGATGCCCCCCCAGGAATAAAGCTGGGGAGCACAGTGAAGGTGCTGCCTGCACCCTGCCTGCACCCTGCCTTCCCCCTGCCTGCACCCTGCCTGCACCCTGCCTGCACCACGGCTGAGCAGCACCCACAGGGTACATCCCAACTGCCCCCCAGCCGCGCATCCCAAAGGACGGAGGATGGAGAAGGGGCACTGGCCGCCGCCCGAGCCCCCCGTACCCCCACCCCCTGTCCCCTGTGGCGTGGGGACGCGTCCCGCGGGAGCCTGGCTCTGTCCCCAGCGGGGACAGCTGTGCCAGACGCATGACGCAGCCCCAGCCGGGCACACGGGGATGGAGGAACCCATGAAACGAAACCAAGAGCTTCCACCGCTGCCACCCCCACCAAGGTCCCCTTGCTGCAGCCCCTGTGTGTCCCCCCGGCAGTCCCCCCCGTTGCCTCCTCCTGCGGGTGACACCCCGAAAGGTCTCCCCGTGGCGGCTCAGGGCCACCTCCCGTCCCCTGCCCCGGCACAGCGTCGCACCAGGAAGTTTTTCCGGTCGCTCTCACGCGCTCGGAAAAGTTTGGTGCCCCGGGTGCCACCTCCTTCACCCTACCCCGAACCGCAGACACACCTGGGCTGACGTCCCCGGCCTCAGGGACACGCTGAAACCCCACCGAGCCCCTTCCCCAGCTCGGTGTGATGAGTTTGCACGTGCTCAGCCTCCCCCCAACCTCCTTGGGGTGAGGGTCTCGGTCCCCACCGGCGGCACCCCGGGGGCACCCCGGCACCCAGAGAAAGGGGGTGGCAGGAAGAAAGCAGCACTTACGGAGAGGCGGCCGTCCCCTCCGTCCCCACGCCGAGCCCACGCTGACGGAGCCGGCGCTTCCTGCTGTGGCTGACAAGGGTGCGCTGAGGCATTTGCGTAGCACCCAGGCAGGGAGGCAGGGCCCACGCTCACGCACGTGCCGCCAGCGGCCGCACCAGCCCGTAACACAGACGGGGAAACTGAGGCACGGCTCACCCCAGCCGGGCTCACCCCAGGCACGGCTGACACAGATGGGGAAACTGAGGCACAGCTCACCCCAGCCCATAACACAGATGGGGAAACTGAGGCACAGCTCACCCCAGCCCATAACACAGATGGGGAAACTGAGGCACGGCTCACCCCAGCCTGGGAGAGCAATTGAGGTGGTCCCGGCGCGGGGCAGCGGAATGCGGGCAGCAGCCCCCTCCTCTGCAAACCCCAAAGGTCAGGTCCCACTCAGTGATGCCACAACCCCAAAGTGCTTGTGCCGGGGGGGGGGAATCCGACCCCAGGACCCTGCAGGAAGCAGGGGAGTGGAACAACGGTGACCTGCGACTTACCCTGGCCACCCAGGAGGGTCTCCGACTGCCAGACCAGCCCGTGGGCTCCATCATCCCTCACGCCGGGACCCAGCGCATCCCTCCCCGGACCGTCCTGCCCCTTCTCTCGGCGGCCACCAAGTTGGATCCCGGCTCCATGCGAGGAAAAGGCAGCCCCGGGAGCACGGCAGGGACCTCAGCCCAGGCTGAGTCACCGCGAGGAGCAGCATTCCTCGGTGGCAGGGGACAGTGCGGGCAGGGACAGCGCGGGCAGGGCTGCCTGCTCTGCCCCAGGCCCTTCCCCTATCTATGCAGGTATTTCCATGAGTCATTTCTTTATTGCTGCGGTTCCCAGGGGAACAGACGGGCTCTCACCCTCTGTAGCACCAACAGCATCCCACTCCAGCCCCGCTCCAGCACCGCAACCAGGGAGTTTCCACCATATAACTGGGAGAGGGGATGGGTGCTCCCCGAGCCGTCACCCGCAGCGGTCCAACCGCCCCACTGCGCTCCCGGCCTTATCTCTCCTTCCCCGTACCTACCCCAAACCTGCCGTGCCCGGCTCCCATCCATCACTTCAGGCCTGTCCCCAGCGGGTACGGGGAGCAGGGTTTTGGCTCCCCGCCGCAGAGCCTGGCGAGCTACGGAGGGTCAGCAACACAGAAACATGTCGTGTGGCCTCCGGGTGCTGCAGGGGCCTCCATGGAGGCTGGGAGCCCAGCCCCAGCCAGATCCAAGTCTCTGCCACGGGCTGCCCTGCCTCCTTGCACATCCCATCCCCATCCTCCATCCCATCCCCATCTTCCATCCCATCCCCATCCTCCATCACCTCTTCCCCTGGTCCTGCCCGCCCAGAGCATCTCTCCCCTTTCCCACCAGCAAGGGTTCATCCCGGCGGGATTTCGCACCACTTGGCCCCAGTGCATCCCTGGCACACGCAGGATGCTGCCGGCTTGGCAGCGGGATGCGACGGCCCTCGGAGGCGGGAGGTGGGACGGGACGGCAGCGTGGCCCAGCAGTGGGAGCTGGCTGGGGGGGACACCAGGACGGTCCCACCGTCCCCGTTCCCCACCCCGGGCAGGCGGCGCTGGGGCAGGCTGGGGACCGAGGGCTCCTCACGTGATGTTCCCACAGAGGAAGCCCGCGTTTCGCAAAGCGAAGGAAATGACACAGGCTCCGGCGGGCGAGGATGGGCTGCTCCGGAGGGGGGTTGGAGCAGGTACAGAGGCACTGTCCCCCCCTAAGGGACCCCAAAATGAGCACACACACCCCGCTGACACCCCCCATCCCTGGTGCAACAGCTCCCCCCGACCCCCAGCATCCCGCAGACTTCCTCAGGTCCCACCGCGTTTCTGCCCATCTGACACCCATCTTGCTACAGCAGCAGCCCAGGACCCCCCGTCCTGTCTCCTGCCAGGGTTAGGGGGGGAGGGTACCCCTTCCCCAGGCAGATACTCTCCTTTTTCAGACTGGAAAAACATCCGTGTGGCTGTTTTTGGGTGCAGGGCTGGGCATGGACATGTATCCCATCTCCCCCCTGCATCCCATCTCCCCCCGCATCCCATCTCCCTTGCATCGCATCTCCCCCCACATCCTATCTCCCCACTGCATCCCACATCCCATCTCCCCATTGCATCCCATCTCCCTGTTGCATCCCATCCCCCCATTGCATCCCATCTCCCCTGCATCCCATCTCCCTGCTGCAGCTCATCTCCACTGCATCCCATCTCCCCCGGCAGCCCATCTCCTTGTTGCATCCCATCTCCCCACTGCAGCTCATCTCCCCTGCATCCCATCTCCTTGTTGCATCCCATCTCCCCCTGCATCCCATCCCCTGATTGCATCCCATCTCCCCTGCATCCCATCCCCCCATTGCATCCCATCTCCCCCTGCATCCCATCTCCCCTGCATCCCATCCCCCCATTGCACCCCATCTCCCTTGCATCCCATCCCCCCATTGCATCCCATCCCCCCATTGCACCCCCTCTCCCCCTCCATCCCATCTCCCTTGCATCCCATCCCCCCATTGCATCCCATCTCCCCGTTGCACCCCAACCCCCCGTTGGACCACATCCCCCCCATTGCATCCCATCCCCCCGTCGGACCCCATCTCCTCCTGCATCCCATCTCCCATCCCGCTGCTACGGCTTCGACCTGCGCCCGCACAGCCGGTGAGACGGCCGGTACCCGCGGAATTAGCAGTAACACCCGGAGAGCTGCCGTCAAAGCCCACGCGCGGCAGCTCAGCTGGAGGGGGTGACTCAGGCACGGAGGAAAGATCTCCGTGTTCCCGGCGCAGAGCAGCGCTGTTTATCTGGAGCCGGGGATGGGACGAGGCAGGACCATCTGGGGAGGAACGGCTCAGCAGGAGATGGGGACGGCGGCTCTGCGGCGGCTGCTCGGGGAGGAGACGGCAGGCTGACGGTCCCCGAGGTGCCGGGATGCCAGGAGAAGGCTCCCCACGAGGGTGCACCGGGGCGAGGGGCTCAGAGACCCACTTTTTTTTGGCCATGGTCGATGCCGTGCCCCATCCTGAAGACAAAATGTGCCCCCTGAACCCCTGCTAACTGCTCCTGGTCACCTCCTCCCTGGGGATGGGACCTCTGCAGCCACCCGCCAAGAATCTCGTGGGCCCCGTGGCCGGAGGGGGGGGCACGGCATCCTCTCCCCAGGACAGACTGCCCGGGTTTCAGATGCAACGTTTGCTCCGATGGTCTCCACTCCGATGGAGATCTTCCTGCCAGAACTGCCCGAGCGCTGCCCCTTGGCCACGCCAGAGCCACCGGCTTCTCCACGCTGCCCAAGCTGGGAGCAATCCTGCATCCACAGTGGGAAAAGACATCACCCAAGCAGCCCCAGGTGTTGCAGGAAGCCCTAAATCCCTCATCTTTTATGCCAGGAGAGAAACAGCTCACACCTGAGCCAGAAAAGCCGCGTTTTCATACCCCTCTCTCTGCTGCCTGCAGCTGCCAGACCCAAAAAGGGTCACGGGCAGGTTCTGAGGGCTGGTTTCAGCCCGTCCTACTAAGGGACCGAGGTCCCAGGGTCCCACAGACGTGCTCCAGTCCCCTGTCACGGGGCTCGTCATGGGCGTCCCACTCATTCTTAGAATTAATAATGGAAGTATCATTTGCTCCATGTTTTTTCTTGTACCTTCACAACCAAAAATTGGTCCAACACTGCTCCAGCCAAGAGCAACGCGACTGTGGTGTAAGGAAAAGGGTCAAATGTGCCAATGGAATCACAGGATGGTTTGGGTGGGAAGGGACCTTAAAGACCATCCAGTTCCATCCCCCCGCCCTGGGCAGGGACACCTCCCACCAGACCAGGTTGCTCCAAGCCCCGTCCAACCTGGCCTTGAACCCCTCCAGGGACGGGGCAGCCACAGCTTCTCTGGGCAACCTCGGCCAGGGGCTCAATAGCCTGGAAGAGCTCCCAAAATCAGGCCTGGGGGGCTCTGAAAACCCTCGAGGATGTTGTAGAGGAGATGCTGGAGATGCTTCTTCTTCTGGGATGATGCAGGAGGACGGGGCTGAGACACCATCCCCGTGGCACGGGGCTGGAGAGGGCTGGCAGGGCTCAACCTTCCCCCCCAAACCAAACCACGCGAGCTCACGCAATGCCGCCAGGCTAAAAATAACCCCGGAGCAGCGCTCAGAGCCTCCCCTCGGGGAGGCAAAACAGCTTCCCAGGAACAGGGTGGGCGTCTTTCCCGGTAACCTTTCTGCGGGAGAAGGAAAGGGCTTGCAGCATCGTTTTTGGCACGGCGGGAAGCACGACGGTGGGTCCCGGTCGCTAAGCATCCCGGTCGCCAGGCAACCCGTGGGAATCACGAGAGAAGCTGTTCCTGCTTCGTTTCGGGAAGGGAAAGGAAAATAGAGCGGGGCCAGAGGAGGCCCCGGAGATGCTGGGAGGGCTGGAGCCCCTCTGCTGGGAGGACGGGCTGAGAGAGCTGGGGGGGTTCAGCCTGGAGAAGAGAAGGCTCCGGGGAGACCTTCCAGCCCCTGCCAGTCCCTAAAGGGGCTCTGGGAAAGCTGAGGAGGGACTCTGGATCAGGGAGGGGAGCCGTGGGACGAGGGGGAAGGGTTTTACACTGACAGAGGGGAGATTTAGGTGAGATATTGTGAAGAAATTCTTTGGTGTGAGGGGGGTGAGCCCCTGGCCCAGGTTGCCCAGAGAAGCTGTGGCTGCCCCATCCCTGGAGGGGTTCAAGGCCAGGTTGGACGGGGCTTGGAGCAACCTGGTCTGGTGGGAGGTGTCCCTGCCCAGGGCAGGGGGTGGCACTGGGGGGGCTTTGAATGTCCCTTCCCACCCAAACCGTTATTCAATGATTCTATGATCTCCGCAGCCTGTAAAAGCCCTCAGCCACGGTCACACCACGCGGTGACAACTTCCCCGGGCAAGAAACACCAAGCAGCAGCTGGGAAGTCACCCCCGAGCCCTGCTTCGGAACTCGTTTCCCTTTGCAGGCCTCCGGGCTCCAGCACCGAGCCCTCTCCGGACGCTTGGCGGGTTCGTTAGCAGGTCCCAGGCCCCCCATGACATTATCCACGCTCTCCTGCACGGCTCCAGCCCCGCGGTCACGCCGCCTCCCAGCTGCGCCGTCCCAGCACCCGCAGCTGGCTTTGCGAAACGCGGGAAGTTTGCACTACCCAAGGGAATTCGGCTGAGTTTGGGCGAAATTAATTGCCGTCATTTAATTAAGCTTTTTCTTTTCTGGCTCGTCAATCGTTCCTGGCCCCGGCGCTATCACGCTGCGGTACGGGCTTGCGCAAGGCCCGCTCGCCACCGAACCGAAAGTTTTTTTACCCTCTGCAAAGTTTTCGGCCTTTTTCTCGGAAAGATAAACGTTTAAACTACCATTTTAAAAAAAAATAATAAAATAAGTAACCCAAGTGACCCTCCGAGGTGCCTTCAACCCTCTGCCTGCTCCACCTGCCCCACAGACGCACCATCTCGGGCCAAAACCGTGATATTTATTTCCCTTGAACTCCCCCAAACTGGGTGATTTCAAACTTTTTTTTTCCAGTGGGAGGTCCCTAGTTTTTGATCTCGAGGTTTATCTTCTGATTTGGGGCCGGGGTGGGGTTGGGGGTTGGGGGTGTCCCAGGCACCTTCATTCCACCTCACCCCGTTTTCCCACGCCGCAGCAGGGGCGGCGATGCTCTGGCTACGGAGCGGAGCCGGCGGAGCATCCCGCGCTGTCTCTGCAAGGGGAAGGGTTTGGGAATTTCCCCTCTGAAATCCCTCCGTGCTTCAACCTTCCGAGATAAAAACCAGGCAGTAAAAACGCCCCGCTTTCTGCCAGGTGGAAATTCCCTGTTCGCTGGAAGCGGCCCCGGCAGGGCCCCATGGGACGGGCCGGCTGCTGGCAGCGCAGGCAGGAATTTCGCCTCTGGCTGTAGTGGCAGAGGGAGGTGACGGCAATCCCCCTTCCTCCTCCTCCTCCTCCTCCTCCTCCTCCTCCTCTGCCCTGCTGGGGGTCAGAGCAGGGAGGGGGCCCCAACCAGCCCCCCGGGAATGGGGAGGGAAGAGCCTGGTGGGGTCTGGAAAGGGAAGAGAGGATTTTTATCCGCGGGGATGCGTGGGCAAAGCTGGGCAGGGGGAGCGGGGTGTGCAGCGTGGCAGGGTGTGCAATATGGCAGGGTGTGCAGCGTGGCAGGGTGTGCAGCGTGGCCGGGTGTGCAGCGTGGCTGGGTGTACGTGTGGCCGGGTGTGCAGCGTGGCCGGGTGTGCAATATGGCAGGGTGTGCAATATGGCAGGGTGTGCAATATGGCAGGGTGTGCAGCGTGGCAGGGTGTGCAGCGTGGCCGGGTGTGCAATATGGCAGGGTGTGCAGCGTGGCCGGGTGTGCAGCGTGGCCGGGTGTGCAATATGGCAGGGTGTGCAGTGTGGCAGGGTGTGCAATATGGCAGGGTGTGCAATATGGCAGGGTGCGCAGCGTGGCCAGGTGTGCAGCGTGGCAGGGTGTGCAATATGGCAGGGTGTGCAATATGGCAGGGTGTGCAGCGTGGCCGGGTGTGCAATATGGCAGGGTGTGCAGCGTGGCTGGGTGTGCAGCATGGCCGGGTGTGCAGTGTGGCAGGGTGTGCAATATGGCCGGGTGTGCAGCATGGCAGGGTGTGCAGCGTGGCCGGGTGTGCAATATGGCAGGGTGTGCTGCATGGCCGGGTGTGCAATATGGCAGGGTGTGCAGCGTGGCTGGGTGTACGTGTGGCCGGGTGTACGTGTGGCCGGGTGTGCAGCGTGGCAGGGTGTGCAATATGGCAGGGTGTGCAGCGTGGCAGGGTGTGCAGCGTGGCCGGGTGTGCAATATGGCAGGGTGTGCAGCGTGGCAGGGTGTGCAATATGGCAGGGTGTGCAATATGGCAGGGTGTGCAGCGTGGCCGGGTGTGCAGCGTGGCCGGGTGTGCAATATGGCAGGGTGTGCAGCGTGGCTGGGTGTGCAGCATGGCCGGGTGTGCAGTGTGGCAGGGTGTGCAATATGGCCGGGTGTGCAGCATGGCAGGGTGTGCAATATGGCAGGGTGTGCAGCGTGGCCAGGTGTGCAGCGTGGCCAGGTGTGCAGCGTGGCAGGGTGTGCAATATGGCAGGGTGTGCAATATGGCCGGGTGTGCAGCGTGGCCGGGTGTGCAGCGTGGCTGGGTGTGCAGTGTGGCCGGGTGTACGTGTGGCTGGGTGTGCAGCATGGCCGGGTGTGCAGTGTGGCACAGTGTGCGGCGTGACCAGGCGTGCAGCATGGCCGGGTGTGCAGCATGGCCAGGTGTGCGGTGTGGCACAGTGTGCAGCGTGGCCGGGTGTGCAGTGCAGCTGGTTGTGCAGCACGGCTGGTTGTGCAGCGTGGCAAAGCGCGCAACATGGCTGGGTGTATGGTGTGGCATGACGCACAGCGTGGCATGGCGCACTCGTGGCAGGGTCACAGCATGGCAGGGTGTGCAGCACTGCTGGATGTGGCAGGGTGTGCAGAATGGCACAAGTGTGCAGTGTGGCATGGTGCACTCGTGGCACAGTGCACAGCATGGCAGGGTGCACAGTGTGGCATGGCGCACAGCGTGGCATGGCGCACAGCGTGGCATGGTGCACAGCGTGTCATGGCGCACTCATGGCAAGGTGCACAGCGTGGCAGGGTACACAGCATGTCATGGCGCACAGCATGTCATGGCGCACTCGTGGCATGGGACACTCGTGGCACGGTGCACAGTATAGCAGGGTGCACAGTGTGGCATGGCGCACTCATGGCATGGCACACAGCGTGGCAGGGTGCACTCATGGCATGCTGCACTCTTGGCATGGCGTGTGTTGCAGGGTGCAGTGTGGCATGGCGCACAGCGTGGCAGGGCGCACAGCGTGGCATGGTGCACAGCGTGTCATGGCGCACTCATGGCAAGGTGCACAGCATGGCAGGGCGCACAGCGTGGCATGGTGCACAGCGTGGCATGGCACATGGTGTGGCAGGGTGCACTCGTGACATGGTGCGCAGCATGGCACGGCACACAGTGTGGCATGGTGCACTCATGGCATGGCACACAGCGTGGCAGGGTACGCAAATGGCATGCTGCACTCTTGGCATGGCGTGTGTTGCAGGGTGCAGTGTGGCATGGCGCACAGCGTGGCAGGGCGCACAGCGTGGCATGGTGCACAGCGTGTCATGGCGCACTCATGGCAAGGTGCACAGTGTGGCATGGCGCTCAGCGTGGCATGGTGCACAGCGTGGCATGGTGCACAGCATGGCAGGGCGCACAGCGTGGTATGGTGCACAGCGTGGCATGGTGCACAGCGTGGCATGGCACACTCATGGCAAGGTGCACAGCATGGCAGGGTGCACAGCGTGGCATGGTGCACAGCATGGCATGGCACATGGTGTGGCAGGGTGCACTCGTGACATGGTGCACAGCATGACACGGCGCACAGCGTGTCAGGGTACACTCGTGGCATGGTGCACAGCGTAGCAAGGTGCACAGCGTGGCATGGTGCACAGTGTGACATGGTGCACAGCGTGGCATGGCACACAGTGTGGCAGGGTTCAGTGTGGCATGGCACACTTGTGGCAGGGCGCACTCATGGCATGGCGCACAGCGTGGCATGGCGCACTCATGGCATGCTGCACTCTTGGCGTGGCGTGCGTTGCATGGTGCAGTGTGGCATGGCGCACAGTGTGGCAGGGTGCACTCATGGCATGGTGCACAGCATAGCAAGGTGCACAGCGTGGCATGGCACATGGTGTGGCAGGGTGCACAGCGTGGCATGGCGCACAGCGTGGCATGGCGCACTCATGGCATGGTGCACTTGTGGCATGGCGCACTCGTGGCAGGGTGCACAGCATGGCAGGGTGCACAGCGTGTCAGGGTGCAGCGTGGCAGGGTGCAGTGTGGCATGGCACACAGCGTGGCATGGCACACTCGTGGCAGGGTGCACAGCGTGGCAGGGTGCACTCGTGGCATGGCGCACAGCGTGTCAGGGTACACTCGTGGCAGGGTGCACAGCGTGGCAGGGTGCACTCGTGGCATGGCGCACAGCGTGTCAGGGTACACTCGTGGCAGGGTGCACAGCGTGGCAGGGTGCACAGCGTGTCAGGGTACACTCGTGGCACGGCGCACAGCGTGGCAGGGTGCAGCGTGGCAGGGTGCAGTGTGGCATGGCACACAGCGTGGCATGGCACACTCGTGGCAGGGCGCACAGTGTGGCAGGGTACACTCGTGGCATGGCGCACAGCGTGGCAGGGTGCAGCGTGGCAGGGTGCAGTGTGGCAGGGTACACTCGTGGCAGGGTGCAGTGTGGCATGTCACACAGCGTGGCATGGCACACTCGTGGCAGGGTGCACAGCGTGTCATGGTGCACTTGTGGCATGGCGCACAGCGTGGCCGGTTGTGCCGCATCCTGCAGGAGGCTGAGAGGCAGAGTCCCCCCCCGGCCCCGGCCATACTCGCTGGACCCAGATGAGGCCACAAGACCGAGGGCAGGTTGCCTGTGGCAAGCTCTTGCCCGTGGCAGCAGTTCTGCTGAGCCGTAAACCCGTGGAGCCCGCGTTGGGCTGAGGCTGGAGGGCAGAGCCGGGGGCCGAGCGCGCAGGGACGGGGACAGGGACGGACAGAGCTCTCCGCACCCATCAGCGGGGCCAAGACACCAAAATCCTCTCTGGAAATCACCTCCGTGGGGCAAGACACCACCCTGCGACTTTCCAGCCCAACGGAGAAGAGCGGACACTTTTAGGCCACCGTTTCCACATTCTCCTTGGGAAGAAATAACTCTCACCCTAAGAATTCCGGGTTTTTTTTTTTCCCAAGGGGAGCCCGGCTCGTGCCTTCAAGCAGCATTTTGCTCAGAGAAAAGGGGTGCGCAGAGCTGCCTGCCCCGAATCTGCAGCACTTCCTTCCCTCCGCGGCGCTTTTCCGCACGGCGGGGGCCATCCCAGTTCACCCCAGCGCACCAGCTAACCTGCCTTACTGGTGGTTACAGCCTTCCCCCACCCCAGGACGTGGCTGCTGGGTTTTTCCCTGCGGAAACGGGGAGTTCTGCTAAAACTAGGTATATATATAAATATATATATTTTTTAGCCATTTTTTAACACAAAACGTGACAAACCGCCCCAAAACGAAAAGCCTGTCGGAGTCCTGCGAGGTTTCCCCGGGGGCTGACGGGAGCCGCGTCTCCGTGTCATGTTCCTCTTCCCTCTTTGCAGCCGCTTCCCCAAACAGAGCTGGGTGGCTTCGCCACTGTCACCGTCCCTTCCCTGCCCCACGGCCCGCCAGCCCCATCCCAGGGGAAAACACAACCAAGCCAGAGGGATTCCCATCCCTGGGGAGGATTTTCCAAGGGGAAAATCCCATTTTACCCTCCCCGGTTCTTCAGGGAAAGGTCTCCCTGGGATTGTCGTGCCGGGCATCCTGGGTTTTACCCCTCCCTGCGTGCCAGGCTGCCTCGGTGGAGGGGATGTGGGTATGACACGGGGTCTCCCACCGCTGTAATGTGGAATGCGAGCAAGGTTTTGCGGGAAAGGTTCCCCGCTCCGTCTACCCCTCGTGAGTACTAACTCTGCCGGGGAAAAAGCAAAATGATTCAGCTGCTGCTTCCCCAGCCCCCAGCGCCTGGAAGAGCCTTTGTGCGGGGTATTAATAACAGCCGAGCACGAAGGCATGGGCACGCAGGGCTTGGGGACGGTGGCACTCGTGCCCCTGCGCGCCGGACCCCTGCGTGCCCGTGCACACGCGTGTGCGCATCTCACTAGCGTGTGCCAAGCACGGCGCGGGTGGGCTCCCCGTGTGCGTGTGTGCATCCCTGCCCATCCTTTGCGGACCCCATGGAGCGTGCGACCGCTGTCCCCCGCGGTGACCGCCGGCGGTGACACCGCTCTCCCACGTCACTCTCTGCGTCCCCCTGCTCTCACCCGCAGTCACGCAGAGGGGGATTCGGAGCATCCCCCCTCATGCCAGCGGGGCACTGGGAGGCGATTCCACCCGTGGGAGCAAGGGGTGGGAACAGGATCATTCCCGGGGCGTTCCTGCGCCCCGGCAAGCCCCGCTGTCACCCCTTCCTCCAGCAAGGAGGGGTATGTGACGGATGCAATGGGACACCGCAGCTGGCTGTCCCCTCCCCGGCACAGCTCAGGGCCACGATGGCCACCTCATGCTGGAAATACCCCTGTGCCGGGCACAGTTTCAGGCCCAGACGGGGGTGGGCAGCATCACCTTGCCCGTGAAGCCCCCAGGACACACCACGCTCAGCCCCTGCCCTCTCCCCACCTCCCTGCCCCGACGCCAGCACCTCGTCCCGCTGCCAGCACGGGGCACACACCCGGCCTTCCCCGGCTACTGCATGCCACCGGCTCCCTGCCACCTCCTGGGGACAGTCCCAGGGGTCCCTTCCGATCCCTGGCCAAGCGGTCAGACATCCCCGGGATGTTCCTGTGCTGGGGGACCTGGCGGTGGGATCACCCTTTCCAGACGGCCGATTTCCCCGGCCAGGGCTGGGTTAGGAGGAGCAGCGTGTTCCCGGGGGAATCCTCCGCTGGGATGATGCATCCCCGGCTGCATCGAACCCAGGCGGAAAACACACAGAGCTGTTGCATCAGCCCCCCAGGACTGTAACGCTCCCATCTCCAGCTTTTCTCCCCCCGTGTCCTCACGGGCTCCGTGCCGTGCCAGTGAGCACAAGGCAGGCATGTTCGGTGGCAGGAACCGCCCCGCCGTTGGGCAAACATTGACGCCGGCAGGAGATATCGGAGCCCAGGCACCTCCCGATCGCCGGCTGCAGGGCAGGGAGCACCGGGGGAGCGCCCTGCCCTCGTGTCCCCAAGTTCCTGAGCACCCCGGCACCGCTGCCACACGTCCTCCTCCCGCACCCACCCAACTGCCGGCCCTCCCTTGGCTCTCCCACGTCCCCCACGGCACCCAAGCGTCCCCCCCGGGAGCAGGCAGAGGGTCTCACCTCGGCGGGAGCTGCCTTCGCCCCCCGGCCGGAGCCGCTCTTCACCCCGGTGGTGGCGGGGACGGGCGGTGGCGTCGCCAACGGGGAGGGTTGGCCCGTTGGGTGTGTGTCCCGCGGGTTGGTACCGGTGGTGAAACCACTCCTCCCCGCCGCCCGCTTCCGGAAAGGGCTCACCGGGGCTGGCGGGTGCCGCCAACGCCAGGGAGGAAGAGGAAGGCGGGGAGGCGAGGAAGGCCCTGGGACCCCTCACTCGCCCACCTCGGTCTCGTGGGCGGGTTGGGGCAGGTCTTGGGATCAGCCGGGAATTTGGGCAGGGAGCCCAAGGCAGCCGGCGTTCCGGCTGGTGCCACTGGTAGTTGGGAGGAGCTGGCAGGCTGCCCCCCAGACGGCGAGTCCCCACCGCTGCAGGGGTCCCCCAGACCCCCCCCCCCCCCAAAATCCCAGGACTCCGGGGGGACGCCCCAGCACCGCGGAAGAACCCGAGGCAGGAAGGAGGATGGTGCAAGAGCCGCCGGGGACGACGTTGGCGGTCACGGGGCAGCCATCCGTCACCGCCACACCCCCAGGCCGCAGCAACACCCCCCAACTTCTGGGGTGCACCGGGCCCCCCTTTAATGCTTGCTTTAATGCTCCTCTGAGGACCCCGCCATGGCTGGACATCGAGTCGGGCCACCCAGGCCCTCAGAGGACCCGACCCCAACCCCAGGGCGCTGCTAAAATGGTTTGGGGACGCCAAGGAGCTGAGGAAGAGCTGGAGGAGGAGGGGAGCAATGGGATGCACCCCGTTCCCCCAGCCCCACGGCATCCCGGGGGGTGGTGGAGGCGGCGGGGGGCACCCCCGTGCCGAGCGGGAATGGGGAAGTGGTGGGATGCAGCTGGTCGGGCAGTTCCGCAAACCCCGGGCAGGAGCTTGCAGGGTCGCGGGGAGCTGCAGCCCCCCGGGGCCCCCCCCACCCGCAGCTCAGGGGGTCCCTGCTGGGTCACCCCATGGGTGGCTGCACCCCATCACACAGCAGGGTCCCCCCCTGCGTTGCATCCCCTGCTTTGGAGAGGTGTTCAGAGGCAGGTCTCACCCTGTCTCCTTCCCATCCCTTCCCCCTCCGCTCAGCTCCCTCTCCTCCCCTGCTGCCCTCAAATTACCCCCCTCCTCGAGGTGTGACGCCCGGGAGCGACTGGTGCTACACCAGGAACAAACTGGATACGAGCCCTTCCCGCTACAGCCGCTGGAAGACAGTCGGAGCATCCCCGCAGCACAGCGGGGCGGCAGGACCCTCCTTGCACCCCGAGAGATGTTGGGAGGGAAGAGGCGCGGAGACCAAAAAGCTTCTGGCCACGAGCAAGACCATCTCAGGGGCTCCGGATGGACACGGGGTCAACCACCGTCACCCTCTTCCCAGCCCAGCCCAGCCTCCAGCGGTGCCCGGAGCTCCGGCGGCAGCTCTCCCACGCAGGGAGAGCAGCGTTGACAGCCTGCGCCCACTCTCCTGCCCGAAGCCAGCCCAGCTATTCAAACGCCTAAATCCCCTCAAAAGGGATGGAGCAACCTCCGCACGCTCCGGGTGGGCCCGCATCGCCGGGTAAGGGGCAGGGGTAGGGGTGGGGGACAGAGACCACCGGCTCCGGGGACCCCTCTGCTCGCTGCCGCGGCTCCGGGGAGGTGCACCGGCCCCACGCAGCCCTTTCCCCCACATCCCTTTCTTTCTCCATCCCCTCGCCCCGCTCCCACCTCGCCCACGCGCTCCCAAGGAGGTGTCTCCACGCAAGTTTGGGAGAAACCCTGGCACGCTGCTCCCGTGCCCCGGCCAGCGCAGCCCCCAGGGAGCCAGGCAACCCTTTCCCCCAGCTAATCCCTGCCAAAAATTAACCCCAAATCCACCCCCCCACCCCCCCTTCCCAAGCCCCCACAGCCCCATGACTTACAGGAAAGCTGGTTGAACAGCCTGCTGAGCCATCCCATGCTCCTGCACCGAGGGTGAGCTCGTAGCTACGAAACGCTCCCGAGAAACAGGTTTCCCCCCCGCCTCCCCCCCCCCCCCCCGCCCCCCGCCTTTCCCCAAACCACCCTCTTCATTGGCACAGAGAGAAGCGATAAAATCTGACGGGATTTATTAATAGCACCTCTTCCCATCACTAGGGAGCGGTGCTTCGGAAACGGCTTCGAGCATCCCGGCGAGGGAGAAAGGCACCAACTTACTTTTTCCAAGGAGCGGGGCCGGGGCCGGAAGGTCGGGGTGACGGAGGAGGACATCGGTTGCAGCTCCAGAGTCACCAGCAGATGTCTGGGGGGAGAAGGTGGGGGGGGTACCAAGAAGGAGCAGAAGAAGTTGCGTCGCGCCGGAGCGGCGCAGGAGAAGAAGCGGGGAGACAATGCCAGGAGAGGCAGCCGGGGGTGTCCTTGGAGCCAGGAAGGTTGGGATGGAGCCGTCCCCACTCACTGGAAGCAGGGAGAGGGATGCTGCAGGTTATTGCTGCCATCTTGAGGCCGGCACCCCCTGAGCCGGAGAAATACCCTCTGCCCCCCCACAGTACCCTGAAAAGTGTGGGGTTCCCCCCCACCCCGGCCCCGGTCCCCACAACCTACAGCAAGTTTCAGCAACCCAGTTAATTTTATTATTTACTTTGATAATCGACCTTGTTTTCACCTTTAGTGGATGAAAAAACCCTTTTCCCAAGCGGATCAGGCCCCAAAGCCCTGAAACCAGGAGTAAGGATGGGTGGGTGGGCGGGTGTCTGCCGCGGGCAGCGATGGGGACACGCTGACGGGGACACGCCAACGGGGACACGCCGATGGGGACACACTGGCGGGATGCCAAGCCGTGGGTGGGACGCTGGAGCAAGATTTGCGACGCTGGGTGTTTTTTGGGGGGCTGTCAGTAGGAGCCAGAACAAGTGGTAGCGATGGAGGGTGCCCCGACAGGATCACCACCGCCTGTGTGGGCACCAGGAGGTCCCCAGGGGGGGTGCTCCCCACCAGCACCCCATCTCTGCTCAGCCCTTGGGAGCAGTAGGGTCAGGCCCTCAGTGCTGGAAGGGGATGGGGGGGCAGACGCCAAGGATTAGCAGGAAAGCGCCCAATATGGGGCTGGATCTGCTCTTCTTTTGCCCTCTGATGGTCACTGGTGAGGAGACTGCTTGGCTTGCTTGGTCCTGGAGCTCTTCCACCCATGACACCTCCAAGGGGGCCAAGCAGGCAGTGGGGAGGGCCAGTTGGGCGATCCTAGAAGCCAGTAGGGTCCTCCACAAATTATCTACAGACATGTCCCTCCTCGTTGACCCCAAGTCAGACCCCGGACTGTCCTCCTTCGCCCAGCCCAGTCATCCCCCTCCTGGTGCCTTGGTCCAGCCGTGATGGGTTTCCTCAGCCCAGCAGAGCCGAGATCCTGCTGGGGGCTTGGAGCAACCCCAAAGCCCTTCCCCAGCACCCCGCTTTGGGTTCTGCCTGGCTCCTGTTCCAAGGAAAATAAGTGCTCTCTGAAAGGGGCTTCCTGGGGTCCAGGTTGGACATGAAGCAGTTGATGTGGACCTGGAGAGACAGGACCGTACTGGGGTGGGGGACCTGCTCCCCCAACCCTGGGATGACAGTGATGGATGAGTCTGAGATAACCATATCTGGCCACCTCGGGGCAGCAGGACAACCCCTTCTCCTCCATCCAGAGTTGCTGGCGGTCACCACTGTAGGGTTGGAAGGGTGGTGGCCATGAAGTGCAGATGAAGAGATCTCCGGCTTCAGCACGCCCAGGCATCCGCCCACCTCCAAGCTGTGGGAACTGGTGGCATTGCCTGTGCTGTTGCCATGGGGTTGCCATGGTTTTTGTATCTGCGGTTGCCATGGAGACGGGAGGAGGCTGGGAGTGGGGGGCTGCTGCCAGGGATGCCAGGATGTCCCCCAGGCCCCACACGGAGGAGTTACAGGTCTGACAGATATGTGGTTCCCCACATCCCCCTTCTTGCCCTCCTTGAAGATGTTCCCTTTCCAGGGAATTGAACCTCCCTGTTGGAGCCTGCTACAAGCGGCTCTGCCGGCTGCATGTCCCCCCTCCTTCCTGGGGGGTGTCGGGGAAGGGCTTTGGGGTTGCTCCAAGCCCCCGGCAGGAGCTCAGCTCTGCTGGGCTGAGGGAACCCATCGTGGCTGAGCCAAAGCACCAGGAGGGGGATGGCTGGGCTGGGCTGGGCAAGGGACTTCTTGGGCAAACACTTCCAGGGACGGGGCATCCACAGCTTCTCAGGGCAACCTGTTCCCATGTCGCACCACCCTTGTAAAGAACGTCTTCGTTATCACCGATCTAAACCTACCCTCTTTCAGTTTAAAGAGGGATTCGGAAGTTATCAATGCACACCAAGAGTCTACTAGACTGCTTGAAGCTTTCTGGGCCACAGCAGATGTCCAGCAGAAGTCCCCTAGCAGGATCAGCAGGTCCCCCAGGCCACCAGAGCAGCCCTGGTGCCACCAGGACCAGGCAGCCACCACAGTGGCCCATCCTGGCCTAGGGATGGAGATGGGTGGCCCAGAGGGACTATCTGCTCCCCAGCTGGCCCTGGGCTATGTCCTGTGGGGAGCAGTGACCCCCAAACCTGGACACAGGGCTTCTGTGGCATGACGTGATGTCACCATTGCATCACAATGGTGGCTCTTTCATGGGTTTCGGGGAGACTCAGGTGTCACCTTCACTCGCCGAGGAGACCAGCTCCACTGCAGGTAAGCCCGTGCTGGGGAAGGGAATGGTGGCAAAGAGAGACAGCAAAGGGCTGGTTTTGGGGCTTTTCGAAGCTGGGAGAAGGGGGCAAACAGGGTGCGGCACCACAGCTGGGTGGCAGCACGATATGCTCGACTCCCTCTCCGAGACGCTTCTACACCAGTGCACGCAGCGTGGGGAATAAAGAGGAGGAGCTGGAGATCTGCGTGCGGTCGCAGGGACACGATCTCCCTGCAATTCCCGAGACGTGGTGGGACAGCTCACGTGCCTGGAACGCTGGTGTGGATGGCCGTGTCCGTTTTAGGAAAGACAGGCAAACGAGGTGAGGTGGTGGAGTCGTTCTTTGGGTGAGAGAGCATCTGGAACGTATCGAGGTTTCCCTGGGGGCAGAGGAAGAGAGAGTTGAGAGCTTGTGGGTAAGGATTAAGGGGCAGGCCGATATGAGAGACACTGTTGTGGGTGTTTATTACAGGCCACCGGATCAGGATGGGGAAGCTGATGAGACCTTCTACCAACAGCTGAAAGTAGCCTCGCAAATGCAGGCTTTGGTTCTCCTGGGGCGCTCCAATCACCCTGACATCTGCTGGGAAGGCCACACAGCCAGGTATGTACCGTCCAGGAGGTTCCTCCAGCGTATGGATGATAACATTTTGACTCAGGTGGTGGAGGAGCCAACAAGGAGAGGGGTACTACTGGACCTAGTACTGACAAACAAAGAGGGACTGGTGGAGGACATTAAGGCTGGGGGCAGCCTTGGCTGTGTTGCGTGGAAAGGGGCAAAGCGGTTTTGGCAGAAGATAAACCCCCGTCACGTTCTAACACTCCTCACCGAGGCGGGAGGCCAGGTGTGGCTGGGTTTAAATTCCGAGCGATGCCCAATCCAGCACCATCAGTCCAATCGCATTTAATATCATAGAATCATAGAATCATAGAACCATAGGGTTGGAAGGGACCTCTGGAGATCATCTAGTCCAACCCCCCTGCCAGAGCAGGGTCACCCAGAGCAGGTGGCACAGGGACGCGTCCAGGCGGGGTTGGAATGTCTCCAGAGACGGAGACTCCACCACCTCTCTGGGCAGCCTGTGCCAGGGCTCTGCCACCCTCACAGCAAAGAAGTTCCTCCTCATGTTTAGGTAGAACTTCTTATGCTCAAGTTTGTGGCCATTGCCTCTTGTCCTGTCCCCGGGCACCACTGAAAAGAGCCTGGCCCCATCCTCCTGACACCCACCCTTTAAGTATTTATAAGTGTTGATAAGATCCCCCCTCAGCCGTCTTTTTTCCAGACTGAAGGGACCCAAATCCCTCAGCCTTTCCTCATCAGAGAGGTGTTCCAGTCCCCTCATCATCTCTGTAGCCCTCTGCTGCACCCTCTCCAGCAGTTCTCTGTCCCTCTTGAACCTGGGAGCCCAGAACTGGACACAGTGCTCCAGGTGTGGCCTCCCCAGGGCAGAGTAGAGGGGGAGGATGACCTCCCTCCACCTGCTGGCCACACTCTTCTTGATGCACCCCATATGTATTTAATATGTATTAAATTATTACGGTTCGGATACACTAACAGTGGACGGCACCTTCAGTCTAGTCGTGCTCATGAACCAGCACGGCCACTCTCGGGTCTTTGGTCACGTTCAGTGAGCAACCAAAACGACCGGCTACTTAAACAGTGCGGTTTATTTAAACAGCGGATATATCGGTTCTTAGGATTGCCGGGGATAAATACCCTGTCTGCAAAGCACGTGCAAATGAAAGTATTATTACATATATCAAACACGCGACAAAGTTATAAACGCTACAGCCTGGCTATAAATGTAGGAGAGAGATTCTCTAGAGAAATTTCTAAGTTTCCCGAGAAAGCACTCGGTATAATCTAAGTCTTACCCAAAGGCGTCCTTATGGGGGGGAAGGAAGGCTCGGCCCGTCGGCTGATCCCGGGAGTCAGTGATGGAGTTCTTCGCCATGGTGTCTTCCCTGATATCCCCCCTTTCTTGGGCTATTTTTATACTATTTGTTATCTTCAAGGTGGAGTTTGAGTGACTTTAGTCATAAATACTTTAATTATGATTGGTGTAAAATTCTCTCACTTCACATTTAAAGGTAGAGTTTGCGAAAAATTCAGGGCGCAGACTCAAGGAGGAGTGGTCGCACCTTGGAGGCGGGTGGCCTTTGGGATGGAGGTGTGTTTTGGGATTATAATGACATTATAACGAGCAAAGTTCGCACAAAGGACAGCATTTCATCAAAATTTGACAAAATGTTGGCTCTGAGTATTGAGCAGGCAGCTAATTGGCAGCTCATCTGTTTCATGGTATCGTCCTGTTCCCATATCTGCTATACGTCATAAGGTAAAGCCACGGAATAATTGCATCCCGCCCCGTACCTCATGGAGCTTCACAAGCATCCTTATCCGGGAACCGCCAATGTTGCATTCTTCATGCCAGCTGCAGCTGTTTTCTACCTCAGAAGCCTCTTGATTTTATACTTTTCCTTAATGTGTGAACAGTGCTGTACTTTTATATTTTTAGCCAATTTAGTAATTATTCCACAGGCTGTGGTGATCATGAGAAGATAGAGTTCAGGATCACGTGCAGTGCGCACAAAACAACATGTAGGATTGCAGCCTTGGACTTCAGGAGGGCCAACTTTGATCTCTTCAAGAAACTGCTCGGATAAATCCCGTGGGCTCGGGCTCTGGAAGGCAGGGGGGGCTCAAGCGAGCTGGTTGGTATTCAAACACCACTTTCTCCAAGCTTAGGATGGGTGCATCACTAAGAGCAAGAAATCGGGCAAGGGAAGCAGGAGACCTGCATGGCTGAGCAGGGAGCTTCTGAAAAAGCTCAAGTGGAAGAAGGAAGTTTACAGCACGTGGAAGATGGGACTGACCATTTGGGAAGATTACAAGAATGTCGTCAGAGTATGCAGGGGTGAAACAAGGAAAGCCAAGGCCTCCTTGGAATTAAACCTGGCAAGGGACGTCAAGGTCAACAGGAAGGGTTTCTTCAAGTATATTGGAGGCAAAAGGAAAGCTAGAGAAAATGTGGGCCGTTGCTGAATGAGACAGGAGCCATGGTGACAGAGGATGCAGAGAAGGTGGAGTTATCGAATGCCGCCTTTGCTTCGGTCTTTACTGCTCAGGCCTACCCTTCATAGCAAAGGGCTACCAAGGTGATGAGGGGACTGGAACACCTCTCTGATGAGGAAAGGCTGAGGGACTTGGGTCTCTTCAGTCTGGAAAAGAGACGGCTGAGGGGAGATCTTATCAACGCTTGTAAATACTTAAAGGGTGGGTGTCAGGAGGATGGGGCCAGGCTCTTTTTGGTGGTGCCCGGGGATGGGACAAGAGGTAACGGGCACAAACTTGACCATGGGAAGTTCCACCTAAACATGAGGAGGAACTTCCTTGTTGTGAGGGTGGCAGAGCCCTGGCACAGGCTGCCCAGAGAGGTGGGGGAGTCTCCATCTCTGGAGACATCCCAACCCCGCCTGGACGCGTTCCTGTGCCTCCTGCTCTGGGTGACTCTGCTCTGGCAGGGGGTTGGACTAGATGATCTCCAGAGGGCCCTTCCAACCCCGGCCAGTCTGGGATTCTGTGATTCACTGCGAGACATCGAGCAAGCAAGCTGCTGGGCAAGCATGTGAAAATCACATCAGAAGTAGAAAGAAAAGCAAACACCAAACTGGGTGCTTCGGTGTCACCCCAACCTCTCCTCCCCTCGGGGGATCTCGCTGGGTTCCTCAGCCTCCCCACTTGACCCCTTTGCACAACCCATTGTCATGCAGAACCCCGCAGGAGACACTGGCACTTCCTGGGCAAGATGGAGCAGTGGATGGAGCTGCCTTTTATCTCAGGCTTTTGGGTCTTCTTCTGCATATTCTTGCTTCCCTGCATCCTCATCTCGTTGGCCATATTCGCTATGGTCATCTCCAGGATCTGCTGCTTTAAGAGCAAGGCCAAGGTAGGCGTCTGTCTTGGCAAGCACTCCCTGGGTGGGGGTAGCCTGGGGCAGACGCCATCCCCAGGGTGCTCGGAGGGAGCAGTGAACAGTGGCCATTGCCCACCCAGCCAGGCCCCCTGCTCTGGAGCCACCGAGCCACCTCCACTGGGGCACCAGGCTTGGGAACAGGGATGCTCCTGTTGCTCTAACTCCAGTTACTCTTCCCAGGGTCCTTCTTTGCCAGGCAGGGGCCCTCCTGGCCGAGGGACACCCCGCACTAACGCAGGCCTTGCTTTCGGGGAGCGAGGGACCTCTGCAGCAAAGAGCAGTCAGAAAAGCAGGAGGAAGGACGCGAGAGGTGAGTGTCCCCGTCCCAGAGCTGTGGCAGGCTCCGCAGCAGCTCCCGGCCGACAGAGACACCCATTGCATGGCCCACACCATGGCTGCCCTTGTCATTCTCCTTCTGCCTTCTCCCCCAGGAGCCGTTGCCCACTCGGAAGGTGTGGAGGGGTCTACAGGGAGCCTGAAGGATGGGTAAGAAGAGCCCTTCCCTGGTAGAGGGCCAGGGCAAACCCCTGCGCGGATGGCAGGTTTCCATCTGCTGGTACCCACCATACCCCATCCCACAGAGCCCACTGGTGGCCCCAGCGCTCTGTCCTCGGCCCCTGCTCTGGGCTGGCACTTTTCTCCTTGGGCTGGAAGGCGCCCAGCCCCTCACTATGCTGGGCTGGGCTTGCGCCATGTCCCCCGAGAACCCACCTCACCCAGAGCATCCCAGAGCCATCAGGGCTGGCTCTGGGGAGCTGGGAAACCCCCCAGTCGGTCGGGAGAAGGCAGAGAGAGGGTGCTGGGTCTAACCCGTCCCACAGCAGCCCCCACAGTCCAGGCGGTATTTCCCCCCACAGGTGGGAGAAGCCCCATGGAGGAGGATGGTGGGGAAGCGACTGCAGCAGGGAAGAGGTTTCTGCAAGGGAGCTCCCCCAGGAGACGGGACACGTGGCTCAAGGTGGAAATGTCAATGCTGCCACCAGCTCCGAGCTCCTTGGGAACCAGCTCTCCCCCACCGACATGGAGGAGCTCATCACATCCCTGATGGAGTCCCTGGACATAACCCAAATCTGCCAAGACCTGCTGGGCAAGCTGAAAGAAGCTCCGGATAGCACCGCTCCGGTCCTGTGCGGAGCCGTGAGGAGAGAATACCTCATCTGCCTGCAGTGCGGCCGATGCTTCACCGGCAGCTGCCCGCACTGCAGCGAGCCCGCGGAAGAACAGGACCTGCCCACGCTGACCACCATCCTCCACACTGCGGACATCCTGGTGCACGAGCAGGACCTACAGCTGGAACTGGGGCTGGGCTTTGAGCTGGCCATGGGTGGGGAGCTGATCTACGTGTGGGAGAGCACCCAGCGGTTCCCCGAAATACCCCCTGAGAGATGCTGCAGGGACTGCAACGCGTCTCTGCCCAGGAGCTCGCAGGCATGGACACGAGGCACTGACAGCAGCAGTGCAGATCTGCAGCCAGCTGGAGACGGGGGGGCTCTCCCCACCAAGGTCCCCACGCGGCCCCAGCCCCCATGGGCACAGCCCCCCTCCCCTGCGGCCCTGGAGCGGCTGCTGAGAGCTGGGATGGAGCCCCTGCCCTCGGTGGAGTTCAGGGGCGTGGGGAAGGGGGTCAGTCTGCGGTGCATGCGGCTGTGCTGGTACAAAGCCAAGGACAGCATCTGGAGGACCACTGAAGAGGAGTGCGGCTGGTGTTGGATAGCGGACGGCCCAGCGCCCAGCAGCAGCGGGGAAGGGGACGAGGAGCTGCCACTCCATCTCCAGCGCAAGGTGGACGCGCACAAACACGCCACGCTGATGGTGGTGTAAGGAGCGCTGGCAAGAAAAGGTGGGACTGGGAGGAGCGTGGGCAGGGCCAGCACAGCTCGGGAGGACAGGGACGGGTCATAGAACCATAGAATCATAGAACTGTCTCGGTTGGAAGGGACCTTTCAGATCATCCAGCCCAACCATCAACCCAACTATGCCAAGCCCACCACTAACCCATGTCCCTCTATGTCAATGAACAGCTGGCGTCCATGGAGCTCCACCTGGGGATGGATGAAGACCCAACGGAGAGCTTATGGATCAAGATTAAAGGGAATGCAGAGGCAGGGGACATTACGGTAGGGGTCTCCTACAGGCCACCTGACCAGGATGACAGAGCAGATGAGGCCCTCCATAGACAGATACGAGCAGCATCGCGTTCACAGACCCTGGTTATCATGGGGGGCTTCAACCATCCTGGTATCTGTTGGAAGGAGAACACAGCGGGGCACAAGAAATCCAGGAAGTTCTTGGAATGTGTCCATGACAACTTTCTTCTTCAAATGGTAGGGGAGCCAACAAGGAGAGGAACTATGCTGGACCTTGTCCTCACCAACAAGGAGGGGCTGGTGGTGAGTATCAAGCTCAAGGGTAGCCTCGGCTGCAGTGATCATGAAATGGTGGAATTCAAGATCCTTCGGGCAGCGAGGAGAGCACGCAGCAAGCTCACTACCCTGGACTTCAAGAGAGCAGACTTTGGCGTTGTTCCGGAGGAGTTTCTGTGGGATGAGGTGCTGTGGTCTGGGAGTGTTGGGATGACGGTGGGAGATGTGGTGGCCTCTCGTTGATTTGGGGTTTGCACGGGGCTGTTAATCAGGAGTGGGACTGACACCGAATGACTCCCTGCACGATGTGGTCCCTTTGTCCCCTGTGGAGATGTTCCAGCAGACAGCCACAGGGCTTCTGCCCGCACGGAGCCAGCTGACCATCAGCCTGCTCACTCCCCCTCTGCCTGGGGCCAGAGGGTGTCTGTTTTATGGAGGATGGTCATGGCAGTTAGCAGGGGCACCCCAATTTCACACACACACACACACACACACACACCCAAGGCCCTCCACCAGCAAGGAGGCCCTGCTGGGCTCTCCTGGGGACCGGCACTGGGGCCTGTGGGGATCCTGGCCAGCGGGGAGATGTCCATGCGACTGCCGGGAGGGAAAGCATGCGGAGAGGCAGGATGCGGCACAGAGCCAGAGAGGCGCAGGGCCACCATGCCTGGAAGAGGCCAGGGGAGGTGGGTGTCCTGCAGGGCTTGCGGAGGGCAAGGGCTAATGCCAGGGACGCCCAGGAGATGCCCACTGCTCACACACCCTGACGCCCATTGGCTCAGGTCCCCTGCTTGGACCCCAGAGCCCCCCTCTGCCCACAGCCTGGAGCCCAGGGGTCCCTCCTCACCTCCTTTCTCTCTCCTAAGGTGGCCAAGAAGACCCTACCTGCTGGGCGGCCCCCCCAGTGCAGCCGGCAGACGATGGAGAACAGTCGGCAGGAGTCTCCCACCCATCACCGCCCCTCTCGGTCCCTGCTGTCCCCAGGACGTGGCTGTCTGCCCACTGCCGTCCTGCCCAGAGGGGACAGCAGGGCCCAGCTGGGTTTCCTGCCCCTGCAGCGGAGGGACCAGGCTGCCTCCCCGGGCGTGGGAACCGGGAGAGGCTGCGGGAAAAGAGGCTGCGACCGGGAAACAGCGGGGGGATGGAGGGAAGGAGGAACGGGCTCCTCTGGAAGAGCAGCCCATGACGAGCCATGTCCCCACCAAGGCAAGACCTCGGTGGAGGACACGGATGTGAAAGTTGACTTTTATTGACTGATTAAAACTGTAGTATCCTGAACACTTCCCTGAGATCTCCTCAGTTACTCAGTGAGGGTCTTGCATGCTGGAAGCTGGGAAAGGTGGCTTTTCCACAGCTGAATCTTGCAGCCACTTGAGAAAAGTGCCCTTCCCTAATATACATGGCAAGAAAGACTCCAGCCACCACACATATCAATCCAAGCAGCATAAACCAAGAATCCAGAAGGCCACGGGGAGCTCACGCTGTGCCGGGGACCCTGGTTCCCTGTGAGCACCTGGGGATGTCCAGCCACCCCCACCTCTGGGTCGGTCACCTTCGGGAAGTGTTTGAGCTGCTGGACATTTCCCTGGAACCACAGGGAGGGATGGGCAGGGCCAGCTCCTTGCACAGCCCCGGGGCTCTCTGCAGGACCCGCTGTCCCCCACGGTGGCATGGGCCCCGGCATCCATCATCGCTGGGTCCATCCTGCCCCACAGGAACCCCCACAGTCCAGACGGTGTTTCCCCCCACAGATGGGAAAAGCCCCGTGGAAGAGAATGGTGGGGAAGCAAGTGTGCAGGGAAGAGGGTTCTGCAAGGGAGCTCCCCCAGGAGACAGGAGACATGGCTCAAGGAGGAAATGTCAGTGCTGCCACCAGCTCTGAGCTCCTCGGGAACCAGGTCTCCCTCAGGAGCTCGCCACATTCCTGGTGGAGCCCCTGGGCATCGACATGGAGGAGCTCACCACATCCCCGATGGAGTCCGTGAGCATAAACCACATCTGCTGAGACCTGCTGGGCAAGCTGAAGGAAGCCCCAGATAGAAGGAAGCTGCAGCAGATCAGGACCTGCCCACGCTGGCTGCCATCCTCTGCACCGTGGACATCCTGGTGCACGAGGATGTCCTACAGCTGGAACTGGGACTGGGCTTTGAGATGGCCATCGGAGCCCTAATGGAGCCCAGGGGTCCCTCCTCACCTCCTTTCTCTCTTCTAGGCTGGGCAAGAAGGGACTACCCACTGGGCAGCCCCACCAGTGCACCCAGCAGATGACAAAGAGAAGTGACCGGTGGTTCCCTGCCCGACAGCCACCCCTCAGTCCCACTAGTGGATGCCCCAAGACGTGCAGAAGTGCCCCAAGACCTGCCAGCCTCACCATCAACTGCCCCGTGCACATGGACACGTGTCCGTTTTGGGGCCAGCCAGACGGTTGAGCTCAGCGAGGAAGACCATGAGCTGCTGGACTAGGTCAGACCCCCTGGCAAGGACAGTCTGGGGCATGTCCAACACATGTCCATCCTTCACGTGCCACCAGCACCACCAGCAGCTGCAGGACCTTGCTGTCTGCCTGCGCCCATCCTGCCCAGAGGGGAGGGCAGAGCCAGACTGGTTTGCAGCCCTGGGACCAGGGACAAGAGGAGCCTTCAAGTGCCTCATGCTCTGCTGGGACGGAGCAAAGATCTGACTGTTATCTCTGGAGGCCTCCAGCAGCAGAGAACCCCAAAGAGCAGCCGTGATCGCTCTCCCCAGGAATGTTGAGATCTTGGCAAGACTTGCTGCCATCACTGGTGGGATGGATGCAGGGTTGTCTTCTGCTGAAAAGTCACCTGAAATTTGGTCCTGCACCTGCTGCTTTGGGGAACAGGGACTTTTGGGAAGCTCCCGTTGGCATGATCCCTCCTTCCCACCTCCTGGGCAGCCACCTGGGGTAGGGCGGGACTAAGGAAAAACGGTCAGGATGCTTTCTCACCCTGGTTGCCAACCCCAGATCTAATCCTGCTCCTGAACCCTCCTTGGGGATTGAATTCAGTACTGGGTCTGGCTGGGAGGAGGTCAACGTTCCTCCTCGCAGCTCACATAGTGCTGTGCTTTGTATTTGTAGCTAAAGCGGTGCTGATAACGCAGCATTTTGGCTATCGATGAGCCGTGCTCGCACAGCTCCAAGCCCCCTCAAAGGCCAGCAGGCTGGGGGTGGGCAAGAACCTAAAGAAGTTCAAAAAGGGCACGTGTAGGGTGCTGCACCTCGGGTGCACCAAACACCAGGACAGGTTGGGGCTGACCTGCTGGAGAGCAGCTCTGTGGAAAGAGACCTGGGAGTCCTGGGGGACAACAGGGTGACCATGAGCCAGCAATGGGCCCTCGTGGCCAAGAAGGCCAATGGCATCCTGGGGGGCATCAAGAAGAGTGTGGCCAGCAGGTGGAGGGAGGTCATCTTCCCCCTCTGCTCTGCCCTGGGGAGGCCACAGCTGGAGCACTGGGTCCAGTTCTGGGCTCCCCAGTTCCAGAAGGACAGGGAACTGCTGGAGAGGGGACAGCAAAGGGCCACCAAGATGATGAGGGGCCTGGAACATCTCTCTGATGAGGAAAGGCTGAGGGATTTGGGTCTCTTCAGTCTGGAAAAAAGACAACTGAGGGGGGACCTTATCAACGCTTGTAAATACTTAAAGGGTGGGTGTCAGGAGGATGGGGCCAGGCTCTTCTCAGTGGTGCCCAGGGACGGGACAAGGGGTAACGGGCACAAACTTGAACATGGGAAGTTCCACCTAAACATGAGGAGGAACTTCCTTGTTGTGAGGGTGGCAGAGCCCTGGCACAGGCTGCCCAGAGAGGTGGGGGAGTCTCCGTCTCTGGAGACATTCCAACCCCGCCTGGACGCGTTCCTGTGCCACCTGCTCTGGGTGACCCTGCTCTGGCAGGGGGTTGGACGGGATGATCTCCAGAGGTCCCTTCCAACCCCTGCCAGTCTGGGATTCTGTGATTCTGGGATTCAAGAGTGAAATGGGCTGGAATAAATGAAACGGAGCGTTTGGGGACCCCAGGTACCAGGACAGGTTGGGGCTGACCTGCTGGAGAACAGCTCTGTGGAAAGAGACCTGGGAGTCCTGGGGGACAACAGGGTGACCATGAGCCAGCAATGGGCCCTCATGGCCAAGAAGGCCAATGGCATCCTGGGGGGCATCAAGAAGAGTGTGGCCAGCAGGTGGAGGGAGGTCATCCTCCCCCTCTGCTCTGCCCTGGGGAGGCCGCAGCTGAAGCACTGGGTCCAGTTCTGGGCTCCCCGGTTCCAGAAGGACAGGGAACTGCTGGAGAGGGGACAGCGAAGGGCCACCAAGGTGATCAAGAGATGGAGGAAAGGCCGAGAGCCCTGGGGCTGTTCCCCCTGGAGAAGAGCAGGCTTCATCAATGCTCAGCAATACCTAAAGACCGGGGGGCAAGAGGATGGGGCCAGGCTCTTCTCAGCGATGCCCGGGGACAGGACAAGGGGCAATGGGCACAAACCGGAACACGGGAAATTCCATCTCAACATGAGGAAAAACATTCCTTTGAGAGTGGCAGAGCCCTGGCACAGGCTGCCCAGAGGGAGAGGGAGGGTTGGTCTCTTCTCCCAAGGAACAGGCCGTGGGACAAGAGGAAACCGCCTCAAGTTGCGCCAGGGGAGGTTTAGGATGGATATTGGGAACAATTTCCTCCCAGAAAGGGTTGTGAAGCATTGGCAGAGGCTGCCCAGGGCAGTGGTGGAGTCGCCATCCCTGGAGGTATTTCCAACGTGGTGCCGAGGGCCATGGGCTAGTGGTGGCCTCGGCAGCGCTGGACTAACGGCTGGACTCGATGAGCCCAAAGGCCTTTCCCCACCTCGACGATCCCACGACTCCATACCCGCCTCATGCGGCCCCGTCCCCGCGGACGGGTGCGGCACCAGCCGCCCCCACCCCGCGCCGCCTCCCCGCCATGGCCCATCCCCTCAGTAGCCCCGTGGCCACCGCCCGCCGCCTCAGCCCGGCGCACGCGCAGCCACGGCGGCCGCGGAGGGGCGGGCGCGCGCGCGCCCCCCGTTGCCAGGCGACGGCGGGACGCCCCGGCCGCGGGGACGGGGCCGCATGAGGCGGGGAACGGGCGCGGAGGCGGCGGCGGGATGGCGGGACCCGGGCCCGGCCCCCGGCGACACCGGCCCCGGCCCCGAGGAACGGATCGCCGCCCGCCGGCGACGCATCGCCGCCCGCCTCCATGCCAAGCGCCGGTGAGAAACGGGGCTGGGCCCCGGCTCCCTGCCCCGCTTGCGGCCTGCGCTCCCAGCCGGCTCCTCCCCCACAGCCCAGCCGGGGCCAGGCCCCTCCCTGCCCCAAACCGGCCCTGAGGCCCGCACCTTCTCCCCGAACCCTATGGCTGGTTACGGATGAGCTCCTCTTCCCCAAACTGGTGCTGGCACCGATGTCCCCAGTCCCAGACCAGTGCCAGCTGCAGATCCCTCACCCCAAACTGGCACCCAGTCCTGACCCACACCCCCCCAAAGCTCAGAGACTGTCCCCAGGGCTCAGAAACCGCCCTGCCCCACACCAGCAAGACTGAGCCGGATCCAGGCCCTTCCCTGCCCCAAACCGGCCCTGAGGCCTGTACCTTCTCCCTGAACCCCATGGCTGGTCATGGGTGAGCTCCTCTTCCCCAAACTGGCGCTGGGGTTGGTGCCCCCAGTCCCAGACCAGTGCGAGTGACAGATCCCTTACCCCAAACTGGCGCCGGGTTTGATGCCACCCACCCCAGACCAATGCCAGTTGCAGATCCCTCACCCCAAACTAGCACCCAGTCCTGACCCACACCCCCCCAAAGCTCAGAGACTGTCCCCAGGGCTCAGAAACCCCCTGCCCCAAACCAGTGCTGGGGCCAGGACCCCTACCAGGAACTGGCGGGGCACAGGGACCCAAGGTGGCCTTGCCAGCCTTCACAGGACCTCTCCCCAAACTGGGCTCAGGTCAGGGACCACCCTGAATCCTGAACCAGTCAGAGACATTCCCCACTCCCAGCCAAATGGCAGGAGGTCAGGGACCAGCTCTCCCAATCCCGACTCGGCCCAAAGTCAAGGATATCCCCATCCTGTCCCCAGCCCAGCACCTCCTTCCCCAAGATATTGCCCTGCCATGGACCCTCTCCCCCCCTGGACAAAACCAGCAACAGGCCAGTGGCCTCCTGGATCAGGTCGATGTTGTTCCCAAAACCGGGACACTCCAGTAATGGGGGACACCTTTCCCCAAAGCAGGACTCAACTGGGGTCCTCTCCCAAGCCTTTGCTGTCCCTCCAGGCTGGGTGAGATGGGACCGTGAAGTGGCAATACCCTTTCACCCTCTCCTGAGCTGGGGCTGGGTCATGGTCCCCATCGTCCCCCAGCCTGGGGAAAAACCGGGGCGACAACCACCATCTGCTCCCCAAACTGAGAGTAGACCACACCAAGGTGCCTGTGGGCCCTGTTACCAATCCATGGAGCCAAATCGTGCCCAGGTCACTAACATCGACCCCAACAGGCTCGTTTTCCCCTTCCTGATCCCAGAAAGATTAGATTGATCCCAGGGAACTAGCATGGAATCGGTGCCAACACTGAAATGGATCCAGACAGAAGCTGGCTGTCTTCGTGGGTGAGCAAGTGTCCCCCACAGCCACCGAAGGGCATCCCCCAGAGAGCCTGTGCCTCCTGCCCTCCTCCCTCTGGGAAGCAAAGAGGGGCTGAGCCCCCCAGCCCCACGCTGCAGGAGTAACCAGCCCTGGGCTGCACTCCCAGCCCCAGAAAGGGTCCTTGCAGTGCTCATCAAACCCTGCGATAGCATGGGAAGATGGGGCTTGTGGGTCCACACGGATGCCTCAGCATGGGGTGGTGAGGAGCCAGACCCCGGACAGGCAAGAGGTCTTCCAGTATCCCTCCCTCCAGAGCTCAGGTCTCCGGGTGTGAGACGTGTCCCACCTACTTCACAGAGGCTGGCCAAGCTGCTCTTTGATGGCACGCAGATGGTGACAAACATCCAGGTGGCTGCTGACTTGAGGGAAACGCAGAGGAGAGCAGAGGAGGCAGAGCTGAGGCTGCAGAGGTAAGAGCAGCCCTGGTGCCACCAGGACCAGGCAGCCACCACAGTGGCCCATCCTGGCCTAGGGATGGAGATGGGTGGCCCAGAGGGACTACCTGCTCCCCAGCTGGCCCTGGGCTATGTCCTGTGGGGAGCAGTGACCCCCAAACCTGGACACAGGGCTTCTGTGGCATGACGTGATGTCACCATTGCATCACAATGGTGGCTCTTTCATGGGTTTCGGGGAGACTCAGGTGTCACCTTCACTCGCCGAGGAGACCAGCTCCACTGCAGGTAAGCCCGTGCTGGGGAAGGGAACGGTGGCAAAGAGAGACAGCAAAGGGCTGGTTTTGGGGCTTTTCGAAGCTGGGAGAAGGGGGCAAACAGGGTGCGGCACCACAGCTGGGTGGCAGCACGATATGCTCGACTCCCTCTCCGAGACGCTTCTACACCAGTGCACGCAGCGTGGGGAATAAAGAGGAGGAGCTGGAGATCTGCGTGCGGTCGCAGGGACACGATCTCCCTGCAATTCCCGAGACGTGGTGGGACAGCTCACGTGCCTGGAACGCTGGTGTGGATGGCCGTGTCCGTTTTAGGAAAGACAGGCAAATGAGGTGAGGTGGTGGAGTCGTTCTTTGGGTGAGAGAGCATCTGGAACGTATCGAGGTTTCCCTGGGGGCAGAGGAAGAGAGAGTTGAGAGCTTGTGGGTAAGGATTAAGGGGCAGGCCGATATGAGAGACACTGTTGTGGGTGTTTATTACAGGCCACCGGATCAGGATGGGGAAGCTGATGAGACCTTCTACCAACAGCTGAAAGTAGCCTCGCAAATGCAGGCTTTGGTTCTCCTGGAGCGCTCCAATCACCCTGACATCTGCTGGGAAGGCCACACAGCCAGGTATGTACCGTCCAGGAGGTTTCTCCAGCGTATGGATGATAACTTTTTGACTCAGGTGGTGGAGGAGCCAACAAGGAGAGGGGTACTACTGGACCTAGTACTGACAAACAAAGAGGGACTGGTGGAGGACATTAAGGCTGGGGGCAGCCTTGGCTGTGTTGCGTGGAAAGGGGCAAAGCGGTTTTGGCAGAAGATAAACCCCCGTCACGTTCTAACACTCCTCACCGAGGCGGGAGGCCAGGTGTGGCTGGGTTTAAATTCCGAGCGATGCCCAATTCAGCACCATCAGTCCAATCGCATTTAATATCATAGAATCATAGAATCATAGAACCATAGGGTTGGAAGGGACCTCTGGAGATCATCCCGTCCAACCCCCTGCCAGAGCAGGGTCACCCAGAGCAGGTGGCACAGGAACGCATCCAGGCGGGGTTGGAATGTCTCCAGAGACGGAGACTCCACCACCTCTCTGGGCAGCCTGTGCCAGGGCTCTGCCACCCTCACAGCAAAGAAGTTCCTCCTCATGTTTAGGTGGAACTTCTTATGCTCAAGTTTGTGCCCATTGCCTCTTGTCCTGTCCCCGGGGACCACTGAAAAGAGCCCGGCCCCATCCTCCTGACACCCACCCTGCCAGTATTTATAAGCGTTGATAAGATCCCCCCTCAGCCGTCTTTTTTCCAGACCGAAGAGACCCAAATCCCTCAGCCTTTCCTCATCAGAGAGATGTTCCAGTCCCCTCATCATCTTTGTAGCTCTCTGCTGCACCCTCTCCAGCAGTTCCCTGTCCCTCTTGAACCTGGGAGCCCAGAACTGGACACAGTGCTCCAGGTGTGGCCTCACCAAGGCAGAGTAGAGGGGGAAGATGACCTCCCTCCACCTGCTGGCCACACTCTTCTTGATGCACCCCATATGTATTTAATATGTATTAAATTATTACGGTTCGGATACACTAACAGTGGACGGCACCTTCAGTCTAGTCGTGCTCGTGAACCAGCACGGCCACTCTCGGGTCTTTGGTCGCGTTCAGTGAGCAACCAAAACGACCGGCTACTTAAACAGTGCGGTTTATTTAAACAGCGGATATATCGGTTCTTAGGATTGCCGGGGATAAATACCCTGTCTGCAAAGCACGTGCAAATGAAAGTATTATTACATATATCAAACGCGCAACAAAGCTATAAACGCTACAGCCTGGCTATAAATGTAGGAGAGAGATTCTCTAGAGAAATTTCTAAGTTTCCCGAGGAAACACTCGGTATAATCTAAGTCTTACCCAAAGGCGTCCTTATGGGGGGGGAAGGAAGGCTCGGCCCGTCGGCTGATCCCGGGAGTCAGTGATGGAGTTCTTCGCCATGGTGTCTTCCCTGATATCCCCCCTTTCTTGGGCTATTTTTATACTATTTGTTATCTTCAAGGTGGAGTTTGAGTGACTTTAGTCATAAATACTTTAATTACGATTGGTGTAAAATTCTCTCGCTTCACATTTAAAGGTAGAGTTTGCGAAAAATTCAGGGCGCAGACTCAAGGAGGAGTGGTCGCACCTTGGAGGCGGGTGGCCTTTGGGATGGAGGTGTGTTTTGGGATTATAATGACATTATAACGAGCAAAGTTCGCACAAAGGACAGCATTTCATCAAAATTTGACAAAATGTTGGCTCTGAGTATTGAGCAGGCAGCTAATTGGCAGCTCATCTGTTTCATGGTATCGTCCTGTTCCCGTATCTGCTATACGTCATAAGGTAAAGCCACGGAATAATTGCATCCCGCCCCGTACCTCATGGAGCTTCACAACATCCTTATCCAGGAACCGCCAATGTTGCATTCTTCATGCCAGCTGCAGCTGTTTTCTACCTCAGAAGCCTCTTGATTTTATACTTTTCCTTAATGTGTGAACAGTGCTGTACTTTTATATTTTTAGCCAATTTAGTAATTGGCTGTGGTGATCACGAGAAGATAGAGTTCAGGATCACGTGCAGTGCGCACAAAACAACACGTAGGATTGCAGCCTTGGACTTCAGGAGGGCCAACTTTGATCTCTTCAAGAAACTGCTCGGATAAATCCCGTGGGCTCGGGCTCTGGAAGGCAGGGGGGGCTCAAGCGAGCTGGTTGGTATTCAAACACCACTTTCTCCAAGCTTAGGATGGGTGCATCACTAAGAGCAAGAAATCGGGCAAGGGAAGCAGGAGACCTGCATGGCTGAGCAGGGAGCTTCTGAAAAAGCTCAAGTGGAAGAAGGAAGTTTACAGCACGTGGAAGATGGGACTGACCATTTGGGAAGATTACAAGAATGTCGTCAGAGTATGCAGGGGTGAAACAAGGAAAGCCAAGGCCTCCTTGGAATTAAACCTGGCAAGGGACGTCAAGGTCAACAGGAAGGGTTTCTTCAAGTATATTGGAGGCAAAAGGAAAGCTAGAGAAAATGTGGGCCGTTGCTGAATGAGACAGGAGCCATGGTGACAGAGGATGCAGAGAAGGTGGAGTTATCGAATGCCGCCTTTGCTTCGGTCTTTACTGCTCAGGCCTACCCTTCATAGCAAAGGGCTACCAAGGTGATGAGGGGACTGGAACATCTCTCTGATGAGGAAAGGCTGAGGGACTTGGGTCTCTTCAGTCTGGAAAAGAGACGGCTGAGGGGAGATCTTATCAACGCTTGTAAATACTGAAAGGGTGGGTGTCAGGAGGATGGGGCCAGGCTCTTCTCAGTGGTGCCCAGCGACAGGACAAGAGGTAACGGGCACAAACTTGAACATGGGAAGTTCTACCTAAACATGAGGAGGAACTTCTTTGCTGTGAGGGTGGCAGAGCCCTGGCACAGGCTGCCCAGAGAGGTGGGGGAGTCTCCGTCTCTGGAGACATTCCAACCCCGCCTGGACGCGTTCCTGTGCCACCTGCTCTGGGTGACCCTGCTCTGGCAGGGGGTTGGACGGGATGATCTCCAGAGGGCCCTTCCAACCCCGGCCAGTCTGGGATTCTGTGATTCACTGCGAGACATCGAGCAAGCAAGCTGCTGGGCAAGCATGTGAAAATCACATCAGAAGTAGGAAGAAAAGCAAACACCAAACTGGGTGCTTCGGTGTCACCCCAACCTCTCCTCCCCTCGGGGGATCTCGCTGGGTTCCTCAGCCTCCCCACTTGACCCCTTTGCACAACCCATTGTCATGCAGAACCCCGCAGGAGACACTGGCACTTCCTGGGCAAGATGGAGCAGTGGATGGAGCTGCCTTTTATCTCAGGCTTTTGGGTCTTCTTCTGCATATTCTTGCTTCCCTGCATCCTCATCTCGTTGGCCATATTCGCTATGGTCATCTCCAGGATCTGCTGCTTTAAGAGCAAGGCCAAGGTAGGCGTCTGTCTTGGCAAGCACTCCCTGGGTGGGGGTAGCCCGGGGCAGACGCCATCCCCAGGGTGCTCGGAGGGAGCAGTGAACAGTGGCCATTGCCCACCCAGCCAGGCCCCCTGCTCTGGAGCCACCGAGCCACCTCCACTGGGGCACCAGGCTTGGGAACAGGGATGCTCCTGTTGCTCTAACTCCAGTTACTCTTCCCAGGGTCCTTCTTTGCCAGGCAGGGGCCCTCCTGGCCGAGGGACACCCCGCACTAACGCAGGCCTTGCTTTCGGGGAGCGAGGGACCTCTGCAGCAAAGAGCAGTCAGAAAAGCAGGAGGAAGGACGCGAGAGGTGAGTGTCCCCGTCCCAGAGCTGTGGCAGGCTCCGCAGCAGCTCCCGGCCGACAGAGACACCCATTGCATGGCCCACACCATGGCTGCCCTTGTCATTCTCCTTCTGCCTTCTCCCCCAGGAGCCGTTGCCCACTCGGAAGGTGTGGAGGGGTCTACAGGGAGCCTGAAGGATGGGTAAGAAGAGCCCTTCCCTGGTAGAGGGCCAGGGCAAACCCCTGCGCGGATGGCAGGTTTCCATCTGCTGGTACCCACCATACCCCATCCCACAGAGCCCACTGGTGGCCCCAGCGCTCTGTCCTCGGCCCCTGCTCTGGGCTGGCACTTTTCTCCTTGGGCTGGAAGGCGCCCAGCCCCTCACTATGCTGGGCTGGGCTTGCGCCATGTCCCCCGAGAACCCACCTCACCCAGAGCATCCCAGAGCCATCAGGGCTGGCTCTGGGGAGCTGGGAAACCCCCCAGTCGGTCGGGAGAAGGCAGAGAGAGGGTGCTGGGTCTAACCCGTCCCACAGCAGCCCCCACAGTCCAGGCGGTATTTCCCCCCACAGGTGGGAGAAGCCCCATGGAGGAGGATGGTGGGGAAGCGACTGCAGCAGGGAAGAGGCTTCTGCAAGGGAGCTCCCCCAGGAGATGGGAGACGTGGCTCACGGTGGAAATGTCAATGCTGCCACCAGCTCCGAGCTCCTCGGGAACCAGCTCTCCCCCACCGACATGGAGGAGCTCATCACATCCCTGATGGAGTCCCTGGACATAACCCAAATCTGCCAAGACCTGCTGGGCAAGCTGAAAGAAGCTCCGGATAGCACCGCTCCGGTCCTGTGCGGAGCCGTGAGGAGAGAATACCTCATCTGCCTACAGTGCGGCCGATGCTTCACCGGCAGCTGCCCGCACTGCAGCGAGCCCGCGGAAGAACAGGACCTGCCCACGCTGACCACCATCCTCCACACTGCGGACATCCTGGTGCACGAGGAGGACCTACAGCTGGAACTGGGGCTGGGCTTTGAGCTGGCCATGGGTGGGGAGCTGATCTACGTGTGGGAGAGCACCCAGCGGTTCCCCGAAATACCCCCCGAGAGATGCTGCAGGGACTGCAACGCGTCTCTGCCCAGGAGCTCGCAGGCATGGATACGAGACACTGACAGCAGCAGTGCAGATCTGCAGCCAGCTGGAGACGGGGGGGCTCTCCCCACCAAGGTCCCCACGCGGCCCCAGCCCCCATGGGCACAGCCCCCCTCCCCTGCGGCCCTGGAGCGGCTGCTGAGAGCTGGGATGGAGCCCCTGCCCTCGGTGGAGTTCAGGGGCGTGGGGAAGGGGGTCAGTCTGCGGTGCATGCGGCTGTGCTGGTACAAAGCCAAGGACAGCATCTGGAGGACCACTGAAGAGGAGTGCGGCTGGTGTTGGATAGCGGACGGCCCAGCGCCCAGCAGCAGCGGGGAAGGGGACGTGGAGCTGCCACTCCATCTCCAGCGCAAGGTGGACGCGCACAAACACGCCACGCTGATGGTGGTGTAAGGAGCGCTGGCAAGAAAAGGTGGGACTGGGAGGAGCGTGGGCAGGGCCAACACAGCTCGGGAGGACAGGGACGGGTCATAGAACCATAGAATCATAGAACTGTCTCGGTTGGAAGGGACCTTTCAGATCATCCAGCCCAACCATCAACCCAACTATGCCAAGCCCACCACTAACCCATGTCCCTCTATGTCAATGAACAGCTGGCGTCCATGGAGCTCCACCTGGGGATGGATGAAGACCCAACGGAGAGCTTATGGATCAAGATTAAAGGGAATGCAGAGGCAGGGGACATTACGGTAGGGGTCTCCTACAGGCCACCTGACCAGGATGACAGAGCAGATGAGGCCCTCCATAGACAGATACGAGCAGCATCGCGTTCACAGACCCTGGTTATCATGGGGGGCTTCAACCATCCTGGTATCTGTTGGAAGGAGAACACAGCGGGGCACAAGAAATCCAGGAAGTTCTTGGAATGTGTCCATGACAACTTTCTTCTTCAAATGGTAGGGGAGCCAACAAGGAGAGGAACTATGCTGGACCTTGTCCTCACCAACAAGGAGGGGCTGGTGGTGAGTATCAAGCTCAAGGGTAGCCTCGGCTGCAGTGATCATGAAATGGTGGAATTCAAGATCATTCGGGCAGTGAGGAGAGCACGCAGCAAGCTCACTACCCTGGACTTCAAGAGAGCAGACTTTGGCGTTGTTCCGGAGGAGTTTCTGTGGGATGAGGTGCTGTGGTCTGGGAGTGTTGGGATGACGGTGGGAGATGTGGTGGCCTCTTGTTGATTTGGAGTTTGCACGGGGCTGTTAATCAGGAGTGGGACTGACACCGAATGACTCCCTGCACGATGTGGTCCCTTTGTCCCCTGTGGAGATGTTCCAGCAGACAGCCACAGGGCTTCTGCCCGCACGGAGCCAGCTGACCATCAGCCTGCTCACTCCCCCTCTGCCTGGGGCCAGAGGGTGTCTGTTTTATGGAGGATGGTCATGGCAGTTAGCAGGGGCACCCCAATTTCACACACCCCCCCCCCCCCCCAAGGCCCTCCACCAGCAAGGAGGCCCTGCTGGGCTGTCCTGGGGACCGGCACTGGGGCCTGTGGGGATCCTGGCCAGCGGGGAGATGTCCATGCGACTGCCGGGAGGGAAGCATGTGGAGAGGCAGGATGCAGCACAGAGCCAGAGAGGCGCAGGGCCACCATGCCTGGAAGAGGCCAGGGGAGGTGGGTGTCCTGCAGGGCTTGCGGAGGGCAAGGGCTAATGCCAGGGACGCCCAGGAGATGCCCACTGCTCACACACCCTGACGCCCATTGGCTCAGGTCCCCTGCTTGGACCCCAGAGCCCCCCTCTGCCCACAGCCTGGAGCCCAGGGGTCCCTCCTCACCTCCTTTCTCTCTCCTAAGGTGGCCAAGAAGACCCTACCTGCTGGGCGGCCCCCCCAGTGCAGCCGGCAGACGATGGAGAACAGTCGGCAGGAGTCTCCCACCCATCACCACCCCTCTCGGTCCCTGCTGTCCCCAGGACGTGGCTGTCTGCCCACTGCCGTCCTGCCCAGAGGGGACAGCAGGGCCCAGCTGGGTTTCCTCCCCCTGCAGCGGAGGGACCAGGCTGCCTCCCCGGGCGTGGGAACCGGGAGAGGCTGCGGGAAAAGAGGCTGCGACCGGGAAACAGCGGGGGGATGGAGGGAAGGAGGAACGGGCTCCTCTGGAAGAGCAGCCCATGACGAGCCATGTCCCCACCAAGGCAAGACCTCGGTGGAGGACACGGATGTGAAAGTTGACTTTTATTGACTGATTAAAACTGTAGTATCCTGAACACTTCCCTGAGATCTCCTCAGTTACTCAGTGAGGGTCTTGCATGCTGGAAGCTGGGAAAGGTGGCTTTTCCACAGCTGAATCTTGCAGCCAGTTGAGAAAAGTGCCCTTCCCTAATATACATGGCAAGAAAGACTCCAGCCACAACACATATCAATCCAAGCAGCATAAACCAAGAATCCAGAAGGCCACGGGGAGCTCACGCTGTGCCGGGGACCCTGGTTCCCTGTGAGCACCTGGGGATGTCCAGCCACCCCCACCTCTGGGTCGGTCACCTTCGGGAAGTGTTTGAGCTGCTGGACATTTCCCTGGAACGACAGGGAGGGATGGGCAGGGCCAGCTCCTTGCACAGCCCCGGGGCTCTCTGCAGGACCCGCTGTCCCCCACGGTGGCATGGGCCCCGGCATCCATCATCGCTGGGTCCATCCTGCCCCACAGGAACCCCCACAGTCCAGACGGTGTTTCCCCCCACAGATGGGAAAAGCCCCGTGGAAGAGAATGGTGGGGAAGCAAGTGTGCAGGGAAGAGGGTTCTGCAAGGGAGCTCCCCCAGGAGACAGGAGACATGGCTCAAGGAGGAAATGTCAGTGCTGCCACCAGCTCTGAGCTCCTCGGGATCCAGGTCTCCCTCAGGAGCTCGCCACATTCCTGGTGGAGCCCCTGGGCATCGACATGGAGGAGCTCACCACATCCCCGATGGAGTCCCTGAGCATAAACCACATCTGCTGAGACCTGCTGGGCAAGCTGAAGGAAGCCCCAGATAGAAGGAAGCTGCAGCAGATCAGGACCTGCCCACGCTGGCTGCCATCCTCTGCACCGTGGACATCCTGGTGCACGAGGATGTCCTACAGCTGGAACTGGGACTGGGCTTTGAGATGGCCATCGGAGCCCTAATGGAGCCCAGGGGTCCCTCCTCACCTCCTTTCTCTCTTCTAGGCTGGGCAAGAAGGGACTACCCACTGGGCAGCCCCACCAGCGCACCCAGCAGATGACAAAGAGAAGTGACCGGTGGTTCCCTGCCCGACAGCCACCCCTCAGTCCCACTAGTGGATGCCCCAAGACGTGCAGAAGTGCCCCAAGACCTGCCAGCCTCACCATCAACTGCCCCGTGCACATGGACACGTGTCCGTTTTGGGGCCAGCCAGACGGTTGAGCTCAGCGAGGAAGACCATGAGCTGCTGGACTAGGTCAGACCCCCTGGCAAGGACAGTCTGGGGCATGTCCAACACATGTCCATCCTTCACGTGCCACCAGCACCACCAGCAGCTGCAGGACCTTGCTGTCTGCCTGCGCCCATCCTGCCCAGAGGGGAGGGCAGAGCCCAGACTGGTTTGCAGCCCTGGGACCAGGGACAAGAGGAGCCTTCAAGTGCCTCATGCTCTGCTGGGACGGAGCAAAGATCTGACTGTTATCTCTGGAGGCCTCCAGCAGCAGAGAACCCCAAAGAGCAGCCGTGATCGCTCTCCCCAGGAATGTTGAGATCTTGGCAAGACTTGCTGCCATCACTGGTGGGATGGATGCAGGGTTGTCTTCTGCTGAAAAGTCACCTGAAATTTGGTCCTGCACCTGCTGCTTTGGGGAACAGGGACTTTTGGGAAGCTCCCGTTGGCATGATCCCTCCTTCCCACCTCCTGGGCAGCCACCTGGGGTAGGGCGGGACTAAGGAAAAACGGTCAGGATGCTTTCTCACCCTGGTTGCCAACCCCAGATCTAATCCTGCTCCTGAACCCTCCTTGGGGATTGAATTCAGTACTGGGTCTGGCTGGGAGGAGGTCAACGTTCCTCCTCGCAGCTCACATAGTGCTGTGCTTTGTATTTGTAGCTAGAGCGGTGCTGATAACGCAGCATTTTGGCTATCGATGAGCCGTGCTCGCACAGCTCCAAGCCCCCTCAAAGGCCAGCAGGCTGGGGGTGGGCAAGAACCTAAAGAAGTTCAACAAGGGCACGTGTAGGGTGCTGCACCTCGGGTGCACCAAACACCAGGACAGGTTGGGGCTGACCTGCTGGAGAACAGCTCTGTGGAAAGAGACCTGGGAGTCCTGGGGGACAACAGGGTGACCATGAGCCAGCAATGGGCCCTCGTGGCCAAGAAGGCCAATGGCATCCTGGGGGGCATCAAGAAGAGTGTGGCCAGCAGGTGGAGGGAGGTCATCCTCCCCCTCTGCTCTGCCCTGGGGAGGCCAGAGCTGGAGCACTGGGTCCAGTTCTGGGCTCCCCGGTTCCAGAAGGACAGGGAACTGCTGGAGAGGGGACAGCAAAGGGCTACCAAGATGATGAGGGGCCTGGAACATCTCTCTGATGAGGAAAGGCTGAGGGATTTGGGGCTCTTCAGTCTGGAAAAAAGACGGCTGAGGGGGGATCTTATCAACGCTTGTAAATACTTAAAGGGTGGGTGTCAGGAGGATGGGGCCAGGCTCTTCTCAGTGGTGCCCAGGGACAGGACAAGGGGTAACGGGCACAAACTTGAACATGGGAAGTTCCACCTAAACATGAGGAAGAACTTCCTTGTTGTGAGGGTGGCAGAGCCCTGGCACAGGCTGCCCAGAGAGGTGGGGGAGTCTCCGTCTCTGGAGACATTCCAACCCCGCCTGGACGCGTTCCTGTGCCACCTGCTCTGGGTGACCCTGCCCTGGCAGGGGGTTGGACGGGATGATCTCCAGAGGTCCCTTCCAACCCCTGCCAGTCTGGGATTCTGGGATTCTGGGATTCAAGAGTGAAATGGGCTGGAATAAATGAAACAGAGCGTTTGGGGACCCCAGGTACCAGGACAGGTTGGGTCTGACCTGCTGGAGAGCAGCTCTGTGGAAAGAGACCTGGGAGTCCTGGGGGACAACAGGGTGACCATGAGCCAGCAATGGGCCCTCGTGGCCAAGAAGGCCAATGGCATCCTGGGGGGCATCAAGAAGAGTGTGGCCAGCAGGTGGAGGGAGGTCATCCTCCCCCTCTGCTCTGCCCTGGGGAGGCCGCAGCTGGAGCACTGGGTCCAGTTCTGGGCTCCCCGGTTCCAGAGGGACAGGGAACTGCTGGAGAGGGGACAGCAAAGGGCCACCAAGGTGATCAAGAGATGGAGGAAAGGCCGAGAGCCCTGGGGCTGTTCCCCCTGGAGAAGAGCAGGCTTCATCAATGCTCAGCAATACCTAAAGACCGGGGGGCAAGAGGATGGGGCCAGGCTCTTCTCAGCGATGACCGGGGACAGGACAAGGGGCAATGGGCACAAACTGGAACGCGGGAAATTCCATCTCAACATGAGGAAAAACGTTCCTTTGAGAGTGGCAGAGCCCTGGCACAGGCTGCCCAGAGGGAGAGGGAGGGTTGGTCTCTTCTCCCAAGGAACAGGCCGTGGGACAAGAGGAAACCGCCTCAAGTTGCGCCAGGGGAGGTTTAGGATGGATATTGGGAACAATTTCCTCATGGAAAGGGTTGTGAAGCATTGGCAGAGGCTGCCCAGGGCAGTGGTGGAGTCGCCATCCCTGGAGGTGTTTCCAAGCGGGGCAGACGTGGTGCCGAGGGCCATGGGCTAGTGGTGGCCTCGGCAGCGCTGGACTAACGGCTGGACTCGATGAGCCCAAAGGCCTTTCCCCACCTCGACGATCCCACGACTCCATACCCGCCTCATGCGGCCCCGTCCCCGCGGACGGGTGCGGCACCAGCAGCCCCCACCCCGCCCCGCCTCCCCGCCATGGCCCATCCCCTCAGTAGCCCCGTGGCCACCGCCCGCCGCCTCAGCCCGGCGCACGCGCAGCCACGGCGGCCGCGGAGGGGCGGGCGCGCGCGCGCCCCCCGTTGCCAGGCGACGGCGGGACGCCCCGGCCGCGGGGACGGGGCCGCATGAGGCGGGGAACGGGCGCGGAGGCGGCGGCGGGATGGCGGGACCCGGGCCCGGCCCCCGGCGACACCGGCCCCGGCCCCGAGGAACGGATCGCCGCCCGCCGGCGACGCATCGCCGCCCGCCTCCATGCCAAGCGCCGGTGAGAAACGGGGCTGGGCCCCGGCTCCCTGCCCCGCTTGCGGCCTGCGCTCCCAGCCGGCTCCTCCCCCACAGCCCAGCCGGGGCCAGGCCCCTCCCTGCCCCAAACCGGCCCTGAGGCCCGCACCTTCTCCCCGAACCCTATGGCTGGTTACGGATGAGCTCCTCTTCCCCAAACTGGTGCTGGCACCGATGTCCCCAGTCCCAGACCAGTGCCAGCTGCAGATCCCTCACCCCAAACTGGCACCCAGTCCTGACCCACACCCCCCCAAAGCTCAGAGACTGTCCCCAGGGCTCAGAAACCGCCCTGCCCCACACCAGCAAGACTGAGCTGGATCCAGGCCCTTCCCTGCCCCAAACCGGCCCTGAGGCCTGTACCTTCTCCCTGAACCCCATGGCTGGTCATGGGTGAGCTCCTCTTCCCCAAACTGGCACTGGGGTTGGTGCCCCCCGTCCCAGACCAGTGCGAGTGACAGATCCCTTACCCCAAACTGGCGCTGGGGTTGATGCCACCCACCCCAGGCCAATGCCAGTTGCAGATCCCTCACCCCAAACTAGCACCCAGTCCTGACCCACACCCCCCCAAAGCTCAGAGACTGTCCCCAGGGCTCAGAAACCCCCTGCCCCAAACCAGTGCTGGGGCCAGGACCCCTACCAGGAACTGGCGGGGCACAGGGACCCAAGGTGGCCTTGCCAGCCTTCATAGGACCTCTCCCCAAACTGGGCTCAGGTCAGGGACCACCCTGAATCCTGAACCAGTCAGAGACATTCCCCACTCCCAGCCAAATGGCAGGAGGTCAGGGACCAGCTCTCCCAATCCCGACTCGGCCCAAAGTCAAGGATATCCCCGTCCTGTCCCCAGCCCAGCACCTCCTTCCCCAAGATATTGCCCTGCCATGGACCCTCTCCCCCCCTGGACAAAACCAGCAACAGGCCAGTGGCCTCCTGGATCAGGTTGATGTTGTTCCCAAAACCGGGACACTCCAGTAATGGGGGACACCTTTCCCCAAAGCAGGACTCAACTGGGGTCCTCTCCCAAGCCTTTGCTGTCCCTCCAGGCTGGGTGAGATGGGACCGTGAAGTGGCAATACCCTTTCACCCTCTCCTGAGCTGGGGCTGGGTCATGGTCCCCATCGTCCCCCAGCCTGGGGAAAAACCAGGGCGACAACCACCATCTGCTCCCCAAACTGAGAGTAGACCACACCAAGGTGCCTGTGGGCCCTTTTACCAATCCATGGAGCCAAATCGTGCCCAGGTCCCTAACATCCACCCCAACAGGCTCGTTTTCCCCTTCCTGATCCCAGAAAGGTTAGATTGATCCCAGGGAACTAGCATGGAATCGGTGCCAACACTGAAATGGATCCAGACAGAAGCTGGCTGTCTTCGTGGGTGAGCAAGTGTCCCCCACAGCCACCGAAGGGCATCCCCCAGAGAGCCTGTGCCTCCTGCCCTCCTCCCTCTGGGAAGCAAAGAGGGGCTGAGCCCCCCAGCCCCACGCTGCAGGAGTAACCAGCCCTGGGCTGCACTCCCAGCCCCAGAAAGGGAAGCCTGGACTCTGTTTTTCCTCGGTTTCCCTTCCCACCCTTTTTTTCTGCATCTGTGGGGACCTCCTGGCCTGGGACTAAACCTGCCGAGGGGAAGAGAGAGCAAAGGACTGAACCGCCCAGTTCTGAGCTGGGATCCCAGATCCAAGGCCGTCTCCGAGCATTAGGAAGATGGTGTGGTGCAAAATATTCTGTCTTCTCCCCTTTTCTGCCCAGAGAGGCCCTCGGAGAAGATGAAGAGCCAAAGGTGGCTGAGGAGGAGGAAGAGCAGAGAAGGAGCCATAAGCAGGTGGAGGAGAGTAGGCAGGTGAGGCAGTAGGACAGGAGGGTCCTCTCGAGCCCCTGACCTCTGGACATTGGGCTTTACCCTCCTCTTAGCTTTGTGCGGTGCTTAGTGTCACACAGCAACATTTATGTGAAAAGAAGCAGGGACAGAAACTCCTTGGGACTGGATGGGGGATGATTCTTGGGCTGGATCCTGGGGATGTGATTTCTGTGTGACAAACAGCCCGTGGATTGGAAGGATCTGGGACTGATGCCATCCGACCAAACCCCTCAGTGCCTGGCCCCATCCACACACACAGGGGAAGCAAAACAAGAAGGATGATCCTCTTGGTGCTGAGGGCCTGCGGGGCTTTCCAGGAGAGGGAGGATCCGCGGGTGCATTGAGGTCCTTGCAGTGCTCATCAAACCCTGCCATAGCATGGGAAGATGGGGCTTGTGGGTCCACACGGGTGCCTCAGCATGGGGTGGTGAGGAGCCAGACCCCGGACAGGCAAGAGGTCCTCCAGTATCCCTCCCTCCAGAGCTCAGGTCTCCGGGTGTGAGACGTGTCCCACCTACTTCACAGAGGCTGGCCAAGCTGCTCTTTGATGGCACGCAGATGGTGACAAACATCCAGGTGGCTGCTGACTTGAGGGAAACGCAGAGGAGAGCAGAGGAGGCAGAGCTGAGGCTGCAGAGGTAAGAGACTGCGCGGTGCGCCTGCTTTCAGAGGACATCCTAACCCTGGTCATCCAGGAACACTTAGCAGTTAGGGCAATGCTGAATTTGTATTCAAAAGGAAGATTTAGGCCCACAAAGAGACTCCAGGCCCAACCTGCCACAGCTGGATCTTTGCAGAGCTCTGCAGGTCAAGGCTGGTGGCTTCCGCAGGTGGCACTGCTGTACCACGGACTGTCTGGTTAGCGATCTCCTCCAGACCCATCACATCTTCAGCTCCAGAGTGTGAGGAACACAGCTGGTTCTCAGCTTTTCACCAGGAGCCTGTACCACGTAGACTTGTGGCCTCCTTCCTCCAGAGGCATAGGCACAGCTGCCCTCACGTCTGGCTTGCTGAGCAGCTCTCCTGAGCCTGGAGGTTGACACCGTGGTGGAGAACGTGCCACCTTGTGCTAAGAGGTGGTTCATTAAATGGCCTGTTTCCAGAGGTTGCCCTTCACTCATGGAGATAGGGGTTGTTATTAGCCATGCTGTGGGAGTACGCTGGGACAGCCACATCAGGCTGTGTGTGAGGAGTGGGAAGAACATGAGACTGTGCTAGTGTGAGAAATTGGATATTAAGGTCTTCGCAGTGAGGGTGGTCAGATGCTGGGTCGGGGGCCCCTGACGTTGTAGAGATCTTCCTCCTTGGAGATGCCCCGCACATGCCTGGACAAGGCCCTGCACAACCTGCTCTGACATTGAAGTTAATCCTGCTTTGACTTGGAGCCGGTGATTTCCTGAAGCCCTTCCAGCCTCGATTATTCTCTGTGTGCCTTCCTGGGCAAACCTGTCCTGCTTCACCAGAGGAGCTGGGCAGTCTCCAAGGGACAGGATCTTTCCTCCCTGTCCCCTGGACTGGGAGATCAGCTAAGAAACACTGAGTCCTTGCTCCTACTGCCTTTGGAGGGCAGTGTAGGAACAGTTTATGGGAGGCTGGCTGTAGCAGGATGCTTGTCCCTGGCTCAGTGGGATTCCCACTGGGAATTTCATGAAGGAACCAGGTGTGGGGTTCAGGAACTGCCCATAGAGCAGGTTTGGAGGTGGCAAAGGTGGTGGCCGCTGTTCAGGCTGAGCCAAGGGCCATCCCCAGAGCATGGTACCAGGGATATCAGGATGGTACCTCTGTTTAGAAGAGGAAGGAGTTTTGTAATGTGGACGTGGGCTGTTCGGTGCCATTTGGCTTTAGCCGGAGTACAGCTTCTGGATAGTTTGACTCACAAATGTGGATGTAGCCAGGAGGCTTTTTGGCACTGCTTGTCCATCACCTCTCGCCCAGAGACAGCTCGCTTGGCAGAAAGAGTAGTGCTCCTTGCAAAGGCGACTGCTGCTTGAGCTGAGCTCTTCAGTCTTTTCTCCTCCAGGCAAGCAGTTGTTAGAGCGCTGGGCAAGGGCAGAGCTGGCGTCCTGCAGGCCAGCTCTAACAACCGCTTGCAGGAAAGCTGCCGCTCCGCTGATACCTTGATGCCACTTGGAATTCAAACTGGGTTATGCAGGAAAGTGGTCCTGTGGCGTGGGCCAGCGAACCATGTCTGAAGCACTTGCTGCCCTGCCCCAGCTTCCTGTTTGCTCCTTACTGCCTGCAGGGCGGAGAAGCTGGATAAGGAAGCCACGTCTAGCACATACAAGTTTGTGGAGATCACCTCCAAGTGGGCCTTGGCCGAGGAGATGACGATCCCGCAGGAGCTGTGGCAGCTGCTGAACCAACAGCAGCAGCAGTGCGCGCTGCTTCTGGAGGAGAAGAACAAGCTCATCAGCGACCTGCAGCAGGTAGTGTGGGGATCAGGCAGGGAGAACCGGGAAGGATGGGGGGGTTCAAGCTCTGGAGGATGCTGTTCTTGGCTCTTCAGTCATTCCCTCTGTCTGGATCTTCAATTCACCAGGACATGGCAGGGATCCAGGTAGTGTCAGTTCTGCCCAGGTAAAACCTGTGCCAGGACCTGTGGTGCCAGTGTCCCAGTGCGGACGATGAGACTGGGTGTCCTGGCACCCTTCGGTGTGCAAGGACAGACACACAGGACGCTCGTAGCGGGAAGACAAACTGGCAGCTCCCAGATTGCACAGTAAAAAAAAAAAATAAAAAGGCAAATGAGCAAAGTGAAGAGGGGGAGTGTTTTTGCAGGGGGAAGAAAGCCTTCCCCACAGCAGGTCCCTGGCCCCTAGAGGAGGCATGGTGTGACTGCAGGTATGTCACCTCCTCTCACCTGGACCTTTTGGCAGCAATGATCTGTCTCTCCCCCCAGCTGCCCTCCTAACTGCCTCTTGACTTTCTGGGTCTTTACTCCCATCACCTCTTCTCCTTTGGAAAAGGCAGCGTCTGGGTCTTACCCTCTCAGTTAGTCCCTGAGGATTCCTGGTCAAATAATTCTCCCTGATTTCCACTTCTCTGAATACTTCTGCTTCTCTCTGAATACTACTACTCCGATTTCAGCATCTGCTCTCCTCTTCCAGGAGCTGAGAAACAAAGACGAGCAATACGTGCAGGCCATTAAGAAGCAGTCGGATGACATCCACCTGCTTTTGGAGAGAATGGAGGAACAGATCAGGCTCGTGCTGAAAACTTACCGTCACAAACTCCTGCAGATTGAGGTAGCCAGTTCATATGATGGGGGAACAGTCCGATGAGAAAACCTGCAACTTCTTGCTTCTCTGTATCTATGGCAAAAAGGCATGAGGCTCATTGCACTGGCTGGGTTGCCTACTGTCCAGAGCAGCAGGGCTGATGTCTTGGTGAATGAGGCTGAAATCTGGCCAAGCCAGAGCACTGAACGCTGCTGAGTGCCGAGGGGCTGGTTTATACCGGGCTGTGAATGACTGTGGTTCAGTGCAGCGCAACTCGGTGGCATGTGAAAGCTGTCGCTGCTTGATGGCTGATTATTCATGTCTCTAAAAGCCAGCAAGGACCATTATAGTTCTTTAGCCTCACCTTCTGCAGAGCACAAAGTCCCACCTCGTGGCTCAAACCTGCATTTGTTGCTGCGTAAGGGCATCTCTCCCCATTTAATGTCCTGGCGGCTGCCTGACCAAGCTCCATGGTTAATCCTCAAGCAATGATTTCCAGTGAACTCACAGAGCTACCCACCACCAAGAGTGTCCCTCCCAGCTCTGGGTGGCTGATAGCAGTGGTCCCCATGGGGTCGCAGTGTGAGGTCTCTGCCAGCGGGGTCCTGGCATGGAGAGGAGAGATGAGGCCACTGTGTGTTTGTCCGACAGTGTCCCCAGTCTGCAGTCAATCCTCTCATGGAGGCTGCTGGCCCAGACTAGTGTAAGTTTGGCAGCAAGTGGTGCCAATGCAATAGTGAAGAGTTTTGTCTCCTTCCCAGAAAGCTTTTGAGCTCGAACGGCAAGAGCTGCTGGACAACAACAGGAAGAAGTGGGAGGAAGGAATCCAGGCCTACAACAAACAGGAGGTAAGGTCCATGTGAGATTTCGAATCATAGAATCATTTAGGTTTGGAAAAACCTTTAAGATCATTGAGTCTAACCGTTAACCCAACACTGCCAAGGCCACCACCACCCCATGTCCCTCAGCACCACGTCTGCCCGGCTTTTAAATCCCTCCAGGGATGGCGACTCCACCACTGCCCTGGGCAGCCTGTTCCAGTGTTTGACAACCCTTTCCATGAAGAAATTCTCCCTAATATCCATCCTGAACCTCCCCTGGCGCAACTTGAGGCCGTTTCCTCATGTCCCATGGCCTGTTCCTTGGGAGAAGAGCCCGACCCCCCCTGGCTCCCCCCTCCTTCCAGGGAGCTGGAGAGAGCGAGAAGGTCTCCCCTCAGCCTCCTTCTCTCCAGGCTGAACACCCCCAGCTCCCTCAGCCGCTCCTCACAGGACTTGTGCTCCAGACCCCTCACCAGCTCCGTTGCCCTTCTCTGGACACGCTCCAGCCCCTCAGTGTCTTTCTTGGTGTGAGGGGCCCAAAGGGTGCCATGAAAGACACACGTGCACAAAGGCAGCTGGTTCCTCAGGAGTGTGGGTGGCAGAGGGGTGTTTTTTCAGCCTGCTCTGCAGGAGAATTATCCATGCATGACCTTGCTTTTGTCTGGCCAAAGGACCTGTGATCATGGGAGGAAGCTGTCACCATTGATGGATGACATTCTCCTTTTGCCCGTAGCTGGAATACCTACGTGGCCGTATGAGGAAGGTGGAAGAGTTTGAGAAACAGCTGAACCAGCTGCGGGTGCAGGATGAGAAGGAGTATAACAGCATGAAGATCCGGCTGGAGAACGATGTGGAGGTACAGAAGGGGCTGGCGTGTGCCGTGTGGGGAGGCAGTGGAGCAGATCTCCCCGAGCTTTTCTGGGTGTAGCTGGCTCTGTGGGGCAGCAGGACGGTGTGAAAGCTGCAGCTGGTATCTGGTCAGCTCAGGTGTTCACTTTGCACAGTCTGGCCCTGTATCTACAGGGGGATGGATCTGTTCTCTCCTCTCCGTGGGTTCTACACTGCAGTATCCCTCTGTCCTTGGCTCTCAGAGCACATGAACTGTAGCTCTAGGACATGTGAAGCACCTGGGAAGGTGGAGGGGTTTCATAAAAAATCATAGAAAACCATAGAATGTGTTGGGTTGGAAGGGAGCTTTAAAGGCCATCTAGTCCAAGCCCCCTGCAGTGAGCAGAGACATCTTCAACTAGATCAGGTTGCTCAGAGCCTCATCCAGCCTGGCCTTGAATGTCTCCAGGGAGGGAGCCTCCACCACCTCTCTGGGCAACCTGTGCCGGTGTCTCACCACCCTCAGTGTAAAGAACTTCATCCCAATGTCTAATCTAAACCTGCCCTGCTCTAGTTTAAAACCATCGCCCCTTGTCCTATCGCTACATGCCCTTGCAAACAGCCCCTCCCCAGCTTTCCTGTAGGTCCCCTTCAGGTAGTGGAAGGCCACTATTAGGTCTCCCCAGAGCCTTCTCTTCTCCAGGCTGAACGACCCCAACTCTCTCAGCCTGTCTTCATGGAAGAGGTGCTCCAGCCCTCTGATCGTCTTCGTGGCCTCCTCTGGACCCGCTCCAACAGGTCCATGTCCTTCTTGTGCTGAGGGCTCCAGAGCTGAACGCAGTACTCCAGGTGGGGTCTCACGAGAGCAGAGCAGAGGGGCAGAATCACCTCTGCTGGCCACGGTTCTTTTGATGCAGCCCAGGATGCGATTGGCCTTCTGGGCTGCCTTCTGGTTTGCTACTCTTGGCATCATGATTGATACAAGGATCAAATAGCGTGAGTGTCCTGACGCCAGATCATTTCAGATCAACCTAATTTCTTCCTTCGTCAGGGGCCTTGTCGTAGGAGGTATGACCTTTTTCCTCTGACATCTACCCACAGACCTATGATTTCTCTAATGCCCATGAAGTCCACTTGGTGTGAGAACTGTCACGAGTTTGCCCTTACTCACCAAGCGCTCTCACTGCAGATCCAAACCTCATAGCCGTGATTTCCCTGAGATACAGATACCTTTAAATCCGCTGCATTCTCTGCGAGCAGTGGTGTCAACAAAGCGGTGTGTCTGTGGCTCTCTGCGATCCCGCTGGTCCGCTGGACGGCAGCTCCGGCGTTGCTCCTAAATCTGTCAGGTTTGCCCAGCATCATTCAGCCTCGTCTGCTCAGCTGACACCTTCCCTCTTTGTTTTCATGTGTTGCTTCCTGGGCTGCACGGTAGAGATGGGACACGTTGCATTTGGACTTTAGAAGGGCTCATTGTTTGTCCCATGTGACGTCCTCCTGGGAAGCCCAGGGAAATATGGGCTATTTCTAGAAGGTTTTGCCCAACTTCAGGTGAAACATTACTGTTGCAAGGTCCCTGTTATCCTGAAAAAGCAAGTCCAGGGAGGGCAGTCCTGACTCTGTGGTTTCTTCATCTTCACACTGATAACCTGGAAGGTGACACAGAGTGTGCGACGCTCGCGGGTGGCTCTGAGCCATTTGGGGAGGGAGGCAGCAGCTCGCTGGAGATCAAGGTTCACCAACGGCCATGTGGGGCTGTTGTAAAAATGCACCTGCTGCCTTTAGCTGCAGTTGTGGGAGGGTTTACGTATAAGGCAGGAGAGGTAATTATTCCTCTCTACTTCATACCTACGTGTCCTTTTCCAGGTTTGGCAACCCACTTGGGAACAGGGGAGAGAGTCTAGAACAGCCCAAGTAGACAAATGACCCCTAAGAAAAGGCTGAAAAGCTGGGGCTGCTTGGATCAGGGAAGAGATTTCTGGATGGAGGTGATAAGTCTACAAATATGCACAGTTCTGGATGATAGAGAGTGACTTCTTCTCCGCGTCCACTGTAGATGCAAGAAAAAAATCACGGGGTTGAGTTTTGATAGAGAAGATTTAAATTGGCATTCGGATTCTGGGTTGAAATTTCAAGCTAGGAAAGCCTGGAAAGGGCAAGGAGTTGCTTGCTGGTTAGCTAGAGTGACTGCGCCCTTGGTTTGCTGCTCCTTGACGCAGGGTTTTAGGAGCAGTGTAGATCAACTTCTGCCGGGGCTGATTTGAAGTTGTCCCCTCGGTGGGGCAGATGAACTAGATGTCCTCCTGGTTCCCCTTAGTGCTGCAATTGTGTAACTCTGTAAAGCACAGGCTTCACCCCTCCAGTTCAGGGAGAATAAGAAAAGATAAGTTGGAAACACCTATTTTCCTGACTAAGCTGTGATATCAGCATCCTGAAGTATCTCAGGAGCTTAGCCAAAACCTAAAGATGAAGTCTACGGTGTGGGGGTTATGGAATACTCCCCCATTTCACTAGATAGGAATCAGCATTTTAAATATGGGGGTTGGGCCGTGGTTTTTCTCCATCTGCTGTAAGGAGAAGGTCCCTTGGCCCTGCTGGGATTTACCTCCATCTTTTCTTCCATCCAGCTTTGATCCTAGCCAGCTGGGACTGCTTCTAGGTGTCTTCCCAGGTTATCTGTACACTCCCTGTTTTTGTAGGGCTACCCAGGAGAGCTCTGAGCCAGCTAACCCTGGTACCAGTGTCTTCCCTGCTTCTAGCCTGCAGCTCGGGACTCTTTACCTGCCCCCAGAGATGCCTGAGAGTGAGCCTGAGCCCCCAGTGGAGACCCCGCTGGTTCTCTCTGTTGTGCAGATTTGCTGGGCACAACCAAGCCTGTAGCTGATGCTGTAATTTGGGGCCATGCAGCAGTTTAATTCCAATCGCTTCCTATCGTGGGAGAAGCCTTTACGGGCCTCCCCAGTAAAGCACTGCATTATGAGATTTTTTTTTTCAGTATCAGATGTCCTTTTGCACATGGAAAACACTTATACTGATGAATTGAACCATGCCAGGCCCAGACACCGCCTCTCACCCAGCCATGCTGCCTGCTCCCGGAGTTTCCATGCTGCTGTGTCCCCCTGAGCTCGTTACCAAATGAGCTGTACGGCTGAGAGAGAGCAGCTCATGGGTATGCTGTGATGCCTCCCAGCCCAGAGCAGCGGCCCCGGGAGACTGGAGCAATCAGCCCAGCAAGAAGCTCTTCCTTTCCATCAACTATCGAGCAAACAGGGTGCTGGGAAGCTGAGAGAGATGTCTCCATTGCAGATATCTCCTCCATTGCAGCTGTGGAGCAAAGGGGAGAACTCGCTGCCTCTCTCCTCTCCCCCAGGCCATGCAGCGAGATGCTGCTGTCACAAATGCTGCAGTCATTTGGTTGGTTCTGGTTTCCTTAAGACCTGGAGTTTGTGCGGTCACTCCTCCCGCGTGTCCCTTCCTCCAGCTCACCAAGTAACCCCTGAGCCTCTTGGGTTAATTCAGAGACATGCAATGACTAATACTGACATGAAAATCAGCAGCTAGGTTGAGGTGAGAAGCCCAAAGTAGTGCCCCACTGAGTGAAAGTTGGGTACAACTTCAGTCCGTTCTCCCCCAGATATGGCCCTGTATCATGTACTTATGGACAACCAGCATCTCCATCACTCACCCATGAGCGATGCCTTGTGGCCAGGGGTTAGCTGGGGAAATGAGCATGGGAAGATGGGGTTTGGAGATGCAGGATCAGTAGGATCCAGGCTTCAGTGGGGCTTTTGCTCATGGCACGGCTTGTTTTCCTCTTTTTTTGAAATGCCAGAACTTGGAAAGGCAGCTCCAGCAGTTCAAAGCCATCTATCAGCTGAACCAGGAGAAGCTGGATTACAGCCTTCAGGTGCTTAAGAAGCAGGACGAGGAGAACACCATCATGAGATCCCAGCAGAGGAGGAAGCTCAACCGGTAAAAATGCATCCCTGGAAGGTGGGCTCTGCTTTACCTGCCGTCCCCTCCTATATGCCACTTTTTCGTGGAGCCCATCACCAAGCACAGGCCAATGAGCTCTATTCCAACCAGGGATTAGCCCAGGGCAGGGCCATCCCCAGAGCACTTGGAATAGGCTGGCCACAACCAACCTGTGCCAACTGCATCAGGGGCAGTCAGGCTTTGCCAGCCCCAAGTCCAAAAGTCTTCATACAAGTTCTTTACAACGAAGGTGGTGAGTCACTGGCACAGGTTGCCCAGAGAGGTGGTGGAGGCCCCATCCCTGGAGACATTCAAGGCCAGGCTTGATGAGGCTCTGAGCAACCTGATCTAGTTGAAGATGTCTCTGCTCACTGCAGGGGGCTTGGACTCGATGGCATTTAAAGGTCCCTTCCAACCCAACACATTCTGTGATTCCGTGATTCTATGATAAGCTGGTTGCACCCAAAGGTGCCTCTTCGTGGATGCTCAGCTCTGCTGTCTGCCCCCGCCAGGCTCCACAGCTTGCTCAATAACCTGAGAACAAAACTGGCCAAGCAAGAGAAGCAGTTCAGAGAGGAGAACCAGAGCCTGGCAGCCGACTGCGAGCGCATCACAGGGCAGTGCAAGGAGGTGCAGAGGAGCATGAGGTGGGGTGTGCGCGGACGTCCACCCATGATGAGGCCGCGGAGCACCTACCTGAGGTGCAGGGGGAGCTGACTCGTCGTTTTGGGGCACGGAGCCTCCTCCCACGCGCCATCTCCCTTCTGCACAGGCACTTTGCTGTCAGCGATGCCGAGAAGTTCACGGAGATCTGGCTTATGAACGAGGAGGAAGCCAAAGGGCTGATGCGGAAAGCCCTGGACGCAGATCGCATCATTCATGCCCAGCAACTGGGGCTATCCTGGGAAGAGCCCCATTACTGGTTCCTGAACAACGTCGGCCCCCTCGAGCGTTACAAGGTGAAGAGGACGGTGACCAAGCTGGCTGCGGAGGTCCTGACAGGTGGGATGCGCAGTGCCCTTGTCACCCTTGTGGCACTGGGAGACCCTCACCTTCCTCCATGACAGCCCCTACTGTCACTCCTGTCCTTGCCATGGCAAGGTGGGATCTTACAGTGACATTGCGAGCCCCAGCAGGGGCTATCCCCAGCCCTGAGCTGGCTCATGCCATGCCAGCTTGGGCATCTTTGCGCCGTATTTCGGTCAGTGGTCCCAGTTCCAGACAAGCTGACCAAGAGCCAGCTCGTGTCCCAAGGTCTTTGGGGTGCTTTCCAGGTCACAGGGAGCAATTGTGATTTCCCTGGTGACTCCTGCAGTGATGTGACCAGGGGAGCACAGCCTGGGGATCACGGTCAAAGCACAAAGGCTTTTGCTCACCCTTCTTTCTCCATGTTTCAGAGAGCAGCTCTGGAGGACAGGAGGAGGGAGGGAGAGAGAAGCAGAAGGAAGAAACGGGCAGTAGAGAAGGAGGAAAAGAAAAGACAGCGAAGGTTGAGGACAGAGTCACACCGCTGCGAAATATCTCCAAGAAGACTGCAAAGAGGATCCTGGAGCTCCTGAGCGACGAGTCGGTGAGTGACGATGTAGCGCAGGTGGGATGCGCAGTGCCCTTGTCACCCTTGTGGCACTGGGAGACCCTCACCTTCCTCCGTGACAGCCCCTACTGTCACTCCTGTCTTTCCCATGGCTAGGTGGGATCTTACAGGGGTGACATTGTGAGCCCCGGCAGGGGCTGTCCCCAGCCCTGAGCTGGCTCATGCCATGCCAGCTTGGGCTTCTGTATGGCACTGCCTTGCTATGCCAGGCAGCCTGTTGTCAGAGAGCTGCCCCACGGGCTGGGAGAGGATCTCCAGGTCTTTCCACTGTGTGTGGCACATATATGGTGCTAATAAAAGGTATTGGCAGGCACAGTTGCCCAAATCCACAGCTCCCCAGACCAGAATAAGCACAGGCAAACCTGCTGCATCTGATGCTCCAGGCTGTTTCCCGTCTCTGGGGACAATCAGCAAGACCTTCAGCTCATGAGGTCCTTTTTGCATCACCGTGCTGATCTTCCCTGTCTGCTGGTTGGCTGTTCCAGAGTCTCCTGGCCCTGCCAGCCTCTGCCCACCCTCCCCACTCCGCCTGCCATGGCATGCCATGGCATGGGCCGGCTTCTGGGCAGGGACAGAGACACTATTTCTCTGCACCCTCTTCTCTGCGTGTCTCCCAAGGGTTTCCTCATTGAGAACAAGCTGCTGAAGCCCCTGAACGCTCTGGGGAGGCAAGAGCGCACCCTCATGAAGCTCGACTCCATCTTCACGGTAAGTTGTGGCTTGGGGCATCGGGGTCACCAGGGAAAGCTCTCTGCTCCGTGTCTGCGTGGCGTAGGATTGAGCCACCCCAGGGGCGTCCGGCTGGGCTGCTGGGGGGGGGCTCTAGGGCAGCAAGGGGAGAGGAACACTGCGAGATGGTGTGAAGAACTGAGGCCAGATGCTTCTCAGCTCAAGGATGTCCTGCTGATGAATTAAACATCTCCAGGGCCTCTCCAGCCTGTTTTCAGACTCTCCCATCCACACATACCCCCGTCTGTCCCACACTAACCACTTCTTACCACCTGCCCCCACCTTGCGTGGCATTGCCAGAGGGGCACCCTCTGCTCCTGGAAAATGCTCTTCGTTTCATTCCCCCTTCCTGTGACATCTCTGAGGGACGCCAACCTGGTTCCTCTACTCCCCAGGCCCTCGGGATCGACAGTGAGGATGACCTGTACCAGCTGGTGGATTTTTTCCAGAAGTACAAAGCCCAGGAGGTGGCTGTCAGCCAGGTGGGACCACCAGGGACAGCAGTGGGGAGAGCCCAGGGGTCCAGGGAAGGGGGAGCAGAACATCTCCTGAACACCCAGGGAAGGCAGAGAGAGGGGGACCAGCATGTTGACCCTGAAGTATTTCCCTGTGACCAGACATGGGAGGTGAAGGTGCCAGGGCTGAGGGGTTGTAATCTTCTGCCGTGGCTGAACAGAGCCTCTGGCACATGAATTTTTGCCTCGGCTCCCTAAATTTGCCAAGGGACAAGCTGCAGGCAGCTGGAAGCTCCCGGGGAGAAGGTGGCTCTTGGGGAGGAGGAGGTGGTGGAAGACACAGTGCCCAGCTTGCTGGCCTTGCCTCCAGAGCCAGGGCAGCCCTGGTGGAGAAGATGTCACAGATCCGCCTGAGGACAGAGAAGACGGTGGATCTGGTTCCCGGAGGGACGAGCTCAAATCCCCTGGGACCTCACTGGGCTCCCTTCCGTCTGTGTACATCCATGCCGATGATGTCCTAAAGATCCTGAAAGCATTTATGCGGGATTTTGACAAGCCGAGGTAGGACGTGGGGCAGAATGGGGCTGTTGTCACTGGGAGGGAGCCAGACTGGGGCCCAGAGGGGGCTGGAGGGGACGGTATTGCCCTGGCTGGAGCAAAAGCTTCCCCTGCCTGCCCTGCAAGATGACAGAGGGGTGGGGAGGGTCCCACCAGGGCAGGGGGGTACAGACAGTGCCCGAGCGAGGGATGGCTGGGGACAACAGGGCAGGAGAAGACCAGCAGCCCGGGGAGGGAGGCAAAGCCATGGGGCAGGCAGGTGCCAGCTGTGGGGTCATTCTCATTCATGTGACGATGGGGTTGGACTACATGGCCTCAAGTTGCAGCAGGGGAGGTTTAGGATGGATATTAGGAAAAATTTTTCCATGGAAAGGATTGTGAAGCATTGGAAGAGGCTGCCCAGGGCAGTGGTGGCGTTGCCATCCCTGGAGGGATTTAAAAGCCGGGCAGATGTGGTGCTGAGGGACACGGGGTAGTGGTGGCCTTGGCAGTGTTGGGTTGATGGACTCGATGATCTGAAAGGTCCCTTCCAACCTGGGTGATTCTATGATTCTACGACCTCTGAAGGTCTCTTCCGACCCCTACCCCTCTGTGTTTCTGTGGTGGTGCTCAGTGCAGCTGAGCTGCTCCTCACCTGTGAAGAGCTGAGCCCCAGGGCTTCGTTCTCTGTCCCCCAGGGAGAAGGACGGGTCAGCAAAGGAGGTGTTACAGGTACGGGACAGCTCGGAGGACAGCGAGTACTGGGAAGCCCTGGCACACGTTATCCCCGAGCCAACGCTGAAGCTGTGGGACGCGCTGGCAGTAGCACTGGAGGAATATTAGTGAGTGCCTGGCAGCGACGCTGGGGACAGGGCAGCGGGGCTGGCACCGACTGTCGGTGTCAACCCTCTGCCCTCCTTGCTGCAGCGAGGTCCTGACGCGGAGGGCCAGCCTGCTGGCCGAAGCAGCCCTCCTGCGTCAGCAGAACTCGGAGCTGTACCTGCTGCTGGAGGAGTACGTCGGCTCGGGGGTGAGTGTGGCATCCTCCTCCCCTGCAGCCTTGGGGACACGCCACCACACGTGCCCGACACAGTGGTCCCAGATGCTTGGAGCCCGTCGCTGTCGGGCTCAGGGTGTTTCTCCCCGCAGGTGAACCACAAGCTGTTCTCCCCTCCCACGCAGTGGATGGACCTGGACATGTCCTACCCCAGGGGCGCGCGGTGAGTGCCCAGGGCCGGGACACGGCTTTTCTCTGTCCCCAGCTGAAGCTGTGCCCAGAGCCAGGGCTTCCTGGCAGGGATTAATAAACCCTTCCCAAACCTGGGCCGGGAGTGTGCGTGTGACCTGTGAGGAATGTCCCTCTCGCCTCTGGAGGTGGTGGGGAGCCACAGCCAAGCGTCCCCCCAATCCAGGGGACTCACAGGAAAACATTTCCCCACTTGTGCCCCAAAGCCTGAGTCCTCCCTTTCCTCCATGGACCTGAAGCCAGGCAGGAGCCTTCACCTCCCGCAGGTCAGCGTCCCCACCGTCCCTAGACATCCTGCCTTTGGCAGAGCCCACCCTTCTTTAACTGATCTTACACCTTATTCCACTTTTTTCTTTCCCAATGCTTTTTCTCCCCGCTGGGGCCCTCCCAAACGACCCTCACCCAATTACTTTTCCCTCATCAGTCCCGGTGCTGCTAAATCTGTACCTAAATTTTACATTTCCAAGGCACTATCAGCCCAAAGCGGTGCTGCTGGCAGCGTTGTCTCCAGGAGGGGCCACGTCCCATCCATGACTCCCTTCCACCCCTCTGCTTCGCACCAGTTCTATCTCATTCCCAGTACGGGATCCCTGGCCAGCTTTATCTTTGGCCTTGACTCCCCTGCCTAACGCTATGTTTCTCATACCAGAGCAGAATAACACCATTTTTTTTGCTCCCTGGGTATCTGTGCCCTTGAATAGTTTTCACTTTTCCCCCAGTCCCCATCAGGGGCTCTGGCCAGTTCCAGGCGTGGGCGATCCCATGGGACGGCTCGCTCCCAGTACCCCTGGGGTAGAGCGGGATCCACAGGGCAGAAATGGCAACAAAAAGGCCCAAGGTTGGGGGGATGGAAGGCAGGGAAAGGATTTGGGGCAGGGATGGGCAGGGGAGTGGCAGACACCCACTCGGCACATCTTGGCTCCGGGGTCCTGGGACCACCGAGGCGCCAGGTCCTGGAGTCAGGGGATGTTTGGAAACAGAGGAGCACCCAGCTCCTGTAATCACAGAGCAAGTGGGTGTCAGGGGTCCCAGCCCCGGGGCGGGGGGGGGGCGGGTAGGAGAGCCCTAAACGCCCCACCCCGCACTGGAGTCACTGTGGGGGGGTGTGTGTGACAGTCAAACTGGACGGTCACTGGGGGGGGGGGGGTGTCGCGACCCGGTGAAGATGGTCCCCCCCAGCAGCAGCAGGGGGGGTGAAATGCGGGGGTGGGGGGGACGGGACGGTTCGGGCCGGGAGAGGCTCGGAGAGGGGGCAGTGGGGCGGGGGGGGGCCGTGCCCGGGGGAGGGCCCTCCCCGGCGGCTGCAGCCCGCCCCGTCCCGCCCCGTCCCGCCCCGCCGGGTGCCCTCGCTGCCGCCAGCACCGGACGAGCCCCGGTACTGGGATGCCGCAGGCGCACGCCCACGCCCGAGCCCCCCTCCGCTCGTCGCGGCGGAGGGGCCACTGCAAGAGCTGCCTCTCGCCCTCGGCAAGGTAGGGACACCCTCCCACCCCCCCCAGCGGCGTGCACGGTACTGAGCACCCCCCCGCCATGCACGGGCACCGGGGGGCGCCGGGGTTCGGACACCGGGGCTACCCCGTGGGCTGGGGTCCGGGCACTGGAGTAGCCCTGGAGGTGGGGGGTCCGGTCCGGGAATCGGAGCATCCCCGTGAGTGGGAGTCCGGGGCTACCCCGGGGGCTGGGGGTCCGAGTCCGGGGTTACCCCGAAGGCTGGGTGTCCGGGGCTACCCGGGGGGTTGCGGGTCCGGGTCCGGGGCTACCCCGGAGGCTGGGGGTCCGGGCACCGGAGCAGCCCTGGAGCTGGGGGTTCCGGTCCGGGCACAGGAACAACATCGAGGTTGGGGCACCGGCGCTGCCCCGGGGCTGGGGGTCCGGCCATGGGAGCATCCCCGGGGCTGGAGGGCCGGGGCTGGGGGGCCAGGGCCGGGCACCGGGGCATTCCCAGGGCTGGGGGTCCGGGTCTGGGGCAGACCCTGGCGCTGGGGGTCCGGGTCCGGGGCTGCCCTGGGGGCTGGGAGTCCCGGTCGGGGCACCGGTGGGGTCTAGGGCCGGGGCAGACTCAGGATTGGGGGTCCAGCTCCTGCTACCGGGGGCGAGAACCGGGGGTCCCGGGCCGGGTGCCGGGGCTGCCCCGGGGGCTGGGGGTCCCGGTCGGGGCACCAAGCGGTGAAGATCCCGCTCCGGGAACCGGGGGAGAGCACCGGGGGTGAGGGGGGGTCCGAGCACCGGGGCGGCCCCGGGGCTGGGCTACGGGACCAGGGCGAGCCCCGAACAGCATGCGGTCGCCCCCGGGCCCTTTCCCGCGGCCCCGCCGGAGCCTGCCCGCCCTTGGCGGCTGCCAGTGGCCCGGGACGGTGTCACTCAGGCGGGTGGCTGCCCGGGGAGGGAGCTGCGGGGTGAGTCACAGGCAGGAAACCGATTGCATCAGGAACGGGGCTGTTTTTCCAAGCCGGGGCTCCTGGAAAGTCCCGCTCCCACCGTCCCTCCGTCCCCTCTCTCCCCAGTGACATGGAGAAGGAAGCCAGACCCTCAACCAGCACCTCGGTGGCCTCGTCCTCCACGGCCACCTTCAAGGAGGAACTGTTGTGTCCCATCTGCTACGAGCCTTTCCGTGAAGCCGTGACGCTTTGCTGCGGCCACAACTTCTGCAAGGGCTGCGTGAGCCGCTCCTGGGAGCATCGGCACCACGTGTGCCCCGTCTGCAAGGAGACCTCCTCCTTCGACGACCTCCGCGTCAACCACACCCTCAACAACCTGGTAGAGATGATCCTCAAGGAGGAAGGACAGTCGCAGGGCCGGGCGTCCGTCCTCTGCCCCCTGCATCAAGAAGAAGCCAAACTCTTCTGCCTGGAGGACAAGGAGCTGGCGTGCTTCGTCTGCCAGAGCTCCAAGCAGCACGAAGGGCACAAGATGCGGCTGGTGCAGGAGGTGGCGGCGGATTTCAGGGTGAGGGATGCTCCGGGAAGGGGCGGGGGAGGATCGATGGCACGGAGACGGACCCTGGCGTCTGGAGGGGTGCAGGCCGTGGCACAAATTTGCCAGCGCACGGCTTTGGCTCGTGCCCGGTGTGGTTGTGCCTGCTGGCGTGCCGGGATGAAAGGTGCCACGCTGCCGAGGGTGGGTCCCCCACGGGAGTGCCCCTGCCGCATCGCCGCCCCACGCTCTCCCTGCCTAATAATTACCCAGGGCCATCCCATCCCCTGGGGGCACGGCCCTTTGCCCCGCGGGAAAGGGGAGCGGGGTGATGCTCCCAGGGATTTGTCCCGGTCCCCGCCTTTCCTTGGCTCGTTCACCCTCCGCTGGGCTGGATTCGGCCGTGCTGGTTGTTGCAGCAACTGGTTATTGCAGCAGCGCCTCGGGGTTGGGAGCCTATTTGGGATGGGGATGGGGCGGTGGGGTGTTGCACAATTCCCCCAGCCGGGGAGGGATGCGGGATGGGGAGGTCGCCCTGAGCCCCAACGGGGCAGGACGGGGCCGTGGCTGCGCGGGGAGGAGGAAGAGGAGGAGACGGGCATCCCGCCAGCACCCGCCGCGTTTCCCGGCCTGACTCAGCCCGCAGGAAACCGGCCAGATTTCAAATGTGGCGGGGCGGCCACGGGGCTGCTGTTTCGCAAGGCTTGGCAGGCTGCCGGGGGCAGGCAGGGACTTGACAGCGCGGCCTTGGAAGGGCTTAAAAACGGAGGGGGAGGATTCGCCATGGAGCAAAGCTCCTCTCTGCCTTGCTGCTTCGAGCCACCGTGTCGGGGGTGGACGTGATGAGTCGGCGTGGAACTGACCCCGGAGCTCGGCCGCCAGAGGGGAAAGGGTGGATTGAGCAAGGATCCTGCTTAACCTCCTCCTCCTGGGTTTGGGGCTCTTGTCTTTCCGCACTGGGAACCCCGGGCGTAGGTTTGCGAGGGTGCTGAAGGCGTCTCCTCCCCGCAGGCCAAGCTGAAGTACATGGAGACCTCCCTGCGGGATAAGGTGAAGGACTTCTTGGCCGTGAATCGCTCCTACGAGTCCATTTCCAAACACAACCAGGTGCGTGGTAGCTCCTGGCGGGCGGGCAGGCAACGGGCCTGATCCTGACACACGTGTGGACATGTACGCACACGCGTGCACGCACCCCGGGCAGGAATGCGGCTGGGAATGGGGTGGAGCGCTGCACCCATCCTGAGCCGCTCCATCCCTGAGCGAGGAGGGATGCTGGAGGGGCGGAAAGGACTCGGATGGGGAATTGGGGACCAGAGGGATGGGGCTGGGGCTGCTGTGTCAGCATTGGTTTTGGGAGGGCAGCGTGGTCCCAGTGAGTTCCTGAGCTCTGGAGCTGGTCGGAGGGCTCCGGAGGAGCGTTTAGGGGGAGGATGGGGGGAGCCAAGGGGAGCTGGGGGCTCCGAAGGCCCCCATATGACGTCCCCATATGGGGCAGGTGGAAGAGGCACGGCTGGAGGAGCGGATCGGGAAGGAGTTTGAGAAGCTGCACGAGTTCCTGCGGGGCGAGGAGAAGGCGCTGCTGGCCCAGCTGAAGGAGGAGACGCGGCACAAGCGCGGCCTCATCGAGGGCAAGATGAGGCGGCTGGCGAAGGAGAGACAGGCCCTGCTCAACGAAGCCCTCCAGCTCCAGGCGGACCTCAAGGAGGACGACTACACCTTCCTCATGGTAGAGCCGCGCCGGGGTGCTGCCCCGTACCCTGCGGGGTGTCACCCTCGCTGTGGCACCCTCCTGCCCCTGCCGGGGTGCGAGCAGGGTGCTGGGTGATGCTTTGGGTGATTGCAAGCCCCTGTGACCCCCCCCTGTAAGTTGGGATCTGATGCCCGGTGTCTCCTTCTCTTTCAGAGCCACAAGAACCGCAAGCGCAGGTAAGTCCTGGTCCCCGATGCATCCCCTGCCCGGTGACGCTGGGGGCTCGGGGACACCCCCTCCATGGGGCTGAACAGGGTCTTCTGCGAGGTCTCTGCCCCAGATGGGTTCCTGTACCCCCGTGTCCCCTCTTGGTGCTCCAGCAGAAGATGGTGCAGGGGGTCCCCGAGGCCAGGCAGCACCCCTGCGTGCCTCCGGGCAGGATGGGGGGGACCATCCTGACACAGAGAAGCATTGCAGGTCCTGGGGAAAGCATTAAAACCCTGATGGTGGGGGGAATTTGGTGCTGGGACCCTCCTGGGGTGATTCACCACCTTCCTGGGGTGAGAGCAAGCTATGGGGAAAGCCCAAGAGGAGGTGTGGGGTGCTGGTGGGGAAGTCCCTGCCAAAACACAAGGTGCCAGGAGACCCAGCCCAGACCCTTCCTCCATCCTTGACCCATCTCCATCCTCTGCCCCTGCCCAAGGATCGCCTGCACGGCCGAGGAGCCCGAGGCTGTGCCCTCAGGGATGCTCCTCGATGTCGCCAAGTACCTGGGCTCGCTGCAGTACAACGTGTGGAAGAAGATGCTGGATACCATCACCGTAGGTGAGGTGCTGGGCTTGGGGGACACATGGGTCCTCCCCGAAGGGTGGTTGTCCCACGGCTGGTGGATGAGAAGCTCCACAGGAGCCGGCACCGTGCGCTGGCAGCCCAGAAACCCCCCGCAGCCTGGGCTGCATCCCCAGCAGCGTGGGCAGCAGGGCCAGGGGGGGATTCTGCCCCTCTGCTCCGCTCGGGGGAGACCCCCCTGCAGCGCTGCCTCCAGCCCTGGGGCCTCAGCACAGGAGAGACACGGAGCTGTTGGAGCGGGGCCAGAGGAGGCCCCGGAGATGCTGGGAGGGCTGGAGCCCCTCTGCTGGGAGGACGGGCTGAGAGAGCTGGGGGGGTTCAGCCTGGAGAAGAGAAGGCTCCGGGGAGACCTTCCAGCCCCTGCCAGTCCCTAAAGGAGGCCAAAAGGAATCACAGAATGGTTTGGGTTGGAAGGGACCTTACAGCTCATCTAGTTCCAAGCCCCTGCCCTGGGCAGGGACACCTCCCACTCGACCAGGTTGCTCCAAGCCCCGTCCAACCTGGCCTTGAAAGCTGGGGAGGGACTCTGGATCAGGCATTGGAGCCATGGGACAAGGGGGAATGGTTTTAAACTGGAAGAGGAGAGATTTAGATGAGATATTGCGAAGAAATTGTTTGGTGTGAGGGTGGTGAGCCCCTGGCCCAGGTTGCCCAGAGAAGCTGTGGCTGCCCCATCCCTGGAGGGGTTCAAGGCCAGGTTGGAGGGGGCTTGGAGCAACCTGGTGTGGTGGGAGGTGTCCCTGCCCAGGGCAGGGGGTGGCACTGGGTGGGCTTTGAGGTCCCTTCCCACCCAAACCATTCTGTGATTCTATGGCTAAAGCAGCCTTTGCATGGGGCAGCCCCAGGGGCGGTGGGTGCTGGAGAGCAGAGGAGCGTGGAGCAGCCATGCCCGCGGCTGATGGGCTTTGGGGAAGAGAACTGGAGAGCACAGAGGGTGCTCTGGGGCACTTGCACCCCAAAAGGGAAGCCCTGGAGGGTGCATTTCTCCATGGTGAGATGGGTTAGGGAGGGAGGGATGGATGGATGGATGGATGGATGGATGGATGGATGGATGGATGGATGGATGGATGGATGGATGGATGGATACCTCCAGGGCTCTGGTGCCCCCTGTAAGCTCATCCCTGCAGTGAGCCAGGCTCCTAACCTGTATGTCCCCACCACAGTCCCCTTCAGCTTCGACCCCAACTCCGCGGGGTGCTGGCTCTCAGTGTCTGAGGACCTCACCAGCATCACCAACGAGGGCTACAAGTCGCTGGTGGAGAACCCCGAGCGCTTCGCCTCGGCCCCCTGCGTCCTGGGCTCCCGCGGCTTCTCCACCGGCTTCCACACCTGGGAGGTGGACCTGGGCGGCATCACGAACTGGCGGGTGGGGGTGGCCCGGCCCTGCGGTGACACCCGCTGGAGCTTGCACCACGATGCTCGCTCCGGCTTCTGGTACATCTACCACTTGCCTGGGAAGGACGGCGAGACGTGCCAAGCATCCAACCCGGCGCGTTCGGAGGTGGTGGTGGGCGACCTGCGGCGGATCCGGGTGGAGCTGGACTGCAACGAAGGGGAGCTCTCCTTCTACGACGCCGACTCCCAGACCCACATCTACACCTTCCACGAGAAGTTCGGCGGCACCGTCTTCCCTTATTTTTACGTGGGGGCACGGCCGGAGGGCACACTGCCCAAAGTGCTCCGCATCTGTCCCCTCCGGGTCCGCGTCCATGAGGATGTCCCCGTCTAGTGGCTGCCATCTCCTGCTGCTGCTGCCTCTTGCCTGCATTTGGGGTTCTCCAGGTGCTTTTTCAACTTTCCTTCGGGGGGGAAAAAAAAAAAGGAGGGGGGGGGGGAAAGGGGAAGGGAAAAAAGTATGTATGTATGTATTGCTTTGGGTTTTTTTAATCATTAATAAACATTCTGCTGTTCTCGTACAGCTCCGCACTTCTCTGCCTGAATCGCCCCGGCTCCTTTCCTGCCCCTTTCCCTCGTGGATCAAAACCGAGATGGTCTCAGGGAGATGCCGGGAGAGGCTGGAAATAGTAAATTAAATCATGTGGGGGCTTTTCCAAGCTTGTACAAGCGTCGCAGCTTGCAGGGCTCCAGGTCTCCCTGCGGTGGGTAAAGCAGGGGATGGTGGCTTTTGCCCGCAGACCTTGGGGTCGGTGAAGCCCCGCGTGGCCTGATAGATGCAGACAGGAGCATGCGTTTCCCCTCGGCAAGGAAAACCATGGAGGGGGACATCCTTGGGAGTAACAACCCCTCTCCTCCAACCCTTCTCCCTGCGGCTTTTACCCCTCTGAGGGGCTTTTCCGTAAATCCCCATCTCCGGGACCCGGGTGGTGACGTGCGGTTGGTGTTTGGAGGAGGAGGCTCGGAGGTGGGATGAGGGGAGAAAAAAAAAACCCCACCCTCTGCCACCCGGGCTGGGTTTGGCCCCATAATAACCTGCCAAAAAGGCTTTTTCCTCCATCCTGGTGAGTGCTGGGGGTTGAGAGGTGACGGCCTGGGGACAGGGAGGGTGCCCGGTGGGTCACGCTGCCCGGCCAGGACCTCGGTGGCGGGATGCTGCTATCAGCGGCCGGTTTCCATGGTTTCTTGTCATCTGCATAGGATGCTCCTTAGGAATGAGAGCTGGTGGCGGAAAAACAAAAGGGAGCTGATGGAGGCGTGCGGTGCGGGGGCGACCCCGGGGGTCCTCCGCCTCCCTTACGTGGGCTGACGTTATCTATTTCCAGCCGAGCAATCCCCGGATAGGGGGAAAGGAGGAACATCGGCCCGAGCATCCCATCTCCCTCCCTGCCCCGCGTCCCGACGCTGCCCATCGCCTCCCAAAAAGCTGGCTGCGCCTGGAAATTTGGGCATCACGCAGCCAATCGAGGCACAATTAAAGCGTTATTTGGGAATAACAAAAAGCCGGCGAAGCTCTTTGAGTCGCCAGGGCTGGAGCAGGATGAGGAATTTCTCTTTGCCAGGCCCGAAGGGAGCGTTTCCCTCCCGCGGCTGCCAGAGCAGGTGCCTGGCGTAAAAACGGCGATAAAGGGTGAAATGAGGCATCGCTTCAGATGGCGAAACTGAAGCGTTTTGACTTTTTTTTTTTCTGAAGCGTTTCGTGAAAAATTGCTTTGCAGGAAGCAATATGAATTAACGAACCGATCGGCTCCCAAAGCCTCCGCGTTTTTGGGGGTTTTTTTAGTGTAATAAATGGTACCTGCGTCTTCCCCTGAGCTCGATTCCGTTCCCACAGGGGCAGAGAACTGGCTTTAACTGGGGAGTTAAACCCTGCAGCCATGGGTGGTGTCTCCCCGGGACTGAACGTTTGCTCACGCATCCGACATTGGAGCACAGATTTGGGGAAACCTCCGGTAAGGAACAGGCGGGTTTTCCCTGGGACCCTCCTCCGCAGCCATCGCATCCTGAGATCCCACCTGGGAACACGCTGGGTACCGGCAGGAGCTTTTCCTGGCTCAAACCTTCCTCCTCGCAGCAATTAGAAGGATCTCATTAACGATTATTATTATTATTGGTAGCAGTAGCATTATTTTAGCATGGTTTTTGGCCGCTCCTGGGGAGGATGGGGAGCGACAGCATCCAGGATGCTCGGGATCCCCATCCCCATCCATCCTGGAACCACTGGTCCACGGGTGGGAGTGGGGTGGGAGGGGGGAAGGGGGCGTGAATCCAAGCGGGGGAGGGCTGGGGGCTGCTGCAATGAACCTCCCCCCCACCCCATCAGGCTGTACTGAACCCCCCCCCCCTCCGCATCTACCCCCCCCGCGATTTATAGGGACGGGCGATATTTCGGAGGAGCAGGCGGCTCTCCCATTGGCTGGCAGCCCGGCGATGATGTCATTTCTGCCCAATCAGGGGGAGGACAGCACCTTTTCACCGCCTCCCCCCCCCCCCCCCCTCGCCCCGGCCCTCCCTCGCCCCGGGTACCAGCCAGCGCCGGGGCACGGCGCATCCCGGAGGGATGGGGGCAAAGTGGGGGAGCTCCCCCCCGACAAAGGAGGTTTCCCGGGGGGTGTGGAGCCCTCGGGCAGCCGGGGGAGATGCGGGGTCCTGGGGACACATCCTGCACCGGGTCCCCAGCGCTGGGGCAACCGGGGGGATGCGGGGTCCTGGGGATGGATCCTGCACCCGGGTCCCCAGGGGTGGATCCTGCACCCGGGTCCCCAGCCCTCGGACAGCCGGGGGTGATGCGGGGTCCTGGAGACACATCCCGCACCCAGGTCCCTAGCGCTGGGGCAGCCCTGGGGGATGCGGGGTCGTGGGGACACATCCTGCACCAGGTCCCCAGCCCTCGGGCGGCCCGGGGGATATGGGGTCTTGGGGATGGGTCCTGCACCGGGTCCCCAGCCCTTTGGCAGCCCTGGGGGATGCAGTGTCCTGAGGATGGATCCTCCACCCGGGTCCCCAGCCCTCAGGCAGCCGGGGGGATGCAGGGTAGTGGGGACACATCCTGCACCCAGGTCCCCAGCCCTTTGGCAGCCCTGGGGGATACAGGGTCTTAGGATGGATCCTGCACCGGGTCCCCAGCCCTCAGGCAGCCCCGGGGCAGATGTGGGGTCATGGGCAGAGATTCTGCACCGGGTCCTCAGCCCTCGGGCAGCCTGGGTGGGATGCGGGGTCCTGGGGATTGATCCTGCACCGGGTCCACAGCCCTCGGGCAACCAGGGGGATGTGGGGTCTTGGGGATGGGTCCTGCACTGGGTTCCCAGCCCTTTGGCAGCCCTGGGGGATGTGGGGTCCTGGGGATGGATCCTGCACCTGGGTCCCCAGTCCTCGGGCAGCCGGGGGGATGTGGGGTCCTGGGGATGGATCCTGCACCGGGTCCCCAGACCTCGGGCAAACTGGGGCATGCAGGGTCCTGGGGACACATCCTGCACCGGGTCCCCAGGCTGGGACAGGCAGGTTGGGGCTAAGCCCGTGCCCTGGCAGTGATGGCCAGGATCTACTCCAGCTCTTCCCAGGGCCAGGAATCCTCCAGAAGACCCAATCCTGTGGGTCTTCTTCCTTGAAGGATCTGGGGATGCTGAACCTCTCGGGGGAGGTTGGAGTTGTCCTGGGAGAGGAATCCAGGGAGGGGGATGCAGAGCCCACCTCCAGCCCTGCAACCCCCCCACCCCAAGCATGGTTGAAGGGTGGGAAAGGGCTTGGGGGGGGGACATCATGTACCCTCACCCCATCCTCAGGGTCTCCCTTGGGTGCCGTGTCCCTCCCAGGACTCAGGGACCCTCCGGCATGGCTGTCCTTGTGCTCCAGCCCCATGGACCACAGGCTGCAGATGGGTCCCATGGCGAAAGGTCCCCCCCATCTCTCCCACCCCCCGGCCTGTGCTGGGAAGGGTTTGGATGCTGGTACTGGGAATCAGAGCAAGTTTCCCGAAGCCAGCAGGCTGCAGCCATGGGAGGAGGCAAACTCTTCACCTCCCACGGCCTCCTCTCGCCGCAGGGTGACCCAGCTGGAACAGGGGGTGACATCGCCTGTGTGACACATCCCAGGGAGACTCAATGGCACAAGGTTTCCCTCCGAGAGCATCCTCTGACGCTGGGGCTCTTTCCCCCCTGCCCTCAGCATCAGCCTGGCTCCATGGCCAGCCTCTCCCCGAGCCACCTCCTGCCGTGTCCCACCCTGGAGCTGGGGACAGCCCCACGCCAGGCTGACACCCTGGGGACGGGTGGTGGCCCGTGGCAGCCCGCAGTCCCCACCACCCTGGGGAGACCCAAATCTCCTTGGCCTCCTTTTTCCTGTGCCTCCTTTACTTTAGAGCAGCACGTGCTGCCGGAGCAGAGCGGTCCCCGGGAGACTCTGCGGGATGGAGGGTGACAGTCCTTAGGGGATGGTGGCCACCAAGAGTCCCCACAGCCACAGCCTCACACAGGGCCCCCAAATGCTGGTCCTGTGGAGCTGGGGGACAAGGAGGCACCTTCAGACGTGACCCCCCCAGGGCTTCCAGCATCTCCCCCAGCTCCAGCGACCGCAGCCAGCCGTGCAGGTAGCCTGTGGCCACCAACGCAGCGGGGCAGGAGGGGTTTGTGCCCTGAACCAGGACCCGTGGGGACCTCAAAGGAGCATTTGAGCAGAGCCCCCTGCACCCCCCGCCGTGGGGGTGTCACACATCCTGGTGCCAGCCATGGCGGGGACCGTCCCGCGGCCACGTGGGTCCCCACAGTGGCTCTTTGTCCCCCACTTGGCTGCTGTGCCTTGACTCTTTCGTCCCCTTGGTCTCAGGGCTGCGCTCTGTCCCCTCTGCACCCCCTCGCGTGTCCCATGGGCACCCTACCCATGGCACCCACGTCTGCATGGGCACCCTGCCGAGCCGGGGGGGGCTCCTGCGGGGAGCTCACTCATCACCCCACCATCAGAGGATCCTTCGGGAGGGACGCCTTGCCCCGTTGAGTTCCACCGGGATGTGTCACAGACGCCCCACCACGAGCTGCGGTGTCACCCAGACGCTGTCACCCCCCCCCTCCACCCCCGTTTCCAGCTGGGTCACTCTGTCCTTCCCCGTGTCCTGAGGCCACAGGCTTTGCAAAGCCACCCTAGATTCGTTTTCCAGGGCAGGGGGGGAACCACCTCCCCCAAAACCGCCCTGATGCTCGTGGCATAACAGTGGGGACCGGTTCCTAAATATACCCACACGGTTCCCTGGAGGTGCCGGGCTCGTGCTCGCCGTCAGACGGAGCCGTCGGCGATAAATAGGCCGGGACGAAGCGGATCTGGGGGAAGGAGAGTCGTTTTTTTTGGGAAGGACACAACCCTGAGAGATGTCCTGGCTCTGGCGGGACTCCCCGGGGACCCCCCCCCTCGCCCCGGCATCGCACCAGAATAGTTTCGGGATCTGGGACTCGGCCTCTCCGAGGTCCCGTTGCCCGGTTTGGAGGAGGAAAACGGGTCCTCACGTGGCTTCGGGGCTGGGAACAGGTCACGCCAGGCTTGGGACGCATCCCGGGAGGATGGAGAAGGCACCCCATTGCTCCCCAGTTCGGAGAGGACACCCCACATCCCGCGTGGGGTCCAGGGGAGCGGAGCAGGGAGGGGTTGTCCCCTTTGGAGCTGCCATCAGGGCTCCATTAAACCCTCCCGGTCCCATTCTTTGTCATTTTGTCCCTCTCCAGCTTTGTCCTGCTCCAGCAGAAAGCCGGAGCTTCCCTTCCACTATGTGCTCAGCCCTTTCACCCCATCATCTCCACCCCAGAACCCCCCAAAAACCACTTTTTTCGGCCGAATGCGGCCCCTCACCCTCCCCCGACTTTCATAATTTTTTTTTCCTCCCTTTTTTTAATGTGGGGTTTGGTTTTTTTTTTTTTTTATCCCTCCCCTGGGATTTTATTATAAAAAAAAAATTATTAAAAAAAATTAGAAATATCATTTTTAATTCTTAAGTTTTTTCTCCCCCCCCCGGGGTTTTTGTTTTTTTTTTAATTTTGTTTTTTTATTTTTTTTTTTTTAATTTTTTGTTTTTTTTTTTTTTAAATTCTTTTTTTTCGGGCCCAGCCCCGAAAATAGCTGCTGGGCGTGATGTCACCGGGCTGGTCCCCGGTTCGCACAGTCCCCCGGCCAATCAGGGGCGGCGGCGGTGCTGCGCCAATCGCCGGCCGGGAAGGTGATGTCATTTGGGGGGGGGGGGGGGGGCGAGGGGAGGGGAGGGTGGGAGGGAGGCGCTGGGAGCCCCCCCCCTCCCCCGCCTGGGATGCTCCGCGCAGACCCCCGCGCCCCGCGTTAAATGAGCCCGGAGAGCGCGGAGAAGCAGCCCGAGGTCCGGCGGTGGGGTGAGTGTCGTGATGGGGGGGCGGAATTTTGCTTAATATGTGTGTGTTGGGTTGGCGGGGGGGGGGGGGAGTGTTTTTTGCTTTAAAAGTTTTTGGGGAGGGGTTGCTTTTGCGTGTGTGGGGGGAGGAGGATTTTTTTCCAGGGGGTCCCTGGATGTCGCTCTCTGGCCGCGACCCCCCTCTTTGTGTCCCCCCCACACCCCACCACATCCCTCCAGCATCCTCGCCCCCCCCCCCCCCCCCCCCCCCCCCCCCCAGCTCGGGGCAACCCCCAGCCCACCCCTGTGCTCTCACCCCTTTTTGGGGTGGTGCCCCCCCCCGCTCCATTGCCACCCACCCGAGAAGGAACGGACCCTCCCGGCGGGGCGTTTGCCATCAGCCTGGGGGTCTTTTTCCCCCCCCACCCCCGTCTCGACAACCGAGACAACCCCCCCCCCTCCCCCTTTTACCTCCGCACCCCTCATCCTGCCATGCCACGGAGGGGGTGGGGGGGCGTGGGTCGCCCCCCGCTGCGGGGATGCGGGGATGGAGCTCCGCATCCTCCTCCTCGCCCCCTGCATCGCCGGGGGACGCGCACCACCAGCATCCTCGGGACCCCCGGGGTGGGGGGGAGTGGGGGGGCGTCGCCACCCCTGGACACCCCCCTCCCCCTAAAATGGGATGGGGAGCCCCCCAACCCCACCCGGGAGGGCAGGACCAGGCTGAATTATTGATGGTGGCAGGATGCTGGCGGAGGTGACCTGCTCTCAGCAGGCGCTGAAATATTTATTCCGTGGGGGGGGGGGGCGGAAAAACGAGGGGGAGGGAGGGAGGAGGCGGCTGCCATCCTGCCTTTCCCCCGGAGATGGAGCGGGGCGGAGCGCGGGGGGGGCGAAGCATCCATCGCTTGCCAAAGCTTCAAGGGAGGGAGCCCCCTCCGCCCCTCCATCCCCTCCCTCCATCGCTGGGGGCTTCTTCCAGGGAAGGGGATGGGAGATGAGGGGGCGGGGGGGCACCGCCTCGGTGGGGGTGTGAAAGGGGGTCCCAGCCCTTTGGAGTGGGATCGGGCCCCCTCCCTGCCACGTGCGCCTCGCTGGGAGCGGGATCGCTCCCGCAGCCTCCCCGCCCTGGGGGTCTGAGACAGGTTTTCAGCCTGAGGTGGGGGGGGACACGACAGGTTTTCAGCCTCGGGAGGGGGGGGGACAGGTTTTTCAGGCTGGGGATGACAGGTTTAACCCGGGGGTGACAGCCCCCAAAGAGCCCCAACCACACCCCGCTCCCCTTGGGCTGGGCGTGCTGGTTTTGGGGTGGGGGGGGGTGGGGGGCAGCGGGGCTGGGAGGCAGAGAGAGAAGGGGCTCAGCATGGTGTGTGGGGGGGTCCTCTTGGAGGAGCCTCTAAACACCTTGACCAGCATCTTCATCCAGCGAGGAGGAGTGGGGCTGGCGGCCAACCTGCCCCCCCCCCTCAGCCAGTGGCACCCCCCGGAATGGACCCACCCCATCCTCCTCCCCCTTTGGGGTCTGTTGGGGGGGTGTCTTTGCACAGACCTCATCCTCCTCCCCTTTTTGGGTCTGACGTGGTGGGGGGGGGGGGGGTGCCTCTGCACGGACCCCATCCTCCTCCCCCTTTGGGGTCTGTTGGGGGGGGGTCTCTGCACGGACCCCATCCTCCTCCCCATTTTGGGTCTGACTGGGGGGTGTCTCAGGACGGACCCCATCCTCCTCCCCTTTTCGGGTCTGACGGGGGGGTGTCTCTGGACGGACCCCATCCTCCTCCCCATTTCGGTTCTGTTGGGGGGGGTCTCTGCACAGAGCCCATCCACCTCCCCATTTTGAGTCTGATGGGGGGGGGTGTCTCTGCACAGACCCCATCCTCCTCCCCTTTTCGGGTCTGACGGGGCGGGGGGAGAGAATCTCTGCATGGACTCCATCCTCCTCACCTTTTTGGGTCTGTTGGGGGGGGGTCTCTGCACAGACCCCATCCTCCTCCCCCTTTGGGGTCTGATGGGGGGCGGGAGAGAATCTCTGCATGGACCCCATCCTCCTCCCCATTTGGGGTCTGTTGGGGGGGGTGTCTCTGCATGGACCCCATCCTCCTCCCCTTTTCGGGTCTGTTGGGGGGGGGGTCTCTGCACAGACCCCATCCTCCTCCCCATTTGGGGTCTGATGGGGGGCGGGAGAGAATCTCTGCACGGACCCCATCCTCCTCCCTTTTTCGGGTCTGTTGGGGGGGTGTCTTTGCACAGACCTCATCCTCCTCCCCTTTTTGGGTCTGAGGGGGGGGGGGGGTGCCTCTGCATGGACCCCATCCTCCTCCCCGTTTGGGGTCTGATGGGGTGGGATCTCTGCATGGACCCCATCCTCCTCCCCCTTTGGGGTCTGTTGGAGGGGGGGGTCTCTGCATGGACCCCATCCTCCTCCCCCTTTGGGGTCTGTTGGAGGGGGGGGTCTCTGCATGGACCCCATCCTCCTCCCCTTTTCGGGTCTGTTGGGGGGGGTGTCTCTGCATGGACACCATCCTCCTCCCCATTTGGGGTCTGATGGGGGCGGGGTCTCTGCACAGACCCCATCCTCCTCCCCTTTTCGGGTCTGATGTGGGGGGGGATCTCTGCATTTCACAGCCCCACACACACCCCAGCCAGGGCAGGAACACCTGGAAGAAAGGTTTCCGTAGCATGAAATGCATCCAGGTCCCCGCCGCGAGCCCAGGGAAAATGAGGAATTGGGGTGATGATGGGAGGAGCGGGGAGGGATGGGGATGGCAAAGGCTTTGGCTGCCTGCGTGCCGGGCTGTCACAGCTCCGGGCACAGCCTCGTGTGGGGACACGAGCCACCGGAGCATCCCCACACACCTCCCCCCTTGGCACCTCACTTGGCAGGAGCCACCTGGAGCAAACTCCAGGGGAAAGCCCTGGGGGGGGCGGGGGGGGGGGGTACAACCCTGGGAACCGCCAAATCCGAGCAGCCCCCACTCTGGGCATTGCCTAGAAAAGGGGGAGCGGAGCATCTCCGGGGTGGTGCCTCCATCACCCTGTCCCCATTTTGTCCCCATTTTGTCCCCATTCCCCCCCCCCCACCCCGGCAGCTGCGGGCAGGTTATTTGAGTGATCCCCATGTCCGATCCCGGCAGGATGGGGGACGAGGGGTTGGGATTTCTCAGGATTCCCCAGTTCCAGCTGGGCCGGGGTGTGTTGCGGCTGCAGGAGCTGGCAGTGCCCTGGGATGCCCATGGCAGGGGGGTTGTCCCTTCCCAGGTTTTAAGGATTTAAGGGTCCTTATTTTAAAAATGGATTACTTTTTTTTTTACCATTAGAAACAAAAGCCATGAATAATTCCAAAACCCAAATTCAGCCCCGACTTTGGCACAGCCGGGAAGGGCATTTCCACCAGGAAACCCCCTTTGGTGGCACCGACACCCCGTTTGTGTCCCCGGAAACCCTGGGAAAGGGGGGCAGCCCTGGATCACCCGGGGTTTCATGAGGCTCTGGGTGTTGCCGCCCCAATGCCAGGTCCTGCGCTTGTCCTGGGGCTCTGCACCCCGGGGATGGGTGGGGGTCCCGGGATGTCCCCACGCCTGACCCACAGCCACAAAGAACCCCGGAGAGGGTCCCGGTGGGGTGTGGGAGAAGGTCCCGGTGCGTCAGCCCCTCTGTGCGTGGTCTGGCAAGCGGCGAGCTGAGGACTGGCGCTCTCTAGACACGAGCTGTGTGTGTGTGTCCCCCCATCACACCAGTGTGTCCCCTCCCCATCACACCAGTGTCTCCCCCCCCCCCCTCCATCACACCAGTGTGTGCCCATCTCAGCATACCAGCATGTGCCCATCACACCACACCACTGTGTCCCCATCCCGACAGCACGTTCCCATCCCGTCGCACCACATCTGTGTGCCCATCGCACTGGTGTGTCCCTCACACCAGTGTGTCCCCATCCATCCCGTCACACCACGTCTCTGTGCCCATCACACCGGTGTGTCCCTCACACCAGTGTGTCCCCATCCCAACAGCACCTCCCCATCACATCACACCAGTGTGTGCCCATCACACCACACCAGTGTGTGTCCAACCCAACAGCATGTCCCCATCACATCACACCAGCGTGTGCCCATCGCACCAGTGCATCCCTCCTCACGCCACACCAGCGTGTTCCCACCTCACCAGTGCACGCCCATCACACCACACCACTGTGTCCCCAACCCGACAGCACGTTCCCATCCCGTCACACCACATCTGTGTGCCCATCACACCGGTGTGTCCCTCACACCACACCAGCGTGTGCCCAACCCAACAGCACGTCCCCATCACATCACACCAGCATGTGCCCATCACACTGGTGTGTCCCTCACACCACACCAGTGTGTGCCCAACCCAACAGCACGTCCCCATCACATCACACCACGTCTGTGTGTCCCTCACACCACACCAGCGTGTGCCCAACCCAACAGCATGTCCTCATCACATCTGTGTGCCCATCACACCGGTGTGTCCCTCACACCAGTGTGTCCTCATCCCAACAACACCTTCCCATCACACCACACCAGTGCGTGCTCAACCCAACAGCACATCCCCATCACATCACACCACACCAGCGTGTGCCCAACCCAACAGCATGTCCTCATCACGTCTGTGTGCACATCACACCGGTGTGTCCCTCACACTAGTGTGTGCCCAACCCAACAGCACGTCCCCATCGCATCACACCAGATCACAGCCCACCACAGCAACCCCAACGTGTTCCCAAGGCCATGTGTGGGCAGATGTCCCACTGCCTGCAGGGGACAGGCAGGGTCAGGGGATGTCCCCAACCCCTGGGAGACCCCACGGTGGGCAGACATGGGTGGGCAGGGCTAGGAGATGTCCCCAACCTCTGGGACACCCCACACTGAACCTGTCTCTCTCTCTCTTTCCCCCAGGAACGCTCTTGCTGCAGGTGCCCAAGGATCTCCACGCCATGACTCTGGCTGGTACGACACCATCGCGGGGCCGCGCGTGGGGACAGGGGGACAGGACGGCTCACCCATCCCCATGAACCCAACCCTGGCACCTACCCCATGCTGGGGCACCCCTAGTTTGAGTGGGGCCCCATCCAAACCCCACCAGGGATGGCCCTACCCCGTGCTAACCCCTGCCCTGGGACGCTCACAGCAGCCCAGTGGTGACAGGGAAGGGCTCCTGCGTGTGGTGAACCCACCAGGACAGACATGACCCATGTGGCCACGAGTAAAACACCCCCACACCCCCCTCCATGTCTCAGTTTCCCCTTTGCATGGCTTGCTTCCCCCACCCAGATCACCCTGTTTGCAATATCTGGGCAAACTTTGGTACCAGCCACCGCCCCCGTCCCAGCCCTTCCCTGGCAGGTAGCAGCCCCTGCCCTGGACACCTGGCAGGACATCCCCCCCTACCCCTCTGACCCGTCCCACCATCTCTTCCCAGCTTACAAAGAGAAGATGAAGGAGCTGCCTCTTGTCTCCCTCTTTTGCTCCTGTTTCCTCTCGGACCCCCTGAACAAGCCGGCGTACACGTATGAAGGTAGGAGCCTGCCGCCCACCCATGGACGAAGGATGCGTGGATGGTGGGGGATGCAGACTCCCCCCCACCTTGGCACAAGCATCCCCTCCCTCCACCACGGCTCCGCTGCACGAAGCGCCGGGCGTGGGCTCGGTATTTTTAGGCAGATGGCGCCGGGTGATTCAGCCTGATTCATGTCGGCGGGTCCAGAGGCGACAGCGGCGATGGAGGGGGATGCCCAGCCTTGGGGGGCTCCTCCCGGCCAGCTGCGGGGGGATCTGGTCTTCATGGTTCCATTTCCAGTCCTGAATGTTGGCTGAATGTTGCCCTCCTTGCTCGCTTCTCCCTCGAGGGGATGCCCAGCCCCTCAGCTTGCCCAAATATTCCCAGCTCAGCCCCCTCCATGGGTGTCTTGAAGTCCCTATCCCAACCCATGACGTTGGGGCTGAACCACAGGGGTGCATTCGGGGTCTGTGGGGATTTGGGTGGAACCCATGGAGATTGGGGAAGGTGGCGGCACATTGAGGGGGCTGCGGGACCCCAGGATGGTTTCCCGATGGGGTGGGATGCACCCGTGCCGGCGGTCAGCCCGTGCCCCTCTCCCAGCAGACACGGTAGACCTCACTTGGTGTGTCATCTCCGACATGGAAGTCATCGAGCTCAACAAGCGGACCTCGGGGCAGTCCTTTGAGGTCATCCTGAAGCCCCCGTCATTTGATGGCATCCCCGAGTTCAACGCCTCCCTGCCCCGGCGGCGCGACCCATCCCTGGAAGAGATCCAGAAGAAGCTGGAGGCAGCAGAGGAGAGGAGGAAGGTAGGTCCAGCAACTCGTGCGTGGTACTGCAGCAGGGGGACATGCCATGGGGACACGCCACCTTGCTCTTGGGGTGCTCAGCAAGGTGCACCCACCTTTGGGGACGTTGCTGAGTTTGGAGGGGATGGTTTTGGCCAGGAGGGTAAGGAACCCGTGGTCCACATGGCCATCGTGTCTGCTTTGCCCACGCAGTACCAAGAGGCTGAGCTGCTGAAGCATCTGGCGGAGAAGCGGGAGCACGAGCGGGAGGTCATCCAGAAGGCCATCGAGGAGAACAACAACTTCATCAAAATGGCCAAAGAGAAGCTGGCACAGAAGATGGAGTCCAACAAGGAGAACCGCGAGGCCCATTTAGCGGCCATGCTGGAGCGCTTGCAAGAGAAGGTGAGAGCGTGGTGGGGACGGAGGGGGGGATGTGCTGGGACACCGGTCCAGGAGGGTGTCACAGGACACCTGGGCACCCTGCATGGCTCTTGGGGTGGCATTTCCCCTTGGGGACACCACCAAAGGGGGGACTCCCTCTTCCCCTCCCACCATACAGCGATATCCAAACACAACGTCCCACCTGGGGTGGGGGGTCCTGACCGGGGACCCACAGAGCCTGACGTGTCCGTAGGCTCACGAGCGGTTGGTGGGTGGAGAGCTGGGACCCGTATCTTCTCCGCAGACATGCAAAGCCTTTGCTTTCCCCATGTCCCACCCTAATGGCCTTGACCCACCGCTGGCAATTTTTCCACCTCCCGGGTGGTAGATCTTCCCCTTGTCCCTTCCCCAGAGGCCATGGAGCCGTCAGCTCCCCGGCAGAGCTGGAGGGGTCCGTGCTGCCATTCTAGGAGATGCTTCCACCCTGCCAGCCTGTGCAGACCTCTTCTCTCTCCCCGAAGCAGGTCTGTTCCCAACCTCAGCACGGAAGGTCCCACCCTCACCACCTCCAGCTCCCTCCAAAACATCCCTTCTGCAAGGAGCTCGCCCAGTGCCCTTCTCCAAACGCCTCAGCTAGCCTTGGGTCAGAGGCAGAGAGCACGAGATAATGAAGGACAATCCGAGCTAACCCCATCTCCTTGGGGCTCCCGGTCCATCCCGTCTGGTTGACGTCTACCTCCTAGCTAGAGGGCGAGGACAATGTGTCCCTGAGTGCCTCCACAGTCCTTAAAACACCCCAGAGGGGAGGAGAGGACGCTGTTGACCCATCGGTGGTGTCCCTCCGGGGATGAACCTCGCAAAACGCCCTCGTGCCTTCGAACCCCTCCGAAGCCGCTGGCCCGCCCGTGGGGACCCCGAAGTCCGTCCAGCTAACGCGTGTCCCCCCCTCCTCCTTCCCTCCTACTCCCCCCCCCACCTCCCTCCCACAGGACAAACACGCGGAAGAAGTGAGGAAAAACAAGGAGCTCAAGGAAGAAGCCTCCAGGTAAAGAGGCGATGGTTGGACTGACAGCTCCGGGGAGGTGGCGGAGGCTGCCGCAGCGCAAGGTCGGATGGTGGAAGGGTGGACGTTCCTCTGCTTTCTTTGTTCGTGAATGTAAAGAGTTGACAAGTGAAGCCATCCTATTCATTTCGGGGAGGGTGGGGAGGGAGGAGAAAGGAGGGAGGGTGGGCGGGAGGGTGCCGGCTTTGGGATGCCCACCTCCTTGGTGGGTCTCATGAGCTGCCCGTCAACCAGGTCCGGAGGAGACAGCTGAGGGCTGGCGAAGCGGCGGAGGTGCCCCCCTGGGGAAAAGCTGGGGGGGGGGATGACAGAGCGGGTGGGGAGGGAAGAAGCGGGGGGGAATGTGCGTCGTGTGTGACTTTAATTTGGTGCTGGGCAGGCAGGGCGGGCAGGTGGGCATCCCTCCAGCTTCCTTCTTCTCCTCCATCCCACCCCATCAATGGGCAGCAGCATCTCTTGGTGTCCCTCCCTGCCTTTTTCCTGCCTGGACTAAGGGCCTCTTGCCCAAACTGGGCGTTATTTGCCCATAGACCTTACAGAACCACTTTGGGGAAGGGGGAGAAGAGACATCCCCCCCCCACTGGAGGTGGTCAGAGTGTGAGGCTCACTTGCTCCAAAGGCTTTATCCAGCTGCAGGAGACGCCCATGATCCTTTTCAAGGGTGAAGTTAAAAAAACCCGTGACTTCCCAAAGAGTTGCTTTTTTTTTTTTTGTAAGACCCTCCTGAGAATCATCTTTGTGGGAACTCTTGGATGAAATCCTTTTTCCTGCTGTCGAGCAGCTGGAAAGGCCACAGCTTTTAGAGGTGGTCATTTGAAAAGGGAGATCACCCCCATGGAGAGCAAGAGCAGGAGAGGAAACCAGGGCAAGGCTGTGGAAACCATGAGGGAAGGGATGGGGAAGAACAAAAGGGAAAGAGGAGCTGGGGGAGCCCAGGCTGGAGAGCCAGAGGTGGGATGGAGATGCCTCTCTGGAGAGCAGGAGAAGACAGCGGCCATAGGGAACTCCTGGGGATGCTGATGGCACCTCCTGGTGACACCAGTGTGGTTTGGGACCCCACCAACACCTTCTCCCACCCCATAACCAGCCCAGGAGGTGCTTTGCGGGAGCTGCTGTGCAATCCCCTGGGTGATCTTTGCCTCCAAGAAGGGTGAGCGAAGCAGAGAGGTCGCAGTGAGATCCTTCCCAGTGGGAGGTGGAAATTCTGCTTCCCGCCAGGGGTGTGGGTATGTCCCCTCCTCTCCCAGTTACCAGCAGGCAGTGGTCCCAGTGCCGCGATGCCCTGGCACCTCACCAGCCTCCAGCCCTGATGCTAACAGAGGGTTGGATCTCCACTTATGGCCAGATGAGGCTTCCCAAAAACTGGTTTGGGTCTGGAGGGAACCATGTTTCTTCTTGTGCCGCAAGATGCTCGCCTGGACCCCAGAGGCCTGGGGGGGACCACCCAGGGCAGGGGGGGCAGGGGGGAGCATGGAAGAGGGCGGCGGGCGCAGGAGACAGAGGGGGCTGTTCTAGCTGTGGCACGAGCTGTCCTTTTTTTGTACACAACGGTTGTAAATAAACTGCCTTGGCATTTCTTTTGTTTTCTCATGATCTGTGCAGTGTCTTGTGTGCGGCTTTTTTTTTTTTTTGGGGGGGGGGGGTGTCAGGTGGGCGCATCCCAGTGTCGCTTACACTGGGAAGGGGAAAGGGACTGGGGGGTGAAATAAGGGTGGGAGGCAGCACGTGCATCAGGGGGACGGGTCTGTTTTACCCCCATGCCCCAAACAACCCCAGCCTGGTGGGACCTCAGCAGGTTTGGGCTCCTTTGGCCCTCCAGCGTTATCGGCCCCGTGCACCCCTGGGGCATGCAGAGGTGATGCTCTCCCACCCCACACCCAGAGCAGGGAGCTGGAGCCAAATTTCGGCCACGTGCTGGGAGATGAGGAGTTGGCCGCCATGGGGAGGAAGCACGGAGGTAGACGGACACATGCCAAGGTCTACGCTGAGGCCAGATGACCCATTGGTCTATGCACGGAGTAGACAAAAGAAAAATGTCGTGTCTTCAGTGCCAGGAGAGGAGCCAGGTGGGTTCTTCTTCTCCAGCCCTATGGAGAAAGTAGTACCAATCCCTCTCCCATCTCTGCCCAGCCTTGAGAGAGGTGATGGCACCAAAATTTAGCACCAGCCTCCCAGAGAGGCCAAGTGTCCATTCCTCCTGGGCCAAGGAGGTCCTCTCTGACCTGATCCTCTCCGATCTGGGCTAAGGAGGTTCTCCCTGACCCTGAGAAGCCTTGGAAGATGGGCATCCAACCAAGGAGCTGGTGGTCCCATGGGTGTGGGATTCAGTGCCAACATTAAGACAAATCCCAGGAGGGGATTCAAACCTCCCTGTGAACACAGGAGCCGTGCTCAGGGGTTCCCATCACGCTCAGGTGCAACAGTAAAGTGTCCACATCAAAAGGGACCGTGCAAAAAAAGGACATGGAGTCAGCGTTGAGGTGGCAGAGTCCACCATGGTCATACAAACCGGTGGGACGTGAGTTAGCAACCCCCAGAAGCCACGTGGGAGAGGACCTGGGGAGACCAGAAGAGCTTGTTCCACCCAAGAAGGGAGGAGAAGCCACAGGGTCAAGAAGGCAAGGTGCATAGATCTGGTACAGATGACAGCAACAGGAGTCTCGAGGCTGACCATCAGCAGACTTGTAGGAGCTGGGTAAACCTACAGCAAATAAAATACCGCTCTGTTAGGTATATCATATTTGAATAAACAAAGAATAATGAAATATACTCTTCTGCCATAGGACTCTGTGCCGTAGCCCACAACAGCATCTGTGTTAGTGGGCATGAAGGGATGTAGGAGTCAAGACACAATGGAAAGGGGCACCCAAGCTGGGCTGAGGGTGAAGAAAACAGGGAGAGACTAAAAGACCTTCCTCCAAAGAGCCTTTAAAAGCACCCAGAAGCTCTGAGGAGGGTGGCAGAGAAACGGGGAGCAAAGCCAGAAGAGCACAGCTCTCCCCGGGGAAAAGCCAGTGGGTGGCGGGGAGGAAAATGGGGCCCCAGGGTAAGAAGATGATGACGGGGACACATCTGATGGCACCAACACGGTCAGGAGGTGGCTGTTTGGAGGAGGCCATCCGAAGAGGATCAGGGTGAGTCAAAACCAGGCAAACTGCGATGCAGGTGGTGTCAGGACGCACAATCCTAAAAACTCCCAACTCTCTCCAGGCACCTGGAGCAGAAACCCACCCCACCCATAACCACCTGCATCTCAGATCATCCTGCTCCATGGTCCGAATCCCAGTGAACATGGTCAATGCTCCAGCAAGGCTTCAGAGGCTCATTTTTCTCCCGTTGCTGTCAGGGGGAGAGATGATGATGGCTTAGGCTAAAGAGAGGTGACCCACCTCAGATAATCCCCTCCCTAAACTGATCAAGTTTTAATCTTTTCCATAATTTTCGGCATTGTGATTTAGAATAGCTAATGCTTAACCTCCCTGTTCTTCTCCCTCTCTGGCTCTTTCTCTCCATCCCCAAGGTGTCTGAAGATCCAGCTCTCTGGCCATGGACATCTCACTAAGGATTATTTAATGACCATCGCTCCAGGAGCCCTTTGCTGCATTTCCTCCAGTCTCAGTTCAGATGCCTTTCCCAGCCATGGGACTGGAGACCCGTGGGCACCTCAATACGAGAGAGATCTCGAGGTGCTGGAGCGAGGGCAGAGGAGGGCAACGGAGCTGGGGAAGGGCCTGGAGAATAAATCTGATGAGGAGCCATTGAAGGAGCTGGGACTGTTTAGTGTGAGGAAGAGGAGGCTGAGGGGAGACCTCATCACTCGCTACAACTAATTGAAAGGACATTGTAGAGAGGTTGGTGCTGGTCTCTTCTCCCAGGTAATTGGTGATAGAACAAGAGGGAATGGCTTCAAGCTGCAGCAGGGGAGGTTTAGGCTGGACATTAGGAAAAAGTTCTTCCCAGAGAGAGTGGTCAGACACGGGAATAGGCTGCCCAGGGAGGTGGTGGAGTCACCATCCCTGAGTGTGTTTAAGAGTCGTGTAGATGTGGTGTTGGGGGATGTGGTGTAGGGGAGAACTTTGTAGAGTGGGGCTGATGGTTGGACTCGATGATCCCAAGGGTCTCTTCCAACCTAAATGATTCTGTGATTCTATAAAGCTTCTCCACCTCCAACAACGTCACAACGTGTCCTGATTATCACACGGATAGAAATACTTGCATTGACCCAACATGTCAGATGGAAACTGTCCTTGGACCTTTCCTCTTTCTTTGGTAGCTGTGAGCCAAAACAACGCCAGGTCACGTAGCTGTTCCCCCAGCGAGACACACGCAGAGCCAGGCCGCTGCTCCACAGCAGGAACGGTGCGTGTCCGTGAGGCTCTGTCAAGACGATTTCCAACCCCCCACATCACTTTGGACAGCACTATAATGGGGTCAGCCAAATTAACGAGGCCGGGGGGGGGTCAGTCTGAGTGTGAAGGGGAAGGGAGGAAGAAGGAGCCAGGCTCGCAGTCGGGGAGCCCTGCCCTGGGGAGAGTCGGACACGCTGTCCTCCCCCAGCGCAGCGTACGGGGTTGTTTGATGGGCTGTAACGAGTTTCTTGCTTAGCCACGCTGCTGTGTCCTGCCCAAAGCCTGGTACCCAGCAGATGCATGGACCAGGACCATCACCTATCCTCAGGGAAAGCCAGCAGAGTTGTGAGCCCCACACCGGGGGAGAGGCAGGGGAGGTGTCCCCCTGTCTATAAGCTATGGGGCACGAGCACCAGGAGCCCAGGCTTAGCCTTCCCTTTTCTGTCTCAGAGCCGCTTTTGCAGACACAGGTCCCACTTCTCTTCCCTCCGTCCTGGGAGGAACTCAGGCACCCTCTGGCTGGATTGGGGGCTTGCAGTGATGAGACTCAGGCTGCTCTTAGCCTTACCGGGGTACCAAATACCTACATCTCACCACGCAGAGCCATTCGAGATGCTGCCAGGGTCTCCCACCTGCTTCCCAAGGGCCCTGTGTCCCGTGGGTCCCATGTCACCCCTGCCCATCCCATGTGTTATGGGCCTCTGATAGCCCACGAGTCTCAAATGGCAGAAGACACCCACACCTGGGTGAGGGGTTAGAGCTCAGAGCCTCCCACCTAGGCATCCTGCACCAAACACCGGTGAGTAGGTGATGGAGGCCAGATCCTTGCCTACCTGGTGGGATCCTCTCCTGAAGCACCATCCCTCAAACACAGCCAGAACATACAAGAGGAAAGCAAAAATCAAAGGTCTGGTGCCTTCAAGGAACCTTCCAAGGAGATATTTCGTGGCTGAGATCTGGACAGACCTCTTGCCCATGATCCCAGCTGTCCTGTTTGAAAAGCCAGATGCAATCCCATCCCTAAATCCCAGCCCAAGCAAGACCTGTGCTATGAGTTGCACCTCCTGAACGTCAGAGGATGCCTGGGTGTCCTTCAGAGCAGACAGGACAGATGCTGCTCCGTTGCTGACCTTCACATGGGGAAACAAGTGCCCGTCACTGTGAAGCGGCACGTAACAGATCAAAGCACCTACAGAAGCAGCATCTTGGAAGTGCCTCCAAGGTGAATCTTCCTGCCACCAACCCCCTGATGGGCTCCGGGTGCTTTTCCTGGCTCGTGCATCACTGACACTGTGCAGGGACAGTTCTGCTGTTTGATGTCCTTCCTCCAGTCCATACCCTCGTGCTGGTGTCTCAGAAATCACAAATTTGGGCAAGGTACCAGCCATTCATTCATGGGAAGCTGGCACTGGTGAGCATCGGGCAGCATAACTCGCTGGGGCTTCTGCGGGGGACTAAGGGATGCTGTGTGAACCCCAAAAACAGTATGAAAACCACATTATTCTGTCTGTTCCTCCAGCGTGCAGACTATCTGTGCGTGAGAAGCTGTTGGGGCAAGGTGGAGGAGTCACATCTGAGGCAGGACAATTGTGTACCAGGCACTCCGCACGTGTCCAGTATGAACTCCATAACTGTAAGGGAGTTTTGGGGTGCAGGGTCTTGCAAAACCACCTGTACTCAGGCAACCATATCAGTAATGCCATAGAAGGCCAAGATTGCCTCCATAATGACGTGAGATATAACAAATTTGAGTGTGGATGCAGCCGAATTGGGACCAATAAGGACAAAAAAAAAGTAACTAGGGGAAGATTGGGCTGAGAAAAAGAGGTGCTAAGGCAGAAATAGAAAAAAAAAAAAAGAGGAATGAGTTAAGGAACACAGGAGGATGGGATCTGTTGGTGGTCGGAGGATGGATGCCTACAGATGGTGGTGATGTTGACCTGTGGACCCAACCACACAGGATGCCCTTGGATAATTTGCTGGATTCTTCATCAGGGCTATGTCCAAAAGACTTAGTGCAAGAGAGTAAAAAGGGAGACACTTGCACCCTGGTGTGAAGAGCTATGAGGAGGGAAGGATGGTAAAACTAATTCGGCCTGTGATCCATGAGATTTAAGAGTGATACCTTTATCGTTGTGTTTAATAATGCTCAGAATCAGATCGTAGATTAATAATGATAATGTGATCATTAATTAATTAGGTTGCTGCTTATTCAAGTGAATTATTAGTCTCTTAGTAGGGTATTGCTTAACCAGGGGGCATCATGGCCTCTTGAACGCCTGCAGTCCAAAGAGAGAAGGTCGGATCCCGAAGGAATGGTGTTATATCTGAGATACACGTGCCACGAGGCAAGAAAGCTCTCCTCCCACCACTGGTGGTGCCCAGATGTTCATGGCAAGCGATGGTACAACAGTGGCATAGACCAGGCCATTGCAATGCCCAAACACCACCCGATATGTTTTGGAAACACCACCCGATATGTTTTGGGAACACCACCCAAGGCAGACTCCCAAGGCAAACCTAGCAGGGGGAAAGACAAACGACGCTGTTTTATAATCTTGGGAATATTAGTTTGTAGGATGCTTGGAAGGCAACTTCTCTGCTTGATTTGCCCATGAAAAATGAGCATTCCAAGGCAAAATGTACGTTCAGAACCGTGTAAAAGCTACAGAAACCACCAAGGAGCCAGCAGAGCATCAAGCAGGAAACAAGTCGTTGGGAGGAAGGGTGCTTTGTCTCCAACGCCTCTGCCTTTCCCCTTCGCTGAACCCTCTTTGAACTCATCTGCGTGCATGAAACAGGAAAAAGGTAATCTAATTAAATATTCATCACCAAACACAATGAGGGCTGAGGCCAAGTCCCAGCCTCCATCTCCTGATCCTGGGAGGAGGCAAAGCCAGGGAAAAAGGAGGGTCTCTCGCTGCAGCTACGAATGGAAAATGAAAAGACAGCAACAACAATTTTTCTTTATCCAGAGTAAGGCAGTAAAAAAAAGACTGAAAATCACCAAGTCTGATCATTCCTGCAGGCCACTTTCAGGGTGGATAGAAAACCCATCCAAAGTTCTTTGCCAGAGAAAGGACAGAAAGGTGAAAATGGAACAGAAAATGGAAAACCTTCTGCATTTTTTATTTCGAAATCTTTTCATTTGGAGTATTGTTATGGCAGCTAGCTGTGTCCACGTGTGTAACACAGTCCCTGCCAGAGAAGGCGAGGGCCGCTGCAGACCTTCCTCCTCATTTGCCCATGACACCATCCCTAGGCGGTGCACGCTGGCTCTCCTGGCTTTCATCGGGGACATCTCAGCACCTTGGAACCACCCTGGCACATCCCTGGGGTGGTGGACCTGCAGACGCAGTGATGTAAATGGAGTAACTCTCCTGAGATTGGAGAGATGCTCATCGTACGGCACAAGAACTGGTCCATCACATCCCACGTGGAAAACTCATACAGGGTTGCTGGTTCTTTGCTTCCCTCTAAAATACCGTTGGGTTGGCAGCCAGAGCACTCAACGTCTTCATTCAACGTAAGGTCCAGCCTCAGCATGTGGCCGATTCCCATCACCCAGTCAACTCCATTAAGTGTCAAGCCTTGGGGATGCTCAAACCCGCCAAGGACCGCAGCTCCCCAGTGAACCAGCAAGCCACACGCTTGTCTTAGCAAAGCCCTTCTCAGAAATCACCTCCATTTGTTTTAGGAGAGCTTTCACCACCCAAACACTTGTTGAAGGTCTTGACACCTCTGCTGTTGGTTCAATTCTCACAAAAGCAAACAGGCAGCATGGTGGCTCGGCCCCTCTGGGATCTCCAGCATCAGTTTTTGCTCACAGCAAGCTATTTCCAGCCCTCTCTTCTCAACGTTCCTTGTGAGGTGAAATGAAGATCATCCCAGGCTCCTTCACGGGGAGAGGTGGGGCCGGAAAGTGCGTGGTCGAATCATCATGACCACCTTCCTCAGGGAGTAGTAGTCTGTGTCCTTCCACGAGTACCACACGATACCGTCCGGCCCCAGGACCTTGCGGTTTTTAATGGAGTATCGGCCGCCCTGTGGTGCAGAGAAAGAAGGATGGTCAGGCATGGGAAGCGCATGGAAGCCTCATCCAGATGGGAGCATCGGAAAACTGATTGCTCTGAAACAAAGAGCTTAATGAGGATGGAGTGAAAGGAGCACGTAAAGCCCAACTTTTTTCAAGTGGTCCCAATGGATCTGGCATCCATCCATCTCAGGCTGTGTGAGTCACCCGTACCACAAGTTTCCACCATGAAGTCCCAAACCCCAGCGTGCAGAGGGGTCTCAGTCACAGAATCACAGAGTGGTAGGCATTGGAAGGGACCTCTGGAGATCATCCTGTCCAGCCCCCGGCCAGAGCAGGGTCACCCAGAACAGGTGGCACAGGAACGCGTCCAGGCGGGGTTGGAATGTCTCCAGAGACAGAGACTCCCCCACCTCTCTGGGCAGTCTGTGCCAGGGCTCTGCCACCCTCACAACAAGGAAGTTCCTCCTCATGTTGAGATGGAACTTCCTATGTTCAAATTTGTGCAATACTCATGTCTGGCCCATGGCACTGGAAAGACCGGACTGCCTTGGTGCCCAGCACTCATTTTGTTCCCTCCCTGGAGAGCAGAAGCTGGTCAAGCCAGGAAGGACTGCTGTGATGTGAGGACCAACAGCCTCTTCCCAGCCCTGGACCTCACGTGCTAACATCTGCACCTTCATCCCTCCATCTTTCCTTGTAGTACGCCCTGTTGAGGTTGGAGAAAAAGCACTGGTTGGAGAAAAAGCACCTTACACCCTCATCCCTCCACCTCACCTTGTAGTACACCCCGTTGAGGTTGGAGAAGAAGCACTGGTGGTACCACCAGCCTCCGTGGGAAATCTCGGCGCAGATGTTCCCCGAGTCGGGTGTGCTGAAGCTCCTCTTGTTGTGGTACCAGGCAAAGGAATCCTCCACCGTCCCGCTGAACCCATCCACGTGCAGGCGGTAATAGTTTGCCTCGTCCTCAATGCTGCAAGCAACAAAGGTGGGACCGTTTAATGGGGAATGCTTGGGTCTCCTTTCCAACCTGGGTACTGCATTCCTGGTGTGGACACCTAACAATCATCGAGCTGCTCTGGCCAGCCTCCCTGCTATGATTCATCACCTCCAGAAGCAGAAGATGTTCTATTTTTCCCTTCTGTGGGATGTGCATGATTTTGTCATGACTCAGGGCACTTGTTATAGGACGGAACTGGGCAGACCAGACCATGACTCTAAAACCACAATAAAGGACGGACCGCGGCAGCTTTGGCAAGGCAATCCCTCTAATTACACAGCACTGCCTCCTCTCCACGTAACAAGCATCCCGTTCTTCACCTTGACTGAGCTAATTAGTAATCTGCCCGTGGGCTAGCAAAGGGTGAAGGTCATTGCCATTGCACATGACATCTGGTGAGAAAAGTTGGGGTGACCATTCAGAGCACACATTTGCTGGCAGAGGATGTTCCACAGCACATTCAGGCAATGGGATTTTATTTTTTTTTCCCCAGTAGTTTCAGCATTTTTGGTGTCTACTCAAAGCCCTCGAGATTCAAGTGTCCATAAGGTGCCATGCTCCCTTGGACATCCTCCCGTGGTGGATTACTCCATGGTCACCACAAGCATTTCCAGTAGAGACAGAGAAGGAGTGCATCTGTGACAGTCTGGACAGACTTGGTCATCCCTGATTAAGAAAGGATGTGGTATGGATAAATAAAACACCAGGAAGGTGACTACAGACACTAAAGGACGTTACATCAGGCCCAGCAAGTAAAAGCCATGGGTAAAAATCAAAACACGACTCTAAACCAGGGAGATGCTGGAGGACCTACCCAACAAAGCCACGGGGTTCAAAACCCTGTTTTTAACATAGAGCTCAATAATTTTTGGAGAAAAAATACCCCTAAGCAGCTGGGGACTGTCCGTTGGGTCCTACAACCTGGGGTTGTGGATGTTGGCCATGGCTGAATGACGCTGCACATTTGTTAGCTCACACCCAGGCTTCAACCTGGAGCAAAAATTGGTGGTCAAATCCAGGTGGGGAAGAAAGGATAGACAACTTGGGCCCAGTCTGAAGAGCCATCTAGACAAAGTCACCCTGACCACAGTGGGGTTCCCATGCCTGAAGGTCTTCTGGCATTGAACCAGCTACGTCTATGAGAACCAGGGAAGGCCATCCCACTTTCTACCTGAAGACCTGGTAGAAGGCATGCTTGTGTTTGTTGTTCCAGTCCTCCAGGTCGATGCGCAGAGAGTAGTCCCCTTGGCTCGTCATCTTGTGGATGTTCTCATTGCCCAGCCAGAATTCACCGTTGAGGTCCCCAAAACCCTCCTTGTACTCATTCCAAGTTCGGTTGAAGTCAACTGAGCCATCCTGACGCCTCTGGATGACTGTCCAGCCCCCACCTGCCAGGAGAGAGATGACATAAAATGGGAGTCTCCAGGGAGTGTCCAAGGGTCCCAGACAGACCCCTTGCTGGTGTCACCTCTGAGGATCCACCTACAGCTCAGCAAGGTGTCTCTTTGTCATGTGCCCTCCCACCAATTGGCAAAATACAGTGTTGGTTGCTGCATGGGGATAAAACATCACTTTTATCAAACTCAAGCATCGCTTGAGCCCATCATAGCTCAAGGAAAAAGTCTCCCACCTCTCCCATGTTGGTTCGTGATGGTGTTCCCCCGTTGGCTGTCAGACGGTCATTCCAGACCTTAAGGTGGTTTTAAATGAGAGATGGTAGTTTTTGGGAGGCTTATGTTTTGGGACTGGAACCAACTAGAGATCCTGGAGTTTGGAGATTAATATGTGCTGTTCCTGCAGCACCACAGAGGCACACGAGCTCTCCCAGTATTGTCTCACTGTCTCCATCTGCTCTCCCATCTGTCCAAGTCCCTCTCTCACTTCATTCCAATACTGTAAGCTTGGGGTGGGAAGGGGACAGGGGACTTGGGCCATCTTTTTATTTGCTGTTTGTACAGGCTGTTACTCTACAGTGTCCAAGATTGTGTTGATGGTCATGCAAATAATAGTAACGACATAACAGAGACCACGTTGTCTGAACAGCCTGTTTCTTAATGAGCGCGTGCATCCCAAAGCTGCAATCACCTGTAGATCCTCCAATAGGCAACATACCTACATGTGGGGAGTTGAACCCCTTCCTCCAGCATGGGACGTGTGGATGTGACACATCCATCCGGGCTGGAGTAGATCCACAGGGCAAAGTACTAACAATCCACCACCCCATTTCCCTGACGATTTCCATTATTCTTCCAAAACACGTGTTGCAAATTAATTTTGTTAGTAAGTTTGTGCCTCGGGATGACGGTAGTGTGGTCCGTACAGATATTTGGACAGCAAGGGTGTGGGGAGGTCACCTACTCCCTCATTTACACTCCAAAATACCTGTGGGAGAGGATCGACCTCCCACCTCCTCAATTCTGCACAGCTACAATTAGCGGCTGCCCCCTCAACTTCCCAGAGATGCTCCAGACACCCCTCAGTGACCAGCTGCTACTCCAGAAGAGCTTCTGCTTCCCTCAGCCCTGTGTCATATCCACTAGTGCATTGCGAATATCTTGGATGCATGAGGACACCTCCAAGAGCACTAAACGCCTGTATTTAGGCAACTGAATCCCAGCCATAATGTCTGGTTTGAACTGTTCATCCAAACCCCTTCTACAGCCAGCAGAGAGGATGAGTCCTCTGTCCCTGGAGAAGAGTCCCTCTGGAGATGCTGCTCTCACTGACGATAAAGTAGCCTTAGAATAACTCAGATATAAGATACAACCCTCAGGTTAGACAAATCCCACCCAAAGCTCTGCTGGAAGGTGACGTAGGCGCCTCCTGCAGTACCTTCGGTGTCCATCTCACACAGCACTTCGATGGGCATCCCACCGACCGAGGGCATGATGCTGTAGACCCCGGACCGCCGGAGCCCGTTGTAGTAGACGGAAGCACAATCGATGGGGCAGTTCCTGGCATGTTTCACCTCTGAGCGAGAGAGCAGAGAGACACGGTGGTTAGTGCACAGGGTGGAGGAAGGGGCACGCAACCAAAACCAGCACACTTTACGTGCAATAATAATGCAGAGTCGGACAAATAATCCTAGATTCAGGGCTGCTTCTGAAGCTGAAAACCTCTGTAGCACACCGGCTTCATACCTGAGTGTGGTGGGCTTATTAGTGATAAGGTTCATTAGCGCAGATCTGCACTTAAGGATGTTGTGGCTGGGGAAAAGTCTTCAGTTCAACTGGTTTTTTAATGGCAACACAGAAATCACAGAATCACAGAACGGTTTGGGTGGGAAGGGACCTTAGAGATCATCCAGTCCCAACCCCCTGCCCTGGGCAGGGACATCTCCCACCAGACCAGGTTGCTCCAAGCCCCGTCCAACCTGGCCTTGAACCCCTCCAGGGATGGGGCAGCCACAGCTTCTCTGGGCATCCTGGGCCAGGGGCTCACCCCCCTCACACCAAAGAATTTCTTCCCAATATCTCATCTCAACCTCCCCTCTTGCAGTTTGAAGCCATCCCCCCTTGTCCTGTCACTACATGCCCTTGTAAAGAGTCCCTCTCCAGCATTCTTGTAGGTCGCCTTCAGACACTGGAAGGGGCTATAAAGTCTCCCCAGAGCCTTCTCCAGGCTGAACAACGATACATTTTGCCAGGCTCACAGCAAAAAGGTCCTATCCATTGATAAAGAACAGGTGGCTTCTCCAGCAATGGTTGGTGCAGATAATAGCAGAAGGTTTCTCTTCTCCCGAACTGCTTCTGTGGGTTTTGTCTTACAACAAAAGGGCATCAAAGTCATTCTGGAGAACCTAAAGACATTTTTAACTGGGATATGTCAGGTGGGATTTGTTTCACCTGGCACCAGCCATCCATACTTCAGGCAGGTGGTCTCAGCTAGTCCTCAGAGGCTTCTCCAGAGGGCAGTTCATCCTGGTTTTACATGGGAGACCAGAGAAGAGCCACTATCCTTGTCTCCCTCTGTCACCTACCAAAGGGGCTGAGCTGAGTTGTCCGCACAGAGCTGCACGGTGACATCTGAGATGCCCTGGGACATTCTGTCTGGCTTTCAGCTTTCAACAGTCCCATGTAGGCCCTCTCGTGTATCTGCCAGTCTTATATGGATGTCTCAGATGCTCTGGAGTATTTCAGGTGGCGCTAGACATCAGCTGAACTGAGACACTAGCCATAGCAGTGGAAAGAGCATGTTGAGTTGCCCTTGGTCCATGTGCTGTTTGCCTCGTTATCTTAAATATCCAGCTCACGGGGGGACACACGTGTAGACACCCAACATGAAGCATCCTCATCTGTGAGCTGAGCCTCCCTGGTGGGATGAATCCCATCCTCAGAAAGAAAGGCACAAAGGTCATACAGTTGGTTCCCCTTCCTTTTACACACACAGCTAGGCCAGCCTGCAGCACAGCGTGGCCTGGATACCAGACTGGGATCACTGGGAGAGCCGGGAGCCTGAGGGAGGGCAGGGAGCATGCATGGGAGATGGCCTTCCCATGAGGCACACAGAAAGGACAGAATCATAGAATCATAGAATCATAGGGTTGGAAGGGCCCTCTGGAGATCATCCTGTCCAACCCCCTGCCACACCAGGGTCACCCAGAGCAGGTGGCACAGGAACGCGTCCAGGCGGGGTTGGAATGTCTCCAGAGACGGAGACTCCACCACCTCTCTGGGCAGCCTGTGCCAGGGCTCTGCCACCCTCACAGCAAAGAAGTTCCTCCTCATGTTTAGGTGGAACTTCCCATGGTCAAGTTTGTGCCTGTTACCTCTTGTCCTGTCCCCGGGCACCACTGAGAAGAGCCTGGCCCCATCCTCCTGACACCCACCCTTTAAGTATTTATAAGTGTTGATAAGGTCCCCCCTCAGCCGTCTTTTTTCCAGACTGAAGAGACCCAAATCCCTCAGCCTTTCCTCATCAGAGAGGTGTTCCAGTCCCCTCATCACCTTGGTGGCCCTTTGCTGTCCCCTCTCCAGCAGTTCCCTGTCCTTCTGGAACCGGGGAGCCCAGAACTGGACCCAGTGCTCCAGCTGTGGCCTCCCCAGGGCAGAGCAGAGGGGGAGGATGACCTCCCTCCACCTGCTGGCCACACTCTTCTTGATGCCCCCCAGGATGCCATTGGCCTTCTTGGCCATGAGGGCACATTGCTGGCTCATGGTCACCCTGTTGTCCCCCAGGACTCCCAGGTCTCTTTCCACAGAGCTGCTCTCCAGCAGGTCAGCCCCAACCTGTCCTTGTGCATGGGGTTATGAGAGGATGAGACCACGGGACTGGCAGACGATGCAAGCTCCTTGTGGATGGGAATGTAAATCCCGGGGGGAATGATGGATGAAGAGCTGCGACATCCCAGGCCACCAGCTGGAGAGCATGGCGGCTGGGAGGTCCCACGCAGGCTGCAGGCTGGGGACATCCTCTGAGGATGCCATGGCAGGGGGTTGGAACTAGATGATCTCCAAATGATCATCTTTAAGATGATCTTTAAGACCCAAACCGCTCTGTGATTCTATAACCCGCCTCGCGAGAGGCTGTAAGGGCGAAGCACCCCCGCCCAGCCTGCCCCAGCACCTCCCCATCACCTGGATGGTGCATCTCCTCCTGCAGCCGCATCTCGGCGGGGCCGAGGCAGGTGGGGTTGCGCCAGGCCCAGTCGGTCAGCACGGAGATGTTGTTTATCTGCGCCTGCATGTCGTAGAGCAGCGTGGCCTGGATGTGCTGCAGGGTGCTGGCCTCGCTGTACCGATGCTCCAGGTCCTGCACCCGTTGGGCCAAGCTGTGGTTGCGGCCGGCCGCCTCCTCGTGCTGCGGGCAGGGAGAAAGGTGGGATGGGGGGGATGCCTGGAGATAGGCGCGGAGTCGGGGGCATGGACCCAAGACCCCCATGGATGAGAGCAAGAGGGCAGAGGAGCATTCGCTGCACGCACCAACAGATACCAAGGACCCCAAGGATGGTGCCTACAACCTCAGCCTTCACCCTCCAGCCCCATCCCAGCCACCAGCCCACCATGGGAGCCACGGGCACCTTGATATTGCCAGGTTCTGGGGGAGGCAGGGCACGCACAGGCAAGCCGAGGGCTGCAAGAGCAGGGCAAGAATACAGGATTCCTCTCCAAACACCTCCCAGTCTGCAACCCATTGCAACATGGATGTGGCCTATACCATTTTTAGCAACCAGGGTTGGAGTTTCCTTACAAAACGCCGTCCAATCTCCCCTTGAACCATATAATGTTTTCACAAGGAGCTCCACAGCTTATCTACGCATTGTGTGATGAGCCACCTCCTGCTTTTTTTGGGCAACAGCCGGTGTCCTGATAACAGGAACGATGGCATCCATGTCTGATACAGGACTCAAGCTCCTTTCATGACCCTTTTTCTGCATGTTTTTAGGACAACCAGTCTCTGATCTTGTGTAAAGCTGGCTGGAGATGCCCACAGCTCGTACCAGGAGATGGACACCCTAAGCCCCACCAGTGTGCACCGAACATGCCCCAGATGCAGTCAGTGCAGACGCGCTCGCCTCTCTTGTTCAGTGCTCCCTGTCCATTAGGTGGCAGAGCAAGCCTTGAGCAGCACCTCCAAAATCCCACAGCAGCCTGGGAACCCCCCCTTTCTCCCCTGGGCAATGCAACAGCTCTACACCAAGGTCTCCAATCCCTCCCGAGAGTCCATCAGTCCCAGGCCCCCATCCGCTCTGGAGGGATGCTGGTTCTCCATCAGCACTGCCCTTCTTTGTCCCCTGATCGGGACATCTCTTCCTCCGTCACCCGCTCGGGCTCAAAAGCCACTCCAAGACCCTGAAAATGCTGCATGGTGCCATCAACACACCTGAGGGATGGGATGCCATCCCGAGGGACCTGGGCAGGCTGGAAAAGTGGGTCCCTGTAAACCTCATGGGGTTCAACCAGGCCAAGTGCAAGGGCCTGCACGTGGGTCCGAGCAATCCTGAGCACAAATCCAGGCAGGAGGAGAATGGATGGACAACAGCCCTGAGGAGAAGGGCTTGGGGGTGTTGGTGGATGAGAAGCTCCACAGGAGCCGGCACCGTGCACTGGCAGCCCAGAAACCCCCCGCAGCCTGGGCTGCATCCCCAGCAGCGTGGGCAGCAGGGCCAGGGGGGGATTCTGCCCCTCTGCTCCGCTCGGGGGAGACCCCCCTGCAGTGCTGCCTCCAGCTCTGGGGCCTCAGCACAGGAGAGACACGGAGCTGTTGGAGCGGGGCCAGAGGAGGCCCCGGAGATGCCGGGAGGGCTGGAGCCCCTCTGCTGGGAGGACGGGCTGAGAGAGCTGGGGGGGTTCAGCCTGGAGAAGAGAAGGCTCCGGGGAGACCTTCCAGCCCCTGCCAGTCCCTCAAGGGGCTCCAGGAAAGCTGGGGAGGGACTCTGGATCAGGGAGGGGAGCCGTGGGACGAGGGGGAAGGGTTTTACAGTGCAAGAGGGGAGATTGAGATGAGATATTGTGAAGAAATTCTTTGGTGTGAGGGGGGTGAGCCCCTGGCCCAGGTTGCCCAGAGAAGCTGTGGCTGCCCCATCCCTGGAGGGGTTCAAGGCCAGGTTGGCCGGGGCTTGGAGCAGCCTGGTCTGGTGGGAGGTGTCCCTGCCCAGGGCAGAGGGGTTTGAAGTAGTTCATCTTTAAGTTCCCTTCCAACTCAAACCATTCCATCATTCTATAAAAATAAATGAGCTTACTTTCTCACCTCCCTGTCCTCAGCATCAGGGGCAAATCTGGATTTCTCAGGTGTCCATGCAAGCATGTGGCTTACTAAATATCCCTGGGGACACAGAGATCCGGCACTTGACTCATCACTACCTGCAAAACTGCAGTGGTGCTGCTGAGAGTCAGGGGTGTCCTTCAGCTGGAAAGGGTTCGCTTGCCCAGAGGATATTTTCTTCCCTTCCAGCTGCTCCCAGGACCCGGTTCACCCCTCGCTCCCCATTCCTGCCAGGACAGGCCTTGGCTTGCTGTTCCCAGGAGATGGCATCACCACTGCTGGGTTATTGTAGCAGTAACTAATGTTTTTATGATATCCTTCCCAACGCTGCTTGAGCAGTGCCTGCGTGATCTTGCTAAAAGCCCATCAAGCCTCTATCCCAAAATCCAGAGCCGCTGGATAGGCAGGGGCAGCAAAGTGGGAACGACGGCGTGCGACGGCACAGTGCTTTCCTGCTCAGGATGGCAATGTCTCCGGCTCTCCCATAAATCAGCCGTCCCCCCGACCTGCTCTGCGAGCTGTGACTGATACCGGCTTCTTCCAGCTCCCTTCACCCACGCAGCAGCTCTCCCGGTAAACCCCGTGCCGCCTTCTCCCAGACAGTCCCCTCCTCCACGCTTGATACCTGGAGTTTTTTCCTGCTGATGATTAAAAACGGCCCAGCCCGACCACCGCGACGGTGCCCTGCTGCTGCTCCCACCCCCGCATCCCCCTGCTCCGCCGGGAAAGGGGGATGCAGTTTTTGCCCAGCGGGATCCTGCTCTCTGCATTCCCCAGCCACGGAAAAGCAACAGGACTAGAAATGGAGAGGGAGAGATGGGCGAGGGGGTTGTTTTTTGCTCCCTAAATTACAGCGGGAGGAGGGAAGCATGGCAGTGATGGGGTCAACCCGCCTGACCCAAGCTGGGGGTCCCCGTCAGGCGGAGAGGAGCTGTGACCTGGAAGAGCATGTGGCTCTCACCCAGCTGAGAAAGGGATGCTGAGCTCAGAGAGACGTCTCCGCTCGGGCAGACAAGCCCACGCCGAGCTCCCGGAGAAATAAGTGACGGCAAACCCCGGGGAGACCAACCAGCAGCAGCCGGCAGCTGATTTATGAAGGCGGATTAAGGGAGCAACAGCTCCTCGGTGGGAGGAAGGGAGGTGGAGGAGACCTCCCCAGCGGGGAATTCAGCAGGGCGACTCCTGGGAGATGCGAGGGGACGCGGGAGGAAAGTGGTTTTCCTGGCTGGGCACAGGCGTTGGGAAGTGGCCAGACCAACGCAGTGGGAAAACTCCTGAGGGGAAAGTGCCGAAGCCGGCGGGGAGCGGAGGAGAAGCGGCTCCGCAGCCGTGGCTGCCCCTGGTTTCCTCCGTTCAGCCGTAATTCCCCGCGCACCGCTCGGCTTCGCTTCTCGCTTTTCCCCTCTGCTGGTGCTTGGAGGGTGGCAGGACACACTCATTGCTAAACTCTCCAGATTCTGTTCCCTTCCTTCTTCTTCCAGGCCTCCCACCCTGTTATTTTTAAGACTCATGAGGAAAAATCGGAGGTTGGAAGAAACGGTTGGAGGTCTCCAGCCCACCCCCCTGCAGAAAGCAGGACCAATCTCCAAGCTGGATCCTCAGAGTCTTTTCCAGTCTAGGGATGAATCTCTCCACAAACGATCTCAAAAGATCTCAGAGGATGTCCCCTTTCTGAGTGCGGTGGTATCTTGGTGGCACGGAGGTCACTGCCACTGTCCCCCAGGTAAGAACCACTTGGAGACACCTAGGTAGGACCTGGGACCTGACTGCTCCGGACACCTGGGTGCTCCTTGTGTCCCTCTGCTCTCCTTGTAGGGTGAGGAGCCCAGCAGCACCCCACAGCAGCCACAACTCCTTCAGAGCTGCTCACCTGGGCTCCCATTGAGGAGAAACAATCTCCACCAACTCATCCCACCCTCCAGGAGACATCCAAGAGGTCCTAGCAGCATCTATGTCTGTGTTCACTGCTCAGATCTCTACGAGATGGGATAGATCCCATAGACACCTTTGCATTGCAGACATGGGAGGTGGGCGAGAGGAATCCCACCCTTAGGTGCTGCTCCAGAAGCACCCCTCTCCACCAGCTTCTCCCCAGCTGCCAAGCACCGGCTATGCTGTGAGAGCATCCAGCCTCTGTCTAATGCTGATTCAGTACAAAAAAAATTGAGCAAATAGCAGGGAAAGGAATAATAAGCTTCAAAAAATGACGCAGAAGGTGCCAGGCAGGTGGGAGGGGAGACATCTAGGAAGAGCAGAGGCTTCAGCCACCGCTGATGGGCCAGGAAGGGACCTGATGGGGCTTTGAACAGGGTCCACCTGAGCCCTGCAGCAGATAAGAAGGGGTACACACAGTTATCAGGAGTATTATGGGCTGGTGGGACTCTGCGAGACTTTTTCTGGGATGTTCAGGGGGGAAGGTGGCGAATGGATGGAGGGTCAGGGTGGATGGGGTGGGGAATGAGTGTAGGAAAATGGAGAGGGCTGGACATGCTTAAACCTGCTGCCCTGGTCCGACCGCAGCTCTGTCTCCTCTTCCTACGCAGTCCTTGTCTTAGATTTTATTTTTTCAGCGTAACCTCTCTCTCTCCCATGTGTGAGTGCTGCAGGGCCTAAGTGCCTGCATAGAATCATAGAATCATAGAATCATAGGGTTGGAAGGGACCTCTGGAGATCATCCCGACCAACCCCCTGCCACAGCAGGGTCACCCACAGCAGGTGGCACAGGAACGCGTCCAGGCGGGGTTGGAATGTCTCCAGAGATGGAGACTCCCCCACCTCTCTGGGCAGCCTGTGCCAGGGCTCTGCCACCCTCACAGCAAAGAAGTTCCTCCTCATGTTTAGGTGGAACTTCTTATGCTCAAGTTTGTGCCCATTGCCTCTTGTCCTGTCCCCGGGGACCACTGAGAAGAGCCTGGCCCCATCCTCCTGACACCCACCCTTTCAGTATTTACAAGCGTTGATAAGGTCCCCCCTCAGCCGCCTTTTTTCCAGACTGAAGAGACCCAAATCCCTCAGCCTTTCCTCATAAGAGAGGTGTTCCAGTCCCCTAATCATCTTTGTAGCCCTCTGCTGCACCCTCTCCAGCAGTTCCCTGTCCCTCTTGAACCTGGGAGCCCAGAACTGGACCCAGTGCTCCAGCTGTGGCCTCCCCAGGGCAGAGCAGAAGGGGAGGATGACCTCCGTCCACCTGCTGGCCACACTCTTCTTGATGCCCCCCAGGATGCCATTGGCCTTCTTGGCCACAAGGGCACATTGCTGACTCAAATGTCCCTCCTGCAGCTGGAGGGACGTGGGCCACGGGGCTCACAGGTCTAGGTCAGGGTGGACATGCACATCCATGTATATATGCGTATGCACGTGGTGTATATGTGTACGTCTACGTGCACGTGCATGTATGTGAGGGGTCTAAACACCAGCAGCTGGGAAGACTTGGGACTGTTTGTGTTTCCCCAGTCAATTCGATTGTGTATATGTAACTCGTTAGCAAAGTTCAAGCTGGACCAGCTGGCGAGCAGTAGGAGACCGACATGCAGGGTAAGGAGGTGAAGGATCTGGGCATGGATATTAGATGGACTGAGAGCCCGTGCTCCACCGAGCGTCCTGTTGGAGGCCATCAACTCAGCTCCCTCGACACCCACCACCAGGCAACCCACATCTCCAAAGGGAGACCGGTTCTCCTCCCTCTTCCCTCTGACTCCAAAGAGACCCTGCACAACCACCAGAGACCAAACACCTTGCCTTTAGATGGGCCATTTCAGAGCCTGGATGTGAAGACTGGATTAAGAGGATGAACACTGCAGGGGAAATATTTAGAGCGCTATCATCCATCTCCCTCCTCAGCTCTGAGATGGAGAGCTCAGTGAAAGAGCTGCAGCTCCAGGAAGCACAGAAGCGTGTTCTGGGGCCAGCGCGGGGAGCTGGGATTGGGGAAGGACAGATTGAACAGTCCTAAGGGGCAAAATATCACCAGGGGATGGATGTGGGAAGTCGGGACACCAAAGACCTATTGCAACAGCTTGTCGCAGTGCAAGTGCAAGGACGAAATGGCAGAGGTGCAGTGGAACATCTCGCTCCCACCAAGGCGCCCACCCAATGGCGTGGCCATCACAACGCTCAAACAACCCTGCAGCCCCCGGCATGGCCTCGCTCTCCCTGCGAGGCTGCTCCAAGGAGGCTTTCCAAACCTGGAGCCCAAGGGCGAGGATGAAAGGAAGCCAAATAGAGAATAAATCAGCCCCACACCCAGAATTTATCCGACCTCACCTCCTCCAAGAGCAAAGCCAAGGGTGCTCTTCACCCCGCGGTCTCGGTGCTCTTCCAGCTGACACCAGTAGATTGCTGCTGGTTCTTCTGTGCACCTTGTCAACAGCCCAGTGAGACATCTTAGCTGGGAAACGGCTCCGATGGCCAGCAAAAACACATGCTGCTCCCTCCCTGATCCTGGCTACAACCCTGGACAAGCTGCTGCTCACCACCGCTGACAGCCAAGGCAAGTGTTTGCCGGGCAAAACCCCAGAGCAGTGCCAAGCATCGGAGAGCTTCGGAGGTGCCAAACAAGGTTGGAAAAATGTATTAGCGTGAAGCTTCAGGCTGCAGGGCTGGAGCTGGGGTAGGATGAGCACCAGAAAAGGAGACTACAGGAAGGGTGCCAGGGGGTGGAGGTCAGGGCTTCTCCAGCTGAGCCGTGGCCATCAGAGATGTGGTCCTTCACCGGCCACCCAAAACTCCAGGTCTAATCTGGGATCCCACTATGGGCGATGGGATGGATCAGCAACACCCCTAGGTAGGCTCGAAGATGGAGAAGGTAGCACAGATAAAACACTGAAGGGTTTGTGGAAAATGATAAGAAAGATCAGCCCTGGAAGGCTCCTGAGCCATCACAGTGGGAGCAGCTGGGGTTTAAGGGATGTCCCAGCCAGTGGTCAGGACAACATCGTGTGCTTCACCGGGTGTCCTCCCTCTGCAGCTGCTGGGAGCTGGAAGGGACCATGGGGAGGGACAATGGGCACCCACATGGAGGCGGTCTGCGAAGGGCAGCCCTTTACCTGGAGCTCGAGGACTTTGATACGGTGACGGTGGTTCCTCAGCTCCTCTTGCAGCTCCGAGATCAGCTCCCGCAGCTCCAGGATCTGCTGCTTGCGCTCCTCGTTCTCGTGGAGCCAGTAGGACACCTCATCGGTGCAACGAAACATGTCCGGGCATCGCTGCTCATCCCCCTGCGGCAGGGTGGCCACAATCTTACAGCGGCCATTGGGCAGCACCTGGTTGCTGTATTCCCCGCACCGGATGAGTCCCGTGCCCTCCTGGGGACCCCCATGGTCTCTGTACGCCGCGGGCAGGGATTTCTGCAGCGAGGGGCTGCTCAGCACAGCCATGAGGATGAGGGATAGCAAAGCCACCCTGGCAGAGCCGGTGCCGGGGCAGGCCTCCATCAGGCAGGTGAGGATGGTCCCCAGGGATGACCCCACGTGTCTCATCATCAAACACCGTCGGGGAGAAAGGTGTCAATCCCCAGGGCATAACACCAGGTTTCTCCCAAGAGCTAGCGGGTGAGGTTGCAGCTTTGTGGGAACTGAACACCCATAGGGATCCCGGAGCTCCTGCCAAGGGGGTCACTGTGGGCAAGGGACCCGTCTGTCCCCATAGAGCATCCTCCCTGGTGTCCCCCCGTGGCCACCAAGCTGGGACCAGCTCCAGTGGGAGAGCCCCTGTTGTCCTGGCCAGGCTCCACCAGCTTTGTGGGTGGTGTTTCCCCTCCTGCAGAGCTGCCAGTTGGCTTGGAGGGTGCTGAGGTCTGGCCGGGGGTGGTCAGCCCCTCCGCCAGTGCTTTCTGCCCACGGAGGACCATGCACAGGAAGGACGAGGCTACCATGGATGGGGCATCCCGCTACGTTGTCGCTCCCTGAAATGGGAACCAGAGCAAGGAGACAGGTGATGGAGAGGAACGATGTGCAACCAGCCCTCCCCACCATGCTGCCCACCCACAGCAAACCCTCCAGCCATCCCCACAGCCCATGGGTTTAGGGCTCTCTCTGTGTCCCTGTCTGTGACGTTTTCCTGGCAGACGTAACTATAAATGGAGTTATCAAGTGAAGGGTGTCCATCTCCATGGGTAGCCCAGATCACCAACCCACCCTTGGGCAGGGTTAGACCACCAGCCCATCCCGGGGGCAGTCTGGATGGGCCCTGGCTGTGGGCTGGTTGCCCCACGTGGGCTCAGGTCCAAGGGGGGGAAGGAAGGATGGTAGCCCGGTCACCAACCAGGCGAGACAAATGCACAACTTGGTCCCATTTTTCCAGAGAAATCGGGCTCCTCTTGCAGCCAGAGCTGCCTCCTGATCCCTGCCAGACACCAGGGCTCCCAGCCCCATCACTCTCCGAGTCTGCTCCCAAGGTTTCTCCCAACCGAAAGCCATCCCCATCCCACTCCAGTGAGGATAGGGAACTGGGAGGGATGCCACGGCTCCCCAGCGGCACCGCAGCTCCCAACATACCTTCAAAAGTCGTGGCCGGGATCTCTGGCTGCAAGAGCAGAGAGCAGCGAGCACCGACTGCCCATGGGGAGCGAGGTGCGATTTAGGGGGCACTAAATGCTTATTCCCCCTGATCCTATCACCGCACTATAAATAGGGCCGAGAGAGCCACCGGTCTCAGGCGACTCACAGGAGGGAGGAGCACAGATCCCGGCGTGACCTTATCAGCATACGGGGGATTAAGCCGGTGCCTTGGCAGGACGCACGGCTCCCCCTCGCCTAGAAACCCCCCGTCCCACCCCGGGGACGTGTTCTGGGGAGAGGGCAGGTTCATATGGCGTGCAGTGACCTGCCCCATCCCAGCATTTTGTGGGGGGAGAACTTCCCAACCTGGCCATGGACGGGGGCTCGGGGCAGGGAACAGTGATAATTTATTTTATTCACTATCCCAGGGCTTCCTCTTTGCTTTTGCAAGAAAGTAATATCAACAGGTTTGTTTAATTAAATATGCTAATCATTCAGCCATAGGAATGTGAGCTGAAACCAGAGATTTCCATATTGGACAAAGGCTTCGGCTGTTGGGTTTTCTTCCCTTAATGTAAAGAGTTTCCAGATGATGTTCCCAGACCGATTTCCTCAAAGGAGATATTCAAACCAGCTCAGATGGCCTCCAAAAAGAGAGGAAGTGCCTGGAGCAGGGGAGCTTCATTAGCAAACATCTTCTCGGGTGGTTTGGAGAGGCGCTGAACCTCACCAGTCCTCCAGCAGCCATCCCAGATGACCACGGTCCAGATGGGCCTTTGGAGGACCTGTCACCCCCATGGACAGGACCCTCCTGCACCACCAGTGGCCCCCAGAAAGGCTGTGGGTCTCCGTGAGACAAGGGGAGGACACAGCTTGCATGACACCCGAGCATCCTGACCCTACATGCCATGGTGGGGCCATGTCTTGCCCTGACTTCCCCACGGCTGGATGCAGCCCTGCGGATCCAGCCCTCTCTTCCCCTGGGAAGGATGAAATCTGAGTTTAGCTCCAGGGTTAGGCAGAAAAACTAAAAGCCCAGCCGGATTTCCAGACCGCAATCAGCTGCTGGCTTTGCTCTTGGCTTGTAAAAATGTTAAGCGAAGGGGTTTTATTTGTTTTCTTTGTCTCTGCGGGGTTGGTCGGGGCAGAGCTGGGGGATGTGCGACCTCTGAGTCCTGACAGCTCAGGACACGGTGCTGCACCTCTGGGCTGATTTCCACATCTCCAGCACGGCAGGCACCTCTGGGTCCGTATCCACCGCCCGAGGTGGCTTGCGGAAGAAGCAAGTCCCCCGTGCGAGTAGAGGCTGTCCCAAACGCATGCGCACCAATGAACGGAGCGCAACCAGCCCAGGCAGGGAGCGGATCACCCCAGCTCCCCCCACATCGGAAAACATGCCAAGGGCACCTCGTCTTGCTGGGGCAGGGACCCGGATTGCTCCAAAAATCACACCTCTTCACACACCGCTGTGCCTCCAGTCAACCCACTCTCTGTTCTTTTTCAAGCGTGGCCGCGCTTTTGCTTCAACAACTTGTGGGAGAGAAAAATAAGGCTGAAACATCCTGCCCGGAGTTGTCAGGAGCTGTGCCAGCCCAGCAGGCAGCCAGCCCGGAGAGCAGTGCTGGGTAAAGCAGGAGCACAGCGGGGAGAGGGACCCTGAGATCATCCCGCAAGGCTTTGCCACATGGGACACCAAGAGAAGTGTTGTGTGAAGGGACACCATGGGCAGAGGATGGGAAAATGGGGCTGAGGGCCAGGAGAGACAGAAGACGGCCATTGCAGGTAAGGGAGGAGCGGTGGCCCATCTGGACGTGATGGACGTGAAGGCCTTTCAGTGCTGACGCTTCTCTTTGGGATGGATCCCACCATGGCACCAGCAAACCCCACTCCACCACCACAAAAGTTGTTTCTCTGGCCAGATGTAGACGTTTGCCCTCCAGGTTTGTCCTGAGCGACCCCATGGCCAGTGGAGAGAAAAAAGGATGCGATGGTAGACACCAACATGGCTATAAAATGAATTGCACCCCACAGCTGGCTCTTCATGGGGTGGTACAGGGGGGGATCAAGGCAGGGGAGCAAGGGGAATATCTCACTCTCAAATCCCAGACAAGAGCTCCTCCAGCACGACTACCTAAAGACCAGCTTTCCTTTATTGCACATGAGTGGACAGACATTTAACGTGCTTGTCCATAATGAAATCCATTATCCCCGCCTTTCACGGAGGCCCTAGAGTTCTGGTTCCCCCTTTTCATGGCCGGAGGTGGTGGGGGAGAGGAGGTGGAGGAGGGATGGAGCCAGGTACATCCAGGTCCTTTGTGCGGCCACTCAGGAGGCACTCTCCCCGTAAATGTTTGGGCTCCTAAATGGATCTGACCTCCCCTCCTCCAGCCCTTTTCCCTTTCATTTTCTTTTCCCCATTATCCTCGGAATAAAATAAAATAAAAAAAAAAAAAAAAAAAAGCCCTCATCCGGATCATTAGCGTCAGAGGCGGAGACGGGCGCCGAGCGCCACATGGAAGAGGCGAACGTACATTTCGTTCAGTGCCCCTCGAGTGGCGTTTCGCTCAAGGCTGCTCCTTCACAAAGGGAGATGTGAAAATGGTCCCCGCTGGCGGCTCGCCGCCGGCCGCCCCGACAGGGCTCGATGCAAAGCTGCCTCTTCACCGAGACAAAGCGCGGCCATTTCTTCTGCCGTCGATTGATGTCTGAGTTGTTTGGGGAGCATTTAGTGAAGAGGGGAGCGGGGAGGGCCGGCGGGGGGTGGTGGGGGTGGGGGAGAAATTCAACGAGAGAGCCTGGGCGATGCTAATAGAGATAACGGCTCTGAAAGACCCAAGGTTGAGTGTTCGGCGTTTAGTCTGCCCGTCTTCAGCATCCTTCCCTGCTTTTTGAGGGGGACATCAGCTACAACCCCTGGAGTGGTCCGGGATTAGTTGAAGCCAACACCAAGAGACCCGTGTACCCCTCGGCCAACTTCTTCCCGAGTCATAGATGCAGACTACACTGCCCTGCTGGTTTTCAAGCGTCCCAGTGAGTAGCTTTTGCTTCAACAACTTGTGGGAGAGAGAAATAAGGCTGAAACATCCTCCCCGGAGTGGTCCGGGATTAGTTGAAGCCAACACCAAGAGACCCGGGTACCCCTCGGCCAACTTTTTCCCGAGTCATAGATGCAGACTACACCGCCCTGCTGGTTTTCAAGCGTCCCAGTGAGTAGCTTTTGCTTCAACAACTTGTGGGAGAGAAAAATAAGGCTGAAGCATCCTCCCCGGAGCTGGCAGGAGCTGTGCCAGCCCAGCAGGCAGCCGGCCCGGAGAGCGGTTGAGGAGCCATCTCCGCAGCGTGCTGTGCAGAGCAACGCTGTGAAGCCCGTGGTACCTCCATCCTCCCCTGCCACGAGCATTTCTTCTTCTGCTTCCTCCCAAACGCAGGAACGCACCACCATTTCCATGGGCATGCAACTTCTTGTCTTCCCGCTCCATCCCAGCTCCCACTCCGTCTGCTCCCCGCTGGGGTTTCTGGGGGAGACGAGGTCCCTGCCATCATCGCCCAGGTGCTGCAGCATCTCCTCTGTTCGATGAGCCTGTGGCCAGCCTTCAACAGCCCACACGCCCTCGGTGTGCAAACAACCCACCGGCTCTTGTGTGTGGTCTCTCTTTGAGGGAGAAATGTCAAAAAATGCAATAATCCTCCATTTCTTGCTCCTGCTCAGATGAGTGAAGAGACCCCCCCAGGTATCCCTGGATAATTCTCCTTCATAGAATCATAGAATCATAGAATCATAGGGTTGGAAGGGACCTCTGGAGATCATCCCGTCCAACCCCCTGCCACAGCAGGGTCACCCACAGCAGGTGGCACAGGAACGCGTCCAGGCGGGGTTGGAATGTCTCCAGAGTTGGAGACTCCACCACCTCTCTGGGCAGCCTGTGCCAGGGCTCTGCCACCCTCAGGGTAAAGAAGTTCCTCCTCATGTTTAGGTGGAACTTCCCATGGTCAAGTTTGTGCCCATTACCTCTTGTCCTGTCCCCGGGCACCACTGAAAAGAGCCTGGCCCCATCCTCCTGACACCCACCCTTTCAGTATTTATAAGTGTTGATAAGGTCACCCCTCAGACGTCTTTTTTCCAGACTGAAGAGACCCAAATCCCTCAGCCTTTCCTCATAAGAGAGGTGTTCCAGTCCCCTAATCATCTTTGTAGCCCTCTGCTGCACCCTTTCCAGCAGTTCCCTGTCCCTCTTGAACCTGGGAGCCCAGAACTGGACCCAGCACTCCAGGTGTGGCCTCACCAAGGCAGAGTAGAGGGGGAGGATGACCTCCCTCCACCTGCTGGCCACACTCTTCTTGATGCCCCCCAGGATGCCATTGGCCTTCCTGGCCACAAGGGCCCATTGCTGGCTCATGGTCACCCTGTTGTCCCCCAGGACTCCCAGGTCTCTTTCCACAGAGCTGCTCTCCAGCAGGTCACCCCCAGCCTGTCCTGGTGCGGGGGGTTATTCCTCCCCAGGTGCAGCACCCTGCACTTGCCCTTGTTGAACTTCATAAGGTTTCTCTCTGCCCAGATCTCCAGCCTGTCCAGGTCTCTCTGGATGGCGGCACAGCCTTCCGGTGTGTCAGCCACCCCCCCCAGCTTGGTGTCATCAGCAAACGTGCTGAGGGTGCACTCCGTTCCCTCATCCAGGTCATTGATGAATATATTGAAGAGGACTGGACCCAGTACTGACCCCTGGGGAACACCACTCGTCACTGGTCTCCAACTAGACTCCGTGCCCCTAATCACAACCCTCTGAGCTCTATCTTTCAAACAGTTTTCTATCCACCTCACTGTCCATTCATCTAACCCACACTTCCTAAGCTTCCCTATGAGGATGCTGTGGGAGACCGTGTCAAACGCCTTGCTTAAGTCAAGGTAGACCACATCTACCGCCCTCCCCTCGTCTATCCATCTAGTCATGCCATCGTAGAAGGCTATCAGATTAGTCAGACATGCTTTCCCCTTGGTGAATCCATGCTGAGTATTTCTGATAGCTTCCCTGACCCTGCCTTGGTTTCCTGGAGGAAAGTACAAACTAACCCAACTCTACCCACCCCCACCTCTTAGGATTGCATTGACCCAAATTAGCCCCCACCACTAATCACTGATCAGTGATTTGCTGTAAAATAATCAGCAGTAAGAGGCAGTTCAGAGGCTCCTGAGGACCAGGGACCCCCAAAACCAGAGTAAACTTCAGTGCCCACGGCCACGCTCCACAAATACCAGCAGAAGCCGAACCCTGAGGTGTGGCAGGGCCATGGGTTTCCAAGGCTCACGCTCTCCGCCAGCTCCAAGCCCTGGATGCGAAACGGCCCCGGGATGCCCTGCCCTGGGGTAAGCCCTGCCCGGGTGCATCCGATGGAGATTTAGGGTCCAGCTGGAGCTGGGGAGCTGCTTGCTCTTAGGAAGGCACCGCAGGTCTTGGGGCCGCTTTGGGATCCTGCAGGGATCCGGCTCTGCCCAGGGGCTTTGCTAAGCGCCTTCGCCCTTAATCCTTCCCGAGAGGACCAGCCCTGGGCAGAGGCAGCATCTCGAAGGGGCGAGCGAGGCCGATCTCACCCCTCGGGGCTGCTCCTCCCTGCAGCCTCCCCGATCCGTCTCCCGTTCCTTTTCGATGTGTGTTGGAGTTGCAGAAAGGAGGAAAACGAGACCCGTCTGAGCGTCACTGGGGCTGGGAAGGGGCTGGGGACGGTCCTCCTCCCCACGGGACCCCGAAACGTAGCGTGAGCTCTGGGTTGCGGGAATGAAGCCCCTGCTGGGCTCCGGCTCCCCCCCCGCCCCTCCCGCCTAAGAAGCCATAATCCCTCTTAGGGGCACGGGCAATAATCGGGGATTTGGCTCTGGGTGTGCAAATGCGTGTGTGTGTGTGTGTGTGTACAGCGTGTGCGTGTGTCTGCCTGTCTATAACCAGCTCAAAAAGAAAAGAAAGGCAGCGTGAATGAGGAAAGAAAATGCTGGATTGGGCAATTTGGGGGTTCCCAACCCCATCTCTCCTATTGCCCCGGGGCTTACTCAGCCCTGGGCAGGGGGGGATGATCCATCCCGGCGGGAGGGAGGGAGGGTAGGATTTATTCCCAGCACTTTTAGCCAGCTGAAAGTCAGGCAGCTCCTCCCAGCCCACGGTCCGGGCTGGCTCTGCCGTCACGGAAGAAGGAGCCACATCCCAGGGAGACCTCCGTGTCCTCAGATGGGTGGCAGGGACCCCGGGAGCTGCACCGGGCAGGACGGGTGGTGTCCGTCTGCGGGGACAGGACACCCCCTCCAGAACGTCACATCTGTGCCCCTAACCCGGCTAGGCATTTGCTGACCCCACTCTTCCAGCCCAGAAAACAGGACAATTCCCAAAAACCAGGAGCCAAAATGAGATTAATTCGATCTAAGAACAAGGTGCAATATTTATTTACTGCGTTGTTTTTTGGGGTTTTTTTTTACCAGCAGCTGGAATTGAGCCCAAGGTGCACCTCGTGGAGGGTTTCCCATACAACGAGCTGTCTCGCTCCCTATGGCCGCTTTCATTCCCAGCTGGAGAGGCAGCTGCCCTCTTCCTGCCCTCCCCAGCTGCTCTGAGCGCTTCCAAAACACTCCACAACCGAGACAGCTGAGCATTCGTGGAGAAAACAGACTTATTCCTACCCAAGCCATAATTGCCTGCTGGGGGTTACAGTCCCAAAGCCCCATGACCATCTTGCTGCTCCTACAGTGCACTCGCTCCAACACATCCACATCTTTCCTGAACTGGGGATGTCCAGGGATATTTTTGATCCCCTGCATTTCCAAGAAAAAAGGAGTCAGCTGTATTTCCCTCAAAAACTCTTGATGAGGAGGATATAAATTGCCATGAAGGGCGGGCAGGACCTTCAGTTTCTGCTTTGCAGCTCTGTGCTTGCAGAAATGCTGAATGGGGGCATGGAGGGGGTTGTGATCCCTGGTGATGCCCTGGTGATCCCTGGTGATGCCCTGAGGATGCTTGGTGGTGCTTGGTGATGCCCTGGTGGGGCTCTGATGATGCTTGGTGGTGCTTGGTGACCCCCTGGTGATGCCCTGGTGATCCCTGGTGATGCCCTGAGGATGCTTGGTGGTGCTTGGTGACCCCCTGGTGATCCCTGGTGATGCCCTGAGGATGCTTGGTGGTGCTTGCTGACACCTGTTGATGCCCTGAGGATGCTTGGTGGTGCTTGGTGGTGCCCTGGTGAGGCTCTGATGATGCCTGGTGGTGCCCTGATGATGCTTGGTGGTGCTTGGTCACCCCCTGGTGGTGCCCTGAGGATGCTTGGTGGTGCTTGGTGATGCCTTGGTGATCCCTGGTGACACCCGGGTGATGCTTGGTGGTGCTTGGTGACCCCCTGGTGAGGCCTGGTGATGCCCTGAGGATGCTTGGTGATGTCCTGGTGAGGCCTGGTGATATCCTGATGATGCTTGGTGGTGTTTGGTGATGCCCTGCTTATGCTTGGTGATGCCCTGATGAGGCTTGGTGGTGCTTGGTGATGCCCTGGTGATGACTGGTGATGCCCGGTGATGCCCGGTGATGCCCTGCTGATGCTTGGTGTTGCCCTGATGATGCTTGGTGGTGCTTGGTGATGCCCTGGTGATCCCTGGTGATGCCCTGATGATGCTTGGTGATGCTTGGTGACGCCTTGGTGATGCCCTGATGATGTTTGGTGGTGCTCAGTGATGCCTTGGTGATGCCTGGTGATGTCCTATTGGTGCTTGGTGATGCCCTGTTGATGCTTGGTGATGCCCTGATGATGTGTTTCTGGCATCACAGCAAGGAAAATTTGGCACACATGAGAAAACAAAGTGCACTGGAGAAAGGTCATGGTGGTGTTTGTCCAATCCCTGCCATCCAAGGAGATTGGTACTGGGGAGCAAAACCAGGACAAACAAAACCTGTAATATGCTGGGCTCATCTGCCAGAAGATCAGCAACTATTTCTGCAGCTGAGAACCTTCTCTGAGCCAGCTTGGTCCTCTCTAGGGAATGCCAATGTCTTGATCCCTTGGAGGGCTCCAGGAGGAAAGACAGATGTAACTGGAATAAAGCTTCAGCCCTTCAGGCAACTCAAATTAGCTCAGTTGTGATGGCCAAGACAAGCCTGAGTCCAACTTTCCAAAGCCATGGAAAAATCAAGCTGCAGACGCCTGTCATAATTTCTAAAGAGATCAAGATAGAGCTACAGGACAGGGCTTCCCTGAAGGGATTTGGCCTGTTGGGATGAAACTTCTGGCTGGAAAAATCAAAGTGAGAAAGACGAGGGAGTTCTGGAGGTGCTGGAACACACTGACATTTTCCAACCTATCAATATTTGGGGAGACTCAGCCACAACAGGAGATAAACGTGCCAAGAGGTGCTCAAAGACTGACGTGCAAACCAACACCTTCCCCAGGGAGGAAACGCCGCAGCCGCGGCTGCACGTCCCAAATGACAAGCCCGTTTTTGAAGGAGACTTTGAGAGAGCAAGTGCTCTTGTTCCCTCACCTGCTTTTGCGGGCTGCTTTGCTGCAGCGTTGTTCAGGGTCGTGCCCACCACTCCCCAGGTGCAGACAGCCCTTCTCCCCCCGTCTTTGGCTCTGCTCACCAGCTACATCTGCACCGAGACCGGGTGTTGCCTGGGAGCATCCCCAAGCATCGCATGGTGGCCACCCAAAGCCCATCCACTCCGGCCAAGCTCCCTGAGGCTCCGGGTCCCCATCATGCTCGGCTTGCTGCAAAAGTGGTGCCACACACTCCGTCCTGGTGCAAGATGTGCAGCTGGTACCCACCAGAGCACCACCTCTATAGGTCATCGGGGTCATGAAGGACCATCAGGAGCTGCTAAGCAAGGCAAGCATCCTCTCAAACGTTTGTGCCAATGGAAATGTGTCCTGGTTTGAGCTATGCAGGACTAATTTCTCTTCCAATGCTTGGGAAAACTGCACTTTTAGAAGTCTCTAGCATCTGAATTTGTGAAAATATTTACTTTAGAGCCAGCTCTGGCGTGCGGGTTTCAAGGTCTCAGTGTTTTCGAGCTCGCCAGGTGCAGGGATGAGGAGGAGCGAGACCCGGGCGCTCAACCCAAGCTGCCAACAGGATTCTTTCATACCATGAACGTCACATTCAATATAAATTAGAAAGTTTGCTGAGGAGTTCTCTCTCTTTATATGACGGCTGTGATCCCGAGAACTCCGGAGCCCTGAGCCCTTCCCCTCCTCCCGGAGCCGCAGCGCTCACAGGGTCCCACATTGGCTGTCCCTGCGGGGAGTGCGGAGCTTCCTGCTGACAGAATGGGCTGAGTACAGTCCTTGGGTATTTTATATCACTATCGGGATGAATATTGTTTCTTTTGTGTCATTAATGTTAATTATCTAATCTTGTTTTATTAAATCTGTTTATATTTCAACCCTCGCGTTCCTTTGTTTTTTCCCCGATTCCCCTTCCCGGGTGGGGAGGGGTCACTGGGTGAGAGAACAATTTCCAAAACACAATAAATTGTCGTGGCTTCTTCAAACCATAACAAAATGTTGCTCCTGTAATCAAAAGTGGGACGTTCCTTCCCGAGAGCAGGGAGATGGGCCGTGCAGCTCCCAGCCGAGGGATGCCGTAGGTGCTTGGAAAAGAACGCGGGAAAAGCTTGTGAAAAAAAGAAATCCACGAAGGGCCACCAAACACCGTGACCCACAGATTGCTCTGGGCATGTGCTGTTTATCGGCCTCTCCTCCAAACAAGCACAAGCTGCCCCCGTGAAGATGTGTCCTTCACCGTGAGCTCAGAAGGGCAGCAGAAATGAACCCGTTCAAGCTGTGAAGGCTTCTCGCCCCCGCGGGACCTCAAAGTCTTCTTGCACGGACCCTGCAATTCCGGTGGGTGCGTGATCCACGCAGCGGGGTGATGTGGCTCAAGCTCTTCGCAAAAAAATCAGGGAGAAAAGAGAACGCCAGAAAACACCCACAAGCAAAAATGCCAGAAGTTGTCCCAGAAAACACCTACCAGGAAAAAAAAAATATCAGAGTGACATCGTTCCGATCCTCAAATACCTTTAGTTGTCTGTTCCTAGAGAAGTGCCCAGTTTGGATTGAAATCCGAGGGAATCAGGCACTATTATAGGTTTTAGCAAATAAATGGTGCTGAGGAAAAGGCATTGGCATCGGTAAGCTCAGGCAGAGCGGCAACGAGCACCATCCGTTCACAGGCCACACAGTCATTTATTTCTTCCATTTTAGGTCTGATTCTGCTTTTTTTAAAGTCAGTAGGAAAATCAGCTGACCCCAGTAGAAAGGCAAAGGACTCACATCCCTGTAATAAAACTCATGTGTGCCACGTCCCAGCCAAAAAAAAAAAAGGGTTGTTTGGTTTTTTTTTCTGCTGGAGGCTGCCCTGAGCTGCTCCTGCTGTGGAGCTCAGGCACCTTCACGTGAACTTCATCCTGGTACCAGGTGCCTGCTGGGCCAAGGAATCGGTGGTGGGAGTCCCAGCCATAGAATCATAGAGTCACAGAATCACAGAATCACTTAGGTTGGAAGAGACCCTTGGGATCATGGAGTCCAACCACCAACCCCACTCTACAAAGTTCTCCCCTACACCACATCCCCCAACACCACATCTACACGACTCTTAAACACACTCAGGGATGGTGACTCCACCACCTCCCTGGGCAGCCTGTTCCAGTGTCTGACCACTCTTTCTGGGAAGAACTTTTTCCTAATGTCCAGCCTAAACCTCCCCTGCTGCAGCTTGAAGCCATTCCCTCTTGTTCTGTCGCTAATTACCTGGGAGAAGAGACCAGCACCAACCTCTCTACAATGTCCTTTCAAGTAGTTGTAGAGAGTGATGAGGTCTCCCCTCAGCCTCCTCTTCCTCACACTAAACACTCCCAGCTCCTTCAATGGCTCCTCATCAGATTTATTCTCAAGGCCCTTCACCAGCTTCATTGCCCTGAAAGTCATAGAATGGTGTGGGTTGGAAGGGACCTTAAAGACCATCCAGTCCCAACTCCCTGCCCTGGGCAGGGACACCTCCCACCAGACCAGGTTGCTCCAAGCCCCGTCCATCCTGGTCTTGAAATCCTTCAGAGCCGCTCTTGCTCCTACAGAGAGGCTACAACCGAGCAAACACCAGCATTTTCCTCCAAGAGCAAGGTGCGTGGCTTGTATTTCACCGCCTGCCATGGACTCAAGCCAGGCATGGGTGGGTTCAGAAGGGACCCCTTGACCAAAGCCAACTGAAAACCACACCTCAGGCTGTCTCCACAGTCATGACCAAAAAGGCCCTAATCCTATGGGTGATCTGTCAGTCGCTGCCTCCAAAGCTCAGATTTACCATCAGTAAGTCTCTTCTGGATTTAAAATCTCCAAGCGGTGGAAATAAATACTTCTATGGTGATGACCCCAATTTCTCCTCGTCTGCGTATCTCCTGGGTCCCTGCTCATTATACGCTGCACAAGCCCTTAATGCAGCTGTCCTGGGGATCCATCCTCGTCCCATTTCACCAAATACAAGACGAAGTTTGTCTGGATGGACCAGGGTCCTCAGCCCCACTCCCCACCCCACCAGGGCGGGAGCAGGGGTGGGTGCTGAGCCCAGGAGACCTGCTCGAACAGAGGATGGGTCAACTGTCTGCAAAGCACTGCAGGGAATCTGTCCTCAGATAAAGGGAAGGGGACTGTCTCAGCACCCAACAGCACGTTGCTGTGCCGGAGGGACGTGTGGGTCCTAGGACAGACCATCGTGGCCGTCACAAGGTTTTTGCAAGCCCCAGAGTACCTCTCGCCCCTGTGACGCCGGTGTTTACAGCCCGGTGGGATGGCTGCCCCGCGTCCCACGGGATTTGAGCACAGCCGCGACATTCACACCCATCCCCGGAGCTCATTCACACCCAGGTGCGACCTGTTCTCCAAATTAAAATGGAAAGGCCAGAAATCACGCAGCTAATGAACCCGCTCACCCATGGACATCTCACCCCCGCGACCAGCCCTGCTGGGAAAGGGCTGCACGTCCTGAGCGTGTGGCTTTTACGGGGACAAGGTGGTGACGAAGCCACCAGATCTCATTCCAGGCACCCCTAAAGTGAGGTCTCCATTGCTGGGCAGGTTGCTGGAGAAGAACCCCGAGGGCTGGCCTTGCTGGTGGCCACGCTCAGGGCAGGGCCTGGAGGATGCTGCTCTTGCAGTGTAATTGTGTGGTCCTGGATGGTCTTCAGCTCTCCCCTGCTCAAGGAGAGGAAAGAAGAGGTTCCTAATGGGATTTTCTCCCGGCTGTAGGGTCCTTTTCTTGTTGTCTTGGCTTCCCACCACTCCCATCCATCTGCCTGGGAGCCAGGTGCATCCACTAATCATTTACACACTGGACTCTCTTTGGAAAATAATAATAATAATAATAAAAGATAAATAAGCTCTGTAATAAAATATAATGAGTATCCTGCTGTTACACCGGGACTAGCCCTGCGCTAGGAGCGGGAGCCGGTCACCCCAGCACCCCAGTCGCAGGGCTGGAACTCCTGCATCCTCCAGAGATGCTGGGGCACCAGTCTCCCTCGGAGATGCCGGCACTGGGAGCGGGGAGGGTGAGCTCCCGCTGTGGTCATCTCCAGGAGGAAGGTCTGAAAGCACCAGCTGCAAGGCCAGCAAGGACGGAGGCCTCCAAAACGGGCTGCTGAAGCTGCGGCAGAAGATGCTTCATCTCAGCCCCTCACCTGCAGCCGCTCCGCTCAATGAGGTTTCCTAAACAGATTTCTCATCTTCCTTATAAACATAAACCGCTTAGATTGGCCTAATGAAGATGGAAGAGCCTTTAAAGTGGGAATCATAGCTCCGGTTTGGGCCATAAAGAATCTCAGAATAGCTCTCCGTCATGGAAAAAATATTGCAGATCGAGGGATCTGTCAGGGAGGACGGAGGCAGCTGACGCAGTTGCGGGCGCTGAGCACCATGTAGATGGTTTGGGGATGGATTTGGGGAGGATGGGGGTCCGGAGAAGGTGTGAACCAAACTGAAATGCTACAGAGGATATTCCTTGAACCTGTGGTGCTTTGCCTCTTTAGTAACCCTCTATGGAGGGTTTCATCCAGTCCTGGGGTACTCAGGCGAATCTGTTGCACCCCAACATCCTTTGGCATGGAGGTGCCCACATCTGCGGCCCAATGAAGGACAACCCACCTCCTTTTTGCTTATTCTCAGCCTCTTCTCTGGCCGTTGGAAAGGGAGGAGGGTCTCCAGGGGACATCTCTCCAGGATGGAGCATCACCACCCTGAGGCAGATGTCTTGATGAAGTGGCTCAACCACACTCTGGGTCCCTCCAGCCCTGGCCTCCTGTTCATGGGCTGCTCTCCCATGAAAGTTGCCTTTGAGGTGTCTCCTTTCCCTACAGAAGGCCGTGTCGAGTGAAATAGGAGCAAATCCTTCGCCCACCCAAGGCGAAGCCACATCTGCTTCCTGCTGGTACGGTCGCAGGCAAACCTCCGTGTGTGGCTTCGCCGTGCCCTGAAGTTTGCCTTCTCATAAGCATGCAAATCTGTCGTGGTTTAGGCCTCAAACCAGGACAAAATCAACAACTGTGCTTCCTAGGGGCTGGTGGGAGGGATGCTCACAGCCCATGTCGAGATCTTGCTTGAGCCCAGACCCAACAAAAATCACCGTTAGGTGCTCCGGGAGAATGGTCCACCTTTCAAGGGCCACCTTGGCATGATATGCCAAGGTGTTCATGTGCTTCAACAAGGCCAAGTGCCGGGTCCTGCACTTGGGCCACAACAACCCCATGCATCGATCCAGGCTTGGGGAAGTGTGGCTGGAGAGCTGCCCGGCAGAAAAGGGCCTGGGGGTTCTCATTGACAAGTGGCTGAACATGAGCCAGCAGTGTGCCCAGGTGGCCAAGAAAGCCAACGGCATCCTGGCTTGGATTAGAAATAGTGTGACCAGCAGGAGGAGGGAGGTGATTGTCCCCCTGTGCTCAGCACTGGGGAGGCCACACCTGGAGTATTGTGTCCAGTTTTGGGCACCTCAATACGAGAGAGATCTCGAGGTGCTGGAGCGAGGGCAGAGGAGGGCAACGGAGCTGGGGAAGGGCCTGGAGAATAAATCTGATGAGGAGCGATTGAAGGAGCTGGGAGTGTTTAGTGTGAGGAAGAGGAGGCTGAGGGGAGACCTCATCACTCTCCACAACTAATTGAAAGGACATTGTAGAGAGGTTGGTGCTGGTCTCTTCTCCCAGGTAATTAGCGATAGAACGAGAGGGAATGGCTTCAAGCTGCGGCAGGGGAGGTTTAGGCTGGACATTAGGAAAAAATTCTTCCCAGCAAGAGTGGTCAGACACGGGAATAGGCTGCCCAGGGAGGTGGTGGAGTCACCATCCCTGAATGTGTTTAAGAGTCGTGTAGATGTGGTGTTGGGGGATGTGGTGTAGGGGAGAACTTTGTAGAGTGGGGCTGATGGTTGGACCCCATGATCCCAAGGGTCTCTTCCAACCTGAATGATTCTGTGATTCTATGACTCTATGACATCTCAGGGATGGAAAATCCCGATGCAGATGTGTTTCTCCACCTAAGTAAGCCCACAGCTGGAAAAAAGAAAAAGACCTTAAATCTTAAAATCATCCCCTGATCCCAACGCACAGCCGAGACCCGCTGCCATCGCCCTGGGATGCTTGTGGAGAGCAGCCAGCGAAGGTGATGAGCGAGGTCAGAGGCAAATCCGCCTCAAACGTGTGAGGCATGGGGCAGAGAAAGCCGTGCAAACCCCGGCAAACCAGCTCTGAACACCACCCTGCTGCTGTTAAACCTCCTGCACGGGGCCTGGTGGGGTTTTGGGATGTGGTTTAACCCCAAAGCACCCACAGGGCAGAGTCAGGATTTAGCAAAACCACAGCCATCCGCAGGGATGGTTTGCACATCACCACCCTCTTATGGGTGGAAAAAGAGAAGCTGAGCCCTCCAGGGATGTGCCAGCTGTCCGGGGTGGGGCTGGAGACTTGGTACCAGATGAGTTTCCCAGTCACTCTGACCTCCTCGGATCCCCCATCACCCCCCAGCCCCATCCCAGGCTTGCTCCGAGGTGTTATCCTGCACTGAACACGTTGATGGAGCATCCCTCTTGCTCACCCATGGAAGGTTGGCCAAGGTGCATTGAAGAAGCCTCCTGGAAGCCACCATGGCTCTTAAATGTAGACTAGCCAAGGGCAACCCAGTAGAAAACACGATTCTTTCTGGGCTTTGGGCTGCTGTGCAACAGGGAAAGCGTCCGCAGCCCAAAACTGGTCCAGCTCGAGCGGAGCGGAGGGGCTGGGTCTTGTCTTGGGTGCAGAAAAGGAGCAATGAAGCCCAGCCAGGCCCCACCCTGCTTGGCCTCGCTTTCTCCTTGTGCCGTGAAAACCCATCCATGCTCTGCCAAAGTCACCCCCCAGGCTGGAAAACCCTCTCCCGCTGCTTTTGGGAGGACTGCAGGACTCCCCGGCGTGGCAGACGATGCCCACTGCCTGTGCCCCCCCCGCCCGCGCTGTCCCCAGAGGTTTGGTTTTTAACCAAATCCCCTTTTATCCCAGGGAAAGACAAGCCCAAATCCTCAGCACCCATCGGAGCACGAAGCTCTCCCACGCCTGAGCTGGAGGAAGGAGTGATGGACGCCCCCGGTAATAAACAACCCCGTGCCAAACCTACCGCCGTCGGTAGCAGGTGGTACCCGGCGAAAGACTTTCCATCCAACACCCCCCAACACACACACACGCACGCACACACACACACAACCGCCTCCCCGGAGCGGCGAACCCAATTAGCACCATCGCTCGGAAAACTTTGCCGGCAGCGGTTCGTGGGGAGATGCTAATCCCTCCATCCGCCGCCGGGCCGGATCCGGCGAACGCCCGGGGCTCCTCCTCGCCCTCATCTTTTTGTTCGGTACCTGGAACGGTCCCTCTGCCAACCCCCCCTCCCTCCCCACCCCTTCTCCCCCCCCCCCTCCGGCAGACGGCGGCGGATGCGATGGTGGTGACGGGGTATAAAAAGGCAGCGGGGTCCAGCGACCCAGTGGCAGACGCTCGGCGGGAGCCTGCGGGAGAAGAAGGGGGACGGAGGGCGCACGGCGGCCGTCCCACCCCGGCCACAGGTAACACCCCCCCCCCCCCCCCCCCCAAAACCTCAACCACCCAGCCCTCGTGGGTCTCCCCGATGCGTTTTGGGGTGCGGGGCGGGGGGAAGAAACTTTGCGAAAAATACGGGTTTGGTGGGTGGTGGGGATCGGTTGGTGCCGTGGGGGGGGGGGATGCGATACGCCAGCGGGCAGGGGTATCCCAGCGAGGGAGGGGCGATAAAACACACCCTCCCCTCCCTCCCTCCGGCTTATTGTCCTCTCGCCTCCCTTTATTGTGGGCTTTATTTGCATTATTGGGTGTTAATGTGTCACTGAGGGGCTGCCCGCTGCGCCCCCCCCCCCCCGGCCCCTCCGTGATGCTGCGCTGGCAGGTGGGTCCCGGGCAGCGACACCCACAAATTCACGCAAAAGATAGAAAAGCAACCTTTATGTTTAAAATCGGTCTGTCCCGCTGTTTTATTCCCCTTTTCCAAACTGCTATTTGCTGTCATAAATCCAGGGGCTTTTTTCCCCTCTGCCAAAGAAAGTTGCCCTCCATCCAGGCTGGACCTGGGGGGGTCTCGCTCCGGAGGGGAGGGTCAGCTCCCCCCTCCAGCCACGCATTTTGGGCCAAAATGAGATTTTTTTTTTAATTTTTTTTCCTTCTGTTTTCTTGCAACGTGGGATGGGGATTTTTCCCTCCTCCCTCTCCCAGCTGGAAGGTGAGTCCCTGCCGAAGCAAATCCGGCTGCTTGGGAAAGAGTTGGGGTTTGCAGAGGAAAAGCATCCCGGGCATCCTCAGGGATGCTGGAGGCGAGGCCCGTGGGTGGCCAGGAACCGACCCCAACCCCATCCTTGATGCCACATCAGCAACGGCCACTTCAGTCCCCAGTTTTCCGCCAGATCCTGGGTTAATTTTGGCAGCCCCCGGGGCGCTCCGCATCCCAAAAGCCACCAGCGCTTGGCTTAGCCCTTCCCAAAAGCCAAGCAACTGCCTTCGATACTATTTAATGTAAAATATTCACGTCTTACTCTTCTAACCCTACTTCAGCGTTATTTGCAGTTGTGTCTCCCACCCCGCAGGAGTTTTGCGGCCGCCCGAGGGGCGTCGCAGGACAGGTTAGGAGGGAGCATATTATTTTTTAGAGGAATCATCTCGCAAGGTGCTAGTGGTTGGCAAGGGATGAAACCTGAAGACGGCTTTCCCCTTGCGGCATCATTCATCTTTATGGGGTTCTCAGAAGGCGGCAGCAATCCCCGTTGACAGCGGTTGTCACCTGTGGGAGCGGTGACAAAAGACCTGGGCTCCGGAGGGACGCCTTTCCGTGGGGGAGGCAGAAGGAAGAGGCGGGGGGCAGGGGGGAACGTTGGCCGTTTTTTGGAGCGGCCGAGCAGGAGCTGAGCGAGGCGGGTGCAGGCGAGGAGGCAGCTTCGGCTGCTGCCTTCCCTTTTCTGTGCCTCAGTTTCTCCTCCGGCAAACTCACCCCCATCCTCCTGGGGTGTAAGGGGGAGCATCCCTGTGCAGTGAGCTTGAAGGGGGAGGAAAGCTTGGTAGAAGAAGAATTTTGGGGCACTAATGCATCTCCCGAGGGATGGGGACAGGCCGGGGAAGGGGCAGGCGGGGGACCCCACTCCTGCGACCCCGACAGAGACGACTTCGAAAAGGGGACGGGTAAGGTGGACGCACCAAAGAAAGTGTTAAAGAATCTCCCGAAGGCGCAAAAAAAAAAAATAAAAATAAAAATAGGGTGGTGGTTGTTTGTTTTTTTTTTTTTTCTTTTTTTCCCCATAGCTCCTGCACGGTTTGTGGCCCCGCAGCCCCTCGCCTCCCCCCTGCCAGCCCGGTGTCCCCAGCCAGGATGGCGAGCGCCCTGTGGAGCATCCTGCCCCTGGCGCTGGGGCTGCTGCTCTGGCCCCCCGCCGGCGCCAGCGGCCCCTGCTGGGAGAGCAGCAAATGCCAGGACCTTGCCAGCGAGGCCGGCGTTCTGGTGAGCTCAGGGATGGGGGCTGCTTTGGTTCCTGACCCCCTCCAGGGACCGGCGCGGTGGGCTGGGGAGGGGGGGGGGGGGGTGGTGGAGGTGATGCCATCGCCGTGGGGTGACCCACGTCGAGCTGGGGTGATGCTTTGGACCCCATGACCCGTGGGTTTCGGTGGGCTTCTGCCTCCTGGCTTCATGCTGGGGGATGATGATAAAATAAACTTTCTGAGCTTGCAGGGGATGAACCAGCAATTTGGGTGTATCGGCTTCACACGGGTGCGTGCAGGGGGTGGTGGTGACAGGATGGTGCAGGGGGTCACCTGGCTGAGTGTGCCCCAGGCACACCACAGTGGGGACTGTCCCCCCTTCTCGGCACCGTTTCCAGCCGCCCAGGGGTGGTTTGGTGCCTGGGCACGATGCTCCGGGCTCAGCCTTTGAAGGTCCAAGGGGGGGACACCATCATGGGGACCTCAGTGGGGCAGCTTGTGAAACATCCCACTCTGTGCAATCAACCCCCCTGGGGGACCCCTGACCGTGTCCTCACCTTTCCCATGTATCTCACCCCCCCCTCCCATGCTCACAGCCTCCAGCTCCGGAGCCCCCCGACATCAGAAGGACACGGAGCTGTTGGAGCGGGACCAGAGGAGGCCCCGGAGATGCTGGGAGGGCTGGAGCCCCTCTGCTGGGAGGACGGGCTGAGAGAGCTGGGGGGGTTCAGCCTGGAGAAGAGAAGGCTCCGGGAGACCTTCCAGCCCCTGCCAGTCCCTCAAGGGGCTCCAGGAAAGCTGGGGAGGGACTCTGGATCAGGGAGGGGAGTCGTGGGACGAGGGGGAAGGGTTTTACACTGACAGAGGGGAGATTTAGGTGAGATATTGTGAAGAAATTCTTTGGTGTGAGGGGGGTGAGCCCCTCCCCAGGTTGCCCAGAGAAGCTGTGGCTGCCCCATCCCTGGAGGGGTTCAAGGCCAGGTTGGCCGGGGCTTGGAGCAACCTGGTCTGGTGGGAGGTGTCCCTGCCCAGGGCAGGGGGTTGGAATTAGATCATCTTTAAGGTCCCTTCCCACCCAAACCGTCCTGTGACTCTGTGATTCCATGCAGGCGTGCACCGCGGCGTGCAGAGCCGACCTCTCGGCCGAGGCACCCGTCTACCCGGGGAACGGGCACCTCCAGCCCCTCTCCGAGAGCATCCGCAAGTACGTCATGAGCCACTTTCGCTGGAACAAGTTCGGCCGGAGGAACAGCAGCAGCGGCGGCGGTGGCGGCGGGGGGCACAAACGGGAGGAGGAGGAGGCGGGGGGCAACCCCCCGCCGGCATCGCTGCCCGCCGCCCCGCCGTCCCGCCGGGAGGAAGAGGAGGGAGCGGGGCTGGAGCGGGAGGAAGGCAAGCGCTCCTACTCCATGGAGCACTTTCGCTGGGGGAAGCCGGTGGGGCGCAAGAGGAGACCCATCAAGGTCTACCCCAATGGGGTGGAGGAAGAGTCGGCCGAGAGCTACCCGCTGGAGATCAGGAGGGAGCTGGCGCTCGGCGGCGCCGAGGAGGAGGAGGAGGAGGAGGAAGGCCAGGAGGAGGAGAAGAAGGCCGGCGGTTCCTACCGCATGCACCATTTCCGCTGGCAGGCGCCCTTGAAGGACAAGCGCTACGGGGGCTTCATGACCTCGGAGCACAGCCAGACCCCTCTAGTGACTCTCTTCAAAAATGCCATCATCAAAAGCGCCTACAAGAAGGGGCAGTGATGGGGGAGAGCCCGAGGGGCACCCGCCCCCACCGTCGTGCCCCCCCCTAAGCTTTAGCCTCCCGCTGGCATGTGTTTCACTTAGAGATCGCTCGTTATGTCGTTCTTAATTAGTACTCCGAAGGGGCCCGCTCCCGGGTTTCACTGGGTGGGATAAAGACGGCAACCGCTCCGACGCACCCGCCGGACACGCGCGGGGAGCGGGGACGATGCCCGGTTCGGAGCACGCCGGATGACTTTGGTATATTTTCACTGAGCTGTACAATACTGTAAATGACGGATTATAAGAATTCTAAAAAAAAAAAAAAAAAAAAAAAATTAAAAATGATGATAATAATAATACATTTTTTTTTGCAAGCTAAGCAGGTGTGGGCAACGTCTCTGGGGGCGCCTGGTGTTTGTAAAAGGGGCAGAAAAAAAACTAACTGCAAAGTAAAATCCTGCAGCTGGGGGTTAAAGAATGGCGGGGAAAGTGCTGGGGAGGGAGAAAGAATAATTATGCACCCGAGTTTGGGAGCTTCGCACGCAGGAGCCGGTCGTCGGGCTCCGGCACGGCTGGGCTCGCTGCAGCCAGCCTGGGGAGGGCACCGGGGGCTGCATTTTGGCAGGGGCCGGCTCTAGCGCATCCCAGCAGAGCATGTTTTGGTCCCAGAGAAGAGCCACCCCCCCGATGTGACACGGGATGACAAGGCGTGCTGGCAGTAGGGGAAAACATGGCATCCTCTGGGTGCTGCCCCAAGGAGGGAAGGGACCGAGTCAGGCCCCCCCGGCACCCACTGCCCGGGTAAACGCATTAATTCCCCACGAAACAATGACGCTGAGGAGTCCGGGTACTAGGGAAAGCTTCGTTATTTGTAAAGTCGTGCTGGTTACTCCTGCGGTGAAGCAGGGGGGCAGGTTGGGTGGCGGGTGCCTCGGGCTGGGGCACTGGGGAGGAGGTTGGGTTTAAAATTCTGTGATTTTAGGATGGATGGGCTGAGGCCAACAGTGTGAGGTCCAACAAGCGCCGGGTCCTGCTCCTGGGTCACACCAACCCCACGGACGCTCCAGGCTGGGGCAGAGTGGCTGGAAAGGTGCCCGGTGGCAAAGGACCTGGGGGTGTTGGTCAACAGTGGCTGAATACGAGCCAGCAGTGTGCCCAGGTGGCCAAGGAGGCCACCAGCATCCTGGCCTGTGCCAGCACTAGTGTGGCCAGCAGGAGTGGGGCAGTGACCGTCCCCCTGTACTGGGCACTGGTGAGGCCCCACCTCGAGGGCTGTGTCCAGTTTTGGGCCCCTCACGCCAAGAAAGACATTGAGGGGCTGGAGCGTGTCCAGAGAAGGGCAACGGAGGTGGTGAGGGGTCTGGAGCACAAGTCCTGTGAGGAGCGGCTGAGGGAGCTGGGGGTGTTCAGCCTGGAGAGAAGGAGGCTGAGGGGAGACCTTCTCGCTCTCTCCAGCTCCCTGAAAGGAGGGGGGAGCCGGGGGGGGTCGGGCTCTTCTCCCAAGGAACAGGCCATGGGACAAGAGGAAACGGCCTCAAGCTGCGCCAGGGGAGGTTTAGGATGGATATTGGGAACAATTTCCTCCCGGAAAGGGTTGTGAAGCGTTGGCAGAGGCTGCCCAGGGCAGTGGTGGAGTCGCCATCCCTGGAGGGATTTAAAAGCCGGGCAGACGTGGTGCTGAGGGACATGGGGTAGTGGTGGCCTTGGCAGTGTTGGGTTGATGGTGGGACTCGATGGTCTGAAAGGTCCCTTCCAACCGAGATGATTCTGTGATTCTGTGGCTCTAAAACCAGTTTCATGGGGAAGCCAACCTTGATCACCTCTGCCCAACTAACACCTTCTTGCTGCCAAACCATGCCCATTCCCCCTTTTCCATGCTTCCCAGGTGGCAAAACACCGTCATTAATATCACAATGCTGATGTCGCGTGCTGGCTTTGTGCTTCCCACCTCCTCTCGCTCCACCCAAGGCTGGAAAGCACGTGCAGAAGAGCTGCAGATGCCCCAACGGGACGGACCCACCACCATCCAGGAGCGGGATTGCATTGCACAGGGTTGTGCATCCCCATTTATTCGGTATAACGTGGTGGAAGTACCATTAAAGTAAAACAGGGCTCCTATTAGTGCTTTCCCCCCCTCCAACCCTACACCATCCTACATCACGATGTCCTTCATCAGTCCTTAAGGCCACGAGGAGCTGAGGGGACGTTGGTGCAGCATGTGCGTGGCTGGAGCGCCCACGGCACGCTGTGCGCCGTCTACATTTTGGCCCCTCAAATAGCTTTCCGGGTGTTTTCTTTCCTATTTTTGGCCTTGGCAGGTGGGTTCGCGCTCAATTCCTGCACACCGTGAGTAGAAACCCGGACTTTTCCCCAGGGAACTTCTGCAGGCCGGGGGGGAAAAAATGTTGGAAATACTCAATTTTAAAGGGTGATGAAGACGAAGCCCGGTTTGTGCGGGATGCTGGGCACAGAGCTGGGGGAAGGAAGCTTGTCCACAGCCGAGACCACCCTCCTCCTCACGTTGGGTCACACCAACCCCACGGACGCTCCAGGCTGGGGCAGAGCGGCTGGAGAGCTGCCCGGCGGAAAAGGACCTGGGGGCGTTGGTCAACAGCGGCTGAATATGAGCCAGCAGTGTGCCCAGGTGGCCAAGGAGGCCACCAGCATCCTGGCCTGTGCCAGCACCGGTGTGGCCAGCACATGCCTCCCCTTCCCCAGCAACCACCCATTTTTCCTCTCCCAGGGCAGAGAGAGGGCGCCTGGGTGCCGTGAACACGCCAAGACGCAGACCCCCTGAGGTGGCAACATCAACATTTATTTGAAAAGGGCATGAAGACGCTGCATTTGAAAATACCGGGGGCTTCTTGGCCCTTTTTAACAACCCGCTCCCCCCTCCTCCGCCCTCGGCGACAGACGCAAACGCCACAGTGCTCCGAAACACAGAGATGGAAACGCACACATGCACCTAAACTGCCGACTTTATAGAAATATACTTTGTCGTCTCTACGTCCACAAGTGTCTAAACTAAACGGGATGTACAAACAGGTCACTTACACCATGGGGGTGTGTCGGGGGCGGGGGGGGCGGGTTGGGGGGGGAACTACGACATTTACAGGTTTGGGTCCCAAAATGCGGAGGGGCCGTGGTGAGACATGCTGGGGGACGTGGCCAGCCGGGAGGTGACAGCCCTGATCCCGCTGCCACGTCCCGTGGGGGAGCATCGGGACCGAGAGGGAGCGGGGGCTGCCCCCGGGAGCGGAGGCCAAGGGTATTTTCTGCCCCAAAAGGGATGACGGGCACCCTGAGGTGTGGTGTCCCCGCGGGTCCCCAGGTCCTCGCACACTTGTGCTCATCTTCCCACCTTCTTTGTGGTTTTGAAGAGTTTTGGATGTGTTTTCCCACAGACCCGCAATCTGGGGGGGGGGGGGGGGGGGGGGGGGGGGTGGTGGGTAATTGCTTTTTGTTAAAATTTTTTAGCGCTTTTTTAGCGCTTTTCATTAGAACGGCCACGGGACCAACCCCTCCTTCCCCGAGCGGCCCGTTCCACGTTCCCGCTGCCGACCCCAAAACCTGCCCCAGCCAAAACTCGGGCTCCGACAGAACCCAGGGAGCGAAAAGGGTTTGGGGACAGGGGACGGAGACACGCGGGGACCCTGAGGAGAGGCAGCAGCAAGGGGAGAGCCTCGGGCACCGGCGGGCACGGCAGAGCCACGGGTTAGCGGGACAGGGCCGTGATCCAGCCAAGGGACCGAAATAAACCCTTGTTTTTCCTGTCCTCTTAAACTAGATCATTTCCTAAACCCGGATTACAGCACGGCCACGCAAACAAAGCGGTGACCTCGGGGCAATCGCCAACTGTATCCGCCACCGAGGGGAGAGAGAGAAAAAAAAAAAAAAAGGGTGGAAAAAAAAAAAATCAAAGGGATGGTAATGTGTAATTACAGCTTAAATAACCCCCTGAAGATCCGCAGCGAGGGAAACGGCCGTGGCTGAAGGAAGGCAGCGGGACACGGAGCCGGTGCGACGCCGAGCGGCCGCGTTCCCCCCTGCTGTCCCGGTGCAGGAGCAGCTCCCGCGTCTCCAGCGTTACACCCTTCGCTGCCTCTTCACGGGGCAAGGACGGGAGCAGCGTGTCCGGCCGGTGGCGGGGGGAAGGGGCTGCAGGAGAGACCCCCAGGGACCCCCCAGGCAGCCCCCGTCCGACGGCGCAGCGTGCCCAAGCTCGCCTGGCGAGCAGCCGTAGCGCGCTCCAAAGGCGTTTGGGAGCAAGAAGGACCCCGCGAACACCCCCAAGCGACCTTTCTTCTCCATCCCTACCAGATTGACCTCGCAACTGTGGCTTGGGAGGAGCCACCACGTCCTAACACGTCTCTAAATGTCCGTCTTCCCCCCCACCCCCCAACCCAGATCCAGTTTTATCCTATTGCAGGAGGCGCGATCCGCCCCGTAAAACACCTCTCACGGCGGCTATTTCCAGCGGCACGGGGGGTTTCTTTGTGGTTACGGCTCACAGCTGATGTAGGATTGGGCTTTGCCCAAGTGATTCTGCGTTCGAAAAAATAAATAAATAAATGAGTGAATGAACGAAATAATTATTTCTTTGAGACGGAAACCCCAAAACTGTGAAAACCCAACCCCAAAATACGAAGACAGTGGGTGAACGTGTGAATATGCCCCAGCAGGGCGGTTGCTCGTGCCTCGTGTCACTGCTCCGGGTGTCCCACCAGCCCGCTCATGCCCCAGGCACGGGGCAATTGTGGGTGTACCCCCCCCCCCCAAAAAAAAAGTGGGTTTTCCCAAACAAACCGTATTTTCAAGTGGCCTGGAACCAGCCAGGCAGCCGTGTGGCCCCATACTGGGATGGGACGATGCCCACCCTTATCCCGCACTGGGTGAGCCCTCGGTCCAGGGCACGGGGGCACCTTGAAGAGCCCGTGGGAACTGGCCACGTGATGATGGAGCTACGGGAAGATGTGGGCTCACAGGCCGGGAGCCGGAGGTGGGCACCGTACCCTCTACAGCGACCTGCCTCAAGCAACAGCTCCGGCCCCAGACCCCCTCCTGCCTTTGACACCCCCCAGCTTCAGCCCTGCCCCTTGCCAGGGGCTCCGGACGTGGCCGACAGATGACACGGGGAGGGATACCCCCAGGGAAGGGGTTTGCTTTATGCCGGGAAGATGTACACGCCCAACGCGCTCTGCCCAGAGCCGGAGCATCTCTCCTCTCCCCTCTCCAAAATAAGAAGCGGGAGAGGGAGGTCCCCGCAACTCCCCACCTCCCACTGCGCCCCGAAGCCTCCTGCACCACCAACCGCTGGAAAAGGTGGCCGCGGAGGCAGAAAGTCACAAAATAAAGTACGGGAGACGGGTTTGGGGTGCCAACGAATCTTGGGGTGACCTCGATGTCCGCGTCCCCACCCGTCCGGCACGAGGATGCACTCCCCGCAGGGTCCGTAGTCCCTCCCCGTCGGTGCGAGCGGTGGCCCTGTCCTGCCACCACGGCCACCTTCAGTACACGCACAGGTCCGGGAACTTCATCTCGTACACCGGGATGGAGTGGTTTTGGGGCTGGCCGTAGGCGGCCGTGATGGTGCCGGAGGGGCTTGGCGGCGGCCTGAAAGACAAGAAATGGAAGGAGGTGGGTTACAGAGAGGTTTGGTGAGAAAAATGGGCATTCCTGCACCGTTCCAGGTCTCCCAGTGCCACCACAGCAGAGGGGAACTGGGGCAAAGAAACTAGAGGCTGCTCCCAGCAGCTTGTCCCCTGTGTCACCGCAAAGACCCCACCCCCGGCACAGAGATTCATAGAATCACAGAATGGTTTGGGTGGGAAGGGACCTTAAAGCCCCCCCAGCGCCACCCCCTGCCCTGGGCAGGGACACCTCCCACCAGACCAGGTTGCTCCAAGCCCCGGCCAACCTGGCCTTGAACCCCTCCAGGGATGGGGCAGCCACAGCTTCTCTGGGCAACCTGGGCCAGGGGCTCACCCCCCTCACACCAAACAATTTCTTCACCATGTCTCACCTAAATCTCCCCTCTTGCAGTGTAAAACCCTTCCCCCTCATCCCATGGCTCCCCTCCCTGATCCAGAGTCCCTCCCCAGCTTTCCTGGAGCCCCTTTAGGAACTGGCAGGGGCTGGAAGGTCTCCCCGGAGCCTTCTCTTCTCCAGGCTGAACCCCCCCAGCTCTCTCAGCCTGTCCTCATAGGAGAGGTGCTATGAAACCTCCTTGATGGGGGACGCATGTGGGTCCCGCTGCCCCACAGCCAGCGCTGGCCTTGTGGTCAGGCACCCCAGGCTTGTCACCGCGTGCTCGGCTGTGGCCCCAACTCACCGTATGGTGATCTCGAAGATCTGGTTGAGTTTGCTCTGCAGCAGCGTCGCCTGTAAGACAGACAGAGAGGCCGTCACCAGCGCGGCTGCACCCTGGGGACCACAGCGGTGCGAACGGGACGAACACCCCGGTCACCAGAGCCGGGGAGAAGGTGGCCTGGAGAAACTCAGAGCCGTATCGCCACCGTCCCCCTCTCCCCAGCAGAGCGGCCGCGGGGATTCAAAGTTGTTCAGCCCCGACTCACCCGGGCGCCGCAGTGGGCGGCAATCTCCTCGAACGGGGCTTTCTGGAATTTCTCCACCACTTGCCGCCTCCGCTCCCGCTCCTGCTCCTCCACGGCGACGCTGTCTACTGAAGCAGAGGGGACGTGGCTCTCAGCTGCTCCCCACCCGCAGAGGCCACCCCGTGCCGCATCCCCACCTCCCCGGCAGACAGCATGGACTTAGGCATCACTAGGAAGCCAAGAGGAGGGTCTCCAACCTCTGGCTTTGGGACCAGCCCCCCCGGGGACACCAGGCAGAGCCGCCCCGTGACCTGGGTGCAATGCTCCCATGGCTGGGGACACCCCCCCCCCCCCCCCCCGTGGTGCACACACACACAGGGGTGACAGCACCCACACGTACGCACCACGCCAACCTCTCCTGGCTCCCTCGCTTACCTATCGCCTTCTTCAGCGTCTCGTACGTGATCTCTTCCGCTGGTGCTCTCTAAAGGAAGGGGGAAAGCAGATGAGGCTCAACCCACAGCACAGGACGTCGTTCTGGGATCACAACAACCCCAAACCAGTTTCCCGGGCTGGATTCCCGCACCAAAACACACTCTGGCCTCAAAGATCAGGGGTATCTGTCCTGGCGAACAGAACTTTTTAAATATTTTTTGTTTTTCAGGCTGGACTAGCCAGCCCTTAACAGCTCCCCGAAAATAAAGATTTGCCACCGAAACAGCAGCGGGACACCCTTGCTGATGGGTGGCTCCTTGTATTGCGTTTTCATGGCAAGGTTTTGGTAGGTGGGGGGGCTACAGGGGTGGCTTCTGGGAAGATGCTAGAAGCTTCCACCATGTCAGACAGAGTCAATGCCAGCCAGCTCCAAGAAGGGCCCACCACTGGCCAAGGCCGAGCCCATCAGCGATGGTGGTAGTATCTCTGGGAGAACATAGTTGAGGAGGGGGGAAAAAGAACAGCCGTGGAACAGCAGCCGGAGAGAGGAGTTAGGATATGTGAGAGCAACAACTCTGCTGACACCAAGGGCAGTGACGAAGGAGGGGGAGGAGGTGCTCCAGGTGCTGGAGCAGAGATTCCGCTGCAGCATGTGGTGAAGCCCATGGTGAGGCAGGCTGTCCCCCTGCAGCCCGTGGAGGTCCACGGTGGAGCAGATATACACCTGCAGCCCGTGGAGGTCCACGGTGGAGCAGATATACACCTGCAGCCCGTGGAGGTCCACGGTGGAGCAGATATACACCTGCAGCTCGTGGAGGTCCATGGTGGAGCAGATACTCCCCCTGCAGCCCATGGAGGTCCATGGTGGAGCAGATACTCCCCCTGCAGCCCATGGAGGTCCATGGTGGAGCAGAGATCCACCTCCAGCCCATGGAGGTCCATAGCTGAGCTCATATCCCCCTGCAGCCCGTGGAGGTCCATAGTGGAGCAGATATCCCCCTGCACCCCATGGAGGTCCATGGTGGAGCAGAGATCCTTCTGCACTCATGGATGTCACAACAGAGCTCATATCGACCTGCAGCCCATGGAGGTCCATGGTGGAGCAGAGATCCACCTGCAGCCCGTGGAGGTCCACGGTGGAGCAGATACTCCCCCTGCAGCCCATGGAGGTCCATAGCGGAGCTCATATTCCCCTGCAGCCTGTGGAGGTCCACAGTGGAGCAGAGATCCACCTGCAGCCTATGGAGGTCCACAGTGGAGGCAAGATGCCCCTGTAGCCCATGGAGGTCCACGGTGGAGCGGATACTCCTCCTGCAGCCCGTGGAGTTCCAGGGTGGAGCTGATATCCCCCTGCAGCCCGTGAAGGTCCCTGGTGGAGCAGATATCCCCCTGTACCCCATGGAGGTCCATGGTGGAGCAGAGATCCCTCTGCACTCATGGACGTCACAACAGAGCTCATATCCCCCTGCACCCCATGGAGGTCCATGGTGGAGCAGAGATCCACCTGCAGCCCGTGGAGGTCCATGGTGGAGCAGAGATCCCTCTGCGCTCATGGACATCACAACAGAGCTCATATCGACCTGCAGCCCGTGGAGGTCCATGGTGGAGCAGATACTCCCCCTGCACCCCATGGAGGTCCATGGTGGAGCAGAGATCCCTCTGCACTCATGGACGTCACAACAGAGCTCATATCCCCCTGCACCCCATGGAGGTCCATGGTGGAGCAGAGATCCACCTGCAGCCCGTGGAGGTCCATGGTGGAGCAGAGATCCCTCTGCGCTCATGGACATCACAACAGAGCTCATATCGACCTGCAGCCCGTGGAGGTCCATGGTGGAGCAGAGATCCCTCTGCGCTCATGGACATCACAACAGAGCTCATATCGACCTGCAGCCCCTGGAGGTCCATGGTGGAGCAGATACTCCCCCTGCACCCCATGGAGGTCCACGGTGGAGCAGAGATCCCCCTGCAGCCCGTGGAGGTCCATGGCAGAGCAGAGATCCCCCTGGAGCCTATGGAGGACCCCACGCTGGAGAAGGGCCCAGAGGAGGCTGTGACCCCATGGGAAGCCTGTGCTGGAGCAGGTTTGCTGGCAGGACTTGTGACCCCATGGAAGGACCCACGCTGGAGCAGTCTATTCCTGAAGGACTGCACCCCATGGAAGGACCCACAGTGGAGCAGTTCGTGAAGAACTGCACCCCATGGAAGGACTCACACTGGAGCAGTTCGTGAAGAACTGCAGCCCATGGGAAGGACTCACACTGGAGAAGTTCATGGAGAACTGTCTCCCATGGAAGGGACCCCAGGCTGGAGCAGGGGCAGAGTGTGAGGAGCCCTCCCCTGAGGAGGAAGGAGCGGCAGAGACAAGGTGTGATGGACTGACCACAGCCCCCGTTCTCATCCCCCTGCGCCGCTCGGGGGGAGGAGGGAGAGAAATCGGGAGCAGAGCTGAACCCGGGAAGAAGGGAGGGGTGGGGGGGACGGTGTTTTAAGATTTAGCTTTTATTTCTCATTACCCTACTCTGATTTGATTGGCAAGAAATTAAATTAATTTCCCTGAGTTGAGTCTGTTTTGCCTGTGACGGCAACAGGTGAGTGACCTCCGTGTCCTTATCTCGACCCACCAGCCTTTTGTTGTATCTTCTCTCCCCTGTCCAGCTGAGGAGGGGACAACCAGCCCGGTGTCTGGCCAGGGCCACCCCACCACACTCCCCTTGCAGACCGGGACCTGTCACACCTGGAGAGGAGCATCAGGGGGAGTCGGGCTCTTCCCGACCCCACGCGCTGCCAGACACGCCAGGGCCGAGTTATGAGCTTGAAGCCAGCGGAGCAATTACGCGTGCAGCCAAACGAAGAATTAGAGAGGGCTTAACCGCACGCTGCCAGGCTGCTAAAACCACGCGGTGCCGAAGGGATGACGCAGCCCTCGGCGTAACACGGTACCTGCTCTCGCTCGGGACTGTTTCTCGACTCCACCTCCACCTGCAGGGAAATGGTCTCGCCGATGCTCTTCCTCTTGGACAGACGATCTTCATCTGGGGAGGAGGAGGAACAGAAGAGTTAATCGCAGCCACCTCGGGGGCAGCGGGGCGAGCACGGGCATCCCCCGCGGAAAACGGCCTCACATCCCACCCCCGCGGTAGCAGTCCCTCCAAGCCATTGACCCAAATTCATCCAAACCAGCAGAACTGAGGACTGGGCCAAGCCTAGTGGCCTTCATGGCTCCTTCCATCCATCCAGCCATGCATGTGGCAACCTCAGGAAGCTTCCGATTCACTGCTTCGTGCCTCAGTTTCGCCAAGGCTACACTTCTAAAGCAGGGCAGAAAACTAAGAGGCCCACGTGCAGGATGATGAACTTCACACCCACATAACAGTGCAGAGCAAGGTACCAGTTTCCTCCCCTCCCAGTTCTCCGGGATGCCCCGGGGTGCTGCGTACCCGTCAGCTGGGGGATGTAGGGCGTGCTGAGTCGGTCCGAGTTGTAGCCGCTGCCACCCAGCACCTCGCTGATCTTGCTCTGCCAGAAGAAGACCTCTGGGCCGAGGCGGTCAAGGCTCTTGCTCAACCTATGGAGGTAGAGAACAGCCAATGGAGATGGCAACATCTCCCCTGCTAGGGGAACCATGCCCCAGAAGAGCTCTCAACCCATCACGGAGGACACGGATGCACTCAGGAAGGACCAGCCTGAGCTAGGGAATGTCTCCAGAGAGCAGTGGCACTCAGTGGGGGCAGTGTGTCCGTCAGGGACCTCACCACCAAATGTGAACACCAAGCGTGACAAGGCTGGGCCAGCAGGGATGGGACAGCCCAGCCAGCCTTGGCCTGGGGATGCTCAGCAGGCATCCTTGAGCTGGCGGCACGGCAGAGCAGCGGGATGATATACCGGATCTACAGCCATCCTGCTGCCAGGGAGGGAAGGGATCAGCCAGTGGAGCTGATCCTGGCATTTGGCTGGTTGAAAGCACAAGCCGTGGTGGCCACCCCCTCCCCTGGCTGCATGGGACCCTCCTCAGATTCTAAACAGGCTGAAAACCACTCGATGTCCTTCCCACTGTGGCATCCCCAGACAGGAAAGGGGACAAACACTTGATAAACCCACGATCTTATGGATGCCAATCCCTCAGGAGCAGGGAAGAAGGTATTTTCCAGGCTCTTACCTGGGTCTCTCCACAAAGACATCTTCAGGGAGCAGATAGGGAGCTTCCTTCTGCCGCATCTGGATGACCTGTAGAAGACAAGCAAGGAGCCAAGCTCAAACTCCCACAGGTGGCCAAGGAGAGCCGATGCCAGAGCTGCCATGGACAAGGCTCCAGCCCCATCCCCAGCCCCTCCCTCGCACCTCATGGATGTGTTGGCAGAAGGTGGGCACGGTGGTGAGCTGGCTGATGAGGTTCAGGTAAGCCGCACCGAGGGCGAAGAGCGCGCAGCGGTTGTATGCCGTCAAGTTATCCTCGTTGATCTGGGCGATCTCCTGCAGCAGAGACACAGTCCCATGAGATGAGGATGGACAAGGTCCCAGCGTGGTCCCCATCCACCTCGTGGCACCACCTTCCCCACAAACATCCCAACTTTTGGAGCCTGGCAGAGGCCGTCAAGGCGAGGTCCCTCCCCAGCGTGTTGGTCTGATCCCACCGTGGTGGGAGAAGCTCAGAGCAGATGATGCACTTGCATCCCGCTTCCTCAGAGACCCCCAACTCTAAAACAACCCCCCTCCCGGAGTCTCCGCCCCACCCCATCGCATCCCAGCCCACCCGCCCCATGGCGCTGAGCACCCGCAGCTCCTCCCTGCCTACCTGCACCGCCAGCACCAGGCGGATGAGGTCCACCATGACCTCCTCATTAGCCAGCTCGATGCTGATGAGCATCAGCATGCTGTAGAGCGCCTCGTAGTGAGCCTGCACGTTGCTCTCCTCCTTGCATATCAGGTAGATGTGCCGGTAGAGCTGCTGGCCATGCTGTGGGGACACGGAGGGATGCGGTCACCTCCTGAGCATCCCCTACGAGCAACACCACCATCAACGCAGAGAAAGAAAAGTAGCAGGGCCCAGCAAAGGGGTTTCCATCCACATGGGAGGGAGCAGAGCTCCTCCGGTCACCAAACAAGCAAAAAAAAAGCCCCAGGGAGAGCGAGGTGTGACTATCAGGTGGTGTTTCATCGTTTGATGCTGGACCCTGATGGGGAAGAGGCACCGGCAGGTCCAAGAGCAGAGCCCAGGGCCGGCAAACAGCGCTCGCAGCACCGAGCCCAGGGAAGGGATGCCTCTGTTGCAGAAGCATTAGAGAAATCACGGCTCGGACCACAGCGGGAAAATAAGGCCCTGAGACACGTTGCTTTGAGAGCAGGGCACAGGGCAGAGCAGGGCACGGGCTGCTGCGAGGGAAACTCGGCTCCGCGACAGTTTTGGGGGCTGCGTCGCTGCTCCCGGCTGCGCGCAAGGTGACAAACTGCTCCCGCCTGGGCCTCAAGTTGGCTCCAGAGGAGTTTGCACCAGCCTGGAAGTGTTTTAAGGAGGTAGCGGGGGGAAAGAAAAATAAATAAAATCAGGCAACTTCAAAAGCCACTTGATAAATAGCATTCGGGATGTCAGCACATCCTGGGGTACTCATTCCTTGGGGCAAATAGCCTGGAGAAGAGAAGGCTCCGGGGAGACCTTCCAGCCCCTGCCAGTCCCTAAAGGGGCTCCGGGAAAGCTGGGGAGGGACTCTGGATCAGGGAGGGGAGCCGTGGGATGAGGGGGAAGGGTTTTACACTGCAAGAGGGGAGATTGAGGTGAGATATTGGGAAGAAATTGTTTGGTGTGAGGGTGGTGAGCCCCTGGCCCAGGTTGCCCAGAGAAGCTGTGGCTGCCCCATCCCTGGAGGGGTTCAAGGCCAGGTTGGCCGGGGCTTGGAGCAACGTGGTCTGGTGGGAGGTGTCCCTGCCCAGGGCAGGGGGTGGCACTGGATGGGCTTTAAGGTCCCTTCCCACCCAAACCATTCTGTGATTCTATGATTTAGGAGTCTAGAAAGCCCCAGACATGAAGCACTGATGGAGATTGACACCCGCTGGCTTTTCCCAGGGACATCCCCAGGGTTAGAGCCGTGGTGGTACGCAAAGACGCCGCGTGACTTGGGGAAACAGAGGCACAGTCGTCACACTGGTCTGCACGAGGACAGCTTGACCCAGACCCTGACACTACCTTCTTCATGAAGACAGTATCTTGGCGCGAGCATTTGTCCACTTTCAGCTTCAGGACCGAGATGTCGCTGATGGTGCTGCAAGGAAAGGCCAAGGGGAAGGGAAAACTCAGACACAGGAGGGAGGAGGCGCGATTCCCGCACGCCTGCGGAGCTGCTGGCCAGGAACGAGCCGTCTGGGGGGAACCAAGGCGGGGAAACTAAAGGTGGCTTTTAAAACCCACCTAGCAATTCAGATATTTAAGAATACTGAGCCAAATCACTGCACGATTTCAAGGCAGCGGCGTTCAGGGACAAAAGGCAAGCTGACAAAGAAGCGTGCGAGCAAAGTGGAGCAGCAGGACCCCAGCAGAACCCATGGAGATGTTTCCATCTGGGATTAGAGTCACCTTCTTCCAAGGTAAACGCAGCATGGACAACATTAGCGCCCAGCAGGCCTATCCCTGGGGACGCAACGCAGTGGATGAACCCACTCCAGGAGGTTGTTGCTCCCACACATCCTCCTGGGACCACTGGCTGACCACGGTGACACTCAGCAGCACGGTCCCACGTCCCTCTGGGCATGAGAGAGAGACCTCCCACCCACCTGGCTCTCGGCAGACCTCATCTGCAGCACCAAACCACCCCAGAACTGGTCCCAGATTTATTGATAACCCTGCCAGCGCTCCCAGCCCAGCAGATCTCCCTCCCGAGCCCGCTCTGCAGGGTCTGCAGGTCCCAGCCCCGTTGGGGACCTACCTGATGGTGGAGAATTTCTGCCGGTTCCCGTGGCGATCGATGAAGCTGATGAGGATCTCGAGGACAAAGAGGCGGATCTCAGCGTCCTCCATGAGGGCTGCGGAGAGGAGCCTGTCCAGGAAAGCGCTGGGAAGTGCCGTGAGCATGTTACTGCACTGGAAGCCCACAGAGACCTGCAAGCATCAAAGAAAAAGGGAGGCAATGTGACAGTGTCGCTTGCGGGGGGTTAAAACCCACCAAGAAAGCGGGATTGCAAGCAGAGAAGACTAAGTACAGTTTGAGCTCTTCCTAAACCACCCCAGGGGAGAGGGTCCCCAAGCTCAGCTCCCCCATCCCAGCAGTGGGGGACCCCAGGGGTCTCGTGGGGCTCCTGCGAGGATGGTGACACGTTCATACCTGGAGGAGGGACTTCAGGAGCATTATCTGTGTCAGCCGATTCCGGTTCTCCCTGGCAGGGAGAGAAGAAAGAAATGGTAAAAGCCAAGTGAAAACAAGGCAACCCTCCTTCCGTACCCAAAGGATGGAAAAGCCTCAGAAAGGACAGGACCAAGTCGAGAGGTGGGCCTGTGCCAACCTCATGAAGTTCAACAAGACCAAGTGCAAGGTCCTCCATCTGGGTCGGGGCAATCCCAAGCACCAATATAGGCTGGGCAGTGACTGGCTTGAGAGCAGCCCTGAAGAAAAGGACTTGGGGGTGCGGGTGGACGAGAGGCTCAACATGAGCCGTCAGTGGGCACCAGCAGCCCAGAAAGCCAATCGTACCCTGGGCTGCATCAGGAGGAGTGTGGCCAGCAGGTGGAGGGAGGTGATTCTCCCCCTCTACTCCACTCTTGTGAGACCCCACCTGGAGCACTGCGTCCAGTTCTGGAGCCCCTACTACAAGAGAGATATGGACGTGCTGGAACGTGTCCAGAGAAGGGCCACGAGGGTGATCCGAGGGCTGGAGCACCTCTCCTGTGGGGACAGACTGAGAGAGTTGGGGTTGTTCAGTCTGGAGAAAAGAAGGCTCCGAGGAGACCTTAGAGTGACCTACCAGTATCTGAAGGGGGCCTACAAGAAAGCTGGGGAGGGACTTTTTAGGATGTCGGGTAATGGTAGGACTAGAGGGAATGGATTAAAACTAGAGATGGGCCAATTCAGGCTGGACGTTAGGAAGAAGTTCTTCACCATGAGGGTGGTGAGACACTGGAACAGGTTGCCCAGAGAGGTGGTGGAAGCCCCATCCCTGGAAGTTTTGAAGGCCAGGCTGGACGGGGCTCTGAGCAACCTGATGTAGTGGGAGGTGTCCCTGCCCATGGCAGGGGGTTGGAACTAGATGATCTTTAAGGTCCCTTCCAACCCTAACAGTTCTATGATTCTAAGTGTCACCACCTCCAACAGCCGTGCTGTAAAGGTCGCCAGCAGACGAGCTCCAGATTTAACAGCCAGCAAAAAGGCTGCTAAAGAAATGATGAATATCTTTTCTTTACCCTGCCATAGGCACCAGAAACAAGGCAGCACTCACACCTCCAGGCAGGCACAAGTTGGGCTCAGGACGATGAACCAACCTCTGGACGTGCCCATCCCACAGCAACTCTCGAGGGACACCAGGCACCAGCTCTGAGCAGGCTCCTCACTTTTAAGCAGCTGAAAATTGGCGAGAGGGAGCCCTACGCCCTCCTGCCCATGGAGACAGCCCTGCTCCTCGCTCCCGTCTTGCTTCTTGCAAAGCCACCATGAACCATGCTTCCACTTCAGCGACGGGAGGGGGTTTTAATGCAAAAAAGAGGAAACCTGGAATTCTCTACTGTCTGAACTCAGTCCTTCCTAGCCCCTGCAAGGGGACACAGGGATTTCCAGGCTGGCCCATCACCCACCGCACGCTGCCTACCTCTGCCCGGGGACTGAGCTACACCGCAAAGGGCAGCATCCCTGGAGACATTCAAGGCCAGGCTGGATGAGGCTCTGAGCAACCTGATCTAGTTGAAGATGTCCCTGCTCACTGCAGGGGGGTTGGACTAGATGGCCTTTAGAGGTCCCTTCCAGCCCAACACATTCTATGATTCGATGATTCCCGGTAAGCCAAACCGCAGGCCGCGGCTCCTCCGCAAACTCCCGGGTCACCGACACCCCCAGAGCAAGCGCCACCCTTCACACGGCGTCAGCTGAGATCTAAAAACCCTCCCGGAGGAAGTCAACAGCTGATAAAGGAGCAGTGACCAACAGCCCTGGACAACCAGCCCAGCATCGAGAATTGATGCCATCCTGGGGCTACGAGCCCAATTCCACCCCTGCACCGAGGAAAGCTGCCCCGTCCGAACGGCCCCGTCATCTCCCAGTGTGTGAACTGGGATTGAACGCAGGCATCAGGAATTACCCCCATGCGAGCGAGGAGCGGAGCGTGGCTCCCAGCAGCCGGGAAAGTCTCCCTCCCATCAGAGACAAGTGGGAAGAGCCTGACCGTACTTTGAAGATAAATACAGCGTGAAAATCTGTTTGCTCCTTACCTACACGTTTCAGCGCCGACACCCTCGCTCCAAATAGCTCTCATGGTCTGCTCCCACACTTCTGAAGCAATTATGTTGTTTGGGTGTTTTCCCCTTCCTTTTCTTCCTCCACCGCCGGGTATAAATACCACCTCCCGCTCCGTGTTAATAAAAGCTCGGCGGCAGCTCAGAGGGGGGAGGCAGCGATGAGCAGCCAGGCCCACAAAGCCACACACCGGCTTCTCAAAAGCCACGGACAGCCCTCACCCGCCTCGCTGCCCTCAGACAGCTGAAGTCACTCCCCTGAGTATTACAGGTTGGGTGGAGAATGGCTGGAGAGCAGCCCTGAGGAGAAGGACTTGGGGGTGTTGGTGGATGAGAAGCTCCACAGGAGCCGGCACCGTGCGCTGGCAGCCCAGAAACCCCCCGCAGCCTGGGCTGCATCCCCAGCAGCGTGGGCAGCAGGGCCAGGGGGGGATTCTGCCCCTCTGCTCCGCTCGGGGGAGACCCCCCTGCAGCGCTGCCTCCAGCTCTGGGGCCTCAGCACAGGAGAGACACGGAGCTGTTGGAGCGGGGCCAGAGGAGGCCCCGGAGATGCTGGGGGGCTGGAGCCCCTCTGCTGGGAGAACGGGCTGAGAGAGCTGGGGGGGTTCAGCCTGGAGAAGAGAAGGCTCCGGGGAGACCTTCCAGCCCCTGCCAGTCCCTCAAGGGGGCCAAAAGGAATCACAGAGTGGTTTGGGTTGGAAGGGATCTTACAGCTCATCTAGTTCCAAGCCCCTGCCCTGGGCAGGGACACCTCCCACTCGACCAGGTTGCTCCAAGACCAGGTTGCTCCAAGCCCCATCCAACCTGGCATTGAAAGCTGGGGAGGGACTCTGGATCAGGGAGGGGAGCCGTGGGACGAGGGGGAAGGGTTTTACACTGAAAGAGGGGAGATTGAGATGAGATATTGTGAAGAAATTGTTTGGTGTGAGGGTGGTGAGCCCCTGGCCCAGGTTGCCCAGAGAAGCTGTGGCTGCCCCATCCCTGGAGGGGTTCAAGGCCAGGTTGGACGGGGCTTGGAGCAACCTGGTGTGGTGGGAGGTGTCCCTGCCCAGGGCAGGGGGTGGCACTAGATGGTCTTTAAGGTCCCTTCCAACCCAAACCATTCTACGATTTGATGACTATTTTCAGGTCCTGGCTAGTTTTGGATGCCACCCCAGGACTGAGCTCCTGTCGCCTGAATCTGTCAGCAGGTACCTGAAGAAATGAAGCATTCAGCTGCAGCACCAATGCCTGTAAACATCTTTCCCCTTTGATGCTCCAGTGTTTCGAGGGGCCTTTGTCATCACGTTTGCAGCAGCAAAGCATTTTAAACACGGATCACACGTTGCTCAGTTTCCGTTGCTCTTAGGTGGAAGCTCTCAATGCTCAACATTTCCAATAACGCGCCCACGTCCCACACTGTCCCCAGAGACCACCTCAAGGTAGGAACAGGAGCTCCCCAGCCCTTTCAGTCCCCTGTTCAAAGCCTGACACCGCCGCACAGGGGACAGTGGAAAGGAGAGGAGGGCAGGGGGGAGGAAGAGGAGGGAGGAAGGCATCCATTCTCACCCGGCTTTGCCAGCCTCGATGGACTGCTGCGAGGACGGCAGCGGCACCTTGTTCATGATGAAGACCATCACCTCAGACTGCTGGTAGGTGGGCAGGGTGCTGGCGAAGGACCCTGTGGGGACAAAAGCATCCTGTCAGCGTGCAAGGCGCAGCGCACCACCCCCAGAAGCTCCCGGCGCCGTGGGGTCTGTCCACCTTCTGCACCCCTATAGCCAGGCTGGGATAGGACAAGGCCCACCTAGATCCCGCACCCGCAGGCAGCTTTGCCTTCAGGGTGATTGTAGACCCATCAAAACCTCAAGTGCAAGGTCCTGCTTGTGGGTCGGGGCAATCCCAAGCACAAATCCAGGCTGGGAGGAGAATGGCTGGAGAGCAGCCCTGAGGAGAAGGACTTGGGGGTGTTGGTGGATGAGAAGCTCCACAGGAGCCGGCACCGTGCGCTGGCAGCCCAGAAACCCCCCGCAGCCTGGGCTGCATCCCCAGCAGCGTGGGCAGCAGGGCCAGGGGGGGATTCTGCCCCTCTGCTCCGCTCGGGGGAGACCCCCCTGCAGTGCTGCCTCCAGCTCTGGGGCCTCAGCACAGGAGAGACACGGAGCTGTTGGAGCGGGGCCAGAGGAGGCCCCGGAGATGCTGGGAGGGCTGGAGCCCCTCTGCTGGGAGGACAGGCTGAGAGAGCTGGGGGGGTTCAGCCTGGAGAAGAGAAGGCTCCGGGGAGACCTTCCAGCCCCTAAAGGAGCTCCAGGAAAGCTGGAGAGGGACTCTGGATCAGGGAGGGGAGCCGTGGGACGAGGGGGAAGGGTTTTACACTGCAAGAGGGGAGATTTAGCTGAGATATTGGGAAGAAATTCTTTGGTGTGAGGGGGGTGAGCCCCTGGCCCAGGTTGCCCAGAGAAGCTGTGGCTGCCCCATCCCTGGAGGGGTTCAAGGCCAGGTTGGACGGGGCTTGGAGCAGCCTGGTCTGGTGGGAGGTGTCCCTGCCCAGGGCAGGGGGTGGCGCTGGGGGGGCTTTGAGGTCCCTTCCCACCCAAACCATTCTGTGATTCTAAGAAAACACCTCCCAGGTGGCACAGCCCCTGACTCTACCCCTTTGTTTTTTGGGGCTGGTTGACCCCCATCCCCAGCGGCTGCAGCAGGCTGACTCCTTCCCTCTTTCCCTCTTCTCCTTCCCTTCCCCAGGATCTCCGGAGGAACAGGACCGTGCCTGCACACCGCAGCTCTGCTGGGGATGGCTGGGGTTGCAATGCCACCTGCCGATAACCCGCCGCCACGCTTGCAGCAGATAAATCCCAACTCCCATCACTGCTTTTGGGATGAGGGCACCTTCGTTTCACCCCAGATATTCCTGCGGATGCGCAAGGCAGAATCCCACTGCGCAGGGGGTCACCCACCAGCACAGCCCACTGTCCTGATCTGAGCCACACAGGACTAATTTCTCTTCCAATGCTTGGGAAAACTGCACTTTTAGAAGTCTCTAGCATCTGAATTTGTGAAAATATTTACTTTAGAGCCAGCTCTGGTGTGTGAGTTTCAAGGTCTTGGTGTTTTCGAGCTCGCCAGGTGCAGGGATGAGGAGGAGCGAGACCCGGGCGCTCAACCCAAGCTGCCAACAGGATTCTTTCATACCATGAACGTCACATTCAATATAAAGTTTGCTGAGGAGTTCTCTCCCTCCCTTGCTGGCTGCCATCCTGAGAATTCCTTGCCCCAGTGCCGGAGCCCTGAGCCCTTCCCTTCCTCCCGGAGCCGCAGCGCTCACAGGGTCCCACACTGGCTGTCCCTGCGGGGAGTGCGGAGCTTCCTGCTGACAGAATGGGCTGAGTACAGTCCTTGGGTATTTTATATCACTATCAGGATGAATATTGTTTCTTTTGTGTCATTAATGTTGATTATCTATTCTTTTTCTATTAAATCTGTTTATATTTCAACCCTCGCGTTTCCTTGTTTTTTCCCGATTCCCCTTCCCGGGTGAGATGGGGTCATTGGGCGATAGAACAATTGTCTAAACGACAATAAATTGTTGTGGGTTCCTCAAACCATAACCCCCACGCCGGGCGCCGCGGGACACCCCACCTATGGTTTTAATGACGGCCTCCTGGAACATCCTCTCCTCGTGCTCCTTGATGATCTTGGTGCCGACGCCGGCGCCGCAGTCGTAGCTCCCCGTCAGCGCGTAGTCAATGCTGAGCCGCAGCTGCCTCAGGAGGGTGTTAAACACCTCCAGCACCGTGGGGCCTGGGGGGGCAAGAGGGGGAGAGACGGTGGAGCATCACCGGAGGAGAGCAGCAGTCACCCCGACAGAGATGGAGGCTGTCGTTTCCCTCACGACAGTGTGGTTTATGCCTCCCACCGCCCCATAAACAGGTTGAAAAACAGTTTGGCCAGACTCACAGTGGCTTTTAACCCCCACCAGCTCCCCCAGTAAAGACAGGAGAGAAATGTCCTTCCAGGAGTATCATAGAATCATAGAACGTGTTGGGTTGAAGGGACCTCTAAAGGCCATCTAGTCCAACCCCCCTGCAGTGAGCAGGGACATCTTCAACTAGATCAGGTTGCTCAGAGCCTCATCCAGCCTGGCCTTGAATGTCTCCAGGGATGGAGCCTCCACCACCTCTCTGGGCAACCTGTTCCAGTGTCTCACCACCCTCAGCGTAAAGAACTTCTTCCCAATGTCTAATCTAAACCTGCCCTGCTCTAGTTTAAAACCATCGCCCCTCATCCTACTGCTACCCTCAGCTAAGTAGACATGGTGCTGAGGGACATGGGGTAGTGGTGGTTTTGGCAGCGTTGCGTTGATGGTTGGACCTGATGACCTTAAAGGTCCCTTCCAACCGAGACAGTTCTATGATTCTATGAGTCTATATTTAGAGCACAAGTCCTGTGAGGAGCGGCTGAGGGAGCTGGGGGTGTTCAGCCTGGAGAGAAGGAGGCTGAGGGGAGACCTTCTCGCTCTCTCCAGCTCCCTGAAAGGAGGGGGGAGCCAGGGGGGGTCGGGCTCTTCTCCCAAGGAACAGGCCATGGGACAAGAGGAAATGGCCTCAAGTTGTGCCAGGGGAGGTTTAGGATGGATATTGGGAACAATTTCCTCCCGGAAAGGGTTGTGAAGCATTGGCAGAGGCTGCCCAGGGCAGTGGTGGAGTCGCCATCCCTGGAGGGATTTAAAAGCCGGGCAGACGCGGTGCTGAGGGACATGGGGTAGTGGTGGCCTTGGCAGCGTTGGGTTGATGGTTGGACTCGATGATCTGAAAGGTCCCTTCCAACCTAAACCATTCTATGATCCTATTCACAGCAAGCCCCTGAAAATCCCTTTGCCCCCTGCCACCGAGGCAAGGGCAGGCGTTGCATTCAGCCCTCTAAGCTCAGGTCACTTCACCTGGGGATGGGTGTTGCGCTTGGGAGCACTGAAACGGCACCCAACAGATCCCCAGCACCCCCGGATGCTCCAGCCGGGATGCTCCAGCTCACACCTGGGCACGCAGCAGAGCCCAGCCCAAACCGCCGGCACCCCTCCACCGCTCCCACCGCAATAAAAGGGTGAAGAGATGGATGGAGGGGGGAAATTTATCCGCTTACCCACAGATCCGGAGGCTGCAATCACCGCTGCCTCGGAGAGGACCTCCACGATGCCCGCGCGCACGGTGGCCGCGCTCTTGCTATTGGCATCCAGGTGGCCCAGGAGCTGCTGGATCACCAGATGGGAATGCTGCGGCTGGAAGGAGAACATCAGCATCAGCACGGGGACGAATCCTGCCTGTGCACCCAGCTGCACCGAGTCCCTGCCCAGCTCTTTCCAAGACAGCTCCGGATGCAAAATGAGAGGAGGCACCTGGAAGAAGCCTGTTTTACATGACTGAGCAAGAGCTTGGAGCAATTTGCACGGGAAAAACGATCTAAAGAGCTGTACACATCTAAGGAAATTGTGACAATTAATCCCGGGGATTTCAGAGGAGAAGGGATCTGATTTTTGCCAGGGTTTCCCAAACACGTCTATACTTCAAAAGGGTCCCGCTGAGTTATTGCGACCTTACACCTCCAATCTGCATTAACGGGATTTTATAAAATCTAGTAGCGCCGTAAAAGGTTTTAGGCAGTTTACGGGATTAAACCCAAGAAACGAGAGCAGGGGGCGGCGATCTGCTTTTCACCGTAAGACTTCTCCAAGCAGAGCCGTGGCTTGGCCGAGTCCAAAAGCGAAGCGAAGTCTCAAGGGGGCGAAGAGGGGCAGCAGGTCTGGGGTAGCCCCAGTAGCGTGGGAAGGCAGCACCGTGCCCGACAGCACGACGACAGCCAGGAGAACAGAGTTTCAGTGAGATCCATATGGAAAAAAAAGGATGGATCTTACGCCATCACTTTGGGGTTTACCTGAACTGCATTTCCATGGCCTCCAGTGAGAAGGGAAGAGCCTGGCAGGGTCTGTCTCTGAGCATCCCCATAGAACCATAGAATCATCTGGGTTGGGAGGTCATCTAGTCCAACCATCAACCTAGACCTTCTCGCTCTCTCCAGCTCCCTGAAAGGAGGGGGTAGCCAGGGGGGGTCGGGCCCTTCTCCCAAGGAACAGGCCATGGGACAAGAGGAAACGGCCTCAAGTTGCGCCAGGGGAGGTTTAGGATGGATATTGGGAACAATTTCCTCACGGAAAGGGCTGTGAAGCATTGGAAGAGGCTGCCCAGGGCAGTGGTGGAGTCGCCATCCCTGGAGGGATTTAAAAGCCGGGCAGACGCGGTGCTGAGGGACATGGGGTAGTGGTGGCCTTGGCAGTGTTGGGTTGATGGTTGGACTCGATGATCTGAAAGGTCCCTTCCAACCGAGACAATTCTACAATTCTATGATTCTATCCCTGGACGTATTTATAAGATGGTTAGACATAGTTCTGAGGAACATGGGTTAGTGGTGGTTTTCATCAGTGATGGGTTGATGGTTGGACTCGATGATCTGAAAGGTCCCTTCCAACCTGGGCGATACCATGATTCTATGATTCTGCGTCTAAGGACACAGCTGCTGGGCTGTGATGCCTGGTTTGCCCAGGGCACATTTCACCCCAGATAGCCCCTCTTGGTTTGGTTTTTTTTTTGTAGGAATTGGGTTGATTGCCAGGGCAGGGATCTGGAAAGAAGCAGCTTTCCATCGGAACCCACCGCTTCCCTTGGAGCATTTCACAGCACGCTGCTAGCCTGCCTGATTCAGCCGAGCTTTGCTTCCTGCTGAGAGGGAGGGAATCACTGCCGGGACTGAGATATAAGCTCCAGGAGCGGAAAACACGCACGGCTGGCACGCAGCCACCCGCCGTTTCCCTCGCACACCCACGGGTCCCCAAATCGTGCCCGTCCCCAGCCCGCTTCGGGGCACGCTTGGGTGGCTGAGCTCACGGCGAGCGCTCGGTCTCGGCACCGCCGGGATGCGGCAATGCGTCGGCGGCGGCTCTGACTCAGCCCAACGGTGGAGGCAGTCGCCGGCGCTCCCAAACACGCACGTGTGTCCCCAGCCGGTGGCCACCGCCCGGAGACCCCCAGCTCCCCACCTGGATGGAGTACATGATGATCCTGAAGCAGCAGGTGGCAAAGATCTTCGGCTCCCAGAGCGAGTGGTTATCCAGGTGGCTGAGGAAGAGATGGAAACGGAGGGGAAAATAACTGTCGGTCCCCCAAAACCCTGCAGGGGTGCAAAGCATCGAGGGCGGCCAGGAGCAGCGGGGAGCAAAGACTGCAGGCAAGGGCAGGGACACAAACTCCTCTCCGGGGTGACTTTGCTCAGCGACACGTATCTATCCCATGCCATCTTCCTCATCGCATCCAAAAATGCGAGCTCAGCCTGAAATCCAGTCCCCATCTCCAGCACCGTGATGAGGGGAGCCAGAGGAGCCCATGCCTTCACCCCAGCGCTGGCCCACACTGGCTGCATCCCCGTGCCTCAGTTTCCCTTGTGCCAAAACCGAGGGATGGCTGACTTACATGAGGACGGGTTTGATGGCGTTCTTGATGTTGCCGTACGCTGCTCGGCCCAGCAGCTCCCGCAGGCACCTCTCCGCCAGCTCCGTGGGACTCTCCTTCTCCTTCTCGGCGGCTTGCAGCGGGGAGGGGGAGCGGCTGCGAAAGCAGAGGAGGGCGATGAGAGCGGCGCTGGGCGCGTGGCAGCGGTGGGGGAGACGAGGCACAGATCCCGGCCAGGGAAGGTTGGAGGAAAACGCTGGCGACATCTGCCCGCCCAGGGCCGTGGGCCACCCCTGGGCACAGCCCGCAGCCACCAAATGTCACCCTGCCAAGGAAGACGGGGCAGCTCCATCCTGGCAGAGCCCAGGGACAAAGCGCTGCTGGATTCGAGCCAGATGAGAGAGCGGCATGGGGGCACGGATGACAGGGGAAGAGGACGCGCCAGGATGGCCTCGCTCGCCGTGCCCGGCTGTGCCAGGCAGCAGGGACAGCCCCCGCATCCCTGGGACCGGGAGGACGATCACGGCGCTCAGGGCCGGAGGGAGGAAGGATTTTACGGGTGAGGACGTGGGACGTAATGTCCTCCCAGGGTGGACACAGCCTCCCGGGGGAGGAAAAGCAAAGAAGTCACGGCCCGGCACAAGTCACCCTCAACACGCACACCCCGGAGGAGATCCATCCCCTTTTCCCACACTCGGGCTTGCTTGGCGTCACACAAACACCACAAAACGGCTTTTATCACCTCGGTGCTTCGGTTTCCAAGGAAAAGGGCAAAGGGCGTCTGGCCAGAAGCCAGCTTCCCAGGGCTGATACATCCCTCTCAACCTTCAAAAGGAGAATCCCGGGAGGAATTCATGCCTGCCTCTCCGCTCCGCGCTTCTCAGCTAAGCAGCTCCCCCCTTCAAACCCCCAGCTGGTGGCAAGGTGGCGGGGGGACGGCGTCAAAATGGAGGGCCAGCGAGCAAAGCTGTATTTTCCTCCCTGAGATCCCTCCTGCCTGGCTTTAAATTAACCGCTTTGGTGGCATTTAAGCAGGAATCCCGCGCAGAGGTCAGCCCGCAGCCCGGGCAGCTCAGAGCCTTTGCAAACAGCCGGATTTCACTGCAGGGACGGCGCTGAGAGCTCTTTCCTCCACGGGAGCCACGGTGTCCCGCAGCGGCCGAGGTAGCAATAACCTTCACGGCACCGGGTGACATGCAGAGCTCCTGCCACCCGCGGCATCCTTCAGGGGGTTTCCCTCTGGCCAAAAGCAGCCCTGGGGCCCCGAAGGCGCTGGTGGGTCACGGCAGCAGCGAGAACCCACCTTTCGGTCTCCTCCACGTTCTGTAAGTTGAAGAGCAGCGAGGGCACGATTTTGTCCATGTGCTGTGGGTCCCAGATGTTGGCTTGGAGCTCGTCGTTCACCGTCTTCCTCACCACCCCTTGCAGGCCTTTAATGCCGGACATCCGGATCCTGGGGAACAAATTGACACCGAAATGCTAAATATCTATATAACGTGCATTATTTTACATTTATATACACGGGAAAAACTGTGCAAGAAGTCGGAGGGAAGACACTGATTCCTGCGCCGCTGGAGGGGTCCATGCAGGCGATGCCCCAGTTCCCAGCCTCAGGTCTGGGACACCCCAGGACCATCCTCCTGCCTCTTGTCCTTGAGGGATGTGGCTTCCTGCAGCCCGACAGATGCCGTCGGGAAAGGCTCTGAACAAGCTAAAACCATCCTGGCAGCAGCAGCTGGGTCCCATCCATCATTTTTCGCTGGAGGCCCCCGGGCGAGCTGCAGCCACACATCTCCACAGCACGCACTGCCCGGAATGGAGAGGTGGCACCGGCGAGCCTGGTCTCTCCGAAGGATTCGTTTTGGCCCTGGGAAATTTCCATTCTCTGGCTGTGAGATGTATGGAGTGTTTTCCTCGTTTTCTCTGTTCCCAGCAGCTGCAGAGCCGAGCTGCACCCACGGGGATGCTGGGTGCTAGGGAATCCTAGGGGCTTTTTGACACCTGCGTCCTTTCTGGGTCCAAAGATCCTGACTCTGCTCTGGTCAATAAAGTCATCAATAAAAATTGCCCTACACAGCAGGGTCCCCAGCTCTGACACCAGCCGCTCAATGCCCACTGCTAATCATCGAATCGTACCACGGAATGGTTTGGGTTGGAAGGGACCTTAAAGACCACGGCAAGGCCCTGGGCAGGGACACCTCCCACCAGACCAGGCTGCTCCAAGCCCCGGCCAACCTGGCCTTGAACCCCTCCAGGGATGGGGCAGCCACAGCTTCTCTGGGCAACCTGGGCCAGGGGCTCACCCCCCTCACACCAAACAATTTCTTCCCAATATCTCACCTAAATCTCCCCTCTTGCAGTGTAAAACCCTTCCCCCTCGTCCCACGGCTCCCCTCCCTGATCCAGAGTCCCTCCCCAGCTTTCCCGGAGCCCCTTTAGGGACTGGCAGGGGCTGGAAGGTCTCCCCGGAGCCTTCTCTTCTCCAGGCTGAACCCCCCCAGCTCTCTCAGCCTGTCCTCACGGGAGAAGTAATGCCCAAGAAAGACTTCACGTGCTTATCTGCAGAAATAAACGCATTAAATAACCTGCTCTGACGTCTCCCTAACCCATTTTGCAGATATAATCAAGGCAATAATCAGACCGAGACACAATTCTTGAGGAAAGAGCTTTGAGGAGCACCAAGGGCCCAGGAAAGCAGAGCACTCCTTTTTAATTACAGGAGCTGCAGAATTCCTCTCTTCCAGTCTCCAGTGCAATTCCGCCAGCCTGATCCGTGCCCTGAAGGTCAAGTGAAAATAACGAGCCTTCTGCGTTATTTAGGTTTTAAGGGAAAAAAACCATCCCTGGAAGTCTGCAGTGCTGAAAGGAGGGAAGCCTGGTCCTTGGAGCCGAGCCTCCACCGGGAGAGGAGAACCTCAGGGGTTCAACCAGCCAAGGCAACTCATCCCTGGTCCAGCAGCTCCGGGAACAGCACCGAGACGATGTGCTCGAATGCTGCCCGGCATCTGGACTCTGCTTCAAACCAGCGGCCTCCTGCCCAGAGCTCCCTGGCGAGAGCCACAGGTGCTCTCGGTGCCTCCCAGGGCCATTTTAAATACACCGCCGGCAGGCCCGGCCTTGGCAGCAGTAAACAACATTAATCTGTCTGCTTTAGTCGTAATTAATCCCCTCAGGGCAGGTTTCCCATCACAGCAACGCAAGTCAGCCCTCGATGCTGTCTGGAGAGTTGTAACCGCCTTTAAACGTGGAAAATAACAGACCGCGCGGCTGCAGGAGGCAGGTTTGGAGTGAAGGCTCACTCTGCTAAGAGTGGCGGCCTCTTCCCGTCATCATCGTCATCCTTCCTTTTGGGGCCAGGATCATTTCCTTGCTTCCTGCCCTGAGCTCCAGCTGTCTGCGGGCCCTGGCCCTGGAGCAAAGGTGAGAAATGCTTAAAGATCATAGAATCATAGAATTGTTATGGTTGGAAGAGACCTTTAAGATCATCGAGTCCAACCATCAACCCAACACTGCCAAGGCCACCACTACCCCATGTCCCTCAGCACCACGTCTGCCCGGCTTTTAAATCCCTCCAGGGATGGCGACTCCACCACTGCCCTGGGCAGCCTCTTCCAATGCTTCACAGCCCTTTCCGGGAGGAAATTGGTCTCAATATCCATCCTAAACCTCCCCTGGTGCAACTTGAGGCCATTTCCTCTTGTCCCATGGCCTGTTCCTTGGGAGAAGAGCCCGACCCCCCCGGCTCCCCCCTCCTTTCAGGGAGCTGGAGAGAGCGAGAAGGTCTAGGTTGATGGTTGGACTAGATGACCTCCCAACCCAGGTGATTCTATGGTTCTATGGGGATGCTCAGAGACAGACCCTGCCAGGCTCTTCCCTTCTCACTGGAGGCCATGGAAATGCAGTTCAGGTAAACCCCAAAGTGATGGCAAAAGCCATTTCCTCTTGTCCCGTGGCCTGTTCCGTGGGAGAAGAGCCCGACCCCCCCTGGCTCCCCCCTCCTTTCAGGGAGCTGTAGAGAGCGAGAAGGTCTCCCCTCAGCCTCCTTCTCTCCAGGCTGAACACCCCCAGCTCCCTCAGCCGCTCCTCACAGGACTTGTCTAGGTTGGAAGGGACCTTTAAGCCCATCAAACATTAAGACCAGCACCCTGAATGCGCTTGGCTCCGGGGAATCACTCTGCATCTCCATCACAGCACAAAGCAATCAGTCCTTGCAGCCTGCATCCAACCCGTCCCCAGAAACAGGCACTTCTCGAGGAAAGGTGGAGGCTGGGGGGCACAGGGAAGCCCCCCCCTCCCTTAACTACGGAGCCAGCGGAGCCAGGGATACCCTGCTCGTGGCACTCACTTGTTCCGGATGTCCAGGTCGTCGTGGCTGGAGTGGCACATCTCGCTGAAGCGGGAGACAAAGAAGTCGTAGCTGCGGTGATAGGACGGGGTGTCCTCCTCGATGTTGGCAAACTTCACGAACTGGGAGAGAAGGAAGAGGGCATGGGGCATGACAACAAAAATAGGCTTAAAATTCCTCCCCCAAACCAGCAAACATTTGTGAGCTTCAGCAGCGTGACACAGGGCTCTTCATTCCAGCAGCTCGGCGTGGGCTCGGGGTGACAAGTCAGGACGCCCAGCTGCACCCAGGACACGGGGTTCCCCAGCAGGAACGTGCCATCACATTGTCCCACCAAGCTCCAGCAGCACCCAGACCTGGCTGTGGATGCTGCAAACCTCATCCCAAGCCCCAGAGGTCCCGGTAAAGGGCATTGAGAGGTGCAACAAGGCTCTGAGCTAGGGATCCCTAATATGCAGCACACACCAGTAACAGGAGATCAATTTGCCCCCCAGCTTCTTTCCATCCTCCCAGACGGCACAAAACCTGGCCAAGATTTCCCAAACACTGCTGCAGGGCAGAATCATAGAATCACAGAATGGTTTGGGTGGGAAGGGACCTTAAAGATCATCCAGTGCCACCCCCTGCCCTGGGCAGGGACACCTCCCACCAGCCCAGGTTGCTCCAAGCCCCGTCCAACCTGGCCTTGAACCCCTCCAGGGATGGGGCAGCCACAGCTTCTCTGGGCAACCTGGGCCAGGGGGTCACCACCCTCACACCAAACAATTTCTGCCTGATATCTCATCTCAATCTCCCCTCTTGCAGTGTAAAACCCTTCCCCCTCGTCCCACGGCTCCCCTCCCTGATCCAGAGTCCCTCCCCAGCTTTCCTGGAGCCCCTTTAGGGACTGGCAGGGGCTGGAAGGTCTCCCCGGAGCCTTCTCTTCTCCAGGCTGAACCCCCCCAGCTCTCTCAGCCCATCCTCCCAGCAGAGGGGCTCCAGCCCTCCCGGCATCTCCGGGGCCTCCTCTGGCCCCGCTCCAACAGCTCCGTGTCTCTCCTGTGCTGAGAAAACAGCCTTGGAAATGCCAGTGGAGAAACCAACCACAAGCGGCTTCTTAACCACCTCCCAGATCTCACCCACAGCACGAGGTCCCATCGCTCCCTTCCAGCAGGGCCATGCCAACAGACACGGAGCTTGCCAGAAATGCCAGCTGACCGGCAGATCTGGCTTTTAAGCTTTCAGGGAGAGAATTAAGGAGGAAGAAAGGATAAACATGTTTTCAAGCTTTCCTCTGAATGCCCAAACTTATTGGTGAAAAGATGGGGACAAAGAGTCAGGCAGGAAGGGGCAACCCCAACTCATCCCAGCGTGCTGACAGGGGTAGTTTTAAAAAAGGGAAAAATAAATAAAACCTCAATGGCACAGGAGCTGCCACAAAACCCAAGGCATCAACTCCTGGCAGGAACATAGAGAGCGTTCAGCCTGCATCCACCCAACGGCGCCTGGTGCTGCAAATGGATGAGGTTTATCCTTGGCTTGGGACAAGCATCATGCCACCGAGTCCCCATGTTTTATCCTCCCACTTGGAGTAAGGGCATAAGATTAACCCCAAGAGGGGAGATTGAGATGAGATATTGGGAAGAAATTCTTTGGTGTGAGGGGGGTGAGCCCCTGGCCCAGGGTGCCCAGAGAAGCTGTGGCTGCCCCATCCCTGGAGGGGTTCAAGGCCAGGTTGGCCGGGGCTTGGAGCAACCTGGGCTGGTGGGAGGTGTCCCTGCCCAGGGCAGGGGGTGGAACGAGATGGTCTTTAAGGTCCCTTCCAACCTAAACTATTCTATGGTTCTATGAGCAGCACGCACCCGCTGTGCCGGGCTATTATTACCATCAGCTGCAAAGGCTGGCTCCGCGCAAGCAAAGGAGCCGGCTCAGCCCCGCCAGGAATTGTTCCCAGGGTGCGGGGACCGGCTCCAACTGATAAACTCCTCTCACTCACCAGAAAAAAGCAGAGCTGTTACATAAGGAACCTCTGTACCAGACAATGCACAAAGTGGGGGTTTTTAAGCTCACGGCATCTCCACGTGCCACCGGAGGCAAGGGCAAGGTGCAGAGTGAGGGACGGTAACGGGGCTCCCTGCGGCAACTCCGGGAGGGCCATCCCAAGGGTCCCATGGCCGAGAAGCATCACAAAATAACGGAAGGGAAGGACTTCTCTGCAGCCAAAATCTGCAGGTATCAACCCCACACCCACACGGAGGATGGCAGCTTGTTTCGTGCCATCAGGCAACCAAACAGGACCATCTCATCAGCCCGCCCTTATTCTGGGCGGAGAGAAACCTTATGAAATTCTACAACGGCAAGTGTAGGGTGCTGCACCTGGGGAGGAATAACCCCCCGCACCAGGACAGGTTGGGGCTGACCTGCTGGAGAGCAGCTCTGTGGAAAGAGACCTGGGAGTCCTGGTGGACAACAGGGTGACCATGAGCCAGCAATGGGCCCTTGTGGCCAAGAAGGCCAATGGCATCCTGGGGGGCATCAAGAAGAGTGTGGCCAGCAGGTGGAGGGAGGTCATCCTCCCCCTCTGCTCTGCCCTGGGGAGGCCGCAGCTGGAGCACTGGGTCCAGTTCTGGGCTCCCCGGTTCCAGAAGGACAGGGAACTGCTGGAGAGGGGACAGCAAAGGGCTACCAAGGTGATGAGGGCACTGGAACATCTCTCTGATGAGGAAAGGCTGAGGGATTTGGGTCTCTTCAGTCTGGAACAAAGACGACTGAGGGGGGATCTTATCAATGCTTGTAAATACTGAAAGGGTGGGTGTCAGGAGGATGGGGCCAGGCTCTTCTCAGTGGTGCCCGGGGACAGGACAAGGGGTAACGGGCACAAACTTGACCATGGGAAGTTCCATCTCCACATGAGGAGGAACTTCTTTGCTGTGAGGGTGGCAGAGCCCTGGCACAGGCTGCCCAGAGAGGTGGTGGAGTCTCCGTCTCTGGAGACATTCCAACCCCGCCTGGACGCGTTCCTGTGCCACCTGCTCTGGGTGACTCTGCTCTGGCAGGGGGTTGGACAGGATGATCTCCAGAGGTCCCTTCCAACCCCGACCACTCTGTGATTCTGTGAAGCTGTCAAGGCCTCGAGGATTGCCAGCCCACTTGTCTACGCCAGCAGCACAGCTCAATGTCCCGATGGACACTGATGACAAGTGGTGTCCCTCAGGGGTCCATAATTGGTACCACCACTGTCCAGTATCTTCATCAATGACATAGAAAGTGGGTTCATGGGCACCCTCAGCAAGTTTGCCGATGACACCAAGCTGAGTGGGGCAGTGACATGCCTGAGGGATGGGACGTCATCCAGAGGGACCTGGACAGACTGGAGAAGTGGGTCCCTGTGAACCTCTTGAGGTTCAACAAGGCCAAGAGCAGGGTCCTGCCCCTAGGTTGGGGCAACCCCCAGCCTCAGCCCAGGCTGGGGATGGAGGGATGGAGAGCAGCCCTGAGAGAAGGGCTTGGGGGTGCTGGGGGGGGAAAGCTGGCCGTGAGCCGGCACCGTGTGCTGGCAGCCCAGAAACCCCCAGCAGCCTGGGCTGCATCCCCAGCAGCGTGGGCAGCAGGGCCAGGGGGGGATTCTGCCCCTCTGCTCCGCTCGGGGGAGACCCCCCTGCAGTGCTGCCTCCAGCTCTGGGGTCCAGGACAAGGGGTGATGGCTTTAAACTGGAAGAGGAAAGATTCAGACTAGGTAGAAGGAAGAAATGTTTCACAATGAGGGGGGTGAGCCCCTGGCCCAGGGTGCCCAGAGAAGCTGTGGCTGCCCCATCCCTGGAGGGGTTCAAGGCCAGGTTGGCCGGGGCTTGGAGCAACCTGGGCTGGTGGGAGGTGTCCCTGCCCAGGGCAAGGGGTTCACTAGATGGCCTTTGAAGGTCCCTTCCCACCCAAACCATCCCGTGATCCTACGATTCAGCTCCCTGCCACTACGCCCGGTGACACTGGACACAGCACAGTCTTCACATCTGCCAACAGCTGGAGGCAGCCGCCCTCCCTGCATCCATCCTGCCTCCAGCAGGGCCAGAACTTGGCAAAAAGCAGCCAAGAAGTGAGAAAAATCAGCCTCGAAGCCTCTCCTTGCTCCATCGATGGGACATTTTTAGGACTCTGCCACTTGCTCACAGACCATTGCATTTTCCCAAGGTTCGGCTGCCCCTACAAGGATGCAGCAATTACCGGAGATGCCCATCCCATCGCCATCCCGGGCCCAGTGGGAAAAAGCAGCACCGGGACACACAGAAATGACCCAGCAAGAGCTGGGCTGGCAGGAGAGGAAGCATCAAACCTTCAGGGAAAGCGACTTATTTTCACTGACAGCTATCGCATCCCAGCCGAAAAGCTGCTCTGTGGCTTCAGGCCGTATTTCCACTGAGAAAAGAGTTTAAAACATCGAAACGCAATGAAACGGCCCCGTTTCTGCTGTGGTTTGGAGGGGGGGGGGGGCTGGGCAGCTTGGGATCCCCTGCTTGGAGCTGATAAACTCCAACTGAAACACGGCTGGGAGGAGCAGGGAACAACGGCAGGGGAAACGCGAGGAGCGTGGCTGCCTCGGAGAAGGAAAACAATGGCTGGGCAGGGATAACGCTGCCACCTATAAATACATCAGACATACGTACATCAGAAGAGGAACATCAAGGCGGGGGAAGAGCTGTTTCAATGAAAGATCAGTCTTGGTTGAAGGAAAAATAAAACGGGAACGCCATCGAGCTGGAAATGAGATGGTGCCTCTCCAAAGCGAGGAGGTTGCCCAGCCGCCTCCTAAGGAGGCTGAGAAACCAAAGTGGATTTGAGCTGCAGCTCCATATGTTCACCCCGGGGGATTACAGGACGGGGTTACAGCGAAGGCAGGACGCTGGATCGGCGCTGCCACCTCCATGGAGCCCGGTGGCTGGTCCCCGGGATCAGCCCCTCCGCAGCGCGACACCTCGGCTCCGCGCGAGGAGGGGGACAGACGCACGGACGTGTTTCAGGCGCGATTTCTTTCACGCGGCAGAGGATGACTCACGCGGAGCAGGTTTCTATAAACAACCTCCTCCCGCCTTCGCCATCAGCTCCTTTATTGCGAAGATTGCTTGAGACAGCACCCGCTAATTAAGCACGAGCCTGCGGCACATTCCTCATTAGCAGATATGGGAAGAAGTGTCTCATTATCATTACTCACTTTTCCATAAAAGCCCACAAGTTTGCTGTGCTGCTTGCCCTCGGAGTGCCGCCACACTTGAGGGGACATAAAAAAGCATCACTAAACCACCATTCCTGATCCGGACTCCGCATTAAAACACCCGCTACCGATTCCTGAGCACAGTGACAGCAGCCTAAGGAAACACCTCCCCGTAGTCCAGGACCATTTCTCCTCTCCACGGGTGCCTGATTGTGGAGCGTTTGCTCTGGACAGGCAGGAAACCCGAGGTTTGGTCCACACGGGCAGGAAAGCCACGGCATGGCTCTGTCTTGCCTTGACCCAACGCCTCCCGCGCGAGGATGTCTGTGCTGGGGGCAGTTTGCTGAATCATCGAATCCTTGAGGCTGGAAAAGACCTTTAAGATCATCAAGTCCAACCATCAACCCAACGCTGCCAAGGCCACCACTACCCCACGTCCCTCAGCACCACGTCTGCCCGGCTTTTAAATCCCTCCAGGGATGGCGACTCCACCACTGCCCTGGGCAGCCTCTGCCAATGCTTCACAACCCTTTCCGGGAGGAAATTGTTCCCAATATCCATCCTAAACCTCCCCTGGTGCAACTTGAGGCCGTTTCCTCTTGTCCCATGGCCTGTTCCTTGGGAGAAGAGCCCGGCTCCCCCTGGCTCCCCCCTCCTTTCAGGGAGCTGGAGAGAGCGAGAAGGTCTCCCCTCAGCCTCCTTCTCTCCAGGCTGAACACCCCCAGCTCCCTCAGCCGCTCCTCACAGGACTTGTGCTCCAGACCCCTCACCACCTCCGTTGCCCTTCTCTGGACACGCTCCAGCCCCTCAAGGTCTTTCTTGGCGTGAGGGGCCCAAAATTGGACACAGCCCTGGAGGTGGGGCCTCACCAGTGCCCAGTACGGGGGGACGGTCACTGCCCCACTCCTGCTGGCCACACTAGTGCTGGCACAGGCCAGGATGCTGGTGGCCTCCTTGGCCACCTGGGCACACTGCTGGCTCCTATTCAGCCGCTGTCGACCAACACCCCCAGGTCCTTTTCCACCGGGCAGCTCTCCAGTCGCTCTGCCCCAGCCTGGAGCGTCCATGGGGTTGGTGCGACCCAAGGGCAGGATCTGGCACTTGGCCTTGTTGAACCTCACACCATTGGCCTCGGCCCATCCATCCAGCCTGTCCAGATCCCTCTGTAGAGCCCTCCTATGCTCAAGCAGATGAAGTCTCTACCGTGGCACCATGAGCCACTACGGTGAGAGCTATCCCCTCCCCAGCTCCATGTCAGCTGCTCCTGTTGAGGTTCAGCTCCATGGCACGTGCTGGTGGCCCCTTCAATACAGGGCTCTGCTTGGGCACCAAGGACCTGAGCAGTGTCCAGAGGGCGGCCATAGGTAGGGAGACGCTGGCTGAGTTGAGCTTTAAACCCTGCCTCCCCCCAGGTCCCTCCAGACCCTGAGACAACCCCTGCATTTCCCAACCTGCTCAGGGGCTGGGCAAGGGGATACTGCATGGGCTGCACTGCAACACAGGGTGATGGCTTAGCGAGAGACCCAGCTGCTTGCCACTGGGACAGGGAACTGGAGAGAGTCCAGCGGAGGCTACAGAGATGTTGAGGGGCTGGAGCATCTCTGTGCTGAGGAAAGGCTGAGAGCCCTGGGGCTGTTCCGCCTGGAAAAGAGCAGGTTGAGAGGGATCTCATCAATGCTCAGCAATAGCTAAAGGGTGGGGGGCAAGAGGATGGGGCCAGACTCTTCTCAGTGGTGCCCAGGGACAGGACAAGGGGTAACAGGCACAAACTTGACCATGGGAAGTTCCATCTCAACATGAGGAGGAACTTCTTTGCTGTGAGGGTGGCAGAGCCCTGGCCCAGGCTGCCCAGAGAGGTGGTGGAGTCTCCGTCTCTGGAGACATTCCAACCCCGCCTGGACGCGTTCCTGTGCCACCTGCTCTGGGTGACCCTGCTCTGGCAGGGGGTTGGACGGGATGATCTCCAGAGGGCCCTTCCAACCCCTACAATTCTGTGATTCTGTAATCCAAGCAGCTCTGTCACGTCTCAAGAGGTTTGGACAACAAGTGGCACCTCTCCGCTCTCCCATGGAGCTTGGGCCACCCTTGGGCAGAGGGATGTGGGTGCTGCCTGAAGACCCCGCTCCCATTGCAGCACACCTGGGGCTTACAGCGGCATCCCCCCACCAAAACACCACAGTAAACTGTTGTCGGCAGTGGGTTTCAACCGAGGGATCAGTCCTCCCGCTTCTCCAAGGGCTTCTCCCAGGCACTTGAGAGAGCACCATCTACCCAGCCCAGACTCCTGCCCATGGGATGATCAGCTCCATCCAAACCCCCTCTTCAAAAGCAGCAAGGACGGACGCCAAGGTACCGGGGTGCTGGCAGAGCCCTCGCAAACCCGGGTGTCGGGTACACCCAGTGTTCCCAGTAAAAACCAGCAGAAAGGCCAGGCACAAGCGGCTGCTGGCAGCCAGCCAGGATCAGCAGTTTGGACGCTGGGAGAACGTCCCCTTTGTTCATCCGCGCTTCTCCTTTCCCCTCATTTGCTGCCTGTGACTGACACATCCCCGGTCCCGCTAAGCCATTTATTGCAAGCAGCAGCTCTGTTTAAGCCAGCCCTTTTCTGAGCACAAAGAGCTCCCAAAATCCACGGGGATCACCTCCTAAGTTGGTCTACTGTCCGAAACCGCTGACAGCCCCCACGTCCTCGGGCTCGTTTCGGTAAAACTGAATTCAAGAGAGGGAAGGCTTGGCAGAGAGATCAGAGACCAGCGATGGTCACAGACAGCGAGCGGCAGAAACAGCGTGTGGGCAGCACAGACGGGGGCTTGGAAACCTCACACGTGGCGGGACACACGAGAGGGGACACCATAAATCCTCCCCATCCTTTCCCAACAAGGTTTCCTGCCCTGGCACTGCGCAGAGATGGGGGGGGGCGACAGGCAGGGTGGAAAGCCAAGGACAAGGAAGGCCACCTCCCGCTGCGCTGCAACTCACCGAGTTGGTCCCCAGGATCTGCAGGTTGGGCTTCTCCGACTCCAGCAGCTTCGCCACCATCTTCAGGAAGCTCTCCACGAAGAGGTTGATGCTCTGGCAGTGGCAGGCCATGAGGAGCTGGTCCAGGGCCTCCATGGCAATGCAGACGTACCTGGGAGCAGGCAGAGATCTGGGTCACCCCCCTGCAGCAGCACGGACCCACGGCCATCCCTCTTCCTCCTCTCTCTCCCAAACCACCTGGGTGCCCACCAGCAAAACACCAACATCCTGCCCTGGCCAACCTCAGGAGACAAAATTTACATTCAAAATACTCTTGGGGTATTCGTAGATGGTGTTGGCTGCTCCCAGCATCTCTTCTCCCAGCGAAGCCCCACCTGCCCCAGGACCAAGGCTGCCAGCAACACCTCGCATCTCCCCCCACCCTGCTTGTGGGGTTCACTTGTCCCAAACTGGTCTTTATATCCCGTGAGGGAGCGCTGGGCTTTGTACAGGGTGGGCTCAGGGACAAACACGGCCTTTCTCGTGGACCCAGCTGGTCCTGGCCAGGGAGGAGGGACAGGGGGAGAACACGGAATTAGACCGATGTGCTCCACAAAAACACACTGACACCATCCCAGAAGTTCCCAGGGTGAGCAGGGCTTCCCCCAGCAGCGCACAGCCCAGGATGCGGCACTGCCCACACCGGCACTCCCCGGCTCCCCAACCCTCCTCCGGGATCACTCAGTCTTGGCTCATCTCCAAAGCTATTCATTAAAAACCAGCCATGCGATGCTCCTGCCTCCGAGGGGAAGCTGGAGAACCTCATGCCCCGCAATGAATCTCGGTCGGGGTTACGGAGGTGGCCAGACGCTCACACTGCAATTGCAGAATTTGCCAGGTGTCACTTAGTGTTTCCGAGACAAATGGGACCAGTTGCTCAGAGCTTTGCAGGCTGGTCCTAGAATCATAGAATCATAGAATGTGTTGGGTTGAAGGGACCTCTAAAGGCCATCTAGTCCAACCCCCCTGCAGTGAGCAGGGACATCTTCAACTAGATCAGGTCGCTCAGGGCCTCATCAAGCCTGGCCTTGAATGTCTCCAGGGATGGGGCCTCCACGGCCTCTCTGGGCAACCTGTTCCAGTGTTTCACCACTCTCAGGGTAAAGAACTTCTTCCCAATGTCTAATCTAAACCTGCCCTGCTCTAGTCCTGCAGCACTTTCCTGAACAACATCATGGCCGGAGCCCCTGGATGGGCTGTTTGTGTGACAACCATGCTGACCTCCAGTTGCTGGTCGCCCACTGCCTGCACAAAGCCCAGAGGAGAAGCAAACCCCATCCTCCGACCGCTATAAGCAGACACTTATTCCAGCTGGAGTTGGAATTCGCCTAAATTCACAGATAAAATGAAATGCTGCACCTGGGGAGGAGCAGCTCTGTGGAAAGAGACCTGGGAGTCCTGGGGGACAACAGGGTGACCATGAGCCAGCAATGGGCCCTTGTGGCCAAGAAGGTCAATGGCATCCTGGGGGGCATCAAGAAGAGTGTGGCCAGCAGGTGGAGGGAGGTCATCCTCCCCCTCTGCTCTGCCCTGGGGAGGCCACAGCTGGAGCACTGGGTCCAGTTCTGGGCTCCCCGGTTCCAGACGGACAGGGAACTGCTGGAGAGGGGACAGCAAAGGGCCACCAAGGTGATGAGGGCACTGGAACATCTCTCTGATGAGGAAAGGCTGAGGGATTTGGGTCTTTTCAGTCTGGAAAGTCTGGAAAAAAGATGACTGAGGGGGGACCTTATCAACGCTTGTAAATACTTAAAGGGTGGGTGTCAGGAGGATGGGGCCAGGCTCTTCTCAGTGGTGCCCAGGGACAGGACAAGGGGTAACGGGCACAAACTTGACCGTGGGAAGTTCCATCTCCACATGAGGAGGAACTTCTTTGCTGTGAGGGTGGCAGAGCCCTGGCACAGGCTGCCCAGAGAGGTGGGGGAGTCTCCGTCTCTGGAGACATTCCAACCCCACCTGGACGCGTTCCTGTGCCACCTGCTCTGGGTGACCCTGCTCTGGCAGGGGGTTGGACGGGATGATCTCCAGAGGGCCCTGCCAACCCTGTGGTTCTATGAACTGGTGATGGCAGTGAGTCTCACAGCTCCAGCTCTTCTTGCGGGACCTCTGAGGTACCCAAACACCTGACACAGACCCGGCACCAGGACACTTACAGCTCCTTACCACCACCCTTTGACTCCTGCTCTCCAGGCAGCTGTGAACCTTTGTACCACAGCAGCTCAAATCGAGCCCAGATCTCCTGCCATAGGCAAAAGCAAGAGGCGGCAAGCCCAGATCTGTTGATATCGAGCACAATTCCTCATTTAACTTCCATTTTTGGAGACAGCTCCTAGAACAGCTGGATTCGCAGCCTGAGGGACATTCAGCAGCCACCAGCTTGTGCTGCAGGAGGGAGATGGGACAGCACGGACTCACCAGCAGCGAGGCCTCGGGCAGGAGCTGCCCATCTGTTTGTGCCAGTCCTGCCTGCACATCAAAGGGCAGCCGGGGAGGCATCTGCCCTCTCGGGGAAAATCACAGAATGGTTTGGGTCGGAAGGGACCTTAAAGCCCACCCAGTGCCACCCCCTGCCCTGGGCAGGGACACCTCCCACCAGACCAGGTTGCTCCAAGCCCCGGCCAACCTGGCCTTGAACCCCTCCAGGGATGGGGCAGCCACAGCTTCTCTGGGCAACCTGGGCCAGGGGCTCACCCCCCTCACACCAAAGAATTTCTTCCCAATATCTCATCTCAGTCTCCCCTCTTGCAGTGTAAAACCCTTCCCCCTCGTCCCACGGCTCCCCTCCCTGATCCAGAGTCCCTCCCCAGCTTTCCCGGAGCCCCTTGAGGGACTGGCAGGGGCTGGAAGGTCTCCCCGGAGCCTTCTCTTCTCCAGGCTGAACCCCCCCAGCTCTCTCAGCCTGTCCTCCCAGCAGAGGGGCTCCAGGCCTCCCAGCATCTCCGGGGCCTCCTCTGGCCCCGCTCCAACAGCTCCGTGTCTCTCCTGTGCTGAGGCCCCAGAGCTGGAGGCAGCACTGCAGGGGGGTCTCCCCCGAGCGGAGCAGAGGGGCAGAATCCCCCCCTGGCCCTGCTGCCCACGCTGCTGGGGATGCAGCCCAGGCTGCGGGGGGTTTCTGGGCTGCCAGCGCACGGTGCCGGCTCCTGTGGAGCTTCTCATCCACCAACACCCCCAAGTCCTTCTCCTCAGGGCTGCTCTCCAGCCATTCTCCTCCTGCCTGGATTTGTGCTCAGGATTGCTCGGACCCACGTGCAGGCCCTTGCACTTGGCCTGGTTGAACCCCATGAGGTTCACAGGGACCCACTTCTCCAGCCTGCCCAGGTCCCTTGGGATGGCATCCCGTCCCTCAGGCGTGGCTACCACCCCATAAGAAAAAAGAAAAGGAGGTGTCTGATAAACCCTGGACTTCCAGGTTCCATCTGGTAAAACACAGCAAGACCGATCCCGTGTCCTGAGGCCCCAGAACTGTTGAAATCTGGCTCCAGTCTTGAGTATATTCTCTGGTGTCTTGTAGCATGGCTGAGCTCGCACTGCAGCCTGTCCTTCAGGCACCATCACAGCTCTTCCAGATACCGTGGAAATAAGCCGCCGGCTATTCCTGGATCTGGAAGGCTCCTACCCATCTGCCAAACTGGGTTAAAACTGGCCCAGAGGGAAAAAAGGTATGAAGAAGGACCGGCATGAAGCATCAAGCTTCTTTCTCGCAGGAAACGAGGCTTAAAACGACACATTTGCCCAATATTATTGCAACAGCACGGCTTCTCTTTTGGGGACAACTGGACACAGGCCACCAAGAGGGAAAAGGGGCACTTGGGGAGTTGTCACCTCCGAGCTACCCCAGCCATCCTCTTATATGCTGGGCTGCAAACGCAAACGAGAACACTTTTTCCTTTTAGCGCTAAAGGTTAACAAAAAGCTGACACCCGACAGGCCTGAAATCAAGGCTCCCTCCGTCTGGCGGGCAGGAGGGGCACCCGCGTGCTCGGCCGCCCTTTCTAAGCCCGGCTGCGGTGTCCGCAGCGGGACAAGCCCTGCCCTGCTCCAGCCAACACACGGAAGGTCGACCCCAACCTATTTCGGGCATTTCAAAGTTAGACTTTGAAAATTAACGAGCGCTCCAACCCAATTATGTGCCTACACGCGCAGGCGGCGGAGGCAGGAAGACATTCCGCCACCCCCCCACCCCCCGCCCTCCACCCGCCGAGGCCTGTTATTAGATGTCAAAAAAAAAAAAAAACGATCTTTGAAAGCTTTTTCTTTTCCCAACATAGCGAGCAGAGCCTGTGAACAGCCGCTGAACCGCAGAACATCAGGCAGAGCTTTGAGTGTCCTGTCACTCCCGATGACGGGCGCTGGGGATGAGGCTTTGAAGGTTTTCCAACTTTAACACTCCTTAGGCAGGCTGCTGCCTTCTCTTCCCCCGGGATAAAAGGCGGGCTGAAGTTCGCACCACGAAGCGGAGCCGTGTTTGTCTGCCGCGGCTTTGTTCAGGAGACAACAAGGATCAATCCAGGAGGTACTTCAAAGGGAAGGAGCCCCCCCGTGCTCCCCCAGCGGTTCTAACCAGGGCACTCAGCTACCGCCAGGCGGGCGCTGCTCTCCCCGCAGTAAACACGGCAAAGCCTTGCTGGGAGCGATGCGGGGAGGGAAGACGAAGGGACGGGGCCCAGCCAGGACCACACAGAATCAGAGAATCACCCAGGTTGGAAGGCACCTTTCAAGATCGAGTCCAACCATCAACCCATCACTGACGAAAACCACCAGTGACCCATGTCCCTCAGAACTATGTCTAGCCATCTTTTAAATACGTCCAGGGATAGAATCATAGAATTGTGTCGGTTGGAAGGGACCTTTCAGATCATCGAGTCCAACCATCAACCCAACACTGACGAAAACCACCACTGAGCCATGTCCCTCAGAACTATGTCTAGCCATCTTTTAAATACGTCCAGGGATGGCGACTCCACCACTGCCCTGGGCAGCCTCTGCCAATGCTTCACAACCCTTTCCATGAGGAAATTGTTCCCAATATCCATCCTAAACCTCCCCTGGCGCAACTTGAGACTGTTTCCTCTTGTCCTATCGCCTGTTCCTTGGGAGAAGAGCGCGACCCCCCCTGGCTCCCCCCTCCTTTCAGGGAGCTGTAGAGAGCGAGAAGGTCTCCCCTCAGCCTCCTTCTCTCCAGGCTGAACACCCCCAGCTCCCCCAGCCGCTCCTCAGGCAGGTGAGATGGACCGAGCACACATGGCGACCTCCATCCAGCCCCACACATCCCCATCTCTGCTCTCTGGAAAAGCGCCAGCGCGCTGCCCATCATCCTCACTCCCGCTTATTCCACATCACCCTAGCTCCACAAAGATGTGCATGGGGTGCATACACATTCCCAGCAAGCTGAAGCCAGGGCCACCCTGTTTAGCTGCTTGCCCACACCTAGCCAGCCTTCCATCCGGCTCTGGAAGAGCCACCATGGGCTTTTGAAGGCCAGGAGGGTGCCACAGGCTCCTGATGATGGCCCGGAGGGATGCTGGCAGTTCTGCTCCTGGGGACAAACACCGTACCCACGCAGACTCCTCAAGCACGGATAGCACGATGCCAGGGAAACACTCCGTGGCTCCCTGGAGCCTGGTCCCTTGAAACTTTACAAGGAGTTTGTACATCCCTTCATGCTGCCGTATCTCCCTTTCAGGGGCAGGACACATTTGGGTCTCTCCGCAGCGTGGTCACAGCTTCAGGACAGCTTGGAGCTGTGTACCCAACACATCCCACCCTTTGCTTGGGCACCCTCTACTATTTAGTGTCCCATCGTAACGATCAATCAACAATCAATCATCATAACGATCAATCATCGTAACGATCAATCATCGTAACGATCAATGAATCGAACGTCAGTCACTGGGGTGGCTGAAACAGCCTCCCAGCCCTTACCCATATCGGTGCCGGCTCACATCTCGGATGAGCCGCTCGGAGAGGTAAGCACCAATGCGATCCAGCTTCTCCGGCGCAGACAGGGCGTAAAATGTCAGCTTCTCCATGTTGGTCTTCACCAGACCATCCTGAAAGAGAGCAGCGGCAGGGCGTCACGGCCTCGCGCCCAGACCCGGCAAACATCAGGAGCAGCTCTGCAGCAAACCTCGGCAGCGTTCTGGAGAACACCAGTCCCATCCCAGCGCTTCCCCACACCTTGTATCCCAGAGAGGGCAAATGAGGACTGCATTAGGTTGCCCAGAGAAGCTGAGGATGCCCCATCCCTGGAGATGTTCAAGGCCAGGTTGGACGGGGCTTGGAGCAACCTGGTCTGGTGGGAGGTGTCCCTGCCCAGGGCAGGGGGTGGAACGAGATGGTCTTTAAGGTCCCTTCCAGCCCAAACCATTCCGTGATTCTATGATTTAGCCTCAGCCGAGGGCTCTCTGATGCACCACCCCAGGACAAGCCTCCATGGAGCACCCCACACTGTAAATACCAGGAGAACCATTTGCCAGCCCCCAGCAAAGCCCCAGCACCGAGGGGGACAGGGGCAGACAGGGACCATCAACGCCTCCAGGCTGCTGAGGCCAAACGACATGAGCTGCCAGCCCCGAACCCCCGCAGGCTGGAAAACTGTGGTGCTTCCTCCTCTCCACACGGCTTGGCAGCAGCCTCCTCTCTTCTTCAGCTTTGCTGCCAGCTCCATGAGCAAATTCCCCACCTCCCCGGGTAATCCCAGCCCCACTACCCCCAGCCGGGAGCCCCCTCTTCCACTGCCTTCGCATCTTGGCTGCGAAAAAGAGACAAAGAAGCCGGATTTGGGATGCTCTGGGAAGCAGCTGGCGGGGCAGCCCCCATCTCCGATTCAGCTTCCCCACATCCTGGAAGCATAAGCAGCATTTTTGCTGGAAAGCCTGGCTGAGGCCCCAGGAGACCCCCGCTCTTAGAAGCAACTTTCCTTATCCTGCAAGGAGAAGAATATACGTCCCTCATCCATCCATCCATCCATCCATCCATCCATCCATCCATCCTCAGCATCTGCCCAGCACCTTTGGGAGAAGAAGCGTGTCCCTCCAAACCGATGCATCTGGAGGAGCTGCTTCTGTGTTTCTGCTCACAAACAGGCTTTAAAGGAAAATCCAGCCCTCCAGGCATGGTTTTATGGAGTTCAAAGCATCGCCCGGCTCCCAGGAGCCGTTTCTGGGCAGGTGACACCGTGTCCCTGCCACCCGAGCACCGCCGGAGCTTTGGCGTGTGAAGCACCGGAGCTTCGGGGCACGAGGCAGCGCCTCTTTTACCTCTGGGTCCTCGGGGAAGATGTTGTCCACGAGTCTTTTGTAGCGAGGCCGCAGGGCACCGCAGCAGCCACACACACCTGGGAGAGAGGAGACAGAGCCCGTCAGCGGGGACAAAAGCCTCAGCTCCTGCCGGAGGTGCCTTTGGCAGAAAACATATCCTTGGATTCAGCGGGGAAACCCGGGAAGAGGACAGGGCACCCAGCTGATGACCTCCCAGAGTTTTGCAGCCAAAATAAAAAACCACGAGGGAAGAAAAGCGTAGCCGAGAGGCCGGGAACTGGCGGGAGACCAGCATCGTTTGACGTAGGACTGCAGGGTTATCTGCTTTTCTCACCCAAGAGAGCAGCCCCCAGAGACCGAGATATCCGAAGTTCCGCTAAATCTCTGCTTCTGGGTTTCACAAGATGCTCAGAGCCAAGAGCTCTTTCCTCCAGCCGCTCACCCGAGGACACCCCACCGACACCCTGCCCCGCGCCCCCCGCGGGGCCAGCAGCGACGGGCAGAGCACAGGCGGCTGGAGACAGCGAGACAGGCAGAGACGACAGAGCATCTTACGGCGGCTGTGAAAGAAAAACCGCGTTTTCCTGGTTGCAGCTCCAAAGCTGAGCTGTTGAGAAACTCCAAGCCCCTCCGGTTGCTCCCCTACCTTTGGGCTGCCGGACCGCGGTCCCTCTGCCCCGAGGGGGTCACCGAGTGACCTGTGCCTCGGGGGACACCCACACGACCATACCCAGCCCCTCTTTTTGAGGGACCTCGGACGTGACAGCGGCTTGTCCCTGCCGCACAAGCCGTGCCCTGCGCAGCCTCTCCCAGAGCCAAAACCCCTCGGCAAGCAGCATCTCCGCAGCAAACGGCGGGCACCAGCCTCATCCCAACTCACAGCCCAGCAATCAGCCCTTGCCGACAGATCACAGAATCACAGAATGGTTCGGGTGGGAAGGGACCTTAAAGCCCACCCAGTGCCACCCCCTGCCCTGGGCAGGGACACCTCCCACCAGCCCAGGTTGCTCCAAGCCCCGTCCAACCTGGCCTTGAACCCCTCCAGGGATGGGGCAGCCACAGCTTCCCTGGGCAACCTGTTCCAGTGCCTCACCACCCTTACCATAAAGAATTTCTTCCTGATATCCAGTCTAAATCTCCCCTCTTTCAGTCTGAAACCGTTACCCCGTGTCCTGTCATTACACTCCCTGATCCAGAGTCCCTCCCCATCCTTCCCGTAGGCAAAATATCCCAACTGAGGAAAGAAGGCATCATTTGTGACCTGGATATTTCTCCCTGTGCCATGTCCTCTTTCTCAGGGTCACGGCACACCCCCCGCAGCAGCCAGGGATCCCCCCGTCTTCGGCTGGGGGTCGGACAGTGGTCCAGGAGGGCTCTGGAGCATCCGTTGTGCTGCCACGCGCCGCGAGCATGGGGACGGCCGCGGCACCGGGGAGTTCGGCATCCGCGGGCACCTCCACCTTGCGGAACGCTGGACCGGTGCTGCCCTGCCTCCGAGACACTGACGAGTATCTGCCGGGTTTGTTTATTTTAAAAAAAAAAAAAAAAAAAAAAAAAAAAAAAAAAAGGGAAAAAAGGCAGGGAGGGGGGGAAAAGGAGATTTGTGGACACACTGCCACTCCGAGGGCTTCGCACGCCAGGATCTCCCCCTGCTCTAGCACAATGCATTTTTTCCCCGGCGCCTGGCGTTACTGGGATGCTGCACCCCGGGGAGGAGACTGGAGTCAGCCACCCCAAAGCACCGGGTTTCACGAGCCCGGCGAAGCCTGAGTAATTTGGGGCTGCTTTTTGGCAATCGCTGCCGAGAAGCAGAAGCCGGGGGAAAGAGAGGGGGGGGGACACAACACACAAAGGCTCCCACCGGCGACTGCTCCCGCTGGAACGCATGAGCTCACGCCTGCCCGCGCCAGCTCCCGGCGCTGGCACCGCTCGCTTCCTGCAATGTTCTCCCTCGCTTCCCGAGCGCCTCGCCTCCGACGGTGGGTGCCATGGGGGGGGAAAAGGCATCCCGCACCCCACCCGAAAGCTGCCGTGTGCTTTGGGGTCCCCTTTGGGGTCTTCACAGCCCAACACTCCCTACAACACTGCGGTGGCAAAGAGCTCCTTCCACCTCTCTCTGCAAACCCCTCTGCACTTTCCCACTATCCAATATTTTGTTTCTATCCCATATTTTCTTTCTAAGTCTTGTCTCCTCTGCTCTCCCTCCTCTTCTCAGCTGCCAGCCATCGATTTTTGCTCTTTTTTCCAAAGTACCTTTAATCTGGCCTCTTAATAAATTCTTTCTATCCCATATTTTCTTCCTATCCCACATTTTCTTCCTATCCCACATTTTCTTTCTATCCCACATTTTCTTTCTATCTCACATTTTCTTTCTATCCCACATTTTCTTTCTAAGTCTCGTCTCCGCTGCTCTCCCTCCTCTTCTCAGCTGCCGGCCATCGATTTTTGCTCTTTTTCCAAAGTACCTTTAATCTGGCCTCTTAATAAATTCTTTCTATCCCACATTTTCTTCCTATCCCACATTTTCTTCCTATCCCACATTTTCTTCCTATCCCACATTTTCTTTCTATCTCACATTTTCTTTCTATCCCACATTTTCTTTCTAAGTCTCGTCTCCGCTGCTCTCCCTCCTCTACTCAGCTGCCGGCCATCGATTTTTGCTCTTTTTTCCAAAGTACCTTTAATCTGGCCTCTTAATAAATTCTTTCTATCCCATATTTTCTTCCTATCCCACATTTTCTTCCTATCCCACATTTTCTTTCTATCCCACATTTTCTTTCTATCCCACATTTTCTTTCTAAGTCTCGTCTCCGCTGCTCTCCCTCCTCTACTCAGCTGCCGGCCATCGATTTTTGCTCTTTTTTCCAAAGTACCTTTAATCTGGCCTCTTAATAAATTCTTTCTATCCCATATTTTCTTCCTATCCCACATTTTCTTCCTATCCCACATTTTCTTTCTATCCCACATTTTCTTTCTATCCCACATTTTCTTTCTAAGTCTCGTCTCCGCTGCTCTCCCTCCTCTTCTCAGCTGCCGGCCATCGATTTTTGCTCTTTTTCCAAAGTACCTTTAATCTGGCCTCTTAATAAATTCTTTCTATCCCATGTTTTCTTCCTATCCCACATTTTCTTCCTATCCCACATTTTCTTTCTATCTCACATTTTCTTTCTATCCCACATTTTCTTTCTAAGTCTCGTCTCCGCTGCTCTCCCTCCTCCCTTCTCAGCTGCCGGCCATCGATTTTTGCTCTTTTTCCAAAGTACCTTTAATCTGGCCTCTTAATAAATTCTTTCTATCCCACGTTTTCTTTCTATCCCACGTTTTCTTTCTATCCCACGTTTTCTTTCTAAGTCTCGTCTCCGCTGCTCTCCCTCCTCCCTTCTCAGCTGCCGGCCATCGATTTTTGCTCTTTTTTCCAAAGCACCTTTAATCTGGCCTCTTAATAAATTCTCGTTTGCCGCTCGCACAAAACGAGCGTCTGATGATCTGCTGAATCCTCTTAATAAATTCCCCTGGCCCGGGACGGCCGAGGCAGCGTGACTTATCTCACCTTTCCGGGCCACACGTCCCTGCCGGCGGCTCAGCGTGGGCTACGAAAAAATAGCTGGAGAGTTTCCCCGTAAGGAATCCCATTAACTGAGGACCCAGGTCCCCCCCTCGGTAATTATCTCACCTCCAGAAATGCAGCTTTTTGGGTATTTTGAGGATTAACGCACATTCCTAGCCCTGGGAGAGGAGCAAAGAGCCCCGGCGCGTTCCCGATCTACCACCCTCATCTTGATGAATGAAGCTGAAGAGCAGACACCGCACGGATCCCATCGATAATAACGCCATAATTAAATCTAATGCCTTCCCGCTCACCTAACGCGACCTCTTCTTCCAGAAGCGGGGAGAATTTTAAGGCCTCACCTCAAGAAAGCAGCAGTGGGAGAGAGCCGAAGACCCGAATTGCCTGCCGTGAGAGGGGACGCGGGTGACCCGTGGGTCCCAGGGTGTGGGGAGACAAACACGGCCGGGACAGGGACGGCAGGACCGTTGCTCAACCCAAAGCCACGTCAGGGCGGGATCCCACCATAACAGCCGCCAGATGAGACTCTCTGATGTCTAGTAAGAGGGCTGAGCCCCCCGCGGCAGGGCACCGGAGGGGTCTCGCTTACTCCGCTTGCATGAAACCAAGAGAAACTTTCCTTCCCCAAGCCCCTGCCTTCTCTGGGATTTGCTCATGCAGAGGCACAGACAGGGAGACCATAAATCCTTAAAAAAGCAGAGTAAAGATGACACGGACCTTGAGGAAAGAAGAAGATTTTCCCTTGTTTTCATTTCCCCGTAAAAATGACACGGACCTTGAGGAAAGAAGATGATTTTCCATTATTTTATTCCACTCCACGCCATCCCCCTCCCCCCCAGGAAATAAAACAGATTGCTCCAGAGAGCAACAAAGCCAAGCCTGGTCCCGATGCCGGGGCTGGATTCAGCCCTGTGCTTGGTCTATATGGGACACCCCCCCCAGACCCTCACAGCCCCAAAACCCTAACGCTGGGGCTGGCGACAACCCCCCCAGCCAGGGTGTCAGACAGGCGTTTCTTCTTCTAGAGACCAGTTCCCTTTAGCCCCCACCACATTGACCCCACGCCCCTTGTGCCCTTGCACCAGCCCCACCGTCCGGCAGCATCCCCCCCCCAAAAACCTCCCTGTAAGGACAAATCCCCACGGCCGCAATGAATTCCTCCATCCCAGGCTGCCAAAAGTCTTTAAAAAATGAGAAAAAAAATGACCCTGAAGGTCACCGGTAGCCTTGTCCCCCCTCCCGGGACATCCCACCCCAGCACCCTGGGGAAAAGCAAAGCCGGGAGAAGGTACCTGCTCCGGCCACGTGCAGCATCTCCCAGGAGCAGGCAGGGCCGGCGGCACAGAGCCGCAGCGCGGGGCCGATAGCCCAGGTAGTCAAAGCCATGGCGTTCGGAGCGAAGCGGGGGGTTCGGGGTACCGGGTATCGCTCTCCTCCTCGCCGAGCGGCAGCCGGAGCCGGCCCAGCGGCAGCATCACTGCGGGAGATGCTCAGCCGAGCGGGAGCAGCCGTTTAAATAAATAAGGGAAGCTTTCAGCACGGCTGCTGAGTCACCCAGGCGGCTCCGATGGCAGCTGGGAACGGTGCTGGCTTGGCTCTGCCGGCGTTGGTACGCGGGGGCGATCGGGGAGCTGGGCATTTCGGAGGGGAACGGGGAGGGTTTTTCAAGGTGCCTTGAGCCCAAAGCTCTGCCAGTCGGTCCACGCAGCGGCGGGCAGCGCTGATAAGGGGGGGAGGCTCAGCGGGACGGAGCTGACCCCGAAAGAGCATCCAGGGATGCGGACGGACCCGCGCGGCGCGTCACGCTCTCCTCCTGCTGGCAGCCCGCTGTGGGAACCGGGGGCAGGGATTTTCTTAAAGATCGGGTAAATCGAGGCACGGAGAAAGGGGACTCCACCCTCTCCTTATGGAGGGAATAAGGTGGGAAACGCAGGAGCAGCATCAGCCCCCGCACCTACCCACCATACATGTGTCACCTCAGTGTGTCACCTCCATCTTGCGCCCGCCTGGGGCCACCCCAGTGGCATTTATGGGGCTCCTCGCCCGCAGCAGCTCACATCTCCGCTCCTGCCGGGGGGCAAAGCGAGCCAAAAGGGCCTTTTGCTTCCATCGCTCAGCCCTGAGAAAGGCGATCTAATTGGGGATAATTACAGCCTTTCAGCCCCAGCGACCGTGGCTTGCTGGCATAACCCCCACTCCGCCGCCCCGACGCCAGCACGAGCCCCGAGGCTCCTGGATAAACTCATCGCACGTGTTACCAGGAGCGGGATTCGCCGGTACCAGCTGTAACTGGGGTTTTGGGGATGGGTTATGGCCAGCTGAGAATGGGACACAGGCCCAGCTCACCTCCCGAAGGGACCATGCGCTGTCCCACCCATGCTTGGGCCGTCAGCCTTTCCCCATTAATCCCCTTCATTCAGAGAGAGCAGCTCTGTGGAAAGAGACCTGGGAGTCCTGGGGGACAACAGGGTGACCATGAGCCAGCAATGGGCCCTTGTGGCCAAGAAGGCCAATGGCATCCTGGGGGGCATCAAGAAGAGCGTGGCCAGCAGGTGGAGGGAGGTCATCCTCCCCCTCTGCTCTGCCCTGGGGAGGCCACAGCTGGAGCACTGGGTCCAGTTCTGGGCTCCCCGGTTCCAGAAGGACAGGGAACTGCTGGAGAGGGGACAGCAAAGGGCCACCAAGGTGATGAGGGAACATCTCTCTGATGAGGAAAGGCTGAGGGATTTGGGTCTCTTCAGTCTGGAAAAAAGACGGCTGAGGGGGGATCTTATCAACGCTTGTAAATACTGAAAGGGGGGTGTCAGGAGGATGGGGCCAGGCTCTTCTCAGTGGTGCCCAGTGGCAGGACAAGAGGTAACGGGCACAAACTTGACCATGGGAAGTTCCATCTCTACGTGAGGAGGAACTTCTTTGCTGTGAGGGTGGCAGAGCCCTGGCACAGGCTGCCCAGAGAGGTGGGGGAGTCTCCGTCTCTGGAGACATTCCAACCCCGCCTGGACGCGTTCCTGTGCCACCTGCTGTGGGTGACCCTGCTCTGGCAGGGGGTTGGACGGGATGATCTCCAGAGGGCCCTTCCAACCCCGGCCAGTCTGGGATTCTGTGATTCCCTCTCCCCATTTTAATGGCATCCTGGCAGTAAGCACAGCTGGAAAACTTTATGGCCATATTATTTGAGGCCTGGAATTTACTTAGTAAGGGTACTCCCACTGATTGTAAATAAATCTTAATTAAATCACGCAAAATCCTTCATTAAACCTAATATCCCATGAAGGTCACTCTCTTAACGCCAAGCTAAAACACCAGCCTGAAGGTAGGGGATGTACCACCAGCCCAGCATTGTCTTCCCTGGAGTCCCGCACCGAACCAGAGACCTTTCCCTAATCTGCTTAGCAAAAATCCCATTTACACAGCCCGACACGGGAGTCTCCTTCATACCCGTTCTCCGACTCCCTCAGCCCCCGGCGGCGGAGCCCGCGTGGGGGAAAAGGACAAAAATCCCCCTGCTCCACGTTAGAATTGTCACTGAGCAACATCCAAGTTGGCCCAGAGATGCGTTAGTCCTATTTATTTTCCATCCACCCCAGGGCGGGCAGAGGAACGGAGTGAGGAACCCGTGGGAAGAGGGAAATAAACACCAAGGAAGGCAAGAAAGGAGCGATGCTGGCAGAGGGAAGGGACGGACTCAGCGCTGCAAGGGACGGCGGGCAGCGAGAGGGATGGAGGGCATCGCTTGCACATCTCCATCCTCCCCAAAAGCCATTCCCAGGGGAAAACCCGGAGCCATAAGCATGGCCGGGAGCTCCCCCGAGGGAAAGGCTCGCTCAGGTGCTCCTGCGAGCTTCTGCCACCAATTTAAAAGGCAGAAAAATCTACATTAAAAAGCCAGCTTCTGCGCCAGACAGCCTGCATTTGCCTCCGCGTCCCCCTCCCAGAGCCAGGGCAGCTCCCGATGTAAATCAGAGCTGTAAAGCAAGCCGGTAAATCTCTTTTTAATCGTGTTTAAGGGAGCCAAACACACCGGGCACCGATTAAAACCATGGCCCGATGCCCTCCTCGCTGCGTGCCATGCCGGGAACAGGGCAAGGACAGTAGGATGGAGGGGGGGGACAGCATCAGGCCCCAAGCTGGGAGGGGAGTGGGTCCAGCAGTTCCGATCATCCCGGTGCAAAGAAGAGCTGTTGGAAAAGAGCAGCCACAAAAAGACGGAAAGACCCCGGAGGGGTGGGGATGGGGGGCTGCATTAAACCTCCCCCACCTTTAATGGGGGAGGCAGAGCTGGGGAAGGGGCCCGAAGCCGAATTTGGAGCAATGTCCTGACGTTAATCGATAATTCCTGACCTTCCTGAACGGTTCGGGCTGCGCGGCCGCGGCTTGTTCCCTCCCCGGCTCGTTAAATCGCCGCTCGTCCAAGTGTCCTTGGCTTAAGAGTCAGCATCTGCAAAGGGGGGGGTGTTATAAAAGCCGCCGGCTCAGCTGCGAGCAGAGACGCTTCTGGGGACGCTGCCGAAGACCCAAACCTCCCGGGGCAGCGCAAGCCAGCCCCCGTCACACGGAGCCGCGTCTCTTGACGAAGGGATGGTGAAAGATTTGGAGGCAGCGACAGCGGAGGAAGAGCCGAGGCGCCGGAGCCGGGCGAGCCGAGGCTGCGACTGCCAGGCCGCGCTTCTCCCGCGGCTGAGCGGGATGGACGGGAGCACGCCGGCGAGGGAAAACGCTCTCCCCCAGACGACGCTCGGAGCCGTCGGCGCGGAGCCTTTTAGCTCAGCCATTAAATTCACAGCTTCCCCCTGGCACCGCTCCACGCGCCGCGCTCCCGCCTTGCTTCCACCGACGCCGCCGGGGCAGACACCGCAACCGGCAGGGGGGGCCAAAACATGCCGGGGTTTCCCCCCAGCCCATGCAGGGACCCCCCCCAAACGTGATCTGCTCCAGAAGCCGAACCCACGCCAGTGCCAGCGCCTCTGAATCCCACCTGGGTTTGCCCAAATGCGCTCCCTCCCCATCTTCCCCCCCCAAATTCCAACAGCTCCAGGCATCGAATCCAGCTTTAACACCTCCTCGGTGAGCGGTGGGATGTAAATCGGCCCCGCTGCCAGCTTACACCGTTCACCCCTCCGTTATTCCCACTTCATTGCCCGGCCGAGCCTGCCGCTCCGATACCGCGGCGTGCGCACGCCGAGCTTCAACAAACGGCCAGATTAATTAATATTTCACAGCGGTGATTAAACTCGGTGATTAGACCACAGCAGCCCTTTCGCACACCGGGGCCAGGGGGGGGGAACCAGCGGGCACAGCTGCGCGCCGGGAGGTTTGAGTTACGTACCTGGCAGCGCCGATGCCAGGGGAGGAGAAGGGGAATTAAGCGCCTTAATGGGCGCCTGGTTTCATTACACGACACATGGCAGAGGGAAAGACGGAGGGGTGGGGGGGGGGGGAGGAAAGAGTTTAAATAGAAGGAAATTCACTTAAACTCGCTGCGGCTCTTGGATGCGAAACATTCACCGGGTGTCGCGTGGATGTGGTGCGTGTGGTCCGGACCGCGTAGGTGGGGACGCTAATGATGGAGGACGAAGATCCACCCAGCATCAGGACCGGCCTCCAAAAACGGCTTAATTCATAGAATCATAGAATCACTTAGGTTGGAAGAGACCCTTGGGATCATGGAGTCCAACCACCAACCCCACTCTACAAAGTTCTCCCCTACACCACATCCCCCAACACCACATCTACACGACTCTTAAACACATTCAGGGATGGTGACTCCACCACCTCCCTGGGCAGCCTGTTCCCGTGTCTGACCACTCTTGCTGGGAAGAATTTTTTCCTAATGTCCAGCCTAAACCTCCCCTGCCGCAGCTTGAAGCCATTCCCTCTTGTTCTATCGCTAATTACCTGGGAGAAGAGACCAGCACCAACCTCTCTACAATGGCCTTTCAAGTAGTTGTGGAGAGTGATGAGGTCTCCCCTCAGCCTCCTCTTCCTCACACTAAACACTCCCAGCTCCTTCAATGGCTCCTCATCAGATTTATTCTCCAGGCCCTTCCCCAGCTCCGTTGCCCTCCTCTGCCCTCGCTCCAGCCCCTCGAGATCTCTCTCGTATTGAGGTGCCCAGAACTGGACACAACACTCAAGGTGTGGCCTCCCCAGTGCTGAGCACAGGGGGACAATCACCTCCCTCCTCCTGCTGGTCACACAATTAAGAGCCAGGTTCGTTTTGCGGGGCCTTGCCCCATGCAGCACATCAGGACCTGCCTCCGAAAACGGCCTAATTAAGAGCCAGGTTCGTTCTGCAGGGCCTTGCCCCGTGCAGCGCCGAGCCGGATGCGACAGAAGGGCCAAGGACACAGGAAGGCTTGCGAGTTCAAAAGGTTTTTCGAGAAAAAACCCACGTTATGCAAACCCCCCCGCCCTGTTCCGCGTGTTCAACAAAAAAAAAAAATAAAAAAAAAAATAAAAATAAAACCACACGAGAAGGAGCTGTGTTAGATGCTGACCACAGGCGTTTCTGCGGGTTTCTATTTCCCCGAGACACATTACCTCAGAGCCCGCAGCCACTTCGGTTTTGACAGAAAATCTGACCCAACACCCCCATTGACAGAGAAACGGGACGGGACCGGCCACGGCCAGGCTTTTTCTCCAGCCTTTCTGGGGGTTTCCAGCCCCTGCGGAGGGGGAACAACCCCGATCCCTGCGGCAGAGCGACCCACCACGGAGCTACAGGACTCAGCCGGGAGCGGAGCATCCCTGGAAGGGCATTTTTTTGCGCAATTAACCGACTGGGCAAGTAATTACCAAAGCCCTTAAGCCATGGGGCTGGATGAGGTTGGAGGTGAGCAACGCCAGCTCCTGGCCCGGCACAATCCACCCCCCCCAGGTGGAGGATCCTCCATCTTCACTGAGGGGTCAAATCCTGCCGGGACATGGCAACGCCATCGGGAAACGCACCGGGGAAAAAAGCCCTGGACTCGGCCACAGCCATCGAGGTTTAACGCAAACCGCGGGAGAACCCCGGCCAGGTGGCTTGGAAAAGCTCCCCCCAAAACCAGCCCCTTTTCCTCCAAGTGCACCGAATTAATTTGCAGATCATTTAGTTAAAAAGCAGAGAAGGGCGGGGGGGGGGGGGAGCCAAAAAAAAAAAAAAAAAAAAAAAAAAATCCCCCCCCCCCCCCCCCCCAAAAAAAAAAAAAGCTGAATTGCACTTCACGTTCCCCCGCTGAGCCATCCAGTCCCACCGAGATCCATTTATTTAGCGCAAAAACCCCCTCGGCTCGCGCGGCTGCTGGCTGTGACTCAGTGGCACGCTGGCAGCCCCAGACGGCTAGCGGGGACCTTGCTGGCACCCGCCACCGCCAACGCCTCCCTCCCCGGGTAGCCGAAAAAAAAAACCCTCATTTCCCCTGCTGCTGCTGGGGGAGGAAAAAAAAAAAAAAAAAAAGAAAAAAAAGAAAAATTCAAAAAAAAATGTTAAAAAAAGGGAACCTTCTCTCTTTGCAGCTTGGCTGGCGTGGGAGGAGACAGCGCGTGCGGGCGAGCAGAAAGCAAAGCCAGGGAACGTGGAGGAAACAAACTGCCATGAGCCGGACGCTTGGGACACGGCTCCCCAGGCTCGCTGCCTTCCCAGCGGCTGGAAAAGCCTGGGGGGTGGGACGACTCGCAGCCCCCCATGGAAGTATTAACCCCATCCCGGCTCCGCAGCTCCCTTGTTCCCCGCTCTGCTCCCCCCGCAGCCCCCGTTCCCGGAGTGTTTTCAGCCCGAGGAGCCGGCTCTGCCGTTTGCACATATTTCGGAATGAAAGCCTTGCCTCCTGGAGACGGCAGCCGAGCGGGAAGGTTGCCGGTGGCTCGGGACACAAAGCACTGGGCTTCTCCTGCCGCCAGGGCCACCCCACAGCCCCTCAGCGTGGGGCAACCGTGGTCTCCCACCAGCCAAAGGCCATTAAGCAGCACCCCAGCTCCCGCGGTGCGAAATCCATCACGGACCAGATAATTCCCAAGCCCGGCTCAGGTCATTGAGCTCCCACCAAGATGGGGACACCAAGTGTCTTGCACCCCTTCGTCCTGTCCACGGAGAAAAAACAAAACCCATCCCGAGACAGCCATTTAATCCTTCCCCCGGGCCGAGAGAGAGTTAAAAGAGAGATTAAAAAGATACCAATAATCCTGTGCATTCCTAATGCACCTTTCATCCGAAGTATCCCACAGAGCTTTCCGGCTCCTGGATGCTTTCCAGGACCAGGAGCCGCAGCAATGCCCAGCCCCGAGCACTACCAGGGAAGGGACGGACCAGCCTGGCTTTTTGTCCCCAAAGTCACATTCAGGTCCCCGGAGATGCTCTGCCCTTCCCTACCCTTAAGGAAAAGCGGAATATTTGGGAGCGGGGGCTTCCCCAAAATGCCAGCAGAGGTGTTAAGCTGCGGGTAAGCGGAGCTGTGGCCCCATGTGGCATCGCCATCGTGGGCAGGACAGGCTGGCCACCGAGCCAGGATCCCAGGGGACACCTGGAACGAGCCAGGATCCCAGGGGACACCTGGAACGTGTCACACCCCTCGGGCCACGTCATTGAAGTGACACGGGGAGGGCTGGCAGGGCTCTCGGGGACCCACAGCTCAGCTCTGCCCCAGGTTTGCAGCGGGGTCCCCCGCAGTTCCGCGGCGGAGAGGATTATTGGGTGCTCCAGGCTGCTGCAGATTTCCTCGGATGACGCCAACAGCTCCCTGCAAATTCCTGCTCGCCAGCAGCACAGGTTGCCAAAAGAAAACTCCCCAAAAACCAGCCCAAGCCCCAGCGCGGACGCAAAAGCCCTGAGCAGGGCAGGGGGAGCTCGGATGGAAAGGGCACCGGTGGCATTTGGGTGGCATTTGGGTATCGGGGACAGCTGTCCTGCTACGGGAGCATCGCTGCCATCCCACGCCGGACTGACGGGTCCTGTGGGCAGAGGGGGACAGGGAAGCCCGGTGTGGGGGGGCTGCAGGGGGGCCGCGTCCCCTGGGGCACGCAGCAGCCGTCACCACAGGCTGCCACAGCCCAGGAGGGGAGGGAAGCATCCCCCTCCGTTTTGCGGGTGGAAAAATACCAGCTGGAAGACCTGAATGACTCAACGGAGGCCACGGAGGAGTCAGCACCGTGACGAGGAGAGGAAAGGAACGGAACCCGCGCGTCCTGCCTCGGTTTTCCCTCCCCCCAGCCCTGTGGGGGAGAAACCCGCTCCCCAAACCCCACGGCTGCCCTCCTTCCCCCACAGGTGCTGCATCCCAACGCATCTCCCGTCTGCGTGCGCCCCACTGACCCCAAAACGAGCACCCCATCACCCGGAAGGGGGGACGATGACGACACACCGGCATCCTGCCCACCCATCTCCCTCCTGCCGCATCCCGCCGTCCGCTCACCCCCAGCACCGTCCACTCACCCCCGGCACCTGGAAGACAGGGGGGCCGCCCCGTAGCCCTCGGGGTGGGTTACGAGCCCCCCGGGAAGGCCAGTGGTCAGGGGCTCCCTCCTGCGCGGCGCTCGCCCTGCGGTGCCAGCCCGGGGGAGGGATGCTGGGGCAGCGGGCAGGGAGGATTTAAGCGCCACCCGGTCACCCCCCAGCCTTTTCCCAAAAGCTCCCAGCGGCTTAGCGCGCCCGCTGCCCCGGGGGGGCGGGGGGGGGCGGCCAGCTGCTCCACCAGCTGCTCCCCATTACCGACGCAGCGTCACCCCAGGGGTGACGGACCCCATATGCCCACCCTGCACAGAGGGGTGACAGCATGGGGGTCAACGGGGGTGGGGGGGGGGGGGGCAGCGATCCCCCAAACCCCCCCGGGGTGCACAGGCCTATATGGGTCCGCCCTATGTCAGGGACCAGGCAGCTCCCCACTATCGCCGGGTGGGGGGGGTCATATATACAGCCAAGACCCCCCTTGACCCTTGGGGGGGGTGGGTGACACTTCGCACCCTCCCACACCCCCAAGTAACCGGGTGGGGCTGAAGAGCCCTATACAGCACCCAAGGCATCCCCACCCCAGGGACTGGGTGATCCCCCCGCACAATATAGGGGTCATTGGCCCTATAGAGGAGCGAGATCCTCCCATCCCCAGGGAGCAGGTGACCCCCGGAACCCCAGGAACGCTGGGAGGGGAGGGGGGGCAGTTAACAGAGCGTGGTCCCCCAGGAAGGGGGCAATGTCCCCAGCGACAGAGGGGGCATTTGCAGCCCTTTATGGGATGACAGTGTGTGTCCCAGCCCCAAAGAGGGGACACTCTCCAGAAAATGGGGGGATACGCAGCTCTATATAGGACCAAGGTGTCCCCCCCAACCCAAAGAGGGGTCACACGCAGTAATTAGGGAGATGCACAGCTCTATATAGGACCAAAGTGTCCCCCCCCAACCCAAAGAGGGGGGTCACTCCCGTAACTAGGGAGATGCACAGCTCTGTATAGAACCAAAGTTCCTCCCCCCCCCCAACTTAGGGGGTGCACTGCCCTGCAAAAGACCAAGGTCCCCTCAACCCCAAAGAGGGGTCACCCCCCGGTAAATGGGGGGTGCACAGCTCTATATAGGATAGAGGTGTCTTCCCCCCCCCAAAGAGGGGTTCCCCCCCGATAAATGGGGGGTGCACAGTGCTATATAGACTAGAGGTCCGCCCCCACCCCAAAGTGGGGTCACCCCCCCGATAAATGGGGGGTGCACAGCTCTATATAGGATAGAGGTCTGCCCCCACCCCAAAGAGGGGTCACCCCCCCGTTAAATGGGGGGTGCACAGCTCTATATAGGATAGAGGTCTGCCCCCACCCCAAAGAGGGGTCACCCCCCCGTTAAATGGGGGGTGCACAGCTCTATATAGACTAGAGGTCCGCCGCCACCCCAAAGAGGGGTCACTCCCCCCGTTAAATGGGGGGTGCACAGCTCTATATAGACTAGAGGTCCGCCCCCACCCCAAAGAGGGGTCACCCCCCGATAAATGCGGGGTGCACAGCTCTATATAGGAGAGAGGTGTCTTCCCCCCCCCAAAGAGGGGTTCCCCCCCTATAAATGGGGGGTGCACAGCTCTATATAGACTAGAGGTCCGCCCCCACCCCAAAGAGGGGTCACCTCCCAGTAAATGGGGGGTGCACAGTTTTATATAGGCTAGAGGTCCGCCCCCACCCCAAAGAGGGGTCACCCCCCAGTAAATGGGGGGTGCACAGTTTTATATAGGATAGAGGTGTCTGTCCCCCCCAAAGTGGGGTCGCCCCCCCCGTAAATGGGGGGTGCACAGTTTTATATAGGATAGAGGTGTCTGTCCCCCCCCAAAGTGGGGTCACCCCCCCCGATAAATGGGGGGTGCACAGTGCTATATAGACTAGAGGTCCGCCCCCACCCCAAAGTGGGGTCACCCCCCCGATAAATGGGGGGTGCACAGCTCTATATAGACTAGAGGTCTGCCTCCACCCCAAAGAGGGGTCACCCCCCCCGGTAAGTACGGGGTGCACAGCCCTACAAAGAACACGGTCCCCCGACACTGGAAGGGGCGAGCCCCAGCCCTGCCCCGGGAAGCGGGGGGCACGGCCGCGGTACCGGCCCAGGCCCGGAGCTCCGCCGTCCGCCCACCCCCCCCCGCCCCGGGCACTCACCGTACATGGCCGCCTCCTCCGCCCCGGCGTGGCCCGGCCCGGCCCGGCTCGGCTGCAGGCGGCGGTGCCCGGCCCGACTCTGCCCCACCGAGCGGCGCCGGCCGGGGGCGGCACCGGTGGAAGGGGGGGGCGGCACCGCAGCGGCGGCTCCTCCCGCCGGCGCGGCCGCAGCGCCCGCCCGCGGCACGGCCCGGAACGGCGGGGACACCCCCGTGTCCCCCCGGCCAGCGCTCCGTCCCCCCCCCCTCCGCGTCCCGCCCCACGGACAGCCGCCACATCCCGCCCCACGGACCACTGCTGCATCCCGCCCCGCATCCCGACCCACAGGCCACCACTGCGTCCCACTCCGCATCCCGACCCACGGAAGAGCACTGCATCCCGATCCACGGATCACCGCCGCATCCCAACCCACGGACCACTGCTGCATCCTGCCCCACAGACCACCACTGCGTCCCACTCCGCATCCCGACCCACGGAAGAGCACTGCATCCCGATCCACGGATCACCGCCGCATCCCAACCCACGGACCACTGCTGCATCCCGCCCCACAGACCACCACTGCATCCCGACCACATCCCGACCCACGGACCACTGCTGCATCCCGCCCCACAGACCACCACTGCATCCCAACCCACATCCCACCCCACACTGCACCCACCTCCCCGGGACACCCCCCCTCATCCCATGGGACACCCTGCCCAGGTTTTGCCTCATGCCCTGCATCAGGTTTGGGGCAGAGCGGCTGGAAAGGTGCCCGGCAGAAAAGGACCTGGGGGGTGTTGGTCAAACAGCTGAATAGGAGCCAGCAGCGTGCCCAGGTGGCCAAGGAGGCCACCAGCATCCTGGCCTGTGCCAGCACTAGTGTGGCCAGCAGGAGTGGGGCAGTGACCGTCCCCCTGTACTGGACACTGGGGAGGCCCCACCTCGAGGGCTGTGTCCAGTTTTGGGCCCCTCACGCCAAGAAAGACGTTGAGGGGCTGGAGCGTGTCCAGAGCAGGGCAATGGAGCTGGTGAGGGGTCTGGAGCACAAGTCCTGTGAGGAGCGGCTGAGGGAGCTGGGGGTGTTCAGCCTGGAGAGAAGGAGGCTGAGGGGAGACCTTCTCGCTCTCTCCAGCCCCCTGAAAGGAGTGGGGAGCCAGGGGGGGTTGGGCTCTTCTCCCAAGGAACAGGCCATGGGACAAGAGGAAACGGCCTCAAGTTGCGCCAGGGGAGGTTTAGGATGGATATTGGGAAGAATTTCCTCCCAGAAAGGGTTGTGAAGCATTGGCAGAGGCTGCCCAGGGCAGTGGTGGAGTCGCCATCCCTGGAGGGATTTAAAAGCCGGGCAGACGTGGTGCTGAGGGACATGGGGTAGTGGTGGCCTTGGCAGTGTTGGGTTGATGGTTGGACTCAATGATCTTAAAGGTCTTTCCCAACCGAGACAATTCTATGATTCTATAATTCTATGATTCTATGATTTGGGGTCTGCCAGGATCCTCTCAGTTCCCCCCGTAACACACCGGTGAGCCCCTGAGCATCCTTCCTCCATGGGTCAGACATCCCCAAGCCCCATTTGAGGACCCCAAACCTTCCTTCAAGAGCTCATCGTGCCCCGTGCTCACGATTCCCATCGCTCCTCCTGGCAATAAGCACCCCTGGAGTGTCACACTCTGACACCTTCTCCTGAGGGGAGCAGATACCATGTGTGCTCCCCTCTGCCAACCCCACTGAGCACTGGCCCTGGCATCTGTGGCCACCTGAGGGGCAACCGTGAACACCGTGGCCTTTCCCTGCACGGGCTGCTGCCAGCCCGGCCAGGTGGGAACTGCACCAGGCTCCCAAAATACGGAGGTGTGCTGCTGCAAGGAACGGCGCAGGGAATGCAGACAGATCCAGGTCGGCTCAGCTGCTTCTAGAAAGTCCTGGAGAGTGAGATGTGGCGCGGCTCAGACCGCCCCGGGGGGACAGGGACACCAGGGAAAGGGCTGAGAGTGCTGGGATGGGGTGAGAAATAAGGAAAACACCTCCCCGAGGTGCCTTTCCTTTGCATTACTGCGGCAGTGCCCTGTGCAGCACCGAGGTGATGCAGCAACGCCCTGCTGCTGAAGGGGAAACTGAGGCAGGGAGCCACCCCTCACAGGTCCCTGCACTGCCGGGGGTCCTGGCCGCACACGGCATGAACCAGGGCCTGGAGTGAGCGCTGATTGTCTCCTGCACTTAGTCCGGCTCTTCCAGTTGCCGTTGTCACCTCCCAAAACCCACGACTCCCGCTCGGCACCAAAAACGGGAACGTGGGGTCCCGGCTTGCCCGACACCCAGGTGGGGAGGAGAGAGCGGGGGCCACGATCCAGCGTGCAGAGGCGGGGGTGTTCCCACCGCAGTCGCTGTCGCAGCCCCTGGTCTTTGGGGTCCACTGGAAGATGAGATGGAGGAGACCCAGAGACCAGGGAAGCCTGGCAGGGCTGGGACACGAGGAGGTTTCAGGGCACGGGGCTGCAGAAGGGCATGAAGAAGGGTATAGTGTGGTATGGCACGGCACGGCGCAGCACGGCACGGCATGGCATAGCATGGCATGGCATGGAATAGCACGGCACGGCACAGCATAGCATGGCATGGCATAGCACAGCATGGCACAGCATGGCATGGCACAGCACGGCACAGCACGGCATGGCATGGCATGGCATGGCATGGCATGGCATGGCACAGCACGGCACAGCACAGCACGGCATGGCATGGCATGGCACAGCACGGCACGGCACAGCACGGCATGGCATGGCATGGCATGGCACAGCACGGCACAACGCAGCACGGCAAGGCATGGCATGGCACAGCACGGCACGGCATGGCATGGCATGGCATGGCATGGCACAGCACGGCACGGCACAGCGTGGCATAGCACAACATGGCACGGCATGGCACGGCATGGCACAGCATGGCATGGCATGACATGGCACAGCATGGCACAACACGGCACAGCACAGCACGGCACGGCACAGCATGGCATAGCATGGCATGGCACAGCAGGGCACAGCACGGCACAGCACAGCACAGCACAGCACAGCATAGCATGGCATGGTATGGCAGGGCACAGCACGGCACGGCATGGCATGGCATGGCATGGCATGGCATGGCATGGCATGGCATGGCACAGCACGGCACAGCACGGCACAGCATGGCAAGGCATGGCACAGCACGGCATGGCATGGCACAGCACGGCACAGCATGGCATGGCATGGCACAGGACAGCACGGCACAGCACAGCACAACACGGCATGGCATGGCACAACACGGCATGGCACAGCATGGCATGGCATAGCATGGCATGGCACAGGACAGCAGGGCATGGCACGGCACAACATGGCACAACACAGCTTGGCATGGCATAGCACAGCACGGCACAGCACAGCATGGCATGGCACGGCATGGCACAGCATGGCATGGCATGGCACAGGACAGCATGGCACAGCACAGCACTGCATGACACGGCATGGTATGGCATGGCACAGCATGGCATGGCATGGCATGGCATGGCACAGGACAGCAGGGCATGGCACGGCACGGCGTGGCACAGCACGGCATGGCACAGCATGGCATGGCACGGCACAGCATGGCATGACACAGCACGGCATGGCACGGCATGGCATGGCACGGCACAGCATGGCATGACACAGCATGGCATGGCACGGCATGGCGTGGCACAGCACGGCATGGCACAGCATGGCATGGCACGGCACAGCATGGCATGACACAGCATGGCATGGCACGGCATGGCATGGCACGGCACGGCACGGCATGGCATGACACAGCACGGCACAGCACGGCATGGCACAGCATGGCACGGCACGGCATGGCATGACACAGCACGGCACGGCACGGCACAGCACAGCATGGCACGGCACGGCATGGCACGGCACGGCATGGCACAGCATGGCATGGCACAGCACAACCAGGTACAGCACAGCATGGTACACAGCACAGCACAGTACAGCACAACCTGGTTCAACATGGCATAGCACGACACGGCACAGCACTTTCCACACCTTTTTCCCACCATTTGGGCCCATCCCGCCTCTTTTCCCATCTGGCCAGGCCGGCATAGGGGACTCTGTGACCCTCATGCCCTGGGGTCCCCACATGCCACCCGCTGCCACCCCGCAGCCACGGCATGTCCCATCTGCAGGGCTCGAGCCTTCCCTGTGCCAGACCCCGTCACAAACAGGAGTCAGCCGGCAGAGATGCTGCCCTGCCCCTTGGCGTGGCCTGGGGACAAGGACAAGGCTGGAGGTGACAGGGCACCTTGGCCAGGGAGGGCCAGGTCACCAGGGAGGTGGTGGCACCGGGCTGCCGCAGGTCCTCCCCCCGCCATCTCCAAGCTTTTTGCTGCATCTCTTCCCACACAGCAAAGCCCCCGGGTTGGACCATGTAATTAGGCAATAGCTGGTGCCTCACAATCCTCCTCGTGGGGAAACGATGTTTTAATTAAAACATTTGGGGAGTTAATCCGTGTTGCCGATTCCCCAGGTGGCGGAGCAGCCGCACGAAGAGCCGTGTTCCCAGGGAACTGGAGGGCTGGCACGGGGAGGGGGACATGGCAGCAGTCACAGGCCAAGGGGCTCCAGAGCGTCCCTGGTCAGGCCCAGCCCCAGAATCACGGAATCACGGAATTTCCAGAGTTGGAAAGGACCTCTAGAGGTCATCCAGTCCAACTCCCCTGCCAAAGCAGGATTGCCCGGAGCACATCACTCAGGGCTGTGTCCAGGCGGGTCTTGAAAGTCTCCAGAGAAGGGGACTCCACATCCCCCCTGGGCAGCCTGTTCCAGGGCTCCGTCACCCTCACCGTAAAAAATCACAGAATCACAGAATCTTCATGGTTGGAAGGGACCTTTGAGATCATCGAGTCCAACCATACACATAAAATGAAAAAAAAAAAACCAAAAAAAAACCAAACCTGAAACAAACCACCCCCTAGAATCTCTGCCCCTAGAGCATGGCCCAAAGTGCCAAATCCAGACGCCTCTTAAACACCTCTAGGGATGGTGACTCCACCACCTCCCTGGGCAGGCTGGGAGAAGTTTTTTCTCATATTTGATCGGAACTTCCTGTGTTCCAGCTTGTGCCCATTGCCCCTCGTCCTGTCATTGGGAACCACTGAGAAGAGTCTGGCTCCATCCTCCTTAAACCCACCCTTTAGATACTTGTGTGCCATAATAAGGTCTCCCCTCGGCCTTCTCTTCTCCAGGCTAAAGAGTCCCAGCTCTCTCAGCCTTTCCTCATAAGGGAGATGCTCCAACCCCTCCATCATCTTTGCTGCCCTTCGCTGGACTCACTCCAGCGGTTCCCTGTCCCTCTTGAACTGGGGAGCCCAGAACTGGACACAGTATTCCAGTTGAGGCCTCACCAGTGCCGAGTAGAGGGGGAGAATGACCTCCCTCGACCTACTGGCCACACTCTTCCCCATGCAGCCCAGGATTCCATTGGCCTTTTTGGCGACAAGGGCACGTTGCTGGCTCATGGATAATATACTGTCTACCAGGACCCCCAGATCCTTGTCCTCAGAACTACTTCCCAGCAGGTCCACCCCTAACCTATGCTGGTGCCTGACATTCTTCCTCCCCAGGTGCAGGACCCTACACTTGTCCTTGTTGAACCTCATGAGGTTCTTCTCAGCCCAGCTCTCCAGCCTGTCTAGGTCATGCTGGGTGGCAGCACGGCCCTCTGGGGTGTCAGCCACCCCTCCCAGTTTGGTATCATCAGCTAACTTGCAGAAGCAGCCACAAAGTCATTTTTATTGCGAATTAAAAGCCTCAGAGTAAAACCTGATGATGAGAGAAGAGCCTGGAGCAGAGGCGGCAAGTCCCCCCAGCCCAGGAACCCTCCTCCCTTTGCTCACGGGGATTTGCGAGGCCATCAGCTTGCCGCAAAGGGACACGATGGTCATCAGGACAGTGCTGCGGGGTGGCCAAGGAGTCCTCCACGGCCACTTTGGGGACCTGGGGACAGCCCCCACTGAGCTGCCAGCACCAACGCACCCACCATGGACGAGCCCAGACCCCATACCTCAACCACATGGGGCTGGTTTGAACCCCAAAAGTTGTTGCCGCTGGAAAATCCTGGCAGAATCTCTGCCCTCAAAGAGCATCCCTGCCCAGGATCGGGATGCATGGGATGTGGAGGTTGGGACAGGGGTCCAGCCCACCTCGGGCACGTGGCTCCTCCTCATTCATGGTGTGGAGAAGAGTTAAACCCTGCCCGCCGCCAGCGCTGCCCCTCAGCCCCTACCTGTCATTGCCACAACGGGGACCACAACACGCTCCAGACTTGCCCAGAGGGATCCAAGCATGTCTCTCCGGCACGGCACTGTCCCCGCCACCTCTCCAGCAGGCAAGCTGGGATGCCGAATCACTTGGGGCCCGCGATGCTCTCGGGACACAAGGTCACGTCCTCGCCTAGGGCTCAGAAACGCTGTCCGAGCTCCGCATGGCGGGCAGGGTGGGCATTTGGGGCACCAAGACGGATGGATGGCTGTGTCCCAAGCCCCGGGATCCCTCTCCGGGGTGGCTCAGAGGGAGTTGGCTGGTGGGTGCTGGGGGAAGGCAGCGACCCGGAGGCACCCGGAGCTGTGACAGTCATGTCGGGAGGGTGGCGAGGAGTTGCTCGGCCTGGGCACCTCCTTTGTCAGACACGTCCATCCCTGGTCTGTCTGCTCCCTCCTTCCTCGCATCCCCCCTGCTCTCCCGCAGCTGTTTCCATGGCCACGGAGCTGCTGCGGCAACTGCAGTGGGATCTCCAGCACGGACCCATCCATCCCTTCCCTGGCCATGCTCCCGGGGCATAGCCAGGTCCCGAGGCCACGGGCCAGCACCCCATGGCTGGTCCCACACCCCGGCACTCAGGGTGTTTGCCCCGGCTCTCACACACCTGCGTCCATTCCCGCACCGACACTCACCACGTCGCCTGCACAACGCACGGGGACATGCCCTGGTGGTTCTCACATGCAATGAGCCACCTCTCACACCTCTCCATGTTACTTCATAGAATCACGGAATGGTTTGAATGGGAAGGGACCTTCAAAGCCCATCCAGTGACAACCCCTGCCCTGGGCAGGGACACCTCCCACCAGCCCAGGTTGCTCCAAGCCCCCTCCAACCTGGCCTTGAACCCCTCCAGGGATGGGGCAGCCACAGCTTCTCTGGGCAACCTGGGCCAGGGGCTCACCAGCTTCATAAGGGAGAATTTCTTCCATATTTTTAACCTAAATCTCCCCTCTTTCAGTGTAAAACCCTTCCCCCTCGTCCCACGGCTCCCCTCCCTGATCCAGAGTCCCTCCCCAGCTTTCCTGGAGCCCCTTGAGGGACTGGCAGGGACTGGAATGTCTCCCTGGAGCCTTCTCTTCTCCAGGCTGAACCCCCCCAGCTCTCTCAGCCCGTCCTCCCAGCAGAGGGGCTCCAGCCCTCCCAGCGTCTCCAGGGCCTCCTCTGGCCCCGCTCCAACAGCTCCGTGTCTCTCCTGTGCTGAGGCCCCAGAGCTGGAGGCAGCACTGCAGGGGGGTCTCCCCCGAGCGGAGCAGAGGGGCAGAATCCCCCCCTGGCCCTGCTGCCCACGCTGCTGGGGATGCAGCCCAGGCTGCGGGGGGTTTCTGGGCTGCCAGCGCACGGTGCCGGCTCCTGTGGAGCTTCTCATCCACCAACACCCCCAAGCCCAAATCCTTCTCCTCAGGACTGCTCTCCATCCTTCCATCCCCCAACCTGGATTTGTGCTTGGGATTGCCCCAACCCACGTCCAGGACCTTGCACTTGGCCTGGTTGAACTTCGTGAAGTTCACACAAGCCCAGCTCTCCAGCCTGTCCAGGTCCCTTCTTGCACAAGGATCCATTTTTTCCACGTGTGTGGCACAGGAGGGACAAGGACCAGGAGAAGGGACGCTGCCACAGCGCTAGGTGATGGTGGCTGCACGTGGATCGCTGGCAGCAGCAGACGGAGAAGGATCTGTGCCGAGAAGCCAGGCACTGCCCTCCCTCCGGCTGCAAGGGGCACACCTGTGGGCATCTCTGCTGGGAGCACCGGTGTTCACAGGGGTGCCAGCCTGAGATGCCCCAGCTCCAGAAGATGCTGCGGGCAAATCAACAGGCCACCTGAGCCCCAGCCACATGTCCCCGATGCTCTGGGCTAACCTGGGGCTATCTCCGGCTGATGGCACCCTGCCCTGTCTCCCCAGCATTCGCAGTGCCACAGAGAAGCTCCATGCAGACCTTCAGGGGAGGAGATGCACTTCTGCTGGGGGCTGCGAAAGCTACAGGAGCATCCCCAACGCCTCCTGCAACCCAGGCACCCACAGAGGGCAACCGTGGTTATTCTGCCCCAGCAGAAGGTCCGAGGACGGTGCTGTGCCCTGCAACACCCCACCAACGCGGCACGCCAACACCCCGGCTCAGGGATGGGGAAACTGAGTCACGCTCACCCCCAAATACCACCGGCTCTTTCTTTCCCCAAGCCCAGTGAAGCTGTGCAGGCCACCCTGTCCCAGGGATACTCAGGGGACATGGGTAAGGTTGTCACCACTGCAGTTTTACACCTCAAGTACGGCTGCTCCAGACCATCAAACACAGCAGTGTGAGAGTGGCAGGGCCATTGTCAGGCAAAACATCCAGCCTCCGCCACCTAGAACCATTGGCTACACCCGCACGAGCAACCCAGGCTCAGCACAGACAAAGGTGGCAACACCTAAATCATGGTGACCACACGTTGTCACCAAAAGCCACAGGGGTGACCCACGGGAGAGTCAGTAGGGACTGAAAGGCTGGTGATCAGGAGACGCCGAAGCTTGTGTCCCTGAGCCAGGGCTGGGGTTTGCGTGTGAAGCAAATCCCCTTAGAGCCTCCAAGACGTGCCTTAATTCCCTTGGGGGAGCCTGACATTTCATAACACGCCCGATAAACCCGCTGAGACAACAGCCATGCGTGGCAGGAACGGCTCTGTACCTTCATGGTCTTCGTTTTCTTTTGTAGATATTGGCACTACATATAACCATACTCCACCTACATGAATTTATCTGTGTATCTTTAACTTTACTACCCTACTTGGATGTCATTTTAACTATACTGCCCTAATTACTGCTTGCCAAACACTGTCAACTAACTATGACCCCCCTCCCCTTAATCTCTGATGGAAGAGTTTTTGCAGCACGCAGCCCGACGTCGACTCTCGAAGCAGAGGAGGGAGCAGGCACGACAAACATTGATACCTGTCCACCGGGACACCACGGAGCTCACAAACCCTGGAACGGGCTCAAAAAATTAGTCAAACATGGCTGGTGGGAATCCAGGGTGGTCTCCCCCCTCCTTACAGGAATATGTGTCCAGCAGGTGGAGGGAGGTCATCCTCCCCCTCTGCGCTGCCCTGGGGAGGCCGCAGCTGGAGCACTGGGTCCAGTTCTGGGCTCCCCGGTTCCAGACGGACAGGGAACAGCTGGAGAGGGGACAGCAAAGGGCCACCAAGGTGATGAGGGCACTGGAACATCTCTCTTATGAAGAAAGGCTGAGGGACCTGGGTCTCTTCAGTCTGGAAAAAAGACAACTGAGGGGGGACCTTATCAACACTTATGAATACTGAAAGGGTGGGTGTCAGGAGGATGGGGCCAGGCTCTTCTCAGTGGTGCCCAGGGACAGGACGAGGGGTAACGGGCACAAACTTGACCATGGGAAGTTCCATCTCAACACGAGGAGGAGCTTCTTTGCTGTGAGGGTGGCAGAGCCCTGGCACAGGCTGCCCAGAGAGGTGGGGGAGTCTCCGTCTCTGGAGACATTCCGACCCCGCCTGGACGCATTCCTGTGCCACCTGCTGTGGGTGACCCTGGTGTGGCAGGGGGTTGGACGGGATGATCTCCAGAGGGCCCTTCCAACCCCTGCCAGCCTGTGATTCTGGGATTCTGGGATTCAACTTCATCCCTCAATTTTTATCCTTATTTTGAGGCATTTCTCACTGGGTTTAGTCACCTCATTACATATTGGTGCTTGGTTTTCAGTTTGCACTATTCTGATGGCTTCTCGGCCACCACTGTATTGAATCAACGTAACCCTTCATCACTCCATGACCAAACTCCCCTCCATCCCCGAAACCCCTAGGGACGGAGGTGGGAGGAATCAACACTGGTCTTGGCCTTACACCCCCACGACACGATGACCCCCGCTTTCCCCCACTGAACGAGGGGTGAAATGCAAGGCTCGCGTTGTGTCACACAGTATTTCCAGGCCCCACATATGCCAAGGACAGAACCGGCATGGAAAGGGAGCAGAGGCGGGATGTGATGATGATGGGTTAACGAGCCCAAAATGCTGCTTCTGCAACACATCAATTAAAAAGGATGATGCTATCAGGGAATCTGGGATAACCCAAGCCTTGTCGGCTGGTCCAAGTTGCTCCGAACTGGAGAAGAAGCCATGCCCTGCTCCCTGCCTGGTTGTGTAAACCTTTGCACGCCCAGATATTAAGTCTAGCCCCATATTAGTGAATTACTGGATTTGCTGTCATTATGACCTGGATAATTGCACTACTCGTCTGTATTTGTTACCGTAATTGGATAATTGCACTACTCATCTGTATTTGTTACCGCACCGTTATTTAGAGATAAACTGTTTATCCCTAAAGCTGCTGGTCTGGTGTCTGTTACCGTATCCCAGACCTATAAGTCATCGCGGCTGCTGTAAGCCCTTACGCTGCCCAAACTCGGCACTGAAGTTGGCACGGTGCTAAGCCACCCCCTTCGTCCTCCTGTCCCCGCACAGGGGGGCTCCGTTACCCCCAAGCCAGAGAAAACCCCACAGAGGGCTTTATATCCGGCAGCAAAACAAGGAGGAAAAAATGACCTTCTTTCTTTCTCCTCTTTTCCAAAGCAAACTAAAGGACACGGTCAGCCAAGGATTAATTAACTGTGGAAAGAAAAAGGATTAACTAATTGCGGAAAGAAAACTCCAACTTCACGTCTCTCACGCCACTGGGATCGGGGCGGGGCAGCGCTTGGCTCCTGCATGACATTGGGAATTATAAGCCCATTCCTACGTGGCTACTGAGCAGGTGGGATCCCTCGTGGCTCGGGAAAGGGGACAGTGCCCTGGGCCAAGGCAAGGAGCTGCCCAGAGATGTCCCCACTGGCAGCTCAAGGAGGAAGGGCTGAATTCACCCCAATCAGCGGCCAGAGGGATTTGTGACAAACAGTAACACCCATATGACCAGAAAGGTCTGCACATGGATGCAGAGGACCAGCGAAGGAAGGGTTAAAAGAATCAGCTTCAGCTGGCACAGAGACGGGTCCCTGGTTTCATCACATCACATGGCCAGACAGCAGGAAGACGAAGAACCAACCAAAGATAACAGAGAAGAACAAAGCTGAAGATAAGGCGACAAGAAGATGAAGAACAGAGCTGGAGCCATAAAACACCCAGAGATGGACAATGGCAGGACACTTTTGGCAAAGATTTATGAGACCAGATAATAAGGCAGAAGATCCCAAACAGCCCATAACAGACCTGTCAAAAAGCAGCTTCTCGTGGCCAGCCAGGAGAAAGCCAGAAGACAGAGGGGACAAGCCGGTAGGACAAGGGCTAATGGCTTTAAACTAAAAGAGCGGAGATTTAGACGAGATATAAGGAAGAAATGTTTCACAATGAGGGTGGCGAGACCCCATCCCAGGTTGTCCAGAGAGTTGGCGGATGCCCCATCCCTGGAAACATTCCAGGCCAGGTTGGATGAGGCTCTGAGCAACCTGCTCTAGTTGAAGATGTCCCTGCCCAGGGAAGGGGGTTGGACTAGACGGCCTTTAAGGGTCCTTTCCCACCCAAACCATCCTATGATTCTATGACATGTCAAGGACTCGACAGCTGGTGTCCCTAGTCCATCGCACACCCCAGTGACCCACACACACACCCCAGCACCCCACTTCCAGACCAAACCTCTCTCCAGCCAGACACGTGCTCCCAGCAGGACGTGGTGGTAGGGTCACAGGATCCCTAAGCTCAGAGCATCTCAACCGAGGAAACCCCCTCCCACGTCCATCTCCATCCTGAGGGTGAAGTCCCCAGAGAGCCAAGAGATGCTCAGACCGTGTGGGCCCTGCTTGAAGATCTCCTTGCTAAGAGGTGGCTGTGAGCCCCCTGGGAAGAGGGTCTCAAACCCTCCAGCCATGTGTCCCCTCCTGGTACCTTGTCTTCGAGGCATGATGCAAAAGTTCCCCTTCTCAACGGGATCTTGCTGGGCTACAAGGAGCAAATAAGGACATTATTTACAATGCGTGTCCCCGTGGATGGCCCTGCCCCATGTTAGCTCCAGCACAGGGATGGACACCTCTATTCAGACCCCATGGGCCGTGTCCTGGGGTGCCATGGGGCCACTGCCAGCTCTGGTGTCACCCAAGGCCACCTGTCTCAGCAACCAGCAATGTCCTCCCCTCAAGAAGCTATTTCACGAGGGGCCCACCCTCAAGGAGGGCCCATTTGCCCCCCAAGAACTGTTTCAACACCCACCCCAACAGCTCCTAACCAAGCTCAAACCCACCTCCTCCACCCTTTAGTGGAAGAGAAAGGCTGTGAGGTGCCTCCTGCTCAACTTCACCAGCCCGGCCCGGTCTCCCTCCTGCTGGGACCCAGCTGGAGCGAGAGGGGACAGGCTCCCTGACTGGTAGGGAACATCTCCCCACAGCCATGGCACGGGGGACATCTCTGGTCCTGTGACCCCCAGCTGTTCTACCTGGAGCTCTCCAGGGCCACACAAAGCCTGACAGCTCAGCCCATGAGGAATGCGGGACGGCCTGGGAGCGCCCAGGAGGGGACAGGACCACGGCGCTGGGGCGGTGCTGCGCTAGAGGCCCTGGAGGTGCTGGGAGAGGGCAGGGGACGCAGGGGCGAGGGCAGGCCCTGCGGGAGGAGAGTGGGCGGCCGCCCTCCCCCTGCTCCCCCCGGGCAGTCAGGGGACACGGGCCCCAGCCTGTCCCCTCCCTACGGCACCTCACTGCCGAATCCCAGGGCAGGCAGGGCAGGCAGGGCAGGCAGGGCAGTACAAGCAGTACAGGCAGGGCAGGCAGTAAGTGCAGGCAGGGAGTACAGTACAGGCAGGGCAGGCACTACAGGCAGGGCAGTACAGGGCAGGCAGGGCAGTACAGGCAGGGCAGTACAGGCAGGGCAGTACAGGCAGTACAGGGCAGGCAGGGCCATGCAGTGCAGGCAGGGCACTGCAGGCAGTACAGGCAGAGCAGTACAGGCAGTACAGTACAGGCAATACAGTGCAGGCAGGGCCGTGCAGGCAGTACAGGCAGGGCAGTACAGGCAGTACAATACAGGCAATAGAGTGCAGGCAGGGCCGTGCAGGCAGTACAGGCAGTACGGTACAGGCAGTACAGTGCAGGCAGGGCAGGCAGGGCAGTACAAGCAGGGCAGGCAGGGCAGGTAGGGCAGTACAAGCAGTGCAGGCAGTAAGTGCAGGCAGGGCAGTACAGGGCAGGCAGGGCAGTACAGGCAGGGCAGTACAGGCAGTACAGGGCGGGCAGGGCAGGGCAGTGCAGGCAGGGCAGTGCAGGCAGTACAGGCAGAGCAGTACAGGCAGTACAATACAGGCAATAGAGTGCAGGCAGGGCCGTGCAGTGCAGGCAGGGCCGTGCAGGCAGTACAGGCAGTACAGTACAGGCAATACAGTGCAGGCAGGGCCGTGCAGGCAGTACAGGCAGTACAGTACAGGCAATACAGTGCAGGCAGGGCAGTACAGGGCAGGCAGGGCAGTACAGGCAGGGCAGTACAGGCAGTACAGGGCGGGCAGGGCAGGGCAGTGCAGGCAGGGCAGTGCAGGCAGTACAGGCAGAGCAGTACAGGCAGTACAATACAGGCAATAGAGTGCAGGCAGGGCCGTGCAGTGCAGGCAGGGCCGTGCAGGCAGTACAGGCAGTACAGTACAGGCAATACAGTGCAGGCAGGGCCGTGCAGGCAGTACAGGCAGTACAGTACAGGCAATACAGTGCAGGCAGGGCAGTACAGGGCAGGCAGGGCAGTACAGGCAGGGCAGTACAGGCAGTACAGGCAGAGCAGTACAGGCAGTACAGGGCGGGCAGGGCAGGGCAGTGCAGGCAGGGCAGTGCAGGCAGTACAGGCAGAGCAGTACAGGCAGTACAATACAGGCAATAGAGTGCAGGCAGGGCCGTGCAGTGCAGGCAGGGCCGTGCAGGCAGTACAGGCAGTACAGTACAGGCAATACAGTGCAGGCAGGGCCGTGCAGGCAGTACAGGCAGTACAGTACAGGCAATACAGTGCAGGCAGGGCAGGCAGGGCAGTACAAGCAGTGCAGGCAGGGCAGGTAGGGCAGTACAAGCAGTGCAGGCAGTAAGAGCAGGCAGGGCAGTACAGTACAGGCAGAGCAAGCTCTACAGGCAGGGCAGGTAGCACAGGCAGGGCAGTACAGGCAGTACAGTACAGGCAATACAGGGCAGGCAGGGCAGTGCAGGCAGGGCCGTGCAGGCAGTACAGGCAGTACAGTACAGGCAGGGCAGTACAGGCAATACAGGGCAGGCAGGGCCGTGCAGGCAGTACAGGCAGTACAGTACAGGCAATACAGTGCAGGTAGGGCAGTACAAGCAGTACAAGCAGTGCAGGCAGGGCAGGCAGGGCAGGCAGGGCAGGCAGGGAGTGCTCGCGGATCGGCCCCGGCCCCGCCCCCGCCGCCTCTGTGCCGCCTCCTGTCGGCCGGTAGCGGCTCCCTTCAGCGCGGCGCGCGCCGCCGCTCTCGCCAAATCTCGCGACAAGTTCGGGCTGGGCGGCGGAAGTCTCGCGCGAGCGCCGGCGCAGGGCGGCGAGGCGGCCCGGGGCCCGCTGCCCTCCCTCCCGCCCGCCCTCCTCCGTTCCGCCGCCTCAACCGGGCCCGGCCAGGCCCGCCATGGAGGCGAATCCGCCGAAGCGGAAGGAGACGCGCAAGTCGCTGCGGATTAAAGTCATCTCCATGGGCAACGCGGAGGTGGGCAAGGTGAGGCGCTGCCATTGGCGGGCGGGCGCTGGCGGGCAGGCGGGTTAGCCAATGGGGGAGCCGGGTGCAGGCGGCCGCGCTGCTAGCGAGGCCGTGGATTGGTGGCTGTGCCGGCTGGTGGGAGCCAATCGGAGGCAATCTGTGCCGTACACTGCGAGGCGGGAGGTTGGGGCGAGTGGGAAATTGACAGCTCTGGGGGCGGGGCCTCGCGCCGTAACGCCGGGATTGATTGGCTGCGCGGTAAGAGGCGGGGCCTAGGGCGGCTTGTGGTGGGTGTCATGGCGGCGCCCGCTGTTGTTAGCGGCTTCCTCTGTAGTCGCCGCCTGCCGCAGGGGCCCCAGAGCGTTCCCCTCTCTGTGGGCCGGATCCCTCCGTGATGCGGCTCCTTCAGGAACAGCCGTTCCCGTGTCCGCCTCTTTCAGAGGGAGCCCGCACGGCCACGCAGCGCCTGAGGGCAGAAAGTGTGGGTGCCCTCCACGGGGCCACTGGGGGAATCCCGTCCCTCCCCGGTTTGGCTTTAGTCAGGGTTTTCCCCTTTCTCCTGCTGTGGTGAAGGACCCAGCTCTTCTCCAGGGTGTTATTTCTTCTCCCAACTGTGTTAAGTGCTGCCCTCTTGTTGTTTGCTAAATAAATCATAGAATCATAGAATGGTTTGGGCTGGAAAGGACCTTAAAGCTCATCCAGTTCCAACCCCCTGCCATGGACACCTCCCACCAGCCCAGGTTGCTCGAAGCCCCGTCCAACCTGGCCTTGAACCCCTCCAGGGATGGGGCAGCCACAGCTTCTCTGGGCAGCCTGGGCCAGGGGCTCACCACCCTCACACCAAAGAATTTCTTCCCAATATCTCATCTCAGTCTCCCCTCTGTCAGTGTAAAACCCTTCCCCCTCGTCCCACGGCTCCCCTCCCTGATCCAGAGTCCCTCCCCAGCTTTCCTGGAGCCCCTTGAGGGACTGGCAGGGGCTGGAAGGTCTCCCCGGAGCCTTCTCTTCTCCAGGCTGAACCCCCCCAGCTCTCTCAGCCTGTCCTCCCAGCAGAGGGGCTCCAGCCCTCCCAGCATCTCCGGGGCCTCCTCTGGCCCCGCTCCAACAGCTCCGTGTCTCTCCTGTGCTGAGGCCCCAGAGCTGGAGGCAGCGCTGCAGGGGGGTCTCCCCCGAGCGGAGCAGAGGGGCAGAATCCCCCCCTGGCCCTGCTGCCCACGCTGCTGGGGATGCAGCCCAGGCTGCGGGGGGTTTCTGGGCTGCCAGCGCACGGTGCCGGCTCCTGTTGAGCTTCTCAATTCTACTACTGATGTAGTGCTGTTAAACTGCTGACAGCACAAGGACTCCCTTGAGGCAGACAAATACCTCACTGATGGCAAGAAAATCCAGAGGGGTCTTACAGAAGAGAGTGAGTGGGCAAAGAGGTGGCAGGTGACATAGAATCATAGAATCATTCAGGTTGGAAAAGACCCTTGGGATCATCGGGTCCAACCATCAGCCCCACTCTACAAAGTTCTCCCCTACACCACATCCCCCAACACCACATCTACACGACTCTTAAACACATTCAGGGATGGTGACTCCACCACCTCCCTGGGCAGCCTATTCCAGGGTCTGACCACTCTTCCTGGGAAGAATTTTTTCCTAATGTCCAGCCTAAACCTCCCCTGCTGCAGCTTGAAGCCATTCCCTCTTGTTCTGTCGCTAATTACCTGGGAGAAGAGACCAGCACCAACCTCTCTACAATGTCCTTTCAATTAGTTGTAGAGAGTGATGAGGTCTCCCCTCAGCCTCCTCTTCCTCACACTAAACACTCCCAGCTCCTTCAATCGCTCCTCATCAGATTTATTCTCCAGGCCCTTCCCCAGCTCCGTTGCCCTCCTCTGCCCTCGCTCCAGCCCCTCGAGATCTCTCTCGTATTGAGGTGCCCAGAACTGGACACAACACTCAAGGTGTGGCCTCCCCAGTGCTGAGCACAGGGGGACAATCACCTCCCTCCTTCTGCTGGTCACACTATTTCCAGTACAAGCCAGGATGCCATTGGCTTTCTTGGCCACCTGGGCACACTGCTGGCTCATGTTCAGCCGCTTGTCAATGAGAACCCCCAGGCCCTTTTCTGCCGGGCAGCTCTCCAGCCACACTTCCCCAGGCCTGTGGCGATGCGTGGGGTTGTTGTGGCCCAAGTGCAGGACCCAGCACTTGGCCTTGTTGAAGCTCATTCCATTAGCATTGGCCCATCGGTCCAATCTATCCAAGTCTCTCTGTAGAGCCTCCCTGTCCTCATGTAGATCAACACTCCCGCTTAACTTGGTGTCATCTGCAAACTTACTGATGATACACTCTATGTCCTTATCAAGGTCATCAATAAAGATGTTAAACAGAAATGGTCCCAACACTGAGCCCTGAGGGACACCACTTGTGACCGGCTGCCAGCTGGATTTAACTCCATTGACCACCACTCTTTGGGACCATCCATCCGGCCAGTGCTTGATCCAGCAGATTGTACTTTCATCCAGGCCATGAGCCACCAGTTTTTCCATGAGAATTCTATGGGGAACAGTGTCAAATGCTTTTTGAAAGTCTAGTTAGACAATGTCCACAGCCTTTCCCTCGTCCAATAATCGGGTCATCTTGTCATAGAAGGAGATCAGGTTCGTCAGGCAGGATCTGCCTTTCATAAACCCATGCTGACTAGGCCTGATCCCCTGCTTGTCCATTATATGACTTGTAATGGCACTCAAGATGATCTGCTCCATGACCTTCCCTGCTACCAAGGTCAGACTGACAGGTCTATAGTTTCCCGGATCCTCCTTTCTGCCTTTCTTGTAGGTGTGTGCTACATTTGCTGTCCTCCAGTCCATTGGGACCTCCCCAGTTAGCCATGACTTCAGGTAGATAATGGCAAGTGGCTTGGCGAGCACGTCTGCCAACTCTTTCCGCACTCTTGGATGTAACCCATCTGGTCCCATAGACTTGTGTGCATCCAAGCGGTGTAGCAGGTCACTGATCACTTCCTCTTTAATTGTGATGACCTCGTCCAGCTTCCCCTCCCTGTCTCCTGAGTGCCCAGGGAACAGCTGGTTCCACTGCTAAAGACTGAGGCAAAGTAGGCGTTGAGCACCTCAGCCTTTTCCTCATCCTTTGTGACTGTGTTTCCCTCTGCATCCAATAAGGGAGGGAGATTTTCCCTAATCCTTCTTTTGTTGTTAATGAATTTATAGAAACATTTTTTGTTATCCTTAACAGCTGTAGCTAGGTTGGGCTCTAGCTGCGCTTTGGCTCTCCTGATTTTCTCCCTGCATAGCTTTGCTACATCCTTATAGTCTTCACGAGAGACCTGCTCCCTCTTCCAAAGGTCATAGACTCTCCTTTTGTTCTTGAGGTCCAGCCAAAGGTCCCTATTTAGCCAGGCCGGTCTCCTTCCCCGCCTACTTGTTTTTTGGCACACGGGGACAGCCTCCTCCTGTGCCTTTAAGTCTTCTCTCTTGAAGTATGTCCAGCCTTCCTGGGCTCCTGTATCCTTCAGGGCAGGCTCCCAAGGGATTTTGTCCAGCAGTCTTCTAAACACGTCAAAGTTTGCCCTCCGGAAGTCTAAGGTGGCAGTTTTACTAACCCCTAACATCTGTCGTTATGGCATTTATCTCTCAGTGCCCGATAGTAGCCAACTCCTCGGCTCTCCCTAAACAGTATCTCTGCCGGTCAGGGGCAGAAGCGGGGGTGGAGGGACCTGGTGGAACCCTGAATACGCCTCTCGGGCTGCCAAAATGTTCTTTATGGCTTTTGGGGAGCTGACTGCCCCCAGGACCCTGAACACACAGCTCCTGTAGGCTGGGCGTTTACTGTGGGGGAATAAATCAGTTTCTTGACACTCCTAGCTCCAAGCAGGTAAGGAATAACTGACACCCAGGGGCTGGGATCCTGGCCTTTCCTTCCCTTGCAGAAAAAAACCTGTTCTTAGTAAAGTTCGGTGCTTTGGTTGTGGGTTAATTAGTTAGTTTAGGGACTTAGGGCAGAGTTGATGACTCTGTAGCCATCCTGCTGGCTGGGGGCTGTCAGCGAATTCCCTAGTAATGTGAATATCGTGGTGCACAGTGCCCTCCTGCTTGAGACTCCCTTTTTCTTTCTCCCAGAGCTGCATTATAAAGCGTTACTGTGAGAAGAGGTTCGTTCCCAAGTACTTGGCGACTATTGGTATCGACTACGGTGTCACAAAGTAAGTACCTCGACACTGAGGAGCCGTGAGTGCCGGGAGAGCGGGATGAGCCGCATGGTCTCAAACGGCAGGCGAGGGTCTGCTGTGGGAGACGCTGGTCTCCACAAGGGCAGAGGGAAGATGTGTTCTGGGGCTATCCCACCTCCCACTGCTCCTGAGTGACCACACTGCCCTGAGCCAAGCGCGCCTGGCTCTGCCAAGGTTGCTTAGTTTCCACACCGTAATCTGCATTTCTGCTTTAATAACAGGATAATCAGCATAATAAGCCTTCCTCTGGTAGCACAGCTCCCTGATACCGTGTTACATCCAGAGGTGGTGCTGTCCTCCGTGTCTGACTGACTCTAGAGGCAGTTTTCTGGCCGTTAAACCGCAGCACTCAGAACTTCTTACCAATTTTTCCATCTCCAGTCACCCATCTCTTTCTCTGCGGAGGGCTGACAGAGATAAAGGGTGTTCCTGTGGGGGCACAGCCTGTGCAAGGGCTGAGGAAGAACCTTCTAAAGCATCTCCCATTTCCCTTTCAGAGTGCAGATCAGAGACCGAGAGATCAAGGTGAACATCTTTGACATGGCGGGGCACCCATTTTTCTACGAGGTAAGGCAGACCTGGCTCCGGCCTCAGCCAGTCCATCTCAGAAGCATTTGGGCACCTGTCATCTTTCCTCAGCTCTGCCCGAAATTGGGTTTGGGGGTGGAAAAACTTGAAAATACATTACTTATGAGCTTTCTCCGCTACCTTCTGTCCTGCCACAGACACCTAACAGAGGCCAGCACTGGAAACCCTCACTGCCTCTGCGAGCAGCGACTCCCTGCTGCTAGGGGTCGCCGAATCCAGGAGCCACAGCTCCATTCTCCGAGGTCCGAGCAGTAGCGAGGCTGAGCGCGCATCCCCAGTAGGCACACACAAGCGCACCTATGCAAGACATATATACGTATGTTCATGGCTGGCTGCACGGATCAACACAGACAAACGGCCAGCGCTGGCACAACCAGCACCAGTGGCCTCATCTTGGCCTCTCTGGCTGATCAGGAGAAGGAAAACAAAGTTATTAAAACTGAAATCTATAAAGCTACAAACAACTCTGATAGAAAGAGTAACGAGTGTACGGTTTGGCTTTTACAAGCTACCACTCGTGTTGCTAGCACTATTTTAAAAGTGGCTTCTTGTGCTTAGGAATTTGCCTGCCTTGAGGTTAAATTTCCTCAGATTGGGAGATCTTTGGAGCTTACCTTGGGCATTTGTAGCATACTGGCATCCTAATCCATGACCAAGGTGCTGTAAACGCTTGCAGTTGGACTTGAGGATTGTCATAGGTCCCTTCCAACTGAAATGTTCCATTCCGTTCATTCCGTCCCGTTCCGTTCCATTATTATTCGCTATACAAATAATAAGCGGTGCTATCTACAAAAAGGAGGTTGCAGGATAAAACTTTAGGATTTGGACACATAGACTGCCACATCCACTTTGGAGAGCTGGCACAAAGGAGCGATCGTGCTCACTGCTAATCACATCGATTTTCAATTATAAACGAAGTAATAAAGTGGTCTCACAAGTGGGAGAAAGGAACATTAAATGTTTATCCATTATAATCCTATTGTTTTAACAGTGTAGTGCATGCTCATTCTTAATTATAATCATACTCTTGCCGCTTGGTAAAGTGGCATCCTGTGACTAATAAAAATGTGTAGAATGTTAGGAAAGAGTAGTTTGTAACATAAGAAATACTAATATGACATAAAAAAGTGAAAATCAGGGAGGGCAAAAGAGTGAGATAACAGTGAGGAATGTAACGGTTTGTACTGGCCAGGTGACTGTTATTTATCTGGTTGCTCGTAAACCTCCCATTCCTCCTTTGTGTCCTCAGCGTTTACTTATTGCGTGCTGTAAAATTCTGGGCACAACAAGGCTTTCTATGTTAAATGTGTCTCTGTGTGTATAACCGCAAGTCTTGACTCGGCTTTGTAAGTCCTGATATAATACAAGTAACCAATTAATTAAGAATAGCCTGGAATACAGCAGGGAGATTGTGGGACAGGGCCGACAGCATAAGGAAGTTTCGGGGTGGAAGTCTCTAAAGACTCATCTGGTGCAGATGTGGTCAGCAAAGGTCTTTGTAGCACAGTTAGCACTTGCCAGATGTAGGAGCTGCTGATGTGTATCGACATTCTGGCTCTGCCACAGCCAATCCGTATGAGATAACGGAGAACAGAAAGACTCTGAGTCCTTGAAAAGTGTAAACGGGCTTAAACTGTCCGTTTGGTGAACAAGTATGTGGCAAATATTTATTGAAGAGTGACAAGACAGAAGACTGACGCTGCTTTGCTGCTTTGGTTTTGTATTTTCAGCATTTAATACTGAATGTAGCATGTCTCTGGTGTATAATTGGTTTTATACTAAAATATAAGTAAACAGGGGAAAAGAAAACAAAGTTGGGCACGAGTATAAATGGGGAGAGGAGTGGCTGAAGAGCAGCCCTGCAGAAAGGGATAGAATCGTGTAGGTTGGAAGAGACCTTTAAGATCATTGAGTCCAACCATCAACCCAACACTGCCAAGGCCACCACTGCCCCATGTCCCTCAGCACCGCGTCTGCCCGGCTTTTAAATCCCTTCAGGGATTCGGGGCCACGATCTCATTGCAATTACTGAAACGTGGTGGGACAACTCGCATGATTGGAATGCTGGCATGGATGGCTATGTCCTTTTCAGGAAAGACAGACCAGCAAGGCGTGGTGGTGGAATTGCACTCTATGTGAGAGAGCATTTGGAATGCATTGAGCTCTCCCTAGGGGCAGATGAAGAGCGGGTCGAGAGCTTATGGGTGAGGATTAAGGGACAGGCAAATATGAGGGACACTGTTGTGGGTGTTTATTACAGGCCACCTGATCAGGATGGGGAAACTGATGAGGCTTTCTACAGACAACTGAAGGTAGCCTCGCAGTCGCAGGCCCTGGTTCTCATGGGGGACTTCAATCACCCTGATATCTGCTGGGAAGACCACACAGCCAGGCATGCACAGTCCAGGAGGCTCCTCCAGTGCATTGATGACAACTTTTTGACACAGGTGGTACAGGAGCCAACAAGGAGAGGAGCACTTCTAGACCTGGTACTGACAAACACAGAGGGATTGGTGGAGGACATTAAGGTTGGGGGCACCCTAGGTTGTAGTGATCATGAAATGATTGAGTTCAGGATCATGGGTACTATCCACAAAACAACAACAAGAAGTAAAATTACAACCTTGGATTTCAGGAGGGCTAACTTTGACCTCTTCAAGAAACTGCTTGGAGAGATCCCGTGGGCTCGGGCTCTGGAAGGCAAAGGGGCTCAAGAAAGCTGGTTGATATTCAAAGACCACTTCCTCCAAGCTCAGGATCGGTGCACCCCTAAGAGAAAGAAATCAGCCAAGGGACGCAGGAGACCTGCATGGTTGAGCAGGGAGCTTCAGAAAAAGCTCAAGTGGAAGAAGGAAGTTTATAATAAGTGGAAGAAGGGACTGACCCCTTGGGAGGATTACAAGAATGCCACCAGAGCGTGCAGGGATGAAACAAGGAAAGCCAAGGCCGCCTTGGAATTAGACCTGGCTAGGGACATCAAGCACAACAAAAAGAGCTTCTACAAGTATATTGGAAGCAAAAGGAAGACCATAGAAGTGGTGGGCCCACTGTTGAATGAGGCAGGAGTCATGGTGACGGAGGATGTGGAGAAGGCAGAGTTACTGAATGCCTTCTTTGCTTCGGTCTTTTCTGCTCGGCCCAGCCCTCAGGAGTCCCAGGCATTGAATAAAGTAACAGGGAAAGAAGAAGACTTCCCTTGGGTTGAGGAGGAGCGAGTGAGGGATCAATTAGATCATCTAGATATTCACAAGTCCATGGGCCCTGATGGGATGCACCCGAGAGTGCTGAGGGAGATGGCAGAAGTCATTGCTGGGCCGCTCTCCATCATCTTTGAAAAGTCCTGGAGAACAGGCGAGGTGCCCGGGGACTGGAGGAAAGCCAGTGTCACTCCAGTCTTCAAGAAAGGCAAAAAGGAAGAGCCGGGGAACTACAGGCCGGTCAGCCTCACCTCCATCCCTGGAAAGATGATGGAACAGCTCGTTCTGGGTGTCATCTCAAGGCATGTGGAGGAAAAGAAAGCTATCAGAAGTGCTCAGCATGGATTCACCAAGGGGAAATCATGTCTGACTAATCTGATAGCCTTCTACGATGGCATGACTAGATGGATAGACGAGGGGAGGGCAGTAGATGTGGTCTACCTTGACCTAAGCAAGGCATTTGACACGGTCTCCCACAGCATCCTCATAGGGAAGCTTAGGAAGTGTGGGTTAGATGAATGGACAGTAAGGTGGATAGAAAACTGGTTGAAAGACAGAGCTCAGAGGGTTGTGATTAGGGGCACAGAGTCTAGTTGGAGACCAGTGACGAGTGGTGTTCCCCAGGGGTCAGTACTGGGTCCAGTCCTCTTCAATATATTCATCAATGACCTGGATGAGGGGACGGAGCGCACCCTCAGCAAGTTTGCTGATGACACAAAGCTGGGGGGGGTGGCTGACACACCGGAAGGCTGTGCCACCATACAGAGAGACCTGGACAGGTTGGAGATCTGGGCAGAGAGAAACCTTATGAAGTTCAACAAGGGCAAGTGCAGGGTGCTGCACCTGGGGAGGAACAACCCCATGCACCAGGACAGGTTGGGTGCTGACCTGCTGGAGAACAGCTCTGTGGAAAGAGACCTGGGAGTCCTGGGGGACAACAGGATGCCCATGAGCCAGCAATGTGCCCTCGTGGCCAAGAAGGCCAATGGCATCCTGGGGTGCATCAAGAAGAGCGTGGCCAGCAGGTGGAGGGAGGTCATCCTCCCCCTCTGCTCTGCCCTGGGGAGGCCGCACCTGGAGTACTGTGTCCAGTTCTGGGCTCCCAGGTTCAAGAGGGACAGGGAACTGCTGGAAAGGGTGCAGCAGAGAGCTACAAAGATGATTAGGGGACTGGAACACCTCTCTTATGAGGAAAGGCTGAGGGATTTGGGTCTCTTCAGTCTGGAAAAAAGACGGCTGAGGGGTGACCTTATCAACACTTATAAATACTTAAAGGGTGAGTGTCAGGAGGATGGGGCCAGGCTCTTTTCAGTGGTGCCCGGGGACAGGACAAGAGGCAATGGGCACAAACTTGAGCATAAGAAGTTCCACCTAAACATGAGGAGGAACTTCTTTACCCTGAGGGTGGCAGAGCCCTGGCACAGGCTGCCCAGAGAGGTGGTGGAGTCTCCAACTCTGGAGACATTCAAAACCCACCTGGACGCGTTCCTGTGTAACCTGCTGTAGGTGACCCTGCTGTGGCAGGGGGGTTGGACTAGATGATCTCCAGAGGTCCCTTCCAACCCTATGATTCTATGATTCTATGATTCTATGGCGACTCCACCACTGCCCTGGGCAGCCTCTTCCAATGCTTGACAGCCCTTTCCGGGAAGAAATTGTTCCCGATATCCATCCTAAACCTCCCCTGGTGCAACTTGAGGCGATTTCTTCTTGTCCTATCGCCTGTTCCTTGGGAGAAGAGGGGCTGATCGCATTGCTCTACAGCTTCCTGAGGAGGGAACGTGGAGAGGAAGGTGCTGAGCTCTTCTCCCTGGGATCCAGCGGTAGGATGCGTGGGAATGGTTCAAGGCTGTGCCAGGGGAGGTTTAGATGAAACATTAGGAAGCATTTCTTTACTGAGAGGGTGGTCAAACACTGGAATAGGCTTCCTGGAGAGACGGTCGATGCCCCAAGCCTGGCAGTGTTTAAGAGGCGTTTGGACAATGCCCTTAATAAAATGCTTTAACTTTTTGTCAGCCCTGTCAGACAGTTGCACTAGATGATCCTTGTTGGTCCCTTCCAACTGAAACAGTCTGTTCCATTCCAGTACCTGTCCTGTAGCTGACCTCAGACACTAATCCAGCAGCTGTCCTGGGGATCCTCGGTCTCCCCAGTTGCTGGCACTGGGCACACAAGCCTCAGAGGCTGCAGCCCTGCTCCAGCTGCCGGTACAGCTCCCCTTACGCACACCCACACGTGGACATCCTGCAGATCCCTCCGGTAGCTGGGCTTAGACACGCAGTCTGTCCAGTGGCTGGCCCCGGATCCTCGCTCTCCCCTGCTGCCTCACGCACAGGGACACACACGGGAGTCTCTGTCGGCTCCCAGGCCTCCCAGTCTCCCCAGGAGCTGGTCCGACACCTTGTCTGCCGTTGTGCAGGTGAGTATTTTACGAGCTGATCGCTCTCCTCTGGCAGCACAGCGAGGGTATTATTTGGGTTCCCCCATCTGTCCTTTTTCTGGCATCTTCTACGTGTGTGGAGGTGAGATTTTTATCGCAGAACCAAATAGGTGCCACTTAAATGGCGATCACCCAAATCCGCCGGGCTGTGTGCTCTCAGCCCGGCTGTCACTGATGCCAGCGCCCTGCCTTTGTCCCTGCAGGTGAGGAACGAGTTTTACAAGGACACGCAGGGGGTCATCCTGGTCTACGACGTGGGACAGAAGGAGTCTTTCGATGCGCTGGATGCGTGGCTGGCTGAGATGAAGCAGGAGCTGGGCCCCCACGGGAACATGGAGAACATTGTCTTCGTTGTCTGTGCGAACAAGGTGGGCTGTGGCAGGGAGCCAGGCTGCTGTGTGGCCCTGACCTCCGGCCCTCGGGACTCGTTGTGTTCCCAGCCTGAGCCCAAGCCATTGAGGTCCAGCTGTAGTGAGGGAAATAGGCTGTAGTGAAGACTTTCTAAGAGCCAGATGTGTGCGTGAGGAGCACTGGAGACCGAATTTCATAGAATCATAGAATCATAGAATTGCTGAGGTTGGAAGGGACCTTCAAGATCATCAAGTCCAACCATTAACCTACCCTGACAAAAACCACTTCTAAACCATGTCCCCAAGTACCACATCTACCCTTTTTCTAAACACCTCCAGGGATGGTGAATCCACCACCTCCCTGGGCAGCCTCTTCCAATGTTTAATAACCCTTTCAGTGAAAAAATGTTTCCTAATATCCAATCTAAACCTCCCCTGACATAACTTGAACCCGTTTCCTCTTGTCCTATCCCTTGTCCCCAGGGAGAAGAGGTCAGCCCCCATCTCTCTACACCCTCCTTTCAGGTAGTTGTAGAGGGTGATAAGGTCTCCCCTCAGCCTCCTCTTCTCCAGGCTGAACAACCCCAGTTCCCTCAGTCGTTCCTCAGAAGGTTTGTCCTCCAGACCCCTCACCAGCTTTGTAGCCCTTCTCTGGACACGCTCCAACACCTCAATGTCCTTCTTGTAGCGAGGGGCCCAAAACAACGCAGTACTCGAGGTGGGGCCTCACCAGTGCCCAGTACAATGGGGTTTTGAGAATGCGGTGGCCACACGTCAGTCAGGAAGGGATCAAGTAGAGGTGATGTTGTCTCTGGACTAGAAAAACTCTCAAAGCGCTTTTCACTTGAATTTTCTGTGCTTTCTTTTCACGCTGCCTCCCATCCCTTCAGGATGAGCAAACAGCCTCTCCAACCAGACAGGCTCCTTACCTGCTGTTAGACAGTCGGCCTTGGAGCTGTGTTCCTCCAGCTGCCGCTGCAGACCCTGGCTGAGCTCTGATCTCTGCCTTTTCTCCCGGTCTAGATCGACTGCGCCAAGCACCGCAGTGTGGATGAGAGCGAGGGGCGGCTCTGGGCAGAGAGCCGGGGCTTTCTTTACTTTGAGACATCGGCACAAACAGGAGAAGGAATCAACGAGATGTTTCAGGTGAGGTGTAGCGATGGCGGTGAGGGCACAGACACCACACTGAGCTAGGATTCGATGGCAGAATGTCTCCTGAACTGCCTGGATCCCACAAAACCTGCGGGCCCCCTGCCCCAGAGGTGTCTTCCCAGTGAAATGCCGCCCTGAGTAAGCCGTAGCTGTTTGGCTCAGGGCCTGTATTGGTCCTGCCAGTCCTGAGCCGGCACTAGCATTGAGTTGCTCAGACTTTACGATCCCTCTTGCTGGACTGGGAACACGATGCAGAGATGTCACCTATTTGGGTCTAGCACATGGAGATAAATGTGGGCTCTGACCTCCTCCTCAGTCTGTCCCGTGGTCCTTGCAGGGACCGGATCCCCCTGACCTGGAGTATCCCAGCCCCCCACAGTCCAGGCAGTGGGGAGTGAACATTTAGAATCACAGAACCATAGGGTTGGCAGGGCCCTCTGGAGATCATCCCGTCCAACCCCCTGCCAGAGCAGGGTCACCCAGAGCAGGTGGCACAGGAACGCGTCCAGGCGGGGTTGGAATGTCTCCAGAGACGGAGACTCCACCACCTCTCTGGGCAGCCTGTGCCGGGGCTCTGCCACCCTCACAGCAAAGAAGTTCCTCCTTATGTTTAGGTGGAACTTCCCATGCTCAAGTTTGTGCCTGTTACCCCTTGTCCTGTCACTGGGCACCACTGAGAAGAGTCTGGCCCCATCCTCCTGACACCCACCCTTTCAGTATTTATAAGTGTTGATAAGATCCCTCCTCAGCCGTCTTTTTTCCAGACTGAAGAGACCCAATTTCGCAGTTGTCCAAGTGTTCCCCCATGCTTCGGAGGATGAGCCTGCAGCCAGCGAGGGCAGTGGGCTCTCCTGTGTGCTGCCACCAGCTTTGGCATCATTTCCACTAACTCCTCCCTGTGTCTGCAGACTTTTTACTCCGCCATCATTGACCTGTGTGACAACGGCGGGAAGCGTCCCCCCTCCAGCATGGGGGTCGGCTTCACCAAAGAGCAGGCAGATGCCATTCGCAGGATCCGCAACAGCAAGGACAGCTGGGACATGCTGGGGGTCAAACCCGGAGCCACAAGGTGAGAGAGACTTCAGTAATTGCCTGGCTGTCCCTCATCTTCCTGTCCTGGCAGGCTGGTTGCATCCGTGATCTGCGACCTGCCTGCTGATAAGCTCACCTTGGTTTATATAGTAGCCAGGCACAAGCAGTTTGTATCTACCCACAAAACTGGGGCAACGCAAAAGAAACCCTCGGTCCTGAGCGCCAAAATTCCCCTTTTAACAGACAAGCCTGGCTGGAGGGAAGGGGAGGGTGATGAATGTGAGATCTTCAGCCCTGTCACCTGCCTGGCCCTGCGTCCTGCTTCCAGGCTGAGCCGTCTCTGGTCACTCGCTTGCCAGATGTGTTTGGAGCAGCTCCAGCTTTACCTTCCTTGCTCTCCACGCCTGGAGAAGCTTTTAGGCTGCTGTAAGGCTGCTGCCCACGTTATCAAAAAGGGATTGATGTTACAGCTTTTACAGCTGGAAGTGGTACTCCCACAAGACAAGCTTTCTCTTGTCTTCCTTAGAGGGCCTCTAGTCAGGTGGAACTGGTCATTGCCTGTGCAAGAGGTTGGATATTGAATCTCCCAGTTCTCCTGGATGACTCGGGCAGCTAAAACAAGCTCCCAGAGCTATGCCTTGCTTTCTTCTCTCTGAACCACAAGGACAACCCTTGTGTACTCCTTACGGAGGGGCTGGAGAGTGGATTTTTGGCTAACGTATCATTTGGGACTCACAGATCCTCCCATTGGCTCTCTGAAATACAGGTGTTGGGCCTAACCCCTCCTCATCCGTGGGGAGGGATTGGGAGCTCTGCGGGGCAGTTTGTGCTGTGATTGCCAGCATGGACGGACTCGCCTCCCTCAGGAGGTGCCCCCCTCTCTCCCCGGCCTGCAGCTGGAGCCGCGATGCCTGCTTTGGACCAGACACCCAGGGCTTAAAGGGCTGAAGTGATGCTCAATGCCTTTGCCCGGAGCGCGTAGGCGGTTTGATGCGAAGCTGAGTCAGGGTGCGTGTGCCCCCACGCTGTCTCCCAGCTTTCTGCTCTCCTGGTGCCAGAGGCTCAGCACACCACGGCACGTGTCGCAGGCATGTGCCTGGCATGATGGGAGCGTTCGTGCCGGCACAGTCCAGTGGTGGAGAGGGTGTATCTGCCCCAGGAGAGGGCTTCGTGCCACACCAAGAAGTACCTTGTGTGCTTTTCTACAGCTCTTTCTCCATAGCATCACCTCCAAAGCCTGGAGATCCTTGGTGCCAGTGAGGGAAGGGTTCAAAAGGGCTGTTGAGCGCAGCGGGAGCTCCTGGCCCTGCTGTGCTCTGCCAGGCAGGGCAAGGCTGAGCTGGGCTGTGTGTCGCGTGGGTCCCCTCACTCTTGTCATCTCTCCTAGGGATGAAGTGAACAAAGCCTATCGGAAGCTGGCCGTGCTGCTCCACCCCGATAAGTGTGTGGCTCCCGGCAGCGAGGATGCCTTCAAAGCGGTGGTGAACGCCCGGACCGCACTCCTCAAAAACATCAAGTAGGGAACCAGAGCCATTCAGAGCTGGAAACCTTCCCCTTCTCCCAGCTAGCTCCCAGGCAGCCTTACGGCCGTGGGGCACCCCTCTCCTCCACGCTTACCACTGGCATGGACACACACAATCCCAGCGCGGGCCGTGGAAGCAGGACTGCGTCCGACTGTAGTGTGCTTGCGATGGATGGAAAAGGGGCAGAGTGCTGAGGAGAGGAGAGGGTCCCCAGAGCCCTCCCTGCATCCGTGGCCCCAGGTCGTGGTTGGCGTAAGTGCTGAAAGGGGTGGGGTCCCCGCCTTCCCAGCTGCGTTACGCCTCCCGGGAGTTACCAACCGTGGAGGGGTTTGGATGTGTGGCTCTAACCTGTGGATGCAGTGAGGGCAGGGCAAGGTCTGGCCCGAAACCTGCTGCACCTGAAAGTGTTGGTGTCGTGGGTGGAGGATGCCCAGGAGGGGCAGTGGGTTGTCAGTCCTGGGTTATCCTGGAGCCGCCTCTGCAAGGCCGCCTGTGCCAAAGCCGCGTGGGCACTGCCAAGCACCGGGGCAGTTCAGCTCCTTGGTCAAAGCTGGCTCCTTCCAGCCGACACCCAGCGATGCTGCTTTTGGCAGCGAGGAAAAGGGTGGGTTGCTTGAGGAAACCTCTGGTACCGCAGGGAGAAACTGGCTCCAAGAGTGTCCCAGTCTTCCCCAGACTGTCCCCTTCCTCCTCCCCAAGCTGTCGTGGTGCCAAGAACAGTCCCTTTGGCAGGACTAGGACTCTCCCCCCGGCACACACCTCCTCATCACAGCACGGAGTCTCCTACCACCATCTCCTTCCGTCTCCCTGAGCTCTTGGGATGAGCCCCAAAGGCTGCAGGTCCTCAAGCCACGTTCTCCCTCTCTCCCAGCCCTCTGCTCCCCCTGTGCTGGCGAGCTCTGGGTAGGTGCCACCATGGGGGACTGTCCAGGAGTGTGGGTGCCGTGGCTATTTGCAGTCAGGAGGAGGATGCTGACCCCAGGAGGAGACAATTCAGCCCCCAGCGTGGCTGCCTGTCGGCTCTGCCCTTCCTCCCCTCGCCCGGCCTCATCTCCCCATCCTCGCCCCCACCGCAGAGCTGCGTGGGTGCCTGCGATCTGCCCGCTCGCTTGGCCCCGCGGCGCTCTCGGTTTTGGTGAGCGCTGGAGTGGGGGGGAGGGCACATTCTCCCCCGACCCTCTTTTCTCACAGCAGCAACGCGTCGCCCCGCTTTGCCGGTTGTGTTACGGGGTGCTGATGAGCAGGCGGGTGCGCTTTGCTCCCTCCTTGTCACAGCTGCTGTTTCCTTTGAAGACTCTCGTTGATGTGGAGGGGAGCATTGCCGGCCACCCCAACAAGTGCTTGTAGAGGCTTAAGATCTGGCCGTTGTCTTCCTGAAAGAGGTCAGACCCCCCCCCCCCCCCGCCAGGCTCATAGGGGGACCAAACGGGAGATCCCTCGGTGTCCCATGGTTTTGTCAGGACCCAGTTTTATTTCCTTGCTGCTGCGTGAGCTGGGCAGGGAAGGCCAGGACACCAAGCTGTGGAATGAAAGCCAGGGAGTGTGTGCGTATGTATCCTTACCCCACAGGTGTCCTGTTCAAAAGTGTTTTCTCCTGTGGTCAGTGCAATATATATTTTTTTCCCACTTTTTTTTTTTTTTTTTTTCACTTCAAGGCAGCTTTTCTGCGTTTCCCCTTCAAAATATATCATAAATCAACAGTAGATTTCAACCCCCCCACCACCCCTTTTGGCAGCAAGCACTAAGGGACTTTAAAGCCAGTATCATTTTGCTCTTGCTCTGGTTTCTGGTGCTGGGTTACTGGGAAGAAGAAATAAGCTGTCCTGCTGGGAATTACTTTTTATTCCTCCGGTGTAGAAATAACCAAGGGAAGATGCTGCTACGAGAGGTTAAGATTTAAAGTAGCTCCGTTTTTCCTCTCCCACCTGCATTAAAAGCTGGGCTGCGGGAGATCAGCAGGGCAGGCCTTGGAGCCGCCGCAAGTTACACTGACGGGGTCTCGTTCCATTTTATAAGACTATGGAGTTCCTTGGAAACCTCTCCCCACTTGTCTAATGGAGGAAACCACTTAATTCTGACTTGCTGCAAAGCTATTTCTCTGGGTTTTTTTTTTTTTTTCTGTTGAGGAGGGTAAATAATCCTGTTGCTGAATGGTGCACTTCACTTTGAGGGTCAGGTCTCAGTGCCTGGAGTGGTTTAATGGCTTCCTCGGTTCCTGCTGCTCAGGGGCTCTCCAGGTCTCTCGTGCCACGCGTGGTCCCTCCCGTTCGCTCCTCAGGTGACTCTTGCCGCCGGTCTCGGGGGTTTCTCCTGTCTGTTTACAGAGTTGACCGGATGTTTGGAGACGATTACACACGCATGTCACGTCTAGCCATGCCGGTGACCTTCTCAGTTGTGTTATTTTTATAAATTAAACCCCTCTTTGGAACAAAGGAAGCCCTGTGAGCTGTCCTCCTGCGGCAACGGCCTGCTGTTAATGTTTAATTGCCCTTTGACTCATTTCTCTCCCCCCCAGCCAGCTCTGGCCGAGGCTGGTGGTGAAGAGCTGCCCTGGAGGGGGATGATGGAGCTTGTGAATCAACTCGGCGGGAGCGGGAGCTGGGTAAGGATGGAGGGAACAGCGCGGCGGGGATGTGATGTGGGATACACCCAGCTGAGGTGGAGCCTGGATCCGATCAGGGGCACCCAGAGGGGTGGCTCCGTCCTTGCTCCATGCACACACACCTCCGCACCAACAGCCTTGGCGGTGTGCTTCCTCCATCCCATCCTCATCAGGATCTCAAAGTCCCAGTCCCTCCAGCAAGGCTGCCGCCACCCAGGCTGTGCCTCTGGCCCGTGAGTCCCACGTCCTCCTGCCTCGTGCAAAGTCCTGCTGCTGAAGTGCCCACCCTGTGACAGCCTCCAGGATCTGAATCCCAGAGGAAGGCACTTTCCGTTCTGCATCCAGAAACGCAGCCAGGAGCCACCTCGGAATACCTGAGGGAAGAAGAAGCCTCCCTCGGTGTGCCCGGGGCGCTGCCCTGCCTGCCTGCCCTCCGCCTGCCTCCCAGCGCTCGCTGGAGCCGGCAGGCGGGGAGGAGATGAGGGTTTCTGGTCTGGCCCCGTGCCTGACATGCCCAGGCAGGGCCCAGGGAACAGACCCTCTCCTGAGAGGAGGCTGCACCCATCCTGTTTCACAAACCAGTGCCAGGTCCTCTCGCTGGCCTTCAGACCCGTTTTGCTGGTGTTCAGACCAGTTAACCTTCCCAACCAGGGCCCATCCAGAGTGCCCTGCCTGTGACCAACCTGGGATGGATCGGCCTGGCAGGACACGTCCTGGGGCAGGGGGCCAGGGCACAGTGTCCCTGTCCTGTGCTAGCCAAGGCACGGAGAAGGCTGGGTAGCCCAAGCCCCTGCTCCCTTGCGCACCTTTTCAGCCGCAGCAGGATGGGAATAGCCCTGAGTGCAGCCAAAACCTCCAGGGAGCTGTGGCTTTGGCACTTTAATTTTCATATTAATTACTTTACAGAAGCAATTGCTTCCCCTGGCAAAGCAGCCAAGGTGGGGACATGGGAGAGCGTGGTGCCTCCGGCCATGCTGGGGGAGGCCGAGCATGGTGGAACTGGGGAAGGCTCCTCGCAGCATGGTCCGTGGCTGATCCAAGGCATCTCCATCAGCTCTCAACTCCAGCCGCTTTTCCAGATCCAGGGGTGCAAGAGAGGAGCAGGCGGCGGCTGAAACACGGGGAAGAGGAGGGGGAGCTTTCTGAAGAGGTTTCAGTGGGGTATCGATCAGGTTGGAGGGTGATTTGGGCGGCGTAGGCAAAGGGGGATGTGCAGGGGCCGGGGGGCAACCTTGGGTTTCTCTGCTCCCCTGTTGTAAGGTGGCTGTGACCCCAGAGAGGACCATGGGGTGAGTGGAGCTGGATGAAGAGTGGTCTGGCAGGTTTTATGGGTGCTCATCCCCTGGCGTTGGGGTCTCTGGCACCCAATGGGGCCGTCGGCAATCGGTTCAAGATCCATGGGTCCCTACGGGGTGCGGCCCCGGGCGCTGTGAGGTCTGTGAGCTGCTGGAGAAGGATGACGATGAGGATGGAATGGGCAGCAGAGGCCGAGGGATGGCCGCAAGTGGGGGCAAACCCCCCTCCCCCCCCCCCCCCCCACTCCCATTTTCCCCCCGAGAACCGGTTCCCCATCCCTGCAGCCGGCACCGAGAGGGTTACGGAAGGCGGAGACGCACCGGTACCGGCACGGCCGGCGGTGCCTGCCCGCCCCCGGCCCCGGGGAAGCCCAGCCCGCTCCCCCCTTCATCCTTACCCCCCCCCTTCCCCTCCCCGAGCCTTTACCATGCCCCCGCCGCCGCCTCCGCCCCGGCCCCGCCGAGCCGGAGGGGGCGGCGGGGCGTAGGGAGCGGGGGAGGCGGGCGGCGGGGGCCGCCGGAGGATGCTGGAAGCGGCCGGGAGAGGCGAAACGCATCGGGCTGCTCTCCCCAAACCGCCCCCCCCAGCCCGGTCCTTCATCCATCCCTCCCTGCATCCCTCCCTCCCTCCCTCCCTCCATCCATCCATCCATCCATCCATCCATCCCCGTGGAACGAAGCGTCTGGGAAAGGGGCGAAGCCAGGAGGAGCGGAGGGGATCACCCCCCAAAAAGCAACTGCCCTCGAAGGAGGAGCGGGGAGGCATCGCGACATCTTTCGGGCTCCGCGGCGCTTCGGTTGCAACCTGGCAGTGCGCAAGGGCTGGGGAGAGAGCTGGCAGGGAGCTGGGGAGGCAGGCTGGCTCGGCCCCAGGCCTCCCCGCGCCACGCCGCCCCTTATTTATAATTATCCCCCTTTCCCTCCTTCGACCGCTCCTTGGCACACAGCGGGATTCGCGGTGACGGCTGCAGGAGAAGGGGAAAGGCCTCGCGGCTCGGCGGCCGGTGAGACGGGGATGCTGCGGGCGATGCCCCGGTGAGCATCGGGGTGCGCGGGGGAAGACAGCAGCGTTTCTGCGGGGCCGGAGCAGGGGAAAGCGCCACGATGCCTAGGAACAGGGCTTTTTCGGAGCCCGAGTGCTCAGCCGAGTACTCCGCCGACTACTCGGTGAGCCTGCCGTCGGACCCTGAGCACGGCGTGGGTCGGACCCATGAGGTGACGGTGCGCAGCTCGGGACCCTGCCTCTGCCTACCCCGCTTCATGCGCCTCACCTTCGCTCCCGAGTCCTTGGAGAACCTCTACCAGACTTATTTCCGCCGCCAACGCCACGAGACCCTCCTGGTGCTGGTGGTCTTCGCTGCCCTCTTCGACTGCTACGTCCTCGTCATGTGCGCCGTGGTCTACGCCGCCGACAAGCTGGCCCCGGTGCTGGCAGCCACAGCCGGGCTGGTCGCCCACATGCTGCTCTTCATCCTCTGCAAGTACAGGCTGCTCCCCGAACGGGTGACCCGCAGGTTCCTGCCCTACGTCCTCTGGGTCCTCATCTTGGCCCAGATCTTCTGCTACCTGGGTCTCAACTTCTCCCGCTCGCCCGAGGCCAGCGACACGGTGGGCTGGCAGGCTTTCTTCGTCTTCTCCTTCTTCATCACGCTGCCGCTGCGCTTGGCCCCCATCGTGCTCATCACCGCCGTCTCCTGCGGCATCCACACGCTGGTGCTCGGTGTCACCATCGCCCAGCAGCGGCAGGACACCCTGGACGAGGGCGCGCTGCTGAGACAGGTACGGGGCTGGCAGGGGGACACGGTGTCCCCCCCGGGGTGGTGGGGAGTGATGGGCAAATCATCCCCATTTGGTGTTTCCATGAGTTCCATCCCCATCCCTGTGCCCTGACCCTAAATCCATATTTGATATCCGGATGCTGCGAGCTGATCATGGTGTTTGCTGGGAGCAGGGGGGTCCCCAAAACATATCTGGGGATCAACCCGTGTAGGGAGTGGGGGGCTGGGGAGTGCAGCAGCACCCACTCCTGCTGGGACACATGGCCACAGACCTGGCCCTGCAAGCAGGGATCCATCCCCGGGAGACACCCGGAATGCGTGGACACATGGGCTGCGGTTGGGCTGTTGGGGAAACTGAGGCACGGTGGACTGCAGGGTGCCCCGTCCACCCTGCCCGGCAGCCTTGCTTGGGCCGATTTCCCTTTGAATTGCAAAAATGGCTAAAAATGGCCATTTTTAGCAGAAACGTGGCAGGAGCCCAGCTTCCGGACTCGCAAACAGCCACTGGAGCTTTCCCAGGAGGAAGGAGCTGGGCGGCCGCTCGGCCCCGGCTTGGTCCTGAGCGGGGGGATGGTCCCAGTGATGCCCATCACCCAGCCCCGTGCCTGCGGCACAGCCCGGGGACGCTCTGGGGGGATTTTCTGCACCAGCAAAGATGGAGAAACAGCGTCCCCGAGCCTGATTGTGGCCCTAAGGACAGGCCACCCATTCAGGAGGGGACGTGGGGGTCAGGCGGGGGGAGAGCAGTCCCTGGCTGACCCATCGGGTTCTTGATATTTCCTGGGAAATGCCCACCTGGAGCAGCTAGAAACTGTGTTTTTTCCCTAAATCAGTGGGTTTCACTGCTTGGCTGAATCCCTTCCCTCCCACCATCGATGTGGGGAGCCTTTCCACGGCTGTGGAGCGTGGGGCGGGGGGGGGGTGAAATAAGCCAGAGCTAAAAACTTGTGTGCCAGCAGCTGCTGACGGCAGCAGGGAAAATCCCGCTGGAAGCATCCGCTCCGCTCCATAATGGTGTGGGCTCCGTGGGAGGATGCTACGGGAATTCGGGATGCTCTGGGTCAGGGCCCAGGAGACCTCCAGCTGCTCCCAGCGTAAATAGGGAGTGGGGATTGGGAGTATTTATTCACTTTTTTGGAGGGTTTGGGAGTGTTGAGGTTGGAAAGGAGTTTGGAAAATGGAGCCTGTTCTCCAAAAAGCCAAAGATACTGTTTTTTCCCCTGTCTCTGGGGTGTGTGGCTTGGGGCCGGTTCCTTGGCATGGCCCATGTCCTGGTGTCACGTGGGGTTTTGCGAAGAAAAGCACTTTTTGGGCACAGTTTCTGGAGTGTGCCAGGCTGGGTGCAGGGGCAGTGGCATGGGTGCCCTCCCAGCCATACTCGGCCAGAGGCACCGCTCCGGCGGGAGAAATCCCGGTACAGCAGTGGCTTCCCCAGTTTTCACTCCTTCTCTGGGATGCAAACGCTGCACGTGGCCGATCCCAAGCCAAGGAAACCTCTCGCTGCCACCAGCCCCGGGATGTGGGAGGCGAGAGGGACATGCGGGCATCCCCCCCCCCCCCACGCCAGGGTCGGCAGCGGGCATGCGCCGCCACCACCGCGTTAATCATTGCCGTGGCACGGAGAGTCCGGGGCCGGTAAAAACCTTGGCAACGCGGCATGCCTCAGCCTCTGCCTGCTGCAAAAGGAGGAACATTATGTCCAGAAATAAACATCATATGCTTTATTATTATAGCCGGTGGTGCGGCTCCCGGAGGGCACTGCTATTAATAGGATGAACCGGAGGATGTCGCTTGAGCGGGGCCGGCACAGCCCGGGGTGGGGGAGGTTCAAGAGAGATGCCCGTGGCTTCTGCCCCGCTGTTGGCCATCGAGGAGGAGCCCCAAGGATGAATCGTGGCAGCGGGGGTCTGGTTTGGTGGCCTTTGGGGCCAAATCTGCCGCGGTTGTGTGTGAACCAGCTGCGAAGCATCCTCGGGCTCGGCCGGTCCCAGTTCGGATGGTCCCAGCACATCCCACCATGACTTTTCCTCCAGGATACGGGTTGGGAAGGAGGGATAAGGTTCGATCCACCAGCCGTGCACGCTCCTGCACATCTTGCTCTCGCTTCTTCCCAAATTACTGAGCGCAAATAATAACCGGTGACCGTGCTGGGAGCGGGGTCTCCTCCGTGTTGGGGTTTTCCCGGCGGTGTTTGGGATGCTGGGAAGTGTTTTGCAACTCAAGGCATGCGGGCAGGCGCTGGGGGAAGTTTTGGGGGCTGAGCGTCCATGGCATGGCTGCAGGGTGCAGGTGGGAGATGCTGGGTGCGGAGCGCAGCCGTGCCATGCCGTGCTGGGTGAGCGGGTCCCCAGGGGGTTTCCAGTGGCCCCGGGGTGCCGAGCGGTGCCGAGCGGTGCCGAGCTGCCCCATGGCCCTCCAGCCCCAGGAGAGTTGCCCATTGTCATGACAACCCGAGAGGCTTGTTAAAAATAGCAAGTGGCTGCTTGTTTTGGGGGTTTCTTCTCCCTGCCCACCTCCAGACGGCTCCTCGCTCGCCGTCTGCTGCGCCGTGGGTGCGGGGGCTTCCCGGGGATCCCCCGGCTGCGGCCGTGGGGCCTGGGGCAGGATCCAGCCCACGTACTCTCCCCTGCTCATCGTGCTCTTTCCCCCGCCCCCAAAAAAATGTTTCCCCTGCTGTAAATAATTTTTTCAACCCCAGGATGGTGCCGCGCCAGCACCCCCAGTGCACGTGGCCCGGTTCATCCATGCCTCAGTTTCCCCCTGCGAGGAAGGGGTTGGCAGCTCCTCCCTGTCGCCATGCGGTGAGACGGGGCTACTCAGTGCTTGATGCTGTCGGGTAGTAACACCTCCGAGGACAGGGACACCCAGGGACTGGGGTCACATTAGGGCTTTCCTCCGAGCGAGCTGGGCTATGGGGTACGGGGACCAGGGATGGGACGAGGTCGGTACCAGGGAGTTTGGGATCAGGAGAAGGATGCTGAGAGCGGCAGCACATCCCTGATGGAGACGAGCCTGGGAACAGCTCCGTGCTCTTCCTGCTGCCTCCTCTGCACTGGCTGGGACACAGCCCATGGCCCGCGGGGTGGGAGGACGTCTCCATGTCCCCATCACCCCTTCGGCATAGCTGGAGCCTGTTATCACATCCTCCCCGTCACTCTTCCCCTTTCCAGACTAAACAAACTGAATTCTTTCAACTTTCCCTCATCGGTCATGTTTTCCACAAATTTGGTCCCATCTGCAAAACTGCTCTGTCTGTCCCGGGCTGTGGGGACACACAGGGTCCAGCCGGTGGGGTGGGATGGGTCCAGCCCATGGGGACAGGATCCATCCCAAAACATGGGGTCCAGCCCATGGAGCTGGGGTCTGACCTGTGGGATGGGACAGGGTCCAGCCCATGGGGACAGGATCCATCCCGAAAGATGGGGTCCAGCCCATGGAGCTGGGGGTCCAGCCTGCAGGATGGGACAGGGTCCAGCTCATGGGGACAAAGTCCATACCATGAGAACAGGGTCCAGCGCACGGGGACAGGGTCCATCCCATGGGGATCCAGCCCGGAGGACGGGGTCCAGCCCATGGAGCTGGGGTCCACCCTGTTGGCTGGGACAGGGTCCTGCCCATGGGGACAGGGTCCAGCCCAGAGGATGGGGTCCAGCCCATGGAGCTGGGGTCCGACCTGTAGGATGGGACAGGGTCCAGCCCATGGGGACAGGGTCCAGCCAATGGGGAAAGGATCCAGCCCATGGGGAAAGGATCCAGCCTGGATGATGGGGTCCAGCCCATGGAGCTGGGCTGTAGCCTGCGGGATGGGACAAGGTCCTGCCCATGGGGACAAAGTCCTGCCCATGGGGACAAATTCCTACCCATGGGGACAGGGTCCAAGCCAGGGGTTGGGAGAGGTCCAGCCTTCGGGACGAGGCAGCGCTCCACGGTGCCATGCTCCCTCGAAACCCCAAAGAAAACAGGGTGGGTTGTCACAGCCAGCAACACCCAGGGACATCCATCTCCGGTGCTGCAGGCTTACACCCGAGGTTTTGGCCGTTGAGAGGCACATAGAGGATCAGGAGCACAAGGAAATACATGATTTTTAGGGTTTGGCTGTGTTTTATTAACTTTTCCTGCATGAAGGGGTGCAGCTCCCGTGGCGGAGATGGAGGGCGCGGGTGGCACGTGAGCCGCTGCATCGCCGTCCCCCGGGGCTGTGCCCGGCCCTGCCACCCAGCTGCCTTTTTCCAAAACATCTCTGCAAGCTTTAATGAAGCAGAGTCAGCCCGCGGGGACCACGAGGTCTCCTGGGATGCTCAGGGCATGATCCCCAGTTAGACCCCCTCCTGCAGAGCCACCGTGACGGTCCCCCTGGTCCCCAGCGCGTGTCCCCAACAGTTAACGGTGGCCGGGGCTCGGTGATTTATCCCCAGGGTGTATTTTATGTCCTTCAGCAGTTGAATACTTTTTTTCCACTCTCACCGATCAGGCTCCGCTGCCCAAATAGGGACTTGCAGTGACACCAGCGCTGTCCCCATGGCTCCGCTCACCCCCATCTCCTTTTCTCTGTCCCCAAAGATCCTGTCCAACGTCGCCATCTACCTTTGTGCCATCACGGTGGGCACCATGTCCTACTACATGGCCGACCGCAAGCACCGCAAAGCCTTCCTGGAAGCGCGCCAGTCCCTGGAGGTCAAGCTCAACCTGGAGGAGCAGAGCCAGCAGCAGGTAGGAGGCAGGGGACAGCGTGGGGACAGGGCAGGGGACAGCAGTGGGACACCAGGCTTTGGGACGTGGGTAAGGCACCCATAGCCTGCACCCTGCCCGGCATGGAGGGACCATGGCAGGTGGTGATGGGGACAGGAGGCCATGCGTTTGCCGTTTTGTGCCCAATCTAGGGGCTCTCCACGTGACCATCCCCTTCCAGGACCTCCAAGCTCCTGCCGTGGCCACCACTAAGCTGTCCCCATCCCCGAGCACTGCCACACAGCAGGTCCCTGAATATTGCCCTGTGGCAGGTCCTCATCCCCATGAACAACCACGTGGCACGTCCCCAGGTGCAGCCTCATGGCAGGTCCCCGGGCATGGCCACGTGGCAGGTCCCCGTCCCCATGCACGGTCACATTGCAGGTCCCCAGGCGCAGCCACGTGGCAGGTCCCCACCCCTGTGCACAGCTGCGTGGCAGGTCCCAAGGGTTGGCCTTGCATGTCCTTGTTGCTGGACGTGCAAGGCAGGTCCCTGTCACTGGGCACAGCCATGCTGTCCCCAGACACAACGACATGGCAGGTCCCCATCCCCAGGCACAGCCACCAGCATGTCCCCATCCCCCGGCACAACCACGTGGCAGGTCCCTATCCCTACCATGGCCATCCACAGGTCCCAATCCCTGAGCATCATGGCCACCAGCATGTCCCCATCCCTGAACATGGCCACGCAGCATGTCCCCATCCCCAGGCATGGCCACCAGCACGTCCCCATCCCTGAACATGGCCACGCAGCATGTCCCCATCCCCAGGCACAACCACATGGCAGGTCCCTATCCCTACCATGGCCATCCACAGGTCCCAATCCCTGAGCATCATGGCCACCAGCATGTCCCCATCCCTGTGTATGGCCATGCAGCATGTCCCCATCCCCAGGCACGGCCACCAGCAGGTCCCCATCCCTGAACATGGCCACACAGCATGTCCCCATCCCTGAGCATGGCCACACAGCTTGTCCCCATCCCTGAACATGGCCACACAGCTTGTCCCCATCCCTGAGCACGGCCACCAGCATGTCCCCATCCCTGAACATGGCCACGCAGCACGTCCCCATCCCTGAGCACGGCCACCAGCATGTCCCCATCCCTGAACATGGCCACGCAGCACGTCCCCATCCCTGAGCACGGCCACCAGCATGTCCCCATCCCTGAACATGGCCACGCAGCACGTCCCCATCCCTGAGCACGGCCACCAGCATGTCCCCATCCCTGAGCATGGCCACGCAGCATGTCCCCATCCCTGAGCATGGCCACGCAGCAGGTCCCCATCCCCAGGCATGGCCACCAGCAGGTCCCCATCAGGACCCCAGCCATCTCATGGGCTTGTCCTGCAGCAGACCATGCCGTGGAAGGGCGAGCTGGCAGCAAGCCCAGCCGGCTGCTCTCTGCTCATCCCCCGAGTGATGCCCGCCGCGGCGGAGCGCCACGCACACGGCTGTGCCGGCAGCTTGCCGTGGTGGCCCAGCAAGAGGAGCGGTGGGAGGGGACAGGCGTCGCGGTGCCAGCCGGCTGTTTCAAAGCCCTGTTGTCTCCAGCCACCGTCCGGTGACGAGCTGGGCTAATTTTAGCACCTTATCTGGGGCCTCTCTCCCCATCGCCCATCTCTTATCTGGTTGATCTGCTGCCAGCAATTTGCTCCCAATGGCAACAAGAGACACGTGGCGGGGCCGGGCCAGCGCCACCGGTGTCCTCTTTGCTGCAAACCCTGGGTGGATGCTCTGATGGCTAATAAGGGGTTAGGGCCAGGGAGGGATTTGGGTGTTGGGGGCAAATCCTGGGGCAGGGGGATGCTCCGAGCGAGAGCGCCTTCAGGGCCCCAGCTCGTGGGTTCGATGGGATATAGGAAGGGACACGGGGATTATTACTACATGAGCTCATTTTCCGTCGGGAATTGAGCTAAAAATAGCCCGTGATGTTGCAGGAAAGGCTGCTGGCGTGTGGCCGAGTGGCTCGGGGTAGGGGGGGGCCATGGGGCAGGGAGCGATGCTGGCGGCCAGATTCTTCCCTCCTCCCTCCAGGACACCAGTGGTGGCCGAACCGGCAGCCCCGTGGGCAGAGCTAAGGTTAGCAGGAGCCGAGAGGAGCCGGGGAGCTCCCGCACGCCTCCCCGCCGGCAGCCCCCGGGGACGGGGACATGGTGCCGTTCCTCCAGCAACAGCCCCGTCGCGGCTGCGCACAGAAACACCCCCGTCCCGGGGGAAAAACCTGCTTCATTAACCAAGTTACTTACATTTAGTGCCAATCCCCACACGCAGCCGGGAAGATCTATCCCTTCTCCGGCTCCAGGGCTGCGGGGACAGCAATGGGTACGATGTCCCCAAGTGGGTTTGATCCTCCTGGGGAACCCTGGTTGAGTCTTACGTGTGGATGTGGGGTACCCGCCATGCTTTTAAACTGATAAATCCTCCCTGGCGGGGTTTAATCCAGGTCCATACACCCAGCCCCAACCCACCATTGGGGCAGGAGGCCCTGGGGCAGCTCGCAGGGACCTTGGGGGACATCGGTGCAGACCCCGAGGTCGCTCCCAGCACCGTGTCCCAGGTTTATTTGGGCTGATAAAGCATTGGGGGACATCGGTGCAGACCCCGAGGTCGCTCCCAGCACCGTGTCCCAGGTTTATTTGGGCTGATAAAGCCTTGGGGGACGTCAGTGCAGACCCCGAGGTTGCTCCCAGCACCGTGTCCCAGGTTTATTTGGGCTGATGAGGCCTTGGGGGACGTCAGTGCAGACCCCGAGGTCGCTCCCAGCACCGTGTCCCAGGTTTATTTGGGCTGATAAGGCCTTGGGGGACGTCGGTGCAGACCCCGAGGTCGCTCCCAGCACCGTGTCCCAGGTTTATTTGGGCTGATAAGGCCTTGGGGGACGTCGGTGCAGACCCCGAGGTCGCTCCCAGCACCATGTCCCAGGTTTATTTGGGCTGATGAGGCCTTGGGGGACGTCGGTGCAGACCCCGAGGTCGCTCCCAGCACCGTGTCCCAGGTTTATTTGGGCTGATAAGGCCTTGGAGGACATCGGTGCAGACCCCGAGGTCGCTCCCAGCACCATGTCCCAGGTTTATTTGGGCTGATAAGGCCTTGGGGGATGTTGGTGCAGACCCCGAGGTTGCTCCCAGCACCGTGTCCCAGGTTTATTTGGGCTGATAAGGCCTTGGGGGACGTCGGTGCAGACCCCGAGGTCGCTCCCAGCACCGTGTCCCAGGTTTATTTGGGGTGATAAGGCCTTGGGGGATGTTGGTGCAGACCCCGAGGTCGCTCCCAGCACCGTGTCCCAGGTTTATTTGGGGTGATAAGGCCTTGGGGGACGTCGGTGCAGACCCCGAGGTCGCTCCCAGCACCGTGTCCCAGGTTCATTTGGGGTGATAAGGCCTTGGAGGACGTCGGTGCAGACCCCGAGGTTGCTCCCAGCACCGTGTCCCAGGTTCATTTGGGGTGATAAGGCCTTGGAGGACGTCGGTGCAGACCCCGAGGTTGCTCCCAGCACCGTGTCCCAGGTTTATTTGGGCTGATAAGGCCTTGGGGGACGTCGGTGCAGACCCCGAGGTCGCTCCCAGCACCGTGTCCCAGGTTTATTTGGGCTGATAAAGCCTTGGCCGACCCAATGAATTTTAAGTCTGACGCTCCCAGCGAGGGTTTGGGCTCTGTGTCGCGCCTGCAGAAACGATCTGGGGTGCACAAGCAAATTTTGCAGCTCATCAGCCCGTGTCCAAATAAGTCTGTGGGACTGTCCCTCCTTCCCACGGCTCTGGGGACAGGCAGGCTGGTGGCTGCAGCGCCCCAAAACCGCCACCCTCCCATCCTTCCCTGGCTGGGCTTTATTCCCACTTGCAAAAAATCTTGATGAGACCTTGTAAAATAGGGAGGAAAATGGTAAAAAGCAGTGGTTGGCCTCCCTGGCAGAGCATCACCAAGGGGGACCTGCCACCCATGGGGGCATTCCCTCCACCCATGGAGGCAAGTTTGGAGTTGGGGTGGTGGCTCCCAGCTCCCTGGCGTGTCTGGGACACCCAGCTCTGAGCATTATCTCCTGTTTCACCCATGGCTTGATCCACCCGCTCCTTCCCCACGTGTGGCTGAAAGGGTGAGCTAAAGACCTGGCTGAGCCCTGGCATCCTCTGGGGGCGACCAGCACCAGCAGCCAGGGGCCAGGAGCTTGGGAATGTCACTTGGCTGCTCCGTGTTCCCATGGAGAGGGGAACGCTTGGACCGTAGAGCACGCACCGGGCATCTGCACCAGGGATTTCCAGCAGGGATTCGCACCAGGGACTCGCACCATGCCTTGCCGCGCTTGGCACGGGGCTTGGCTTCGTGTCCCGGTCAACTCCCGTCCCTGCCCCGTCCCCCAGGAGCGGCTGATGCTCTCCATCCTGCCCAAGCACGTGGCCGACGAGATGCTGAAGGACATGAAGAAGGACCCCAGCCAGAAGGAGATGCAGCAGTTCAACACCATGTACATGTACCGCCACGAGAACGTCAGGTAGGACCCAACCTTCACCCTGTGGGATAAAACCTCCGGTTTATTTTTTTTTTTTTTTTTTTGCAGAAATGTGTATTTTGCCATCCTGGCTAGAAAAGAGGGGGACACTGGGGTGGTTTGTGGTTAAACGAAGGGTGAGAAGGGACGGCCACCAGCCAGGCCATGGTTTGGGGCCCCGTTTTGCTCCAGCCGTGCTTTGCAGAGCATCGTTTTCAGCCGTGTCCCAAAAATAGCCTTTTCTCAGGCGTGGGTGCCCCAGCGACAAAGGAGAGCGGGGAATGGGGGGGGGGGGGGGGTCCGGGGGGTGGGGGACACACACACGCGCCGGGGCTGAGCCGCTCGCCGTTGCTCCCCGCAGCATCCTCTTCGCGGACATCGTGGGCTTCACCCAGCTCTCCTCCTCCTGCAGCGCCCAGGAGCTGGTGAAGCTCCTCAACGAGCTCTTCGCCCGCTTCGACAAGCTGGCAGCCGTGAGTGACCCCCCTCCCCGGCCCCGCGCACCCCCCCGGCCTGGCACGCAAGGAGTTGGGCAGGTCTCAGCCACCGCCTCACCCCGGCCCCAGCTGAAAGCTGCATCCCGGGATGGGGGAGAGGGGGAGGAGGTTGAAATATTATTGCTCTGAGATGTGGGAAACACCCTGCCCCGCACCGCAAAAATAGAGCTGGGAAGGGGACGGGGAGGGGGGAGCTCCCCCCCCAGCCAGGGTGGAGCCGAGCCCTCAGGGGAGGCAGGGTGGGAATGGAAAATCCGATTATTTGTGTCCCAGCCGAGCGCGGGAGACTTCTGCGTGGGTCAAGGTCAGCCTGGGAGAGGGATGGAGGGAGCTGAGGGGGGGGGGTCCCATCTGGTTAGGACAAGAGGACAAGAGGAAACGGGTTCAAGTTATGTCAGGGGAGGTTTACATTGGATATTAGGAAACATTTTTTCACCGAAAGGGTTATTAAACATTGGAAGAGGCTGCCCAGGGAGGTGGTGGATTCACCATCCCCGGAGGTGTTTAAAAACAGGGTAGATGTGGTGCTTAGGGACATGGTTTAGAAGTGGTTTTTGTCAGGGGAGGTTAATGGTTGGACTTGATGATCTTGAAGGTCCCTTCCAACCTCAGCAATTCTATGATTCTATGATGGGGGGGGGGCTGACACCATGCCCCCCCCCGTCTTTTTTCCCCAGAAATACCACCAGCTGCGCATCAAGATCCTGGGCGACTGCTACTACTGCATCTGCGGGCTGCCCGAGTACCGGGAGGACCACGCCGTCTGCTCCATCATGATGGGGCTGGCCATGGTGGAGGCCATCTCGTAAGGGCTTTCTCCTGGGGGAGTGGGGGGAATTCAACACCCCACCCTCCCTCTGCAAAATGCATCGAAATATGGAGGGGGTGATAATTAACGATGGGGAGGGTGGGATTGGGATGGGCTGTGGGGTGGGGATGGATTGGGAGGGGGTCACCTCCATCCCTGGAAACATCCCAGGCCAGGTTGGACGGGGCTCTGAGCAACCTGGTCTAGTTGAAGCTGTCCCCACTCATGGCAGGGGGTTGGACTCGATGGCCTTTAACGGTCCCTTCAACCCAAAGCATTCTGTGATTTGATGATTCTTTGTCATCCTTGTCTTCCCACCCCCAGCTACGTGCGGGAGAAGACCAAGACGGCGGTGGACATGCGGGTGGGGGTGCACAGCGGGACGGTGCTGGGGGGCGTGCTGGGCCAGAAGCGCTGGCAGTACGACGTGTGGTCCACCGACGTCACTGTGGCCAACAAGATGGAGGCGGGGGGCATCCCCGGGTGAGCATCCCCAGGGGGGAGGTGGGGGACCGGGACGGGGTGCCCTGCACCCAAGGGTGACGCTGGCGCCCGGTGCCGGCAGGCGGGTGCACATCTCGCAGAGCACCATGGACTGCCTGAAGGGCGAGTTCGAGGTGGAGCCGGGTGAAGGCGGCTCCCGCTGCGAGTACCTGAAGGAGAAGGGCATCGTCACCTACCTCGTCGTGGTCCCCAAGCAGCCCCTGCGCAACGGCATCAACGGGGTGGTGAGTGGTGGCAGCGGCACCACGGTGAGATGGGTTGGGGGGACACCCCACCGTGACCCACCACCTTCCACCTTGCAGAAGCTGTCGCTGACCTCGTCCCATGGTGGTTCCCCACCATTGGTCAACACCAAGGAGCGCAACGGCAGCCTCAGCCTGGCCTGCACCAGCCCCGAGGAGCCCGAGGAGCCTGACGCCAGGGTGAGGGGCGTCCTGGAGAGCGGGGAGGAGGATGGAGAGGTACAGCCCATGCAAAGCATCTCACCTGCATGTGGGGGTTGCTGATAGCCACACCGCGGCGGTTGAACACCCCGTGGGTGCCGGCGTGGTCTTGCTGATGCCTTGGCCGTGCGGGTGCAGGCGGTGAACCCCTCCTTCCCCAACCCTCGGCGGCGGCTGCGGCTGCGGGACTTGGCCGAGCGGGTGATCGACGCCTCGCAGAACGAGCAGGAGCTCAACAAGCTGCTCAACGAAGCTTTGCTGGAGCGCGAGTCTATCCAGGCGTGAGTCACCCTGGCCGGCGGCACATCCCAGCACGGCTCGGCAGGTCCCCGGTGTCGCCGGGCACTGATGGGCATTGTCACCGGCAGGCTGAAGGGGAAGAGCACCTTCCGGCTCTCCATGCGCTTCATCGACCCTGAAATGGAGACGCGCTACTCGGTGGAGAAGGAGAAGCAGAGCGGGGCCGCCTTCAGCTGCTCCTGCGTTGTCCTCTTCTTCACCGCCTTGGTGGAGGTCTTCATCGACCCCTGGTACAGCAGGGAGGTGGTGGGGATGGGTGGCCCCAAGCCACGCTTGGCTCCGTGGGGCTTCAAACCCATCTTCTCTTGGCCTTTTTGACAGGTTGGTGGCCAACTATGTGACCTTCGTGGTGGGGGAGATCCTGCTGCTCATCCTCACCCTCTGCTCATTGGCTGCCATCTTCCCCCGGGTGAGATGGGATGGGCTCACCACTCATGGTGACGGGACACCATGATGTCCCATCACCGTGTCCTGCCTACGTGAACCCCTCCCCACCTTCCTCTCCCCACAGGTCTTCCCCAAAAAGCTCGTGGCCTTCTCCACCTGGATTGACAGGACCCGCTGGGCGCGCAACACCTGGGCCATGGCTGCCATCATCATCGTCACCATGGCCGACATCGTGGACATGGTGAGCTACCAGCCCGGGCACCAGCAGGGCTGAGCCTGCTCCAGCCTCCATCCAGGCAACCCGTAATTGTGCACAGCCCCGTGCACGGCCGATCGTTAAAGCAATTAGCAGAGCTGCACTGTCGGGGGGGAAATTTAGGTCAGGTGTCCTCCTCCTGCTCTGCAAAGCACCCTGCCCCCTGGGGTGGTCATGCAGCCCATGAAGAGGTGCACCCTGTCCCCACGTCCCCATCCTCACCCTGCCCTCGTGCCCCCAGCTCAGCTGCCGGCAGGACCGCGGCGGGATGGGCAACATGACGGTGGGGCCACCGCGGCCAGGTGGCTGCGGGGAGCAGCCCAAGTACTACAGCTACATCGCCCTGCTGGCCTTGGTGGCCACCATCATGCTGGTGCAGGTCAGCCACATGGTCAAGCTGACCCTCATGGTGCTGATCACCGGGGCCACCGGCGCTGTCAACATCTATGCCTGGGAGCACATCTTCGACCAGTACGACCGCCGCCGTGGCCAGCAAAGCATGTAAGGGGGTGGCGAGGGGTTGGGCGTGGGGCTGGGGGGCATGGCCGTGCCCACTGCCCACCCACGCCTGGCTGCCTCTGCCGGCAGGTCCTCGCTGGTCCCCTCCAAGTACTCCATGACGGCGATGATCTTCATCGTGATGCTCAGCTTCTACTACTTCTCTCGCCACGTGAGTGACTTGCCCCCCAACCCCGGGAAGCTCCCATCTCCTCCACATCTTCACCCTCAGCTCCTGCCCTTATTTCTTGCAAGCTCCAAGGCAGCAGGATTTGTCCCCAGCTGTGAACAGCATCTCCAGCTCTTCTCCAAGGAAGCCCTGTCGCTCCAGGACCACATCAGTGCAGAGAACACCTCCGTCTTACCCCCATGGTTAGGGATGGGCAGCAATGTGGTGGCCCCAAAGCCCACGCCTTCCGTGAGGGTCCCTTTTGCACCTCGCAGCAGGTCTCATGTCCCCAGTTAGGGCTTCACTTTGTCCCAAAGCTTTTTTCCAGGCCATGTCCAAGCCCAGACCGGCCCCACAGCAACCAGGATGCTCCCAGCACTGGAGGAGACCCACTGGTGAGTGGGAACTGGGAGTGCAGCCATCTCCTCCCACCCACAGGTGGAGAAGCTGGCCAGGACCCTCTTCCTCTGGAAGATCGATGTCCATGACCAGAAGGAGCGGGTCTACGAGATGCGGCGCTGGAATGAGGCCCTTGTCACCAACATGCTGCCCGAGCACGTGGCCCGGCACTTCCTGGGCTCCAAGAAGCGGGATGAGGTGAGGGACGCCCAGGAGGGGGGATTTGCCCCACTTTTTTTGCGGGGGGGGGGGGGGCCGCTGGATCCAAAGGCTTTGCTGAAGGCTCTGGTTGAGCATCTTTGATTGGATGAAGATGATGTCTTGGCCATGCAGGGTGAGGTTGCAGAGCACCCTCATTTTTTCACATGTGCCAAGGGAAAATGGCTTCATGGGAGGGTTTGGGTTTGCCAGAGGTGCTGGTGTCATGTGTGGGCATGTCCCCGACTCACGGTCACCCTCCTGTCCCACCCCCAGGAGCTGTACAGCCAGTCCTACGATGAGATCGGTGTCATGTTCGCCTCCCTCCCCAACTTCGCTGACTTCTACACGGAGGAAAGCATCAACAACGGGGGCATTGAGTGCCTGCGGTTCCTCAACGAGATCATCTCTGACTTCGATGCGGTGAGTCGGGATAGAATCGGTCACGGGGATGGCATGGGGCTTGGCCAGACCTTCCCTTCCTGCCCCATCTAGGGGTAGAAGGACCTGTGTGGCCCCGGGGTGCCTGAGGGTCTTGTCTCCACGGCTCAGCTCCTGGACGAACCCCAATTCCGGTGCATCACCAAAATCAAAACCATCGGCAGCACCTACATGGCCGCTTCCGGAGTGACTCCCGATGCCAACGCCAATGGCTACAGCGCCAAGGTGAGGAGTCTTTGTGGTGGGGGGACAGCAGGCAAGGGGTGGGCAGGCCTGACCCACGCTGTCCTTGCAGAAGGAGGCCCTCTCGGATAAGGAGCGCTGGCAGCACCTGGCCGACCTGGCCGACTTTGCCTTAGCCATGAAGGTGACACTGATGAACATCAACTACCAATCCTTCAACAACTTCATGCTCCGCATAGGCAAGTCCGGGAGCGCGGGGCAGGGTCTGCCTTGGTGTCCCCCATCCCTCCTTCCCCACCAGCGGTGGGACACTGGGCAACAGCTGTAGTTTGGCAGCTGAAGGCAGTGGTGCTGGTGGGGGGGCGGACTTCATGGCCCCAACTCATCCCCTGGGACAGACTTTCCTGCAGACCAGGATGTCCTGTCCGTGTCACCAGGCATGGAGTGACATCTACATCCCGTCTTGCACAGGGATGAACAAGGGGGCCGTGCTGGCGGGTGTCATCGGTGCCCGCAAGCCGCACTATGACATCTGGGGCAACACGGTGAACGTGGCCAGCAGGATGGAGTCCACCGGCGTCATGGGGAACATACAGGTGGGGTGACGAGGAGTAGGGACAAATCAGCAACCCATGGTGGGGGCTGGAGCCCTCAAAACACCCCAAGCTTTGGGTGGGAGGGGGACGGCAGTGCTGGGAGCACACGGGAGGGTCAGGGCTGGCTGAGGGACTACTCCGAGCTGGCAGTGGGGCAAGGTGGGGCTCAAAGAAGGGCACCCCAAGACAATGGGGTGGGAGCCCAGCTGGTGGGTAGACCTGTTGTCCGAGTGGCATGCGGGGGTCCCCGCTCCCCATGTCACGTGCCAGGCAAGGACCCTCAAGCCTCCCACCACGTCCACTTGACCCCGCAGGTGGTGGAGGAGACCCACCTCATCCTGAAGGAGTATGGCTTCCGCTTCGTGCGCCGGGGAGCCATCTACGTCAAGGGCAAAGGGGAGCTGCTCACCTTCTTCCTCAAAGGCCGGGAGAAGCAGGGCTCCTTCGTCAACGGCTCCTCCGTCACCCTGCCCCATCAGGTGGTGGACAGCTCATGAGGGTCCGGCGCCCACCCACCACCACAGCCACCGCCCCCGGTGCCGAGCGGGGCGGCTTGGGAGGGACCCGGTACCCGCCGCCGGGAGCGTCCATCCCACTGCCATCTGGATCCGCAACAAAAATTCGAGAAACCAATCCCTTCGCACGACCCTTTCCGAGCCCCCACCGGAGGTTTCTGGTTGGGGAAGTTTCGCTCCATCGCGCCTGCGGCTGAGCAGGAGGGAGACGCGGGGCCGCCTCGGCGGGCTCCTCCGGCCGTTCACACTCGTGTGCAAGCGCACGCCAGCTCGCAACCCTCGGCGGGCACGGGGCCGGGGACACATGCTGCCTTTTTCCAGGCATCCCGGGTTTCACCGGGCAGGCAGGGGACAGCATGACATTAAAGTAGCATCACGGGGCCCTGGCCGCCACGCGTTGGGCACGAGGAGATCCAAACTCAGGGCCGAATGGGAAGACGCCACGTCTCTCCTGCGTGCCGGGAGCGGTAGCTACAAACCGGCAGCGTCCGGGGTTTGCCGTTAGTTCGTACCAAGTTCATCCTCGTCACAAACCACCGTAGTTAGGGAGAGCGGGGAGACGGAGAGCACAGTGCCGCCTTTGACGCGGGGAAGAAGGAAAAGGAACCAATATTGTGTATTTCGGATATATAAATATATATAATATAAGAGTACAGATTGACATTTATATTTTTAACTGTGCCTGTGCCTGTTCCCGGGGCTCGCGCTTGTCCGGACGCTGCCCTGCGCACGCTGCTGTCGCTCTGCTGTCACTCGCTGGAGGAGAGGAGCAGGGACGGGCGCGTTACACCCGGTGCTGGCAGGGCTGGGGGACAAGGCAGCACCCACCCAGTGTAATTACGCCGCTAGTTTCTTCTTGAATAGAAGCAGTTGAATTTCGAAGCCTGGTTCTGCGCCTGCTTTGTTCTGGGGGTTGTGGATGTCGAGAAGGGTTTGACCCTTCCCCAGGGGATGCTGGTTGTGGAAGGGGTCCCCAAAGGGGAGGCTGGTGCCAGGGCTGAGCACCTCCCGGCGGTGGCGTTCGCTCCTCTCCCTCCCTGGGGCTCGCCTAACCCCTGGGAACGGTGATACGAATGATACGGGAGTTCAATCCCCACCCCATCAGGAGGAATGACATAAAATCCACATCCACCGCCCGCGCTGCTCCCTCCCTGCCATGGCAGGGCCTGGCTGCGGGTGCAAGCAGCACCCACGGGGACCCAGAGCGATGCTGGAGAGGGGGAGAAACCTGCATCCGCACCCGGCCTGCCAAACGCAGCCCTCTGAGGGTGCTTGTACCCCGGGAGACAAGCCCAGGGGTGTGAAGGCTCTTACGGAATCATAGAATCGTCTCAGTTGGAAAAGACCTTTAAGATCATGGAGTCCAACCATCAACCCAACGCTGCCAAGGCCACCACTACCCCATGTCCCTCAGCACCGCGTCTGCCCGGCTTTTAAATCCCTCCAGGGATGGCGACTCCACCACTGCCCTGGGCAGCCTCTTCCAATGCTTGACAGCCCTTTCTGGGAAGGAATTTTGGCCTGGACCTGCCTCTCTCTGTCCCACACAAACACGGGATTGTGCCCAAGACCTGGGTTAATCCTGGCTTTGCCGCAGCTGCCTCAGGGACAAGCTGGGACACCTCACCCTCACCGCTCTAGTGCCCAGTTCCCACAGGTTTCCCCCAAAACCCTACAGCAGGGTCAGGGCTCTGCCTCCCCTGGCAGGAGCGGTAGGAAGAGGGACCTCAACAGGAAGGTCCGCAGGGATGGGGCAGGGACTGACACCTAAGTCTGTCCTCTGCAAAGTCCTGGCTGCCCGAGGCACCCAACAGCACTTTTTCTCCTTCCCAAACATTTTTCACAGAAGAAAACACAACCCCAGAGTCAAAAGCGATGTGGGACAATGACAACGGCTTTTGATGATGCATCAGGAGCAGATGTTCAAAAGCCCAGACCTCTCCAGACGGGAGCAAGCGGGTGAACGCCCACCCCGCCGGCACCCCACCAGCTGCCAGCTCTTCTCAAGCAGCTTCAGCCTCGCTCGAGCCTTCCTCCCCGAGGAGCTCCCAACATCAGGGGCAGCAATCTGGAGCTACGACACTGAAAAGCCGAAGGTTACGTTCCAACAGGCTGTCCACTTCAACCTGGACAAGGAGCTCTAACGACTAGAGAAACAATTAAAAAGAATTATAAAGTGCTTTCCCCGTGCCTTATCGCACGTGGGACTGGCATAAAAATGAGACAGAAGAAAATACTCTCATTTAAACCGCGTTATATATATTGTCATTTAAACCCCCCCCTCCTCTACTAAACCACTTTATAAGGCTAAAGGAAATCAACGGATTTTTTTTTTTTTTTAAACACCACAATTTCAGTAACGTCGAACTTTTATTAACAAGTTTAAAAAATACTGTGACAAAACAGTAAGGTTTCAAAGATCTGAATGCCGACTTGAAGCACAACGACGGGACACCAGCAAAACTGCCCCGTGCCTGAAAGGAAGCACGTGTAAAGCCACTGCTGGTGTGAAATTTTTGGGAAAGTTCAGTGTTTGTGCTTTGGGGGGGTTAATGCAGCCCACACGAGGGCACGGGTTGCTGCTGGCAGTAACTAAACCTCACCCTCAGCCCCTTCCAGCTTCTAACCTGAAGTCCTTTCCTGGCTGCAGTAGGCAGGGAACAGATTATTCCGCTTTTTGAGGTGCACTGGATACGTGCACACTGCTGATCCACAGGGCATTGCCCCCAAAGCGCCGGGATCTTGAAGGTTTAATATAGTTTCTGATTCCAGCTGTGAGACGTTTCCTGCAGCTGTGGAGTTCCGCGGCACTGACCGCGGAGATCAGCGCTCACACAGGCGGGGAGCACAGCGCTGCGGGGAGATTACCCGCGACAAGACATCCAAGAGCCTCGAGGAATCATCGTTCTTGAGATTCAAACTGGGCCAGTCGCTCCTCGGGGTGTTCCCAGCAGCAGGGCTGCAGTCCTCAGAAAATATTTGGATTTTGGGATCACTCCCCAAGGGCGGGGGAGCCCGGGGAGAGCCAGCGTGGGTGCAGTGCCCCCTCCAAGCGTTCTCCAGCGCTGCTGAAAGAGCGGAAGACTTTGTGCAGGGCCACGCGGCGAAACAGGTCCGAGTGAGCTGCTGCCGTCTCTGCTAGGGATGCGGGAGCGTCCGCTGGCAGACAGAAGGGGACGGATCAATGGGGAAAGGAACGTATCGCCAGCATAAAGCTACTTGCTTCTCATTCTTCCCTTGTCCCCAGGGAGTTTTTCCACTCTCCCTCGCCATACAGTTTTTCTTCCCGTAACCTTTCTCTCCCCTTCCTAACCCTTCGCACCCTGCAGCTCTCCCATGGGATTCGATGGCTGCAGAGAGTGCAGCGCCTTAAGCAACACCCACTGCTGGAGGGTGAGGACAGGACTGTGGGAGCCTCAGCCACCTAGTTGCTCTCCGAGCTCAGAAGACACTGAAATTTGTGAGGAAAGGCAGAACTTCACCTCTAGAGGGACGGCTAGCACCAGGAAAGGAGAGGGGGGACGGCTGATACATAGAATCACGTAATCATAGAATCATCTCGGTTGGAAGGGACCTTTCAGACCATCAAGTCCAACCACCGACCCAACACTGCCAAGGCCACCACTACCCCATGTCCCTCAGCACCGTGTCTGCCCGGCTTTTAAATCCCTCCAGGGATGGCGACTCCACCACTGCCCTGGGCAGCCTCTTCCAATGCTTCACAACCCTTTCCGGGAGGAAATTGTTCCCAATATCCATCCTAAACCTCCCCTGGCACAACTTGAGGCCATTTCCTCTTGTCCCATGGCCTGTTCCTTGGGAGAAGAGCCCGACCCCCCCTGGCTCCCCCCTCCTTTCAGGGAGCTGGAGAGAGCGAGAAGGTCTCCCCTCAGCCTCCTTCTCTCCAGGCTGAACACCCCCAGCTCCCTCAGCCGCTCCTCACAGGACTTGTGCTCCAGCCCAGTACACGACTCCTCCTCCTAACTGCAAGCCAAGGAGCCCCAGAGCAGGCCTGAGACCATGACTGATGGCAGAGAGAAGAGATCCTCAGTCCCAGCTGCTCTGCTCCACCTGCTCCGCAGCCCAGCCCAGCCCACCCCGAGCGGGACACCGCACAGCTGGAAACACAGGGAGACAGACGGGCAACCGATTCCTCAGCCCAGTTCGACCTTTGTAGTAGTCAGAAAACAGCACAGATCCAGGATTGAGCTGTGCCACGGTGTTAGGGCACAAGACACTCAGCACTGGGGCCAGCCTTTGCCGTACCAGGAGGAGGGAGCGTTACTGGTACAGAGCAGGGAAAAGATTTTCAGGGAGAGATCGTTGTCAGGAGTATTTAAATCTTTGTTACAAGTATTTTACATTACCCCCGACCCTTTCTAAAGGGTCATAAAACCTCGCCCCTGCCTCTCTCTACCGTTGCACTGCAGGACGTGCCAGCACCGCTCATGCTGCAGCAGGGGCAGCTAGGGCCTGGCCGCACAATGTGAGACACCCCAGCGGCGGGCCTCGATTAATCATTTCTCTAATTGCATTGAGAGAGAGAAAGATTCCTGATGCTGAAAAGGTTGCGTCTTCTTTGCTTACAACTAGCCCCTGCGCTATGGAAAGATCACGGGGCTGGGTGCCAGGTTTTCAAGGATCGGAAACGAGTCCAAGGCCGTAAGTTGACGGGAACAAACTATGGCTGTGATTGAGGCTGACAGTGTCCGAGTTTCTGGCCGCAGTGGCCGGCCAGGCTCTCCCACGTGCGCAGAGCGCACAGGCTTGTGAAAACAGCATCCTGATCCTGCTGGGACCGTCCTGGAGTCTGCACTCCGAGGAACTGCAAACTTGGAACGAGCAGCCCCTCCGTCTGAAGTGACCCAAGCCCGCGCTCACACCTTCCTTTTCTCAGCCCCATCGTATTCCGCTCCCTCCAGCCACCCCGTCTTGCCGGTATTGCAAGAGGTCTGTGCTTTTGTGCTAGGGGATGAGTTACAGCTGCTTCAAGACCCAGCACCGATTGCACACAACCCCTTCTATAACCTTTTATCCCTCAGAAATATGACAGCTTGCTCCTTTCTGTCCCCAAACTCACCCGGGAAGAAGCCATGTCCACCTGCACACCATGATATGGTCTTCCCATCCCACATCCCCAGACAGATCCCCGCATTTTGCACTTACGTGTGCAGGAAATCACAACTTCAGTGGGGAGGCTGCAACAGGGGTCTCCGTAAAGCAGCCTCACGTTGAAGGGAAAGGTCTTGCTTTCACTTGACACGTTGTAATTGAAGACCAGCAAGTTACACAAGGAGTTCCTCTGCAAGGTTCCTTCTATCTGGCCTGAAAAGTGTTCCTGGAGGGACGGAGATATGAAAGCTAGGAAGGGAGACCACCCGTGTAGGACTGGGAGCTCGCCCATTGCAGCGCGCCCACCCTCCCTACCAGCCCGGCATGCCTGTATGCTCCGGGGTGGCTGTACATCAAACAAGCCTTGTCTGGGAAAGACATAAATAAATAAAAAGCTCATGCACACCCTTACGCCACGTCCTCCAGCAGCTTTTTACAAGATCGCAGCTATATCAGCTTAGGCACCTCTGGAGGGGAGGACAGCTTTGCGTTTGGCAGTAAACTTCAAACGAGCACGACATTCAAGTACGTGACAATCGATGAAACAGGCAACTGCGTTTAGAGTCACACGGTAATTTGTGAAGTTATAAAAACCAGAACTGTGAGTCCTCCACATAAAGAAAACTGCCTAGATTTTCTCCAGCGCCTTAGAAACTCGTAGCACTTGTTACATTAAAGGGAAAAGGACGGGTGACCAGCATGGCTGCGGCCACTGGTACCTGTAACTGGTCTGCCTGGTATCTCCTCCCCACGTAAGCGTTCAGGTGGTCGGACAGGACAGACAAAAAGCGCCTGATGTCCGTCTGCAAGTACTTCTTGGCAATCTGCTGCAGGGGGATGAAGGTGGGGATGGAGTGACGGTAAATCCGCACTTCTGGCTTGGTGAGCAGGTCCAGGTGGAAGGAATCCAAGTAGGTGCCCTCGTAAGCCGTGCTGATGCAGAAACACACTCCCCGCTTGCTCAGCTTCCCACTGATCCCTTGGGCGCGGAGAGAGAGAGGGTTTACTCAGCGCTACTTAACTCATCACCGCAGGGCAGCTTTGCGAGGCAACGCAGACCGCAAGAAGGGCTGCCTCCTCTTGCTAAGCTCAGGGAGCTCCCCAGGAGGATTAAAGACTTGCAGTTTAGGGACATAAAACACAGCAGCATTTTAATAAGGGACCTCTAATGAATTCAAGCAGCTTAAATTCCCAATAACTGAGTTATGGTGCCAATTTCCAACACAGTCCTGGCTCCAGCGCGACAGGGAGAACAGGGTGCCCTGGCCGGCGGAAGGTAGCGATTCACTGCCCCAAGGAAAGTGGCAGGAGAGCTCAGGGGTGGGCTCAGCCCGCTCGCACGAGTAAAACTCACATCCTCGCACTGTCCAGAGCGTAGAGCAAAGGGCACTCTTGTTGGAAACCAAAATTTTTTTTAAAAAAGCTGAGGAACAGATGAAAAGAGTGTGCTGACCCCAGAAGCTTGCTTGGAAGACCCAGATCACTGGACACTTCACTGCCTAATTCACAAAGATTTCATTCATAAGGTAGTTACATGTTTTCCAGATTCTAGACCTTAATTTAAATGACGCAGTTCAGTAAATAATAATTCCTGGAACATCCCGGAGGCCTCCTGTGAAAGGCAAGGTTACTCTAAAGGCTTCAAGCACAACAGCAGCAACGTTAACAGGGAAGTTACACTTCACATCAGGCTCATTTTCCAAAATTTAGCACCCCAGAAACGCAGCCATTGGCAGAACACACCCAAATCTCGAGACATTACCTGTGAGGTAAAAGATCTGCAGCATGGCCTTAAGGCTCTTTATCTTCCACTCTAAAACAGCTCGAGCACTGGGCTGTGCTGGATTCGACACAGCTCCTTCCTTCCCAAGTTGCTACAACAGCCAGAAGAGAAAAGAGGTCAGAAGTAGCTGACACAAACATCTCACCTACAGGGAACGCAGTCGGGCTACAGAGAAATAACAATCTGGTTCTGAGAAAAGAGAGACGGCATTTCAAGCAGAAACGGGGAGAAAGGAAGAAGAAAAGGGGAGAAAAACTCAAGAGTTCAGAAATGGCCGCACGACCTCCAAGCAAGTAGATCCAGCAGCTCTGGATTACATGGCACTGAAAACAGGGCACAGCAGGACTACACGTTACTTAAAAAGGGAAAATAAAAAAATAATAATTTACTCCATCTGAATAAACTCAATAAATCCACCCTCTGCAGGAGCACACCAAAGCTCACCGCCAGATCTCTGCTGCGAGCCCTTTCTCACCCCTTTTTGCTGCAGGTCCACTTTAGCCCGCAGCTCATCCCTCTGGAGCCTCAGTTCCTGCACTCTCGCTTTCAGCCTGGCCAGCTTCTCTTCTTGCCGCTCTGTTTCCTCTTGCTTCACGGCTGCCTCATAAGCCCGCGCCTCGAGCAACTCCAGGTGAGCAAACACCCCTGCGAGGAAAAGCACGACACGCTCAAAAATCCAGGCTGTGATCATTAGTGGTCTGCATTGCAGTACCCAAAACAAAGCAGGTCCAGTGCAGATACATAAAGGAACCACTGACAACAGCTTTTCCAAGGGGCAGAGGACAGGCAAACACCTGGCAAAGAGGCTTTTGGGAATTTTAAATAGTGAGGCCAAGTGCCAGCAGACCCTAAACACTGCCCCACGCCAGCTAGCTAAGCTCCTGAAAAGCAGAATGAGCTAGCAAACACACCGGTCCCGATCCCAAGAGATCTGCAATTCCCAGTTTTACTTCTAACCCAGTACAAAGAGCAGTGAAGCGATTTCGCCGAAGCCTAAACTGACTGAGAGTGACTCAAGGCACAGCTCGGCAAGCCAGGGCATCACGTCTGGCCCCAAGAATTTTAAGGTTCACTCCTGCAGAAGGACACACTTTGCACTTGGATGTCCCACACGCTGCACCCCAAACAGCTCACCGTTTTGTGAATACACTTTCTCTTCCTCCATCCTCCCTCGCCACTCTCCTGGAAGCGGGAAGGCAGGCGCCAGCCCTCCCTGGCCAGGCTCTGTCCCTTCGGAAGTGGCAACGTTGGGGCAGAGAGAGCTCTTCCTCAGGGGACCCTCTTCCTCCTCCTGCAGCTGCAACAGGAATCCAAGAAGTGCTGAGGGCAGGTCTAACACGCAGGCTAGCCCCATGCAGGGACAATATGATGGGTGAAACGAAACATTAATGAACCTCATGAGGTTCAACAAGGCCAAGTACAAAGTCCTGCACCAGGGCCAGAGAGATGGAGAGCAGCCCTGAGGAGAAGGACTTGGGGGTGTTGGTGGATGAGAAGCTCCACAGGAGCCGGCACCGTGCGCTGGCAGCCCAGAAACCCCCCGCAGCCTGGGCTGCATCCCCAGCAGCGTGGGCAGCAGGGCCAGGGGGGGATTCTGCCCCTCTGCTCCGCTCGGGGGAGACCCCCCTGCAGTGCTGCCTCCAGCTCTGGGGCCTCAGCACAGGAGAGACACGGAGCTGTTGGAGCGGGGCCAGAGGAGGCCCCGGAGATGCTGGGAGGGCTGGAGCCCCTCTGCTGGGAGGACAGGCTGAGAGAGCTGGGGGGGTTCAGCCTGGAGAAGAGAAGGCTCCGGGGAGACCTTCCAGCCCCTGCCAGTCCCTAAAGGGGGCCAAAAGGAATCACAGAGTGGTTTGGGTTGGAAGGGACCTTACAGTTCATCTAGTTCCAAGCCCCTGCCCTGGGCAGGGACACCTCCCACTCAACCAGGTTGCTCCAAGCCCCGTCCAACCTGGCATTGAAAGCTGGGGAGGGACTCTGGATCAGGGAGGGGAGCCGTGGGACGAGAGGGAACAGTTTTAAACTGAAAGAGGGGAGATTTAGGTGAGATATTGTGAAGAAATTCTTTGCTGTGAGGGGGGTGAGCCCCTGGCCCAGGTTGCCCAGAGAAGCTGTGGCTGCCCCATCCCTGGAGGGGTTCAAGGCCAGGTTGGACGGGGCTTGGAGCAACCTGGGCTGGTGGGAGGTGTCCCTGCCCAGGGCAGGGGGTGGCACTGGGTGGCATTTAAGGATCCCTTCCAACCCAAACCATTATATGATTCTGTGATTCTAACCCATCATTTCCTATAACCCACCGTTTCATACCAGCCGAACAAGGAAACCCTCCAGGAGCCCAGGCACGGGCAGGACTCAGTGGCCTCCGCCAACCGGCCGAGCCCAGAGAGCCGCCACAGCCCCAGGGGGTGGCAAGGAGGCACCGGGGGGTGCCAGGCCTCTCCCCGCCGGGCCGGGCCGGGCCGTGCACCGCCGAGGGGGATGGGGACGAGGGGGGAGCTGGGCAGCCGGACCCTCCGCTGCAGGGGGGCTGAGGGGACCCCACCGCGGGGGACAGGGACGAAGGGCCCGGACCCCCCCCAGCCCCGGTTCCCCAACGGCCCCGCACTCACCATAGCAACCGGCACTCAAACTGCGCGCCTCAGCACCGCCGGAAGGACGTCACCTCCCCGGACGCCATTTCCCCCTATTTTCCGTACAACAAAATGGCGGCAGCGAAGCCTCCCTCTTCCCCCCCACCCTCGCCCCGCTGCCGGCATGCGCCTCCCGGCAGGCTGTGCGGCGCCGTACGGCAGCATGGCGGCGCCCGGAGCGGCGGCGGCGGCGGGGCTGGTGCAGTACGTGGTGCTGCGGGGGGACCTGGCCCGGTCGTGGCCGCTGGGCGCGGCGGTGGCTCAGGCTTGCCACGCCGCCCTGGCCGCCACTCATGCGCACCGCGAGCACCCGGACACTAGCGCCTACCTGGAGCTAGGCGGCGCCATGCGCACCGTCGTGCTGGAGGTGCGCGGGGCAGGCCGGGAGCCGCGGGGCACGCCGGGAGCGCGGCGGGGAGCGGGAGGCGGCCATTTTGGTCAGAGGCCTGAGGCAGTGGCGAGGGAGTGCGGGGGCGCGATGGGTTTGCGGGGGCACCCCGAGCCTGGCGGGGAGCGGAGGCCTGGCCGTAACTCGCCTTCCCCCGGGCCCGCCTGCCCTCACGCTCCCGGGGAGTGAGCCGCGGCCTAAGCTCCGCCCGAGGGCCGCCGGTCACAGAGGGTGCGAGGCCTCGGGGCCCAGAGGCGCCGTTACTGCCTGCAACCACCCAGGGCCGCAGCAGCCCTGGTGAACGCACCCCACTTCGTGAGGGGGTGATGAGGGAAGCCCCTGTGTGGACGCAGGGTGGGGCAGAGCTGTTTGCCTTAGCATACTGAGCCAGGCAACTGTCCGGGGGGGGGGGGGGGGGGGGAACTGGCATTTTTGAACGTTTACAACCTGTGTTAGGTGAAAAACCTCAGCTCCTCCATCCAGTGCTTGCAGCCAGGGCCTTCAAGAACAAAATGCCTTTTAGGTACGATACAAAGCACAGGCATTGCTCATCCTAATATCTGCTTGCTGGCAGCTGGCCACCTCCCTGTTCTGGCCGCTGTCCTCAGCAGGAGCCACCTTGCTTTGCCTCTTCCCCCCAGCACCGCTTCGCCCCCCGGCCCTCACAGCGCGCTTTGTCTCTCCCCAGGCTCCGGACGAAGCCGCCCTGACGGCGCTGGCGGAGACCCTGAAGCAGCACAGCATCGACCACCAAGTGTGGACTGAGCAGCCTGAGAACGTGGCCACCTGCCTGGCGCTCAGGCCCTACCCCAAGGACCAAGTGCACCAGCACCTGAAGAAATTTAAATTGCTGAAGTGACCGGGCACAGGCAGCTCCTCCTGGACTAGAGCCGAGCTCTCCCCCAGGCAGGCAGCAGGAGGAGAGCCGCTGTGTCTTGGGAGCGCTGTGCTAACGCCCAGCAGCAGGTAGTCTTCTCCTTGCGTGGCGATAGGGGTTACACAGTGTAAAACGGCTCTTTGGTGGGGAGGATTAAATGTTATTCTGTGCAGAATGTGCCCGTGTGTTCTGTTAACCTGCTGTCTGCGTGCAGTCGGCACGCGTGGAGGTCTTTCCCCTGCCAGCACAGGCAAACTTTTAGATTCTGCCACACTTTAAATTGTCTCTGGTGCTTGTTAGTGGTGACCTTTCCCTTGGGCGGCCCTTTGAGCATCCCTGTCTGTCTGTCTGTCCATCCCAACGGCCGCTTTCCCCATGCTCCAGCTCCACAAGCGGGCCCTGGCTGCAGGCATGGCCGTCGGGTGGCCCCCAGCGGATTTGGCACCAGTTCACTGCTGGTGTGACCACGCGTCCGGCGCCTCTCCCACCTCCACCCTCGCTCCGTGGCTGCGGAGCCACGCCGGATCGCTTTTTCCTCCCGCAGCAGTGCAGCCAGTTTGTCCATGATTGTATTTGCGCCGAACCGCATGACAAAACCCCGCGGCGAACAGCAGACGGCAGCATCGGCCGGCGAGCCGGCACTCGCTGCAGCCCTCCTTCTGCAGTAATGTTTGAAATGAGCCACTTAGTTAAAAAAGAAAGTGCGTTGTCAGCTAGAAGTGCGTGTGCCCCACCTTTCCCCATCCTGGTTGTGCTGTTAATGCCACCATCACCCCCTGCCCCCCTAAATTTCCCCTTTTCCAGAGCTGAAGGTGAGCACTGAGCAGCTTTCAAGCCGTTTCTCTCGCCACTTTCCACCCCAAGCGGCATTTGCTGCTGGCCCCAAGCCGCACCGTGCGCTGGCACTAACTTTGGTGACTAATAACCACACGTGCACTCTGTATATATTTTCTCTCCAGCGCTTTGGGATTTAAACCGCCGTTTTTGCCACCGAGCTCCGCGCACCGGCTGATTTCCAGCTCCCCAGCGTGAGGAACCGCAGTGACGGGGGGGGTTCCCGGTGCCAGGACGGAGTGACCCCCGGCTGCCCCACACCTCCATCCCCGGTCGGCACAGAAACAACGAAACGTTAGCTGGCAATTCCGGTTCTTTTTTTTTTTTTTTTTGGTTGTTTTTTTTTTGTTGTTTTTGTCATCTTTAACTCTTGCAAATGTCAATCAGCAAAGCTACACGTTTTTCCACACACCAGCGCGATTTTTTTTTAGAGAGGGAAAAAAAATAAAAATCCCCCGTAGCCGCCACCCACTCCACCCCCCCCCCAATAAAAGTCAGCAGTGAATATTAAAAGCGACCCCCAACTAAAAGAGAAGAAAACAAATTTATACAGAGCTCAGAGCTATTTACAGTGACAGGCTTGAGGGGAAAAAAAAAAATAAGCTATCTCCCAACAGAGAAAGTCAATTATTATTATTATTTTATTATTATTATTTTAAATAGTTTAAGCTACCTCAGCTGTTAAACACAATCAAAGCAGAAAGAACCGACTGCTTAATTTTATTTAATATTTAATCAGAAAATTTTATCTACAATAATTGACAGACCCCTCCCCCCATCCTTCCCCCTAAAAATTATTGCAGTTTTTTCCCCAGACTGTTCTTTTTTTTTTTTTTTTTTTTTTGTCTTTTTGTCTTTTTTTTTCCTCCTCCTTTTGTAATATACACGTTGTAGTCCCCCTCCCCGTTTCGCTCGGAGGCCTGAAACCAGCATAAAACATGGAAAAAATGGTGGGTCAAAATACTCTGGTTTGGTTTTTTGTTTTTGTTTTTTTTTTTTTTCTTTTTTTTTTTCTTTAAAACCGACAAACTCACAATTGCTAGAAAAAGCTGATTGTACGCACAAGCGGGCTGGGGCGGAGGGGAGAGAAGGGGTTTTGTTTAAGCGTGAATAAAAAAAACGGCTTTTTCCCGCAGAAGTCCAGCGCCGATCCCCTTCCGTGCCCCGCGCCGAGACGTGATCAGTGACAGATCCAGCTGAAACTGAGATTGCTCTTCCTCCTCCTCCTCCTCCTGCCGCTGCCGCAGTCCTCCAGCTGCCTTCTCCCCCTCCCCGCCTCCCCGAGAAACCTTCCTCCAGGTTAAGAAGCCAGCAAAATGATTACAAAAATAAGAATCATCTGTAAGTTTGGCTCGAGAAACCGACTGTCCCGCCTCGGCGCTTTGCCGACATCCAACGCTTTTTTTTTTTTTTTTTTTTAAAAAAAAAAGGAAAAAAAAAAAAGGAGGGAAAAAATCCGAAGGGGGAAAAAAAGGAGGGGAAAAAGGGGAGGGGAAAAAAGAGGGGGAAGGGGAAAAAGTGGGGGGGGAAAAGTGAGGAGAAAAGGGAAAAAAAGGGGGAAAAACCCAACCCTCCCCCCCAGTAAAACAAAAAAAAAAACCCTTTTTGCTCCAAACACTACGAGCTGAAGAATGGCTGCGGGTTGAGATATCAAAAATCTCAGAAAAATATATAATATATATATTTATATATCTCTGTACGTCTTCTTATTTAAATTTCACATTCCTCGAAAAGCGGTTATTCAGTCAGTAGCTGCTGAAGAAGGCTCTTCTGCTGGCCCGGCGGCGGCGGTGGCCCGGCGGCGTTTTTCGGGGTGCCCAAAGGAGCCGGCGGATTGAGGTAGGGATCTCCTACCAAATTCACTGTACACTGTACGTCGGCAAAGACCTGAACCTGTTGTACCTGCTGGGACACAAAAGACAAGAGGGGATTTAGCGGGGCCGGGGCAGGGGCCGGCGGCGGCGGAGCTGGGAACTACGTGAAGTGGAAACTCACTAGAGACTTCCTCTAGTCTGGAGCCACCCCAGAGAAGAACTCTTCTGTCTTCTTGTCCTATAAAAAGAAAACCGCTGCAACTCATTCGGCTCGGCGAGGTTCGGAATGTTGCTCATCCAAAAAGAATGGAAAAAAATTAAGATTTGGGCGGGGGGGGGGAGGAAATCAAAAAACCCACAACCCCCCTAGGCTGGGTGAAGGGGAGCCGTGGCGTGGTGGCTGTGGGGTGGTGAGCGAGGTCCAGCGCGGCTGTTTGATCAAAATTAAGAGGTTTTGGTGTGTCTCAGAGGCGCTGCCGGTGCGTCCCTACGGGCTCTGTGGAACCAAGGCTGCGCTACGGGGAAGGGGAAGGCGATGCCGGCAGGTGCCGGATGAGATAGGGATGAACCGCATCATCCCCAGGAGCCGGAGGCATTGGCGGGCGGCCGGGCACACTTTGGTGGTGCTCGGTGCTGCTCGGAAGGACGAACGCCGTCCCCGCAGCCTCCCCCATCCAAATTTCTTTGCTCCGCCGCGTTTTAACAGGGTTTTAACAGCCGCTCCAGTGATGGCCGAGCCTAGGAAAGAAACCCTCCCCGCTCGCTGGCAGCCCAGGGGCGTTTAGCACCAACGCTCATTTATTTTTCCAGCTCGGCCACAGCATTGCTGCTCTTCCACGGAGGCCGAAAATGCTCACGGCAGCGGTGCGAGCTTTGATGCAAAGAGCGGTGCTGGTGTCCCCAAGGGCTGGCCGTCACCCAGCGCCAGTGGGACCACGGTGGCTTCGAGCCGATCCTGCCAACTGGGGCCGGTCCCAGTGGAAACCAAGCCGGTACGGCCGGGGACGTTCAGCCTTTACCGGGGGGGGGAAACCCGTCAAAGCTCCTCGGGGTACCTGAGATGCGCTTAGCAGTTTCTTACTGACCTGCGCCCCATCTGCTTCTGTTTTCAAAAGGTCAGTGGAGGAGAGCTGGTTGCAGTAAAGGCCCGCGGGTCTCAGCGCCGGGTCATTTACCTGTCAAAAGCAAGATCCAGGCTCAGCCGGGGGCTCCTGGACGCTGGAGGGGCACTCGCCGCCCTCTCGACCCGAGGTCTGGGGGGATTTGGGGAGGGGACACTCATGGATGGGGCCTGTGCTGCCAGCACCCTCCCTGCACCGCGAGCTGCAGGGTTTTGGGGCATCGGTGGGGGGATCCCAGTGGGCAGACGGGACCTTTTTCACTTTTCTCCCCACCTCCTTCACCTTTGCCTGGGGCTCTGGAGGCATCTCGCCCCCGGGGAGCATGAAATGCCGCCCAACTGCTCAGCGAGAGGGGTAAAAGCTGCCGGCTCAGCCCGTGCACTGGAGAGACCACCCTCCCTCCTTGCGGAGCGCTGCAGCTGCTCCTGAGGGGCTGCGAGCCCTGGCCCGCAACGTTCCCAAGCAAACCCCACGAGCCAAGTGTGTCTTCCAGGAGCTTAACGGCGCCGAGACAAACCCCGGCAGCTAAAAAAGTCAGAGGCCATCTCAGTCTGGCCCGGGGAGGATCTCGCTAAAGGGCTGGGACTGCGGCAAGGTCCTGTATCCAAGCGTTCCCTTTCCCAGCTTTCACAGCTCCCCGGGGATGCATGGCTACAAACGGACCCACCAGCAGCCCACCAGGAGGGCTGGAGGTGCTGGAGATGTTTGGCTTGTCCCTCTACCCCTCAAGGACACACAGGACACTCCAGGGTGCCGGTGGCCTTGGGCTCCAGCAGAGCAGATGGTGAGATCTTTGCTGCTTCCCCCTTGGGACACCAGTACCCCCGGGGACAGGGAAGTGAATGCAGAACCCCTGGCCATCCCAGGAGCGGGGAGGGCACGGCACTGACCTGCTCCGAGCACATGGAGTTCATCCCGGGCATCTGCAACGAGTTCATCTGCATCTGTCCGGCCATGGGGTTCATGTTCTGGACGTTGGTGTTTCCTCCCGCCATGGAGACGGTGATGCTCATGTTGTTGTACATGCCCTGCTGAGCGGGCGCCGGCTGGCTCTGCCCCGCTTGGCTGAAGACGCTGAGAGAGAGGGGAAAAAAGCATTACCTGGGCGTAGGTGGCAGTGGGAGGCACCTCGAGATGTCTGCTGAGGCCCCGGGGTGGCCTCAGCCAGCCTCTTGGTGAACACCAAGATCACCTGCGGCAGAGCTGGTGGAGAGCTTGGGAGCCCTGCCAGTCCCTGGGGACAGCAGGAGGGACAGGGAGGTATCAGAGGTGGCTCAACCAGCGTGGTGGCTGGGAGGGAAGAGAGGTGGCTGCTGCGGAGACATCCGTCCTCCGCTCCTGCTGTAGCAGGAGGCTCCTCAGTGTGATGGGGTAGAGCAGGAGAATCACAGAATCACAGAATTGTTTGGGTTGGAAGGGACCTTAGAGATCATCCAGTGCCACCCCCTGCCCTGGGCAGGGACACCTCCCACCAGCCCAGGTTGCTCCAAGCCCCGTCCAACCTGGCCTTGAACCCCTCCAGGGATGGGGCAGCCACAGCTTCTCTGGGCAACCTGGGCCAGGGGCTCACCACCCTCACACCAAAGAATTTCTTCACAATATCTCACCCAAATCTCCCCTCTTTCAGTGTAAAACCCTTCCCCCTTGTCCCATGGCTCCCCTCCCTGATCCAGAGTCCCTGCCCAGCTTTCCTGGAGCCCCTTTAGAGACTGGCAGGGGCTGGAAGGTCTCCCCGGAGCCTTCTCTTCTCCAGGCTGAACCCCCCCAGCTCTCTCAGCCCGTCCTCCCAGCAGAGGGGCTCCAGCCAGTGCCACGAGAGGGATCAGACAGGGCTTCGGGCTGGATTAAGGGTCAGATGCAAAGCCCTGGTCTATTTGACACTGAGTTCACCCTTTCACGCTCCTTCCAGTGTCCTCCTTGACACCCAACCATCCCCACAGCTGCTCCCGGCAGGAGGACAGCTCTCCATCGCAAAGCAAGGTGAAGCATCCCACCTCCAACAGAACTCCCATTTCATCCCACCCAGCCCAGTAATCTCCCGCTCCGTGCTGCTTGACCAGGACCAGTCATCCAAGATACCTGCACAGAGCCAAGACGCAAAGCAAGGCGTCCCCCAGGCGAGCTTTTGGGGTATTTCCCCCCCATTTCTGGAGATCTGAAGCTCAAACATGACTCGTGAAAAAGGCAACAAGTCTGGTGACTCTTCCCATTTGCTTCCCTATGTCAGAGCTGGACACATCTTAAAAGGGTCACGCAGTGACGTGGGACTGCTGGTCTTGACTCAATTTATTGCCATGTTTCCTAAGGCCACTTTTACAAGACATAATTAAGCCACCTGTTTAATTAAAAGCCAAAGACCTGCTTCATGGCTTACTCAACACACGTGCTCCTTCATTTAAATGCTGTGGGCTTCTGGCTGCCTCCGAGGTGAAGACAAGGATGGGGTTGATGGTGACTTCTGGAGGACATCACGGTGCGAGGACACGGCCTGAGCTCAGCACGCGTCCTCAGCCAGGTGTCACCTACGGGCACCACCACCCCTGCCAACACCCTACCAGGGGACCATCACCTTGTTGTCACCTTGCTGCCTTCTCTCTGTCACCCCTGCGCTCCAGGTTACGCCCCCCATGATCTTACTTGCTGTTCCCCATGGCTCCTTGCTGCCAGGTCTTCATGTCAGGCGACTGGTAGCCCGGTGTCGGCGGAGCCGGCTGCAGCATGGGGCTTTGCGAAGGCGGGAGCTGGGGTGACATCAAGGGGCTGCTGGGGCTGAGCGATGGGGCAAAGGCGGGTTCGCTTTGCTGACCCATGCCTGGGGAAGGACAGACGGCGTCAGCGGTGCCCAGACCCCCCACCAGCAGCCCCAATTCCCTCCTCCCCTGCAAGTGCTGGCATCAAACCCAAAGTATCAGCCTTGACTTTCGGTCTTGGGGTCTCTGGTTTTCATTTTGAGCAGCTGTATCGCTCAAATGCAAATATTTCAGGGATGTAGGAGCAGGGAACCCCCTCTCAAGTGGTTTCCATCAGCAGGTGTTCCTCTTTAGCATCACACCTGCCTGGAAAATAGCCAGGGTAATGATGAGATGGTGCCAGAGGAGGTTCCTGCAGGGCTGCTGCAGCCACGTGGCAGTTTTCTCTACTCATCACTGATGTCCACCTTGCTGAGACCCTGCACTGATGCTCAAACATGAAGTCATACAATCCAAATCACAAAATGTGTTGGGTTGGAAGGGACCTCTAAAGGCCATCTAGTCCAACCCCCCTGCAGTGAGCAGGGAAATCTTCAACTAGATCAGGTTGCTCAGAGCCTCATCAAGCCTGGCCTTGAATGTCTCCAGCGATGGGGCCTCCACCACCTCTCTGGGCAACCTGGGCCAGGGGACGCTGGAACAGGCTGCCCAGAGAGGTGGTGGAGGCCCCATCCTTCAAGACGGTGCCCATCTGCACGCAACTCTGCACCGGCTCACCCATCTCATACGAGCTTGGTGCTCACAGAAGAGGCGTAAGGTGCCTGCAGCTCATTCCAGCCACCTCAGCAAGGCTTTGGCCTTTTTCAGAGTGTATCTATTTAAGGAAGTGCAATTTCGAGGAACTGCTTTGCAGTTCCATTTTCAAGGAAAGAACTAAGGAATTACCTGCCCAAATGATACATTTATTTTTTGGAGACTCAACCAGAAAAGGTCCCCTTGGGAGGTGGAGACCAGAGACCCGGACCAGAACGCAGGCTGGGCGAGATGGCTGGGGATGAAGCCCGCGGTGACGGGCGAGCAGGGCTGGGCTGTGGCATCCTCGGGGGGCTCAGCTCTGCCCTCCGCCTCTCCCTCCCCACCACCGGACGGCCTTCCGACACTCAACTGCTCAACATACCTGATCCTGAATACTGAAAGATGTTCTGCTGCATCTGCGGGGTCATCCCGGCGCCGAACTGCCCTCCGACGCCGCCCATCATCCCCCTGTTCACCATGCTGCTGCGGTTAGCCAGCGCGGCCTCGGGGTTGGACGCCAACGGTGAGAAGGGGCTGGTGGAGGTGGGAGGGTTTCCCGGGGTCGTACCGTAGTTTGGGGGGTAAGGGAACTGCTGGGGGGGAGCTTGGGGCAAGCGAGCGGCTCCGATCTGTACCGGGAGCCCGGCGGAGGGAGGGAGGTTGTTTCCGAAGCTTTGCTGTCTCATCAGGATGGCTCGCTGCTGCATGAGCTGCCGCTGCCGGTGCTGTTGGCTGTAGAGCTCGCGCTGGCGCTGGGCGAGCATCTGGGCGTTGAGGGGAGGCTGCGGGGAAGGAGAGGGGGATGCCCCAGTTATCACCGTTACCCTCCGGTTCTGGCAAACAGCTCAGAGCCCGCTCGGTGCAAGAGCTGTGGGTGCTCCCCCTTCCCCGGCTCAGTTTGCAAGGAAAGCTGGAAAAACCTTGAAATGGTGTAAATTGGCCCGTCAGTACCACCGCAGGGCAGAGAAGGTCGGAAATATTAAAGATCAGCCTCTGCACGTGCCGAACGGCAAAGTTCCAGGAGCTGGACCATCCACTGAGCCAGGAAAGGAGGCTCTTGGTCACCTGGCTGCCACCAACCACCCCTATCCTCTGCAGGACCCACTTCTTGTGCCCTCACCGGGATGCTCCCGTGCACCAGAGCCCAGGATCCCTGACCTCGACTCTTTTTGGCTGCGAGCTGTTAAAAAAATAACCCATCCTACGAGCTTTTCCATGACCGTGGGCTCATTCTCCATATAGCCGAGCCAGATGTGCTGGAATTAATCACCGTAAAAAGCCTGACAAAGCCATCAGCGGCTGAAATCAGAGCTACAATGGGAAGCGTTCGGTCCCCTTCCCTATCACTAACGCTCCCCACCGCACATTAGGGACGTCACGCCGCTTCCCAAAAAAGGCAAAGGCTTCCCAAGAAGTGGAATAAAGTCACCAGAACTCAGCTACGCTTTCCAGCTTCTCCTCGTACCCCGCAGATGCTTTATCCACCCTATTAGAAGCCAAACAAGAACTTCAGGGCCTGGGGATTTGCAGCATTAATAAGAAGAGTTACTAAAGATTCTGGTATTTAAAGGATGGCATCTATTTCCTAAAGATCCTTCTCAAGTAAATGCATTAGCACATCCTTCTCTAAGCAATAACGAAGTACTTATATCTTAAGCAGGTGGTGGAGCTGGAATAAGTGTGAAGCAAAAAAAAACCCAAAACCCCGCAGCAGCTCGTCTCGCAGCCACCTCTCCGCAGGTGGGAGAATTTTTCTCTCCCGTTAATGACGGAGAGGAGCGATCCAGGCTGTGCCAACAGGGAGGTCGTGGGGATCAACCCCCAGTTTTTCCCAGCTGGGAGGACCGTGCCGCGTCCCCCTTACCTGCGGCGTGATCTGCTGCTGCATCCCCGCCCGCATGTTGATGCCCACTGGGGAACTGGCTGCAAACTGGTTGAGGATCGCTTGTCGGTTTTGATGGATCAGCTGGAGGGAAGAAAACAAAAGAAATCCAAGGAGACCTTCAAAAGACTGATGAGGAGCTTCCCACCCATCCGATCCCTTCTGGTCGGGATGCTTGGGGTACAGGCAGGACCGAGGGGCCCCTCATCCCTCTGCCCACAGCCCTGGGATGCGGAGGGGGATGAATTACCTGCTGCTGCCCCTGCAGCCGCTGCTGCAGCTGAAGTCGCAGCTGGTTGGGGGCCGTCGGGGGTCTGTTGAGCGTCTGCCGGGGTTGCATGGCCATGTTGGTGGGGAAGGCGCCGCGCGGCGGCGGTACCTGCACCGGCATGGGTCCGAAGGACGGCTTCTGCCTGACCATGCCAGGGAAGGCGCCGGGGAGGTTGGTGGTGGGAGAGGCGGAGGAGTAAGGCTGGGGGTACATGCCGGGTTTCTGCTCCATCATGAGCGGTGGGGTGGCTTGTTGGGGCTGGAATCGCTCCGTCAGGGCTTCCAGCCCGCCGCCCTGGTGAAGGCAAAGGGGGAGGAAAATATCACTTTGGAGCTCCACCGGCACCTGACCCTTTCCGGGAGAGCTCGGAGGGGATGGAGGACGTGTCTGGCATGGAGCAGCTCGCTCGTAAGGATGCTGCTGCCTGTAACCCTCAGCCCTGGGCCAGGCTCCAGCCTGCGTGAGTGCTGTGTCGAGGAGGGAATTAAACACCCGCTCCCCGAGGCTTAGCAAACCTTAGGGGGGTGGAAATGATTTATTTTGGCTGGCTTGAGAGCAAAGACCAAGGCCAGCTTTTCGGAAGGGCTCAGGGCTCATCTCCCTGAGCTGGCAGGGGGTTGCAGAGTAGCGGTAGGTGATGTTGCCTTCCTCTGCCTTCCCCTGCCTCCTCTGCCTCCCTCTGCCTCCTCTGCCTCCCTCTGCCTCCCTCTGCCTCCTCTGCCTCCCTCTGCCTCCTCTGCCTCCCTCTGCCTCCTCTGCCTTCCTCTGCCTTCCTCTGCCTCCCTCTGCCTCCTCTGCCTCCTCTGCCTTCCTCTGCCTTCCTCTGCCTCCTCTGCCTTCCTCTGCCTCCTCTGCCTTCCTCCGCAGGGTTTGCTAGCACTGAGCTGCTCATCTCGGCTCCAGACAGGAGGCCCGACCTGAACGTGGGAAATAGTTTGTTCTCTCTTTCCTATTTTTATGCAGCCTCGGAAGCTTGGCTGGAGGAAGAGGGTCCCCATCTGCCTCAAGAGCACCTTGGACACAGGCCACCTCCAAGGACCTGAGCCATGGAGCCCCGGGACTGGGAGAGCTCATGGAGAAGCACGACTATCCTCCTGCGCTGCTCAAGGACAGGCCTCGCTAGGAACCCATGGGAGGCAGGACTTTTTCATAGAATCATAGAATCATAGGGTTGGAAGGGACCTCTGGAGATCATCCCGTCCAACCCCCTGCCAGAGCAGGGTCACCCAGAACAGGTGGCACAGGAACGCGTCCAGGCGGGGTTGGGATGTCTCCAGAGACGGAGACTCCCCCACCTCTCTGGGCAGCCTGTGCCAGGGCTCTGCCACCCTCACAGCAAAGAAGTTCCTCCTCATGTTTAGGTGGAACTTCCCATGGTCAAGTTTGTGCCCGTTGCCCCTTGTCCTGTCCCCGGGCACCACTGAGAAGAGCCTGGCCCCATCCTCCTGACACCCCCCTTTCAGTATTTACAAGCGTTGATAAGGTCCCCCCTCAGCCGTCTTTCTTCCAGACTGAAGAGACCCAAATCCCTCAGCCTTTCCTCATCAGAGAGGTGTTCCAGTGCCCTCATCACCTTGGTGGCCCTTTGCTGTCCCCTCTCCAGCAGTTCCCTGTCCTTCTGGAACCGGGGAGCCCAGAACTGGACCCAGTGCTCCAGCTGTGGCCTCCCCAGGGCAGAGCAGAGGGGGAGGATGACCTCCCTCCACCTGCTGGCCACACTCTTCTTGATGCCCCCCAGGATGCCATTGGCCTTCTTGGCCATGAGGGCACATTGCTGGCTCATGGTCACCCTGTTGTCCCCCAGGACTCCCAGGTCTCTTCCCGCAGAGCTGCTCTCCAGCAGGTCACCCCCAACCTGTCCTGGTGCAGGGGGTTGTTCCTCCCCAGGTGCAGCACCCTACACGTGCCCTTGTTGAATTCCATAAGGTTCCTCTGCCCAACTCTCCAGCCTGTCCAGGTCTCTCTGGATGGCGGCACAGCCTTCTGCTGTGTCAGCCACCCCCCCCAGCTTTGTGTCATCAGCAAAGGTGCCGAGGGTGCGCTCCGTCCCCTCATCCAGGTCATTGATGAAGATATTGAAGAGGACCGGACCCAGTGCTGACCCCTGGGGAACACCACTCCTCACTGACCTCCAACTAGACTCCGTGCCCCTAATCACCACCCTCTGAGCCTGTAGTACAGCCATTCCTATACAAAGGAGCCATGTTACAGCTTGGGGGGTGATTTCCACACCAGCAAACCATGGTAAGAAGCTATTCTGTGCTGCTCATACCAAGAAATCTGGTGTTTGACCTATGAACCCCTGGAGAAGTAACACCTTGGAGCCAGAACCCTTATTCCGAGTCCCACAGATTAAGAGAAAGCTGCATTAAGAGAAACCCCACGCACAAACCACCCCCAACTCCCACTGCCTTTAGGATTTGGTTAGATGGTGCCCATCGAAGGACTGAGGCTTGAAGGCAAGGATGAGGATATGGGAACGGTGGTGGGGAAAAATTCTTTAAGGTAAATTAAGATGGATTATATGGTTCAAGGACTGGCTACCAGGGCACAAACCAGCAGCCTGTGATGGCCAGAAACCACAGACCTGCTGAAAGGAGGCTCTTTTACGCTTTTCTCCCCAAACTACCCAGTTTTCATCTGCCTCCTGATTAAATTGGGTGCAGATACCTCCAGCACTTCATCCCACCATGTCTGTGGTGGCGCGGAGAAGACGGTGGGTTTGGTGAAGTCAGAGTAAATCCCCAAACTCTGCCCCAGGGGATGCAAATCCCTGCCTGCCAATAGCACATCCTGGAGGGGAACTATCAACGTGTTTTCTTCCCGAAAATGCCTTTATGCTGACACGTTGTTTCTCTAAAGATGTATTTCAAGCAAATATTTCACGGAACTATTCCAAATATTTCTGAGGTTCAGCTGAAGCCATGGAAAAAGCCCAAGGTTCCCATTAACGAAATGATCCCTGGATGGGAGCAAAGCTGGGTCGGGGTCCAAACATGAGATAATCCCCCCCGAACCATGTCGTCCTCGGCAGGGGAAGCACCGGATCGGCGTGGGGGATGCTCGGCAGCGCTGGGTGCCGTTCGAGGGCATCTCAGTCCAGCGGTTGCGATGCTGCTGGAGCCTGTCCGCCGCAGGGAAGGGTTGCTGGGGGGCTGTGCCAGCTCAGTCTGCAAAACCCTTGTGAAAACACTGAGCTGTTGCAGCTGCATCTTTGGCGAGAGCATCTCGAGTACGAAGGACCAGAGAAGCTCAACTCCCTACCCCAAAAAAAAAACCAACCCAAAATAAAGAAGAAAGGCAGGTGGTGATTTTGGAGGCACAACCTTGAGTAAAGGGACGTGGCAAATACCTGGCTGGGGAATCAACTCACTGACAGGTCCCTCAAATCGCCGATGAAAAGATAAACCCTCCCGGCAGCGCAGCGCAAGGCATCACCTCAGGCCCACAGAAGGAGATGTGCCACCTCCGGGTTTAAATGATGCAGGATGAAGCCCAGAGCAACCCGAGGGATTCGCTCTGAGAAGCTTCTTTCTTAGGACTTCGCGTTTATTAACAGGCTTTCGATTCCGGTCCTTGTTTTGGAAAAAGCCTGCGTGTGAGCGCTATGGGGCACGGAAAAAGAAACCGCTCAAAGACAAATCCCAAGCGATCCGTCTCGTTTTCCACGGCCCTCGCTAGCTCCGCTGCAGCCAGCTTTCTCCCCCTGCCATGCCCTGGTATTTATGAAACCCTGGATCCTTCGGAGGCATCCGCCCCCACGGATATCTGCAAACAAGGAGTCCCCCCCGGAGCTCAGCTGCAGAAACCAGGGCCCCGGCGCTATCCCAGGAAGACAGCACCACTACAAGGAAACCTCCTATTATTTTTTTTTTTCCCTGCAGTTCAACCCGAGACAGAGGGGCAGCTGCACTGTAAGCCAATCTTGATAGTAAAGGGCCGCACGGTTTCATACCAGCGAGGCCATTAGATATATTATTAGGCAGCACAACCCAGGCTCAGGAATCCCAGGCTGTGGGATTCCAGCTGGAAGGCTCCTCCGTGCCCTAATCCCCCCCCGGTAAGGTGGGGAAGCGGGACAGCCTGCCAGCTCTCCCCGTTACATGAGCCGCCCGGGGCTGAAACCGCTCGGCCGCCTCTTTGCCAGGCTGCTGGTTCTCATGGGGGATCGCGTTTGAGAAGCGGAGAAGCGAGATATTGTATTTCATGGGGCTGTTTTCCAGCTTTTTTGGCGGGGGGGAGAGAACGGCGTGGTGTTAAGTATCGTCTCTCAATCTGATGCGCTCGTGTGTTCCCACTCACATCTGGCCTCCCGTTACCGCCAGATGTTGGAAATCCTCCTCCACGCTCATGTCAAGCCTCAGCATCTGGCCCCGTATGTGACCTCCAGTAAGTCCCAGGAGTGGTTCTCTCTTTACCTGGACCAGTTTGTCGATCCCAAGGGCTCGATCCAGCTCGGCCAGCTCCGTCTCGTCTTTGCCGCTGAGGAAGGAGACGAGCTGCTCGAGCAGGGCTTTCTCGTCGTTCCGACCCTCCGGCGTGGTGGGAGGACACAGGAGCTCGTCCAGCTGGGAGGTGATGCACTGGCTGCAGAGAGAAGGAGCCAAGAGGAGGCATGTTAAGGTTTACGAAGCGGGCAGGAGGCTGACCTGGGAGATGCTCCCCCGCAGCCACAGGGACTCGCTCCCACCCCACTGCATCGTGGATGCAGCCTCGTCCCCCGGCTCCGACACCGGCTGAGCCCGCTCAAGCTTCAGCCCTGTGCCAAAACCCGCTTGTAGGGATGAACCTCTCCAAGAAACGAAGCCCGGACAGCGTTTCGGTGAGGTCTGGGAAGAAAACTTGGGTGCTTTTGCAGGCTTTGCTTCCCGCAGGCGTTTTTGGGCAGGACAGCGGGAGGCAGAGCAAAAATTCTGCCGGCACGAAAGCGGGGAGGCTTGGATGGAGCCGGAGCAGCTGGAAGCAAAGCAGCTGAAGGCAAAGGGGAACCTTTGAGCTGCAAAAATAAGATTTCTGCAACGCTCGCTCAATATTCTTTGGGAATAAGATTACTGTGTAATGAGAGACATTCCAATGACGTGACTAATTGGAGTCAATCAGATTTGCTGGGTCTGACACGACGAAGAGAGCAGTGGCACATCACGCTCGCAGCGAGGCACAAAGGCGAGGGCTCGAACATGCCAGCGGTTCCCAAGCAGCAGACATGTTTATCCTTTTAGCTCCAGATGAGGACCAGATGTACAGTAAGGAACCGAAGCCAATCCGACCGAGACCGCTGCAGCCAACACACGCAGCCTAATCCAGGGAAAAGAAATACTTGGCCCTGGGATTTCTTAAATTGCAGAGTGGGAGCGGAGAGGGAAGCGGGGAGACGGAGGTGAGAAGCAGGGCTGGTCTCACTCCACAGCCCAGGTCCCTGCTACTCGCTGCTTGTACCAAACCCAGTTTTTCGGTGCCAAAACCAAAGGACCAAGTTTACTGCGCAGACATCGCTCTTGCAGAGGGAGGGGAGGACGGGCTTCTTCTCCACATGAACAGGTAGAGGAGAAATTCAGGTTGGCACCATCTCTTCAGCCCATGCCGGACCTCTGCCTGGATGGCAAAAGTTGGTTTATAAAGAGATGGTGGGGACAATACAACCTTTACATAGTAAATAAACCTCCAGTGTGTCCTGCTTCGCAGCCCAATCCAGCTTGCAGAGCCTTCCCCATCCCTCCTCTCCTCCAGCACCGTCCCATGGTGGGGTTCAGAGGAGTCTCCAGGCAGGTAACGGCAGATGAAGGAGATCTTGGACCCCGTGCATCATGTCCCCAGCTTCCTATCGAAAGGTTTTCTATCCCCCGCAATCATTCAGGATTTTTTTTAAGGTGAAAACTCTTGGCTCTGCATGCGGTGAGGAGGAGAAATTCAGTTACTTGCAGAGATGGTGTCAACCGCTGCTTGAGGTTCTGTAAAACATCTCTCTGGCATGGCCTCCAAGTGCTGCTCCGAAAGGGCGCAGGTCACTGACCCCGCACAGATGTCCTAGAAACCTCCGGCATCTCAGATGGCATGGGGTGCCAGCGCTGAGGCAACCAGATCGGGACCCGGGTGGCACGTTTGACCTTGGGGGATTAGAGGAACGCACGCGAGAACAGCGACCTGGACTTGGTTCCAGAAGCCTTGGACCTCGCTCAAGGTGTCCCTCTTCTGCAGAAGACACAAGAGCACTTATGCCTGAGAGGGGATGTTGCAGTCGCTCTACTTTTTCAAGAGGCAAAGGCATGGGAGGATTTGGGGAACGTGAGAATTAAAAAAGGCAGCTCCCGTTCCCCAGGACACCCACTGCTGGGAGATGTGGGTACCTCCAGCTCCTTAAACAAGGCCAGGACCTCAGCCCACCTCCAGCTAACATGAACCTCCCAGCTGGTAAAACTTTACAACCCTCAAAGCAGAAAATCTGCTGGTTTGATCTCAGCCGAAATAATTATTTTCGATCCTGTAATATCTGCAGTCCGCAGGCACTGTCTGCTCGCTCCGACGGCGGTCTCCGTTGGGCGGTCAGGCAGCTGCGGGGACTGTAGCCATCTCCCAGGATGAGAGTGTCTTCCGCTGTTGTAGCGTATCTGCAGGTCTTGAGGACCAAAGTCCGGAGGCTTCTCCCCAGCAGAATCTCTTCTCTTGGCTGCAGCGGAAGCGAGGTTTTGTGGTTGATCACTACGCCACTAGATGGAAGTGGTTAGATCCCACCAAGATGCTGCCAAGGCAGGTCTCACCCATGGAGCTCCATCAGATCTCAGGAACCAGAGGGAACTGAGCTGGGAACCGTCTTCTTCCAGTGTTGCCCCTGCCCACCTCTGGCAGGAGCCACCCCTGCCCAGAGACCCTAATTCAGGAGGAACGGATGCCCACCAGGACGAGCAGCCCTTTACCTCCCATTTTGCTGTCATCTCATGGCCCCAGTCCATGTATTGGCTCTACCGGTGGCTCCACCGGTGGGCAGCCCAACCTTGCTGCAGGGAGCCGATGGAGGCATGGGAAGTCCCACCACGCAGCATGGTTTTCCTTGCTTTTTCCCCCTCAAAGCCGAGAAAATCAAATACTACCTTGTGAAACCTTAACCAGGCTGCTGTTTTAAAGCGTGGTTGAAACCAAACGCAGGAACTGTGCGAGATTTGTCACCTCCGCATCTCACCAGGCTTCGGGCAGGTGCCACTGCTCCACCGACCTGCCCTTGCACCTTGTCTCCTGGCACCTCCTCTGCCCCGAAAACCACCCCCGGGAGTGACTCCCTCATGTTTTTCCCATCCGAGGAGTCCCGGGATGCTGCTGCCCAACATCTCGCCTCCTTGACACCTGCGCAGGTCCCAAGCCTTCCACGCCAACCTAGGTCCTCTCTCCATAATCCTGCGGCAAAGGGTGAGCCAGAAGAAAATCCCGCTCCCTTCCTCCCAGCTGTGCTGGCTGGGAAGACAAAAGCGTCTCCAGCCAGCCAGTCTGACCCAGTGCCTGGAGCACGGGGCTGCTGAGTAAGGTACGGTCATTTTTACCCCATCAGCAGCATTTTAAGGAACATTCGTAGCTTAAAAAACAGATTGATTTTTCTAGCAGCTCTGCCCTTCGCCAGGTGTGTGCCCCGGATCTTACCCCAACAAAATAATGGCACCAGCGAGGCTTAAAAGGGAAGTTACTTCCTCGTGGCAAGGGCTCGGGCTGATATAAATGCTCAATTAAACGGGGATTTGTTTTATCTCCCAGCTCTTTCAAGTAACAAGAGGCTAAGTCTTTCCAGCAGAAGTCCAAGATCCAGTTGCAGCGGCGGAGACCACTTCGGAAACTCTCTTCTTGGGCGCTGAGCGAAGAGCTTTTAGAAATTAATCCAAATTTAGCCCCGAGAAAAAGATGTTTGGCTACCGGCTTGCTCAGATACAACTCCTACATGTGTCTTCTTCACGGCTGGAAAACAGAGACTGAGCTCATCTGCTAAAGACTTTAATTAATAGAGGAAATTCTGCCTCTCCGCAAAGCGGGGCCGGGCTTTGGCAGGAGGATCCGTGCGGAGCTCATCAGTGCTGGCTCTTAAACCAGGCACCTGAAGCCCTCCCCAGGCCAGGAGGAAGATTCACCTCCCGTCCTCATCAAATCCATCTCCACAATCACCGCGGCCACAGCGAGGACTCTGGGGTGCCCCTTGTCTGGCAGGGCATCGACTGCCGAGCTCCATCAGCAGGGCTCGCCACCCTTCTGACCTCCCATCCCAAAATATCTGGCCCACGGTCTTCTCCAACCCATTTATAGCCAAGGAGTGACCTTGTATTTTGGACAGGTGATGACCTCTTGGCTGCTCCATGGGGCACGGACCCAAAAAAGGTGGCCAGAGGACCGGAGGGGGTTATTTGAGCTCGGATTAAAGCTGCGATCGTTTTAGCTGAAGCCCAGCACGTGGGGACTGCAAAACCACAAAACTGTCCCCTGGTTCTCCAGATCCCACCACTGCCCTTGGCAAGAAGGGTTGCTGGAGAACACCAACCCAAATATTGGCCGTGGCACTGGCAAGGGATACTGGGGATTTGCAGCATCTTTGGCTCTGCCATGGATATATGGGCCATTCCATGATGATTCTATGATGATTCTACGATGATATGGGATTATTCAGGTCCAGACATAGCCTGGATGTCGCCCTCCAACCCACCTTTCTTGTCTACTCGCATGCTTATCCCTAGAGAGATAACGGATGTCATCTCTCACGCTGTACCACCCTTCACGTCCCATGTCCCAGCACTTTATGGCACCAGCAACAACCACCACTTCCAGGCAGGCAGCAAAGCAAGGCCACGTCTCTTTGACCCAGACAGGAGGCATCCCGATGTTCTCCTGGGAAAGGTTGGAAAGCCACCAGCCCCACAGTACTTACTCTTCGGGTTTATTGAGCGCGCCTCGATTCATGGCTGCCATGCTGTTATCCGTCCAGGGGATCTGCTCCCCCATTCCCGGCTGTCCAAACTGGTGATCCGGCACCCCCATCTCCAGCTCAGGCATTCCTGGGGGGAAGAAAGAGGATGGGGGGGAGGAAAAGTTAGTGCGTGGGCAGGACTCGGGCGCTGCCGGAGAGATTGGGCAAGCTCAGAGCAACGGGATGCCAACAGTGTCCTAAAACATCCCTAAAAGGGATGCCAAAATTCCCCAGTTCGGGCTCTTTTCAACCCAAAGTTACAGCTATCAGGTGTGGTTTCCCAACCATTAATCATAAGCACAAGCTCCTGGGTGAAAATCCATGCGGATACTGCACACCCAGCAGATATATATGACCCCGTGAACCCAGCATGATGCAAACGCTATAAAGATGTTTCCCTTTTCAGCACATTTCTAGCAAGATTTTCAAAATTTAGGCAAGTTAGAGGGTTTCTTCTTGAAGGCAAACTGTTACTACCGAAGATTTTAGCTTAAAAAAATAGCCCACACCCATTAGCATCTTCTGCCTCTCTGCTGGAGAAAAGTTAATTTGCAGACGGAAAGGAGCCAACGCAATTAAATTAAGTTGTAGCAGAACTTGGAGCTCGAGCCCAGGACAGAGAGATTTATGAGGCCGGAGAATTTACGTCATCCCATTTGAAACTGGAATTGGGACCGAAGATCAAACGGCACCTCAGCTGAACCAGCCCGTGGAGATCCAGGAGATGGAAACCGGAGGGGTAAGCACATTTCTGGCCGGGGTGGCATCTCCGTCACATCGGGATGGGCTATCGGTGGCCGCCCCGTGCCAAAACTCCGAGTTTCTAAGAGATTTGCTGATGAGGGTGGTTGCCAAAGATGAAAATCTCTCAGCTGTGCCGATTCTTTTCCCAATAAAATACGTTATTTGCTTGATTACCCAGTGCCCGGTGTCTTCAGTGTTGTCACAAGGAGCCACCAGCTTCACGTGCCACCCAGACCATGGGGTTTGTCTCAAAAAAGAGAAAATAAGAGCCCTAAGGGGAAGGAGCTGGGGGGAATAAGGGGAAGGGGGGGCCGGAATTCCAGTTCAGGGATGCTCCGCATCCCAGTGCATGCACCGGCATAGCAGCTCCTGCCGAGCACTCCTCTATTTCTCGAAATTTCTTAAAAAAAGCCTTAAGGTCGCTTGGCAACAGGCGGATCCTGGCGGTGCCAGCGGCAGCCACGGCAGCGCCAGCCGAGCCAGGGAGGCTCATGGCACAGTCGTGGCGCAGCCCGTCCCCAATCCTTCCTCGACTCGCCCCAAAATGGTCCCCAGGCTCAGTGATGCTGAAGGTCGCAGATTTTCCTGAGCACAGGGTGTGGGTGACCCTCCTCGAGGCAGCCGGTCCCGGCCGTGGCTTAACGGGTACCAGGGCAGGATGGAAAATCATAATATTATGTAGCTGCAACTGCTGCAACGACACAATGTGCAGGGCTGAATTCTGCCCCCGCTCCTGGAGGAGACTCGGAGGAGGATGAAAGCTCTCGCGTGATGTTGAGAGAAGCTGCCCAAACCAGGAGCTCCACGTGATTCAGAGGGACCGGTTGTGTGCAGGGGTACCCGGAGTGACGACGAGTACCGGCCAGGCGCGTCCTGCACCCGCGGGCTGGTGGGGACCATGGCAGTCCCACCCCACGAGCGGGGCCAGAGCCGTGCTCCGAGGCCAACAGTGTGTGGGACGCAGGGCTCACGCTCTCTTGGACCATGGCCACCATCAGAGAGGGGACAGCGGATGAATCCGGCAGCTCTTCTAGGCCCACGCTACCGTCGTGAGAAGATGAGATCCGGGTCGTTTACTTTCTGCACCTCATCTGCAGTCAGGCCGTCATGCAGCCCCACTCCCCTACTACCTCTTCCAGATCATGTCTAGCATCCCTCGATGCACGGAGGGAAGCGGAGGAAGGCAGAGAAGCAGCATCCGTAGCCCTCCAGAGCCCAGGCTGCCAAAATGGTGAGGTCTGCAGTGTTTTGCCGTTGGCGATTTCAGCAAGGTGAGGTGAGACTGTTGCTTCTGCAGATCTCCCGACACGCCACCCGTGCTCCCACCCTTGTGGAAATTAAACCTCACAGAATCACAGAATGGTTCAGGTTGGAAGGGACCTTAAAGATCATCCAGTGCCACCCCCTGCCCTGGGCAGGGACACCTCCCACCAGCCCAGGTTGCTCCAAGCCCCGTCCAACCTGGCCTTGAACCCCTCCAGGGATGGGGCAGCCACAGCTTCTCTGGGCAACCTGGGCCAGGGGCTCACCCCCCTCACAGCAAAGAATTTCTTCCCAATATCTCACCCAAATCTCCCCTCTTTCAGTGTAAAACCCTTCCCCCTCGTCCCACGGCTCCCCTCCCTGATCCAGAGTCCCTCCCCAGCTTTCCTGGAGCCCCTTGAGGGACTGGCAGGGGCTGGAAGGTCTCCCCGGAGCCTTCTCTTCTCCAGGCTGAACCCCCCCAGCTCTCTCAGCCCGTCCTCCCAGCAGAGGGGCTCCAGCCCTCCCAGCATCTCCGGGGCCTCCTCCGGCCCCGCTCCAACAGCTCCGTGTCTCTCCTGTGCTGAGGCCCCAGAGCTGGAGGCAGCACTGCAGGGGGGTCTCCCCCGAGCGGAGCAGAGGGGCAGAATCCCCCCCTGGCCCTGCTGCCCACGCTGCTGGGGATGCAGCCCAGGCTGCGGGGGGTTTCTGGGCTGCCAGCGCACGGTGCCGGCTCCTGTGGAGCTTCTCATCCACCAACACCCCCAAGTCCTTCCCCTCAGGGCTGCTCTCCAGCCATTCTCCTCCCAGCCTGGATTTGTGCCTGGGATTGCCCCGACCCAGGTGCAGGACCTTGCACTTGGCCTGGTCGAACTTCATGAGGTTTGCACGGGCCCAGCTCTCCAGCCTGTCCAGGTCCCTCTGGATGGCATCCCTTCCCTCCAGCGTGTCGACCGTGCCACACAGCTTGGTGTCATCAGCAAAGTTGCTGAGGGTGCGCTCAATCCCACTATCCTCGACCAGTGCCAGGGGAACCTGAGCTGCTGTCACTGCTCGGGCGAGGGATTCAGCCCCCTCCAACTGCCTCCCCGCGAGCTGGGACGGACAGAAAAGCCTTTCTTTTGTCTGAAATTACACCGACGTGAAAAAAGAGAAAAGCACAAGCACGGCTTGGAAGCTCGCCGCTTGTGAAAAGCTGCTGGTGAACAGCGATGCTGGAGCTCCACCCTGCAACGCCTTTTCTCCCCTGGGAGCCCCTGGAAAGCCGGAGCGTAACCCGGAGAAGGTGGAGAGGAGCGGATGCCGCGGTTGTACGTACCCGTGTCGGGCGGGAAGGGGTTCGGCGCGGTCACCGTGCCCCTGCCCTGCTGGGACAGCCCGCGGGCGTGCGGGCTGCTGCCGTTGCTCGCGGGACAAGGGACCGGCCTCAGCTGCGCTGGCTCCAGGGGGTCGCAGAACTCGAAGGGGGGCCGACCAGCCTGCACGCCCTGCCCGCTGGTCATCGCTAGGGATTCATTAAGTTATAAAAAAAAACAAAAAAAAAAAAAAAAAGAAAAGAAAAAAAATGCACAAGTCAGTTCTCTCCCCAGCGCTCGGTTTCAACATCCCCATCGCTCAGCAGATTCCTCGCCCCGCCAGGAAGGGAGCCGGCGGGGGTAAATCTGGAGGGCAAGAAGGGGCTCGTGGTGGGATGTCACCTCGCCTAAAGCTGAAAGCTCGGTCCCACGTGCGGCTCGGTCACCCGCAGCCACCCTGGGGAAGCACCCCCAGGATCACATGCGATAGGTGACACAGCTCCTGCGTGCTGTGCCACGCTGTGGGAAGGTACTGGGATGCAGGAGCCACGCTGGCACCCGAAAACCGGTAGCAGGAGCTTAAAATAATCAGCTGGGCATAACAATTAAAAATAATCAACCAGACGTAAGAAAGGTAGGGGTGACGGGGGACTGCATCCGCCTAATGTGTATAGAGAGGTTCTGAACGCTGCTAAAAGGAGGGTATCGGGACCGGAGTGAGTTATAGAAGCTGAAGCACAGCTCCCTCGCTCCATGTAGCCGCATCAACCAGGTTCTGCTCCCTCCAGGGTGGGGGGGACCCCGGAGCAGGAGCCATGTCCCCCCCTTACGCCTGGCAGCAAGTTGGGCGCCTCAGCAGCGGTGCTGCCCGTGCCAGCCTCCTGCCTCCGCAGCCCTCACCTATCACCTGCTGGCTTTACATCAATTAAAATGATGTCGTTAGGCCTCGCGTTATTCTAGTTTTTATTTAGACGGGGTTTTTGCAAGTTCAGCTGCCGTTTGCCATCAGGGAGCACGTCTCAACTGCTCACGTTGAGCTGAAAAATGAATGTCAGAGGCAGCCTTGCAAGTGGGTGGCCACCAGCTGTGGCTGTTGGCAGCCCCCCTCCCAGCCAGCAGCACCTCTAAATCCTCGGGGACCGGCTCAGGGGTGCGTCGCTGCCGCCCCGCAGGAGTTAAAACCCGGCGGCAGCGCCTTCGGCGAGGCTCGCGGTGGCTCTCCCGGGTGGCAACTGCTATTTTAGACGCTGTAACCCAGGAGGGCAGCAGTCGGCATCCCAAGCACTCGCGCTGCTGCCCCTGCCACAACCGCACTCATCCTCCCCACTCACTCGGAGGCAGGATTCCCTTTCCTCCGAAGGCAAGACGCCCTGCTCTGAATTATGTCCGAGCATTACGAGCATCCCCGCTGCTGAAGGCACCAACCATCCCAGCCCTGGGACAAGCGGGTCCTTGGCAAGGAACTATTAGGCTTGAGCAATACGTTTCTGCGCAATGAATTCAGCTCGGAGGCGATGGGTCAAGTGGTCCATGGCCACGGCCGCGGGGCTGACAGCTCCTGTTCACCTCCCAGACATTTCCCCGCCGGAGGAGAGGCACAGCACGGCTCCCCGCTGCCTCCGGGCTCAACGCAGCCGTCGCTCATCCCCCTTCCAGCATCCATCTCTTACGCCCGACCCTGTACATCTGTGAGCCCATACTCCAATTCCTGAGACCCCTAGCTCCCCCCCCTGTGATTTCTCACAGGCAGGGAGACGTTGCAACCCATAGCACTTTGCTCCAGAGCCCACCTGCAGCTTGCAGAGGGATTTTTTGGGGGGAGTTAGAGACCTGCAAGCCACTACTCAGCGGCACGATGCTGCGCTGCCCTCGGAGGGTCTCCCCTTAGTGCCCAAGGTGGCTTCACCCCATCTCAGGGCACAGTTTGGGCCACGGTCACACCATCACGTTGCTTTTCCTTCTGCTACGATGCTCCTACCCTGTCAAAGGCTCCATTTTTGCAACCCGAGTCCTCCGAAAATATCCCAGCCCTGCCCACGGGCTTCTTGCTGGGCTGGGACCCAAAACCTCCTCATCTCCATTTGCCGAGCAAGTAACAGGACGATTATCCCTCCCTGGGTAGGATGCGGACCAGCAGCTAACTGGTTTATACTGGGCCCTGTCCTGCGGCTCGCTCTTCCTTCCCTCTGCTCTGAAAGCTGCGCTTCAGCATTCAAGACTCGGCGTGATTTGCAGCGGCAGCGATACAGGGATGTGACAGATAATTATATCCATGAAAAATCAAGCGTGGGACAGGAAAAGCCGCGCGGGGCCGGGATCTGCTCCAGCATGTTGCCGTGGGGATGCTGTGGTACCAAAGGGGACAGATGAGCATCCCTCACGCCACGGGGCTTGGGGCTGGCACGGGGACATCCACCACGGCAAGCAGCGCGTGGCGTGGGCTCTGACTGCCCACGCCGTGATGGCAGGAGCCGCTGGGTGCAGTTATTTGGGCAAATTTATGCTGTGATCGGTAAAAGCTTGCTTTCCCCGCGGCAGATGCGGGCAGTTTGGGGGGAATAGCTGTGCCTGTAACTGCCCAGCCCGGGGAAGCCCAGCCCGAGGAGCCCCAGCTTCAGCCTCCAGCCATGGGCTCCACTGATGCTTTTGCTACAAAACACCCTGAATTTATCATTTGCCTGCAGGCTCCTTCAGGAGAGAAATCCTAATTTTTATTTGGGTAAAACTGCTCACTTTGGAGAAAAATCAAGTCTTTTTTTTTTTTTTTGGCACCTAGAAAAAACTACACCTGAGCGTATCAAGTCTCAAACCCCTGTCTGGAAATAACAGCGACGCTTTCAAACCTCCAACACCTCCGGCTGAGCCTGCCTTGCTCCCCTGCCACCACGCATGTCTCGCGGGGACGGTATCCTGTCCCCTTAACCACGTCACCGCTGGGTTTTTTTGGAGGGGAGCCACGGGGTTCAGCGCCACCACCTTTGCAGCAGACAGCAAAGCTCAGGTCCCCCAGAGCATCGCCACGGCCGGATCCGGGATGGTGGTACCCCAGTAGAGCTGGGGATGGAGGAGACTCTCCCCTCCCACCCCTTTGATGGGGACCCTGTTGTAGGGGGCGAGTGCCGGTGTTCCCTGGGGGTGGACACATACGGTTGAGTCCCGTGGGGGCTCTGGCAGCGGTGCTGGGCTGCAGGGGGGCCGCCAGCATCTCCGGTTTGACGGTGACACCGGCCACGCCGCTCTCGCTCCTCTCCGGTCCGCACAAGCCGGGCATCTGAGCCGCCTTCTCCAGCGAGGGCAGGAGCTGGTCCAGCTGCTCCAGTTCGGCAGCAAACTAAGGAAGGAAAAAAAAAAATCACGGCTGGGTGATTCAGTCCGAAGAGCGAGAGCGAGCGCCGCTTTCACACACACGCAGCCCCCCCACGCTGCTCCCCCCAGCCCTTCGCTTGCCCAAACACCCAGCATCTCGCATGGATAAAGAACCGGCCCCGCATCCCTCTGCCCGGCCGGACACAGACCCTGAGGGGATAAGGACCGTCCCCCCCCCAGAGCTTGGTCCTCGGTGACAGCTTTGAGATGCTCACGCGCTGCAATTAGCATAATTATTAACAGTATATATAACCTCCAGCTATTTAAAACGGGAGATAATTTGCTTTGTTAATATACATACGCTTACGCTGAAAGTGTAATAATGAAAAAATGGTCTTTTCTAAGAAACAGAAGTGACTTTTCGGAACAAGTGTCCAAAACCGACGCCGGCCTCGGGCATGTAATTACCCTCAATGGGGTAGTAAAATATCATTCAGCTTTTCCAGCCTTCATCAGCGCTAAGAGTGGAAGGGCAGAGGTTTAGCCCGGGGACGCAAATAAATGGGAAAGTTACTGGGAAAGGGATTTGCACCAGTGGCTGTCACAGCGGCGCTGCAAAGCAGCAGGTTGGGATTAAAGGGGCTGAGATAAATGAGCTTTGGCTAAAAAAGAAAAATATCTCAAGGGAAACTAAATACGTTAAAATCTAAGGATGCATACTGCTTCCAGAAGAGCCCCCCCTTGGCATCAGGGAAAGCCTGGCCATTAACACGGGGTAATTAATAGAAAACTCGAGAGCACGAGGGAAAATCTTTGCATTTGATAAAGGGAACGAAGCTCCGCTCTGGAGAAGATGGAGAAATCAGGCAGGAATTGGGATCCTGGCTCTGCCCTTCCCCGGCTCACGGAGCAGCGTTGAAGATCTCTCCCCAAGGTGACCGCTTTGTCCCTTGCCAGAAGAAATCATGGGAAGTTTCTTCCTAAATCCCGGCCTGGAAATACTTCGTATCTCAAATAAAAGCCTCCAAACCGGTGGCAATCCCAAACGCCACTGCAGACGCTTCCAGTTTCACCTCCACGGATGGCACATGGTACAAAGGTCAGAGAATTGCCAGGACAACTGCAGCTGTGGATGGACCTTGGGATGGAAGCCCCCAACAACGGTGGCTCCATCGGAATCCCGAGCCCAGTCCTGCATCCAAGACCCGAGAGACCCCGCTCACGCTCCTCACCGTGGCACCGATTTCCTTCTCGACCTTCCCTGCTTTTTTTTCCCCTTCCCTGCTTTTTTTTCCCCTTCCCTGCTCTTTTTTCCCCTTCCCTACAGTCTGACGGTAGCACCGGGGTAGATGAATCGGTATTTTCAATACACATGACAGGCCACGCGCTGGTTTTTCCTTTACAGCGGCGTTTTGTGAATTAAATGGTGTTTAGACAACACTGACGATGAAAAGTGCCCCGTGAGCACTTTACAGTTTACACAATTTATGCAAATTACAATTTATAACGGACTAACCAGCCTTTTTCTTTCCCCCCACCCGTATCCTTTCCATCAAATCCCAATCCCAGAGCTCTGAGAACCAGAATGTTCTCCTAAACGCAGGCTCACAGAGAGAATTAAATGCAGCACATCCGACTCCTGCAGCAGGCTGCACCTCTCAGCTCTTCCAAATAATGCAACTTCTTGACCAAGCAGAATTTCTTTAAAGCTCAAGTTTGCAGAACAAAGAGAACGGAAGCAAACGGGAGACATCCACGATACGAGCGAAATACATCTTGACTCCATCTCCTCCAGCAGGGAGGTCATTCTGGAGGCAGAGGGAGAAGAAGGGCACAGAGGCATCCAAAATGGACGTGAAGTGGAGATAAAACCAGAGCAGTGAAGTTCTTGGGTTGCTCGTTGGGTTTGTGAAGAGGTTGGAGGACGGAGAGGTGGGAATGAAGGACACATGGTGGGGGCAGGGTGGGATCAGTTGTTTTCTGGAGCACCTGAACTTGCACCTGGAATCTGTGTCCACTTTAACGGGTACTTTAGTTCTCCTCCGTGTCCAGAAAACACATGGCTGGAGAAGCTGAGGCCATCCAGCCCTGCTCAGAGAAAGCTCCGATCTCCATGACCTACTTCTGTCCCCAAATGGGTGAGAAAACCCACGGCGTGAGGGATGGAGGCTCAGGATGGATGAGTATTTCCGAAGAGCTTCTTCTTCCCCAAACCTCCAGCTCCCGGCAAAAACAAGGTCCCAAAACCAGAGACAACCAAAAGGCAAACCAAGGGACAGGACCTCATCTCTGCCCTTCATCCCTCACCCAGCCGGCTCATGGGATGTCCCACGTGTGAAATCAGTTCGGCAAAGAGGACAGAGATGCTTCCAGGTGGTACCCAGCCAGCAAACCTTCATCCCTGGCTGGACCTTCCCGTGGAGCGCAGGCACTTCTCCTCCCAAGCCATCCCATGGGGATCTCAGGCTCTCTGTTGTCACTCCTCTTTTTTTCTTCTTTTCGAGAAAAGGATTCTACCCTGCTTGTGAAAACAAGCTGAAATGTAGATTCACACCAAAAAGCAAATTAAAAAGAAGGTAAAACTTTATTCTTCATGGAATCAAAGAATGGTTTGGGTTGGAAGGGACCTTTGAAGATCATCTGGTCCAACCCTCTGCCGTGGGCAGGGACATCCTCCACTAGATTGCGTTGCTCAAAGCCCCGTCCAACCTGACCTTGAAGACTTCCAGTGGTGGGGCATCCACGACTTCTCTCTGGACTCCACCATGCACGCGCGGTGGAGCTCTGCCATGTGCCGGCAGCGCTACCTGCTCCCCAGCACCATGCCCAAGGGCAAGGAGAAGACAATCTGCCCTGAAGGAAAGTCTCCTCTTCACCTGAAGTTCAGCTCGTGCCTTGAAGCACAAGGATGAAGAACCCTTCCAAAACCTTGCTCAAGCTTTTCCTTCCATTAGTTTTTAACTCCTGTAATTCCTATTAGCTCTTTCCCAAGTCCTACCCAAATATTTCTTGTTCTCATCCCATGAACAGGTGGCTCGGAGCAGACCCGGGGTGTTTCCATAGGATACATCCAGAAAGGAAATGATTCCTCCAAGGCTGAAGATGTGCTGCAGAGCCTGCCCCACAATTAATGTTGCTCCTAATTGACATTTTGATTTTCAAAATAATCACACATGAAAACAAACATCCAGCAAGTGCCAGATTTTATCTGAAATGGCAGCTCCCCCTCCCCACGCCGCACCAAAGCAGCCTGTAACAGAAAACACGTGGAAACGAAACTCTGCCCTTCGCTGCTGAGCAGTGAAGGGTTGTTCACTCCTCGGAAAATCCATTTTAAGACTCCGCGAACCCTCTCCAGCCTCTTTTGTTAACTCTTTGGAAGCACTCGGTATGGTGCAACGTATAATCCTGACACTCTCCAGCTGCCTGGGGAGGGATACTTGGAACCAAAAAGCCACGAAGGAGCCTAAAAATGCTCATCTGCTTCCAACAGCGCAGGAGAGGGGCTTATAAACACATCCAGGCTCCAGTCATCCAAGCTCCGCGTGCCTGTTTGCGAGCAGAGCACAATTAGCTAGCGCAGCCTCGTTACATTAATAGGGCTTTCCGCCCTCTCTGAAGGATGGTGCACCTGGAACCAACACTGATGGTCAGCAAAGAGCGCGTCTGCATCCCCGGCCGGCGAATGGATCCCGCACGTGGATGTCTGGGAGACCAGGCAAGCAAAGCTCTTCCCGTGCCCTGGCGTTTCGCCTAATTTCAGCTACACCCGAGCTCCTCGACACGCTCCCAGCTCCATGCAAGCAGGTTGGGGTGGCTCCATCCAAGAGCTTGCGCATCACCCGGCAGGATGCAGGAGCACCGCGGTGGGGACCCGGCTCACCGGTGGGTACTGGTGGGTACCAGGTTCGCTGCCCACCTGCAAGCTCCGACGTGCCTCCCAAAATAAGCACATCCTGACTTGGGTCTTCCTAATCTGGGGGCAATTTCCACTAATGTAGATGATGGATCTCAAATGGGAGATGATGGGGGAGGACGGACCATCCAGCGAAAGTACATTACAGAAAGAGGTAAGGAGTTCGATTCCCACTCGCCTATAGATAACCAACCGCGACTTCCAAGCCCTTAACCTTATTAAAAGAACTTATTGCGTATTTGTCATTCCAGGCTCTCCGAGCGCTGTTATTCATCCCGTATCTCCAAACGCCGGCAGCCGTCTTTGCCGCAGTCAGTAAGGAGGCGATCAGCCCTTCTCTTCATGTCAGCCGCACTCTTCTCTTCGCTTAAAAAGGATTAAGCAGCCTTATCCGTGTTACCATCTCCCCTGGCTTTCAAAAATAAGAAATCTCTTCTATTCATAGCTGCGTGTAATGAATATTTATACACCCAAATCTCTATTGCAGAGATCTGTCACTGGATTATTCAATTTAATAATACTTTTAGGATAAGTAAAAGGCCCGCATAATTGCTAATCTCAGCCAACAAGAGGGCGAGGGATTGAAGATTGCCCAGGTCGCCAGCCCTGAATGTGCCCAGAGATGCAGAATTAAGAACCTTTTCGCGTGGCAACATGCACGTGGTCTTCTCCTCACTCAAGCCCACCACCTGCAGTGATGTGCTGCGTTTCTTTCTCATTTTTATACACCTCAGTAAAGTTTCTCCCTTTCCCTCCCACCATTGCCTTGAAAGATCTGAGCTGCCAAAATGTGAAACATCTGGACAAAAGGGGATAGCACTGGTACTGGAGAAGGTGGCACCAGCATTGGAGGTGGTGGCACCAGCACTGGAAGAGGTGGCACCAGCACTGGAGAAGGTAGCACCAGTGCTGGAGAAGGTGGCACCAGTGCTGGAGGAGGTGGCACCAGCGCAGAAGGTTGCGGCAGCCACAGGACATCTCCCCGTGCTTCTCCCAGCCCCACCGCCTTGCTGTGGAAGGAGCATGCCAGCAGGTTTGGGGGCAACTGCCCCCATAACACGACTTGTTGAAGAGTGTCCCACCAGCGTGGCTGCAGATGGCTCAACTCACCTGGCCCTGCGTCTCCAGCTTGACCTCCTCCGCGGCAGGAGGTTTGGCGAGAGGCACCGGGGCCGTGTTACAGGGCTCCATTTGCTCCGTCTTCTCCACCTTCACCTTCACATCGTCCAGGCTCAGCGCCGGGGCTGCAGCGAGCTCCTTCTCGTCCTTGTCCAGCAGATAGCGCAGGAGCTGGTGATCCTTGACATCTTTTTTCTTCAGCGCGTCTGGCTCCAGTTTGATGTCCGGGGTTCCCGGCAGTTGGCTCTGAGCCGTGGGGGTGGTGGCGGGGTTCGGGGCGTTCTCCTTCTTCTCGTGCTCCATGGCCAGAGTGGTAATATCGGAAGGGCTGCCCTCCTGAAGGAGTCTATGCAAAATCTTGTGCCGCTCGGTCAGCGAGCTATGGGAGGAAGGGCAGGTGCTGCTGGGAGGGTTGCTGGAGGCCAAGGTGCCAGCGGTGCCCGCACAGGCTAACGAATCTTTGCAGCTCGTGTCCGCATCGGCGTGCCGAAGCTGCTGCTCCGCCGTGGTGGCCAGGAGCTGGACCAGCTTATGGCTGGTGGCTTGGGAGCATTTGCTGTCCCCCTCTGAGAGCCGGTCGCCGGCGTGCAGCATGCCCGAGTCCAGCGGTTTGCCATCCCCTGAACCACCGTCCGACTGGATCATCTCGCTCAGGATGGAGGCGATCTCTTTGCTGTCCTTGGACTCTGCTTTCATGGGCTGCATGGCGAGGCGGCCGGGCGAGCTCTGGGAGCTGAGCTGTCTCAGCACGGGGGGTGGCGTGGAGTAGCCCACTGGCGTGCTGGGACCTTCCGTCAGCCCCTGCATAGAGTTTATGGGGGCGCTGGGAAAGGGTCTGGTGCCACCAGTGCCACCGCCGCCCCCGCTGCCGCTGTTGGCCATGCCCACGGGGGAGTGCATGGTGGGCATGGTGGGCGAGAAGGGGTTGCTGGGCACTCTGGGTCGGGGCACCAGCCCTGGGCTGACCCGATGCCTCGGAGACATGAACTGCGGTGGGGTAATCCCTGGACTATTCATGGGGGAGCTATTGAGGTTCAAAGTGTGGTTACTGTTCTGGGGACCGGCTTGTCCCTGGCTTAAGGCAACGTTGGCTCCTATCTGGTTCCCAGCTGAACATCCAAAGCTGGTTTGGCTGGTGCTGGAGTTGCTGTTGTGGAGGCCGGCGCCTGGCTGCTGGTTCACGTTGGTGGCCAACATGCTGCCGTTGGAGGGAGGGATGGAAGGCGGCAAGGCCATGCCTTGTCCCGGGGAGATGCTGGGGTTCAGCGAGGGGCTGACCCGGGGAAGGGACATCGCGGAGTTAGTGTTCTCCTGGGGTGAGAGCATGCCGTGATCCCTGCAGGAGATGAAAAGGACAGGAAAAGTCACAGGAGGCTTTGCCCAAACCTTTAGTGTCGCTCCGGCAGCTCCTGCCCCCCATCCATGCTGTAGAGCTCTGAAGCCTGGAGAGCAGCAGCTCGCAAGCCCTGGTGGTCTCAACCTTCCCATCTCCACCAGCGCTTCTGGATCCATTTCAGTAGCATGGATGGAGTGCAGCAGCTTTAGCATCTCTCCAGAAATGTGAGGCTCCTTGGGACTGCAGCCACTAAACCCCGAAGGCATCACCTTCTCTAGGTCTTATGTTCCCAGATGGCTGGAGGAGGACCATGCTCCGACAGCATTCCCCTCCACCCCAGCCCCCTCATGTTTCCCCAGCATGGCCCAGGCCCACAGCCTCACCTCTCCCTGTCCCGCCAGTTTGTCAGAGCCCCTCCCGCCCCAAATATTTTAAGTTCTCCAGGGCAAGGCAGAAAACTGAAGCACGTCTATAAATCTCCACCTGAACTCTCGAGGCCACCTCTTTGCAAAACAAGAATAACCCAGAGCAACAGAGCTGCCATCAGGCTGGTTTTCAGTCTCACATTCCTCATGGGAATCACATCTCCAAACCAGCACCACAGACCACCAGTGGATCCTCTTCCACCGTAGGGAACGGCCCCTTTGATTCCCAGATTGCCCACCTGGACACTGGTGTGGCTCGGTAGCGGCAGGGTGGGGACAGAATCAGAATCACAGAATCACAGAATCTTCAGAGTTGGAAAGGACCTCTAGAGGTCATCCAGTCCCACTCCCCTGCCAAAGCAGGATTGCCCGGAGCACATCACTCAGGGCTGCGTCCAGGCGGGTCTTGAAAGTCTCCAGCGAAGGGGATTCCACAACCTCCCTGGGCAGCCTGTTCCAGTGCTCTGTCACCCTCACCATAAAGAAGTTTTTCCGTGTATTTGAACGGAACTTCCTATGTTCCAGCTTGTGCCCATTGCCCCTCGTCCTGTCATTGGGAACCATTGAAAAGAGTCTGGCTCCATCCTCCTTCAACCCACCCTTTAGATACTTATATGCCATAATAAGGTCTCCCCTTGGCCTTCTCTTCTCCAGGCTAAAGAGTCCCAGCTCTCTCAGCCTTCCCTCATAAGGGAGATGCTCCAATCCCTCCATTATCTTTGCTGCCCTTCGCTGGACTCTCTCCAGCAGTTCCCTGTCCCTCTTGAACTGGGGAGCCCAAAACTGGACACAGTATTCCAGTTGTGGCCTCACCAGCGCCGAGTAGAGGGGGAGAATGACCTCCCTCGACCTACTGGCCACACTCTTCCCCATGCAGCCCAGGATTCCATTGGCCTTTTTGGCGACAAGGGCACGTTGCTGGCTCATGGATAATATACTGTCTACCAAGACCCCCAGATCCTTTTCTTCAGAACTACTTCCCAGCAGGTCCCCCCCTAACCTATGCTGGTGCCTGACATTCTTCCTCCCCAGGTGCAGGACCCTACACTTGTCCTTGTTGAACCTCATGAGGTTCTTCTCAGCCCAGCTCTCCAGCCTGTCCAGATCACGCTGGATGGCAGCGCGGCCCTCTGGAGTGTCAGCCACCCCTCCCAGTTTTGGGACGCACCTGTCGATGACGTGGATGCCCATGATGAAGGGCTGCATCTCCGGGCTGGAGGGGTAGCAGAGCTTACACTTGGTGTGGGCGCTAAGCACCGTCCCGTCGCTCAGGGTGAATCGGTACGAGGGGCTGAAGGCCGTGCCGCGTGTCATCACTGGAGGAGACAACCAGAAACACGTCAATTCCCTTCGAAACTCAAGCCAGAACCCACAACACCCTGCAAGCACCAGGAGGAGGATGGAGGGAGCAGGGAGGGAGGACCTGCCAGGTCAACCACCTTCCCAGCAAACAAAACCACAGCCTGCCTGTTGGCTAACCCCATAGACCCAGAAAATGAGAAGGTTACGAATAACCACAGCGGCACAAAAATCCTCCTGGCTGCTTCTCCAGCTCCAAATCCATGTCCTGCAGTGGGTGAATCTAAATCCACCCAGCACCGTCCTTGAGTGCTCAGAGCTTCCGAAGGGGCAGTCACTCAATCACCAGTGTACGACCCACAAGCTGACAAAGCCCAGCGAGGCTGGGGGGGTGCAGCGGGACGCTGCCCGCTGCCACCCTGGCAGAGTTACAGCTCTCCGGAGGCTCAGCGACCTCCTGCTCCTGCCTCCTGCCTTCCTCCCGATCCCTGGTTGTGAGCGTCTTCGCCAACACAACAAAGACGCTCAGCAAAGAGCCAACGCAGCAAAGATGCTCATGAAAGAGCCGACAGAGCAGAGGCGCTCACAAAAGAGCTTCCGCTTCTTCTGCTCAGACGCTGAGGACGGTGTTTGCGGATGGCACAGGAAAAAAAAATTAAAATAATCACATTTAGCTCCTATTTGTCTCAATTCTACATTTCCTGAAGGGTGAGAGGGAACCTCCCGGCTGGAGGAGCTTCTCCAGCGTTAGTCAGCCCTTTCCCCTCTCCCTTTGGCACTTCGTGATTATTATTGCAGCATTTGTTTTTCCGGAAAGCATTTATCCGGCAAGGAGGACCGTGCTCCGGCTTCTCCTTGCAGCTCCCGCTGCTCGGCAGGAGAGCGCGCCAGCGAGGAAGAGGAGCCCGTTACCTTCTTGAAAGAGCTGTTTGGCGTAAGATGGCTCTCTGCCCTGAGGCTGGAAGAAAGCGTAGATGCATTTCCGCACTAAATCCTCCCAGCCCGTCCTGCCGGCGGCTCTCAGGGAACTGGTGTCAATGGAGATGATTTTACCTGGGCGGAGAGAGAGAAGCCACGTTACTCAAGCACAGCATGAGTCGTCCCTCAGCACACATAGGTCCATAAATGTGGAAAAATGAAGCCACGTCCTATTTGGCGTGAGGCAGCAGTGGCAGGAGCACACACGGATGTCCTCCAGAAGGAGATGGAGGTTCAAGGAGTTCGCTCTGGAGCACACACCGACCTCTACACACACCTTGGCCAGCCGAATCGGACACAAAACCCAACAAGAAGCACCTTTGGGTGAAGGGACTCTCGCTGCTCCAGGGCTGGGGTCCCCAGATTCACATCCTCGGCTGGTGGGACACCCTGCCAGCCACCGTGCCCACACCAAGGGGTCCTCCAAGCAGGACCTGCTGCCTGCTTTCTCCCTCGACATGGAACACCAGGCAGCTCTGCTGGCTGTTTTACAGCCATGGGCAGGGAGCAGGGAGCAGAGAAAACATTCATTAAGGATTTTCAGGCTGCAGGGAAGTCCAGGGTGATGATTAACTACCAGAAAGAAGGTCACCAGAATGGTCAGAAAGCAGTATTTGGCCAAGAGTAAACCCGAATCTGAAAGCTGATGACTGTTTCATTCCCATCAATCAACAACCTCAACAGCACCCCAAAATCCAAGGGAGCAGAGAGGGGCTGCGTGCAGGGCGTGGGTCTGCTGTATTGGACCACTTGAGGGGTCAACTCAGTTGAGGGGCCTCCAGTTGAGGTGTCAACCGCATTGCTCCTAGCAGGCAGCGCTGCCATTTGCGAGGACAGGACCACGCTCACGCTACGGGGTCCCGCACTGCACCGCCGGCCTCTGACCCTCGGGGACAACAAATCCTCCGGAGCCAGGACTCCCCGGCATCGCTGGGACATTACCTGTGGTGTCTTGCTTGGTCACGAAGGATTCGGAAGGGGTGACGGCTGCCGGTCGAGGTAATCGTCTCGCAATGCATATCAGACACGACTGGAAATCTGCCAAAGCAGGAGAAGAGACCGGGAACATGAAAAATCAGACGTTACAACCACCTCTTGCAATTCGACATTTTAATTAGGATACCACTGCTGAGCTTGATTGCCACGTCCTGCCCTGGAAGTGTTTACCCTGAGCAATCCTCCGGTCCTTCAAAGTGAGTAGGCTCTATCTAAATCCTGTAAAGTTTGCTGGAAAAGAGCTTTCCAGTGCTTGGAGAAATTAATTGTACAGGCTTTTTGGATCTGGCAGTATTGTACTATAAAAGTCAGCGCTAAAAGCCAGCAACTGTCAGCTTCAGGCAAAGTATTTGGTCATAAAATACCATAATTTATTCCTTCCAGTCATGATCCCCTGTGTAAACCGCAACGGATTAATCCAGCTAATGTGCTGGAAAATAATAGCTAGGACACTGAAAGGAGAGTTAGGGCACTTGCAGGAAAGCAACGGTCCCCGTGGCGCTGAGGGACCCCTGCATGTCCCAAGTCCCCGGGCAGAGATCTGCCTGCAGGCAGCTCATTCAGCCCAAAAACGTGCGGGCAGCACCGTCGTCTGGCAGCGGCGGAGGCACAAGGTGGGGTGTCGGGCACCCACGTCACTCGCTGGGAAGGTGCTGCAGCCAGAGAGCTTTGGTGGGTAATAAAACATTGCTCCTTCCTTAAGGAATACCGACTGCAAGCAGCCCCGGAGGACCAGAGAAGCCGGGATGGCTGGAAGGCATCGGCTTGGAGGGGAAGGGGGAGCGAGAAGCTGCAGCGAACTTCTCCCCAGCTGTCTCCCCCGTGCCGGGCATCATCTGTGCTGCGCCAGGAATAACCAGCCCCCCCAGGCAGCCCGGTGGGGTGGTGGCTGCTCCTCCTCCTGCCTGCACCGCCATCCCCACCCTGATCCTCCTCCTGCCTGCCCTGGTCCCCACTTTGGTCCTTCCCTTGCCTGCGCTGCCACCTCCACCCCAGTCCTCCTCCTGCCTGCTTTGACCACCCTGCTCCTCCTGCCTGCACTGCCATCCCCATCCCGCTCCTCCTGCCCGCACTGCCATCCCCATCCCGCTCCTCCTGCCTGCACCGCCATCCCTATCCCGCTCCTCCTGCCTGCACTGCCATCCCCATCCCGCTCCTCCTGCCTGCACTGCCATCCCCATCCCAGTCCTCCTGCCTGCACTGCCATCCCCATCCCGCTCCTCCTGCCCGCACTGCCATCCCCATCCCGCTCCTCCTGCCTGCACCGCCATCCCCATCCCGCTCCTCCTGCCCGCACTGCCATCCCCATCCCGCTCCTCCTGCCTGCACCGCCATCCCTATCCCGCTCCTCCTGCCTGCACTGCCATCCCCATCCCAGTCCTCCTGCCTGCACTGCCATCCCCATCCCGCTCCTCCTGCCTGCACCACCATCCCCATCCCGCTCCTCCTGCCTGCACCGCCATCCCCATCCCAGTCCTCCTGCCTGCACTGCTATCCCCATCCCAGTCCTCCTGCCTGCACTGCCATCCCCATCCCGCTCCTCCTGCCTGCACCGCCATCCCCATCCCGCTCCTCCTGCCTGCACCGCCATCCCTATCCCGCTCCTCCTGCCTGCACTGCCATCCCCATCCCCCTCCTCCTGCCTGCACCGCCATCCCCATCCTGCTCCTCCTGCCTGCACTGCCATCCCCATCCCGCTCCTCCTGCCTGCACTGCCATCCCCATCCCGCTCCTCCTGCCTGCACCGCCATCCCCATCCCGCTCCTCCTGCCTGCACTGCCATCCCCATCCCTCTCCTCCTGCCTGCACCGCCATCCCCATCCCGCTCCTCCTGCCTGCACCGCCATCCCCATCCCGCTCCTCCTGCCTGCACTGCCATCCCCATCCCAGTCCTCCTGCCTGCACTGCCATCCCTATCCCACTCCCCCTGCCTGCACTGCCATCCCTATCCCAGTCCTCCTGCCTGCACTGCCATCCCTATCCCACTCCTCCTGCCTGCACTGCCATCCCCACCCTGATCCTCCTCCTGCCTGCACTGCCATCCCTATCCCACTCCTCCTGCCCGCACTGCCATCCCTATCCCACTCCTCCTGCCTGCACTGCTATCCCCATCCCTCTCCTCCTGCCTGCACTGCCATCCCCATCCCGCTCCTCCTGCCTGCACCGCCATCCCCATCCAGCTCCTCCTGCCTGCACCGCCATCCCCATCCCTCTCCTCCTGCCTGCACCGCCATCCCCATCCCGCTCCTCCTGCCTGCACCGCCATCCCCATCCCAGTCCTCCTGCCTGCACTGCCATCCCCATCCCGCTCCTCCTGCCTGCACTGCCATCCCCATCCCAGTCCTCCTGCCTGCACTGCCATCCCTATCCCACTCCTCCTGCCTGCACTGCCATCCCCATCCCTCTCCTCCTGCCTGCACTGCCATCCCTATCCCAGTCCTCCTGCCTGCACTGCCATCCCTATCCCACTCCTCCTGCCTGCACTGCCATCCCCATCCCTCTCCTCCTGCCTGCACTGCCATCCCTATCCCACTCCTGCCCGCACTGCCATCCCTATCCCACTCCTCCTGCCTGCACTGCTATCCCCATCCCTCTCCTCCTGCCTGCACTGCCATTCCCATCCCGCTCCTCCTGCCTGCACTGCCATCCCTATCCCACTCCTCCTGCCTGCACTGCCATCCCCATCCCGCTCCTCCTGCCTGCACTGCCATCCCTATCCCCCTCCTCCTGCCCGCACTGCCATCCCCATCCCCCTCCTCCTGCCTGCACTGCCATCCCCATCCCGCTCCTCCTGCCTGCACCGCCATCCCCATCCAGCTCCTCCTGCCTGCACCGCCATCCCCATCCCGCTCCTCCTGCCTGCACCGCCATCCCCATCCCGCTCCTCCTGCCTGCACTGCCATCCCCATCCCGCTCCTCCTGCCTGCACTGCCATCCCCATCCCGCTCCTCCTGCCTGCACCGCCATCCCTATCCCGCTCCTCCTGCCTGCACCGCCATCCCCATCCCGCTCCTCCTGCCTGCACCGCCATCCCCATCCCGCTCCTCCTGCCTGCACCGCCATCCCCATCCCGCTCCTCCTGCCTGCACCGCCATCCCCATCCCGCTCCTCCTGCCTGCACTGCCATCCCCATCCCAGTCCTCCTGCCTGTACTGCCATCCCCATCCCGCTCCTCCTGCCTGCACCGCCATCCCCATCCCGCTCCTCCTGCCTGCACTGCCATCCCCATCCCGCTCCTCCTGCCTGCACTGCCATCCCCATCCCGCTCCTCCTGCCTGCACCGCCATCCCCATCCCGCTCCTCCTGCCCGCACTGCCATCCCCATCCCGCTCCTCCTGCCTGCACCGCCATCCCTATCCCGCTCCTCCTGCCTGCACTGCCATCCCCATCCCCCTCCTCCTGCCTGCACCGCCATCCCCATCCTGCTCCTCCTGCCTGCACTGCCATCCCCATCCCGCTCCTCCTGCCTGCACTGCCATCCCCATCCCGCTCCTCCTGCCTGCACTGCCATCCCCATCCCGCTCCTCCTGCCTGCACCGCCATCCCCATCCCGCTCCTCCTGCCTGCACTGCCATCCCCATCCCTCTCCTCCTGCCTGCACCGCCATCCCCATCCCGCTCCTCCTGCCTGCACCGCCATCCCCATCCCGCTCCTCCTGCCTGCACTGCCATCCCCATCCCAGTCCTCCTGCCTGCACTGCCATCCCTATCCCACTCCCCCTGCCTGCACTGCCATCCCTATCCCAGTCCTCCTGCCTGCACTGCCATCCCTATCCCACTCCTCCTGCCTGCACTGCCATCCCCACCCTGATCCTCCTCCTGCCTGCACTGCCATCCCTATCCCACTCCTCCTGCCCGCACTGCCATCCCTATCCCACTCCTCCTGCCTGCACTGCTATCCCCATCCCTCTCCTCCTGCCTGCACTGCCATCCCCATCCCGCTCCTCCTGCCTGCACCGCCATCCCCATCCAGCTCCTCCTGCCTGCACCGCCATCCCCATCCCTCTCCTCCTGCCTGCACCGCCATCCCCATCCCGCTCCTCCTGCCTGCACCGCCATCCCCATCCCAGTCCTCCTGCCTGCACTGCCATCCCCATCCCGCTCCTCCTGCCTGCACTGCCATCCCCATCCCAGTCCTCCTGCCTGCACTGCCATCCCTATCCCACTCCCCCTGCCTGCACTGCCATCCCCATCCCTCTCCTCCTGCCTGCACTGCCATCCCTATCCCAGTCCTCCTGCCTGCACTGCCATCCCTATCCCAGTCCTCCTGCCTGCACTGCCATCCCTATCCCACTCCTCCTGCCTGCACTGCCATCCCCATCCCTCTCCTCCTGCCTGCACTGCCATCCCTATCCCACTCCTGCCCGCACTGCCATCCCTATCCCACTCCTCCTGCCTGCACTGCTAGCCCCATCCCTCTCCTCCTGCCTGCACTGCCATTCCCATCCCGCTCCTCCTGCCTGCACTGCCATCCCTATCCCACTCCTCCTGCCTGCACTGCCATCCCCATCCCGCTCCTCCTGCCTGCACTGCCATCCCTATCCCCCTCCTCCTGCCCGCACTGCCATCCCCATCCCCCTCCTCCTGCCTGCACTGCCATCCCCATCCCGCTCCTCCTGCCTGCACCGCCATCCCCATCCAGCTCCTCCTGCCTGCACCGCCATCCCCATCCCGCTCCTCCTGCCTGCACCGCCATCCCCATCCCGCTCCTCCTGCCTGCACTGCCATCCCCATCCCGCTCCTCCTGCCTGCACCGCCATCCCTATCCCGCTCCTCCTGCCTGCACCGCCATCCCCATCCCGCTCCTCCTGCCTGCACCGCCATCCCCATCCCGCTCCTCCTGCCTGCACCGCCATCCCCATCCCGCTCCTCCTGCCTGCACCGCCATCCCCATCCCGCTCCTCCTGCCTGCACTGCCATCCCCATCCCAGTCCTCCTGCCTGCACTGCCATCCCCACCCTGATCCTCCTCCTGCCTGCACTGCCATCCCTATCCCACTCCTCCTGCCTGCACTGCCATCCCTATCCCACTCCTCCTGCCTGCACTGCTATCCCCATCCCTCTCCTCCTGCCTGCACTGCCATCCCCATCCCGCTCCTCCTGCCTGCACCGCCATCCCCATCCAGCTCCTCCTGCCTGCACCGCCATCCCCATCCCTCTCCTCCTGCCTGCACCGCCATCCCCATCCCGCTCCTCCTGCCTGCACCGCCATCCCCATCCCAGTCCTCCTGCCTGCACTGCCATCCCCATCCCGCTCCTCCTGCCTGCACTGCCATCCCCATCCCAGTCCTCCTGCCTGCACTGCCATCCCTATCCCACTCCCCCTGCCTGCACTGCCATCCCCATCCCTCTCCTCCTGCCTGCACTGCCATCCCTATCCCAGTCCTCCTGCCTGCACTGCCATCCCTATCCCACTCCTCCTGCCTGCACTGCCATCCCCATCCCTCTCCTCCTGCCTGCACTGCCATCCCTATCCCACTCCTGCCCGCACTGCCATCCCTATCCCACTCCTCCTGCCTGCACTGCTATCCCCATCCCTCTCCTCCTGCCTGCACTGCCATTCCCATCCCGCTCCTCCTGCCTGCACTGCCATCCCTATCCCACTCCTCCTGCCTGCACTGCCATCCCCATCCCGCTCCTCCTGCCTGCACTGCCATCCCTATCCCCCTCCTCCTGCCCGCACTGCCATCCCCATCCCCCTCCTCCTGCCTGCACTGCCATCCCCATCCCGCTCCTCCTGCCTGCACCGCCATCCCCATCCAGCTCCTCCTGCCTGCACCGCCATCCCCATCCCGCTCCTCCTGCCTGCACTGCCATCCCCATCCCGCTCCTCCTGCCTGCACTGCCATCCCCATCCCGCTCCTCCTGCCTGCACCGCCATCCCTATCCCGCTCCTCCTGCCTGCACCGCCATCCCCATCCCGCTCCTCCTGCCTGCACCGCCATCCCCATCCCGCTCCTCCTGCCTGCACCGCCATCCCCATCCCGCTCCTCCTGCCTGCACTGCCATCCCCATCCCAGTCCTCCTGCCTGCACTGCCATCCCCATCCCGCTCCTCCTGCCTGCACCGCCATCCCCATCCCGCTCCTCCTGCCTGCACTGCCATCCCCATCCCGCTCCTCCTGCCTGCACTGCCATCCCCATCCCGCTCCTCCTGCCTGCACCGCCATCCCCATCCCGCTCCTCCTGCCTGCACCGCCATCCCCATCCAGCTCCTCCTGCCTGCACCGCCATCCCCATCCCGCTCCTCCTGCCTGCACTGCCATCCCCATCCCTCTCCTCCTGCCTGCACCGCCATCCCCATCCCACTCCCCCTGCCTGCACTGCCATCCCCATCCCACTCCCCCTGCCTGCACTGCCATCCCCATCCCACTCCTCCTCCTCCCTGTCCTGACCACCTTGGTCCTCCTCCTGCCCGTGCTGCGGTCCCCACCCCAAAGGCAGGGTCGGAAGCAGAGGATACTCTCCCGTACCTTCTCCTTCCTCCTTGAAGGACTTGGGCTGGGAGACGGTGAAGCACTGCATCACCTCGTAGCGCTGACGAGCCTCCTGGTTTTCCGCGCCCGGCTCATCGGGCGGCCGGATCAGCATCCTGCAGCTGAAGGTATGGCTGTTGCGCCTGGTCGCTTCTTGAGGCCAAGGGACTCCATTCACTGGGAGAAAAGAGAAGAGTTATTGAATCACAGAACCATAGAATTGCCCAGGTTGGAAGGGACCTTTCAGACCAGCGAGTCCAACCGTTAACCCAACACTGCCAAGGCCACCACTACCCCATGTCCCTCAGCACCACGTCTGCCCGGCTTTTAAATCCCTCCAGGGATGGCGACTCCACCACTGCCCTGGGCAGCCTCTGCCAACGCTTCACAACCCTTTCCGGGAGGAAATTGTTCCCAATATCCATCCTAAACCTCCCCTGGCACAACTTGAGGCCGTTTCCTCTTGTCCCATGGCCTGTTCCTTGGGAGAAGAGCCCGACCCCCCCTGGCTCCCCCCTCCTTTCAGGGAGCTGGAGAGAGCGAGAAGGTCTCCCCTCAGCCTCCTTCTCTCCAGGCTGAACACCCCCAGCTCCCTCAGCCGCTCCTCACAGGACTTGTGCTCCAGACCCCTCACCAGCTCCGTTGCCCTTCTCTGGACACGCTCCAGCCCCTCAACGTCTTTCTTGGTGTGAGGGGCCCAAACCTGGACACAGCCCTCGAGGTGGGGCCTCACCAGTGTCCAGCACAGGGGGAATTAGGAGCTGTACCATGCCCCCCCCCCGGCCCTGCCTGACTTCCTGAGGACCTGTTGGACAAGGGGATAGAAGGAAAAGCACCGGCATGGGGAAAGAAACCAGCTCGCTGCCCAGGTCAGGGATGAGCCGAGAGCAGAGCGGGGGCACAGCCCTCCCCGCCAGGACTCCTTCAGAGCGGCTGAAGAGCCCGTGCCCAGACCCACACTGCCAGCCTGGCCCTAACAGCACCTCCAACCCCAACTGAGATCATCACATCATCGTTGGAGTCATCGTGCTGACATTTATGAATCGCTCCTTACATCGCGGGTAGGTGCTATCATCTCCATCTTACAGGCAGGGAAACTGAGGCACGGGGTCTGTGAGTCACTTCCAGAGCTCGGGAAGACTCCTGCCTCTTCCTGTTGTACTTGAAATCCCTCCAAAGCGATGCTCCCAGGACTTCTCCAGCAAGTCCAGCCAAGCATCTCCATAGAAGTTAATTTTTTCTTTGCTTCCTCCCCATTTCTGGGGTAAGTCAGCAGTGAGACCTTCTGGTACCGCAGCAGCAAAAACCTTCCCCTTTGATTTTTTTCTATAACCTGGCTTTTTCAAAAACCTCTGGGCACCAGCTAAAAGATTTTGCTAATCCTCTACAGCATCTTCATGGGTATCTGGATTCAACCCAAGTGATTTTGCCACCAGCAGGCTATCAAGTTTTCATGCAACCTGATCTAGAAGAAGAGCTGAGGGGCTGGTAACATCCGAGGAAAGACAAAATACACAGCCTTAAACTGGGGAACCACAGGGAAAAGACGATGCCTGAACCTCTAGAGGCTCCATCTGATGAGTGCCCAGAGATTCAGGTGGTTTAAGACATCATTTTATTTACCCAGAAGGAAGACAAGTATGAATTTAAAAAACAAAACAAAACAAAACAATTTTTAAGTCAGGATACTTGGAAAAGGCTCATTAACTTTTGTGTTTCTTCAAAGGTGTGAGTGGATGAGGGATCAGTGATGTCTCGCCAGCGGCAGCCACCCAGAGGATGCTCATCTGCAGTCAACAAATTAAACCTTCTGCTTCGGTTGCTTCCAACAGCCCACAAGTGCCTTCACCACACGATACGTCCTCCCACCCTCCCAACTCTTCGTTGTCCCGACGCAGGGGACCACCATGAGCTCACTGCTTGGACCGTGACCTTCTCACACCCCAAGGCACACCATGTCCCCATGCTACATACTCGGGCTCTGAAACCAGCCGGGGACAATCCCCCCTCCAGCTGGGAGGACATCTTAAATGGACTGGGATAAGCCAACGGGCTCAGTCGCTCCGAATCAACACCTCGAAATCCTCCTCCTCATTTCCCTAAAGCTCCTACACGCGCCCCTCGCTTTGGGCAGACGAGTCGGTTCTTCCCACCCACGAGCCAAAAGGTTTCTTAGCAGAGGAAGACAGAGGGAAGATGACTTGAATATTGCCATCCACCAGCTATTTAGTCAAAAATCTAATATTGATTTTTCACTGGTTGGATGTATTTCACTAGGCAAAGATTTATGGGTCATGACCTGGCTTGGGTATAGCTCTGAACTTCACAGTAAACAGTATTAAAAAAAAATAATAAAAATATAAATAAAAAAAAAAAAAATAAGGCCAGCATCACTGAAGACACAACGGCAATTTCAACAGCGCTCTCCAAGCACCAGCTGATTAAAAAACCCACCTCAAGGGTTTTCTTACCTAGAGACTTCGGCAACAAGTTCTTGACGAACTCGGCGTGATCCCCCACGTGCAGGATGCTGTAGACACTGGTGTTCATGAGCTCCTCCTGGTTATAACCCAGGTAGCCGGTCACATTCTCGGAGACGAAGACGATCCTCCCTTCGCGGTTCACAACGAAGAAGAAGCCATCCAACGCCTGCAAGGGAATAAACCCGGGCAGCGTGTGGGCAGCGGGTCCCGGAGCGGGTCAGGATGCTCCTTGACCACGGGCAACCTTCCTCTGCCTCTCACACCTTGGCTTCACCCCCACTCTGTATCACAGCACTGATTAAATAACAGCGTTATTTGCTTAAAACACATATTCAGGTCTGCAGCCTCCTCTGCTAAGGACGTCCCTGCCACTAAGAACGGTGCCAGCGGAGGAGAAAAAATCCTCTTCCAAGGGCCAGAGCAGTCAGGAAGGCTCTAATTTGGCAAGCCACGGAAATTAAGCATACGCCCGATTTGCTTAATTACAGCCCAAGAACGACAGAGCCTTCGCCTCGTGCAGAATAACAGGGGTTTTCCACGCATTTACGATGCAAGCGGCAAATCCAGCCCGGCGATCGAAAGGAGGAGGGTAAGCGCGACCCAGGCTCAATCACACAACATCTTCTGCCTATTTTAACGAGAACACCATCAAGGTTTTTAATTCACTGCCACGGTACAGGCGGGTAACGCTTTCTGGTGTTACGGAAAGCTCGGAGCGGCGGAGCCCAGTGCAGTGAGGAGCCCGGGAGAAGGCTGATGGCTGATTTACACTCTTCCAAGTGTCCATCACCTAAAATGTTTCATCCAGGCAGGTTTTCCTGCAGCCTATTTCCTCCTTATCCTGCTCATCAACATCAAGCTCTGCTGGATCCTGATCCTGCAACTAGATCTGGCCATATTCCGGAGCGGGAGATGGTGCAGGGACAGGAGAAACTCGGGATGCCCAAAAATTGGTACCCGCAGCATCGCCCTCTCCTCCCCGTCCTCCCGTGCCAGCAGAGAGTTCCTCTGATGGAGAGCATCCAAGGCCTTATTAAATGCAGTTTCTAAAAATCAGGTTTTGCTGTAGAGCAACATTAAGTGCAAGAAACAGGAAGCATTTAAAAAAGAAGGAAAAAAAAAAGGGGAAGAAAGAAATCTTTTGTCAAAATGGTTCCGGCAGACCGGCTGCAATTTTCCTTATTCCCAGCTGTTGCCAGGACAACCAGCCTTTGCACTTCGGGCGCCCAAAAAAAGAGACCCAGGCTGGATGCTAAACCCACCTGGACCCTTTTCCCCAGGTGATGCTGGTTTCGGGGGGCCGGGGGAGCCGGGAAGGGGCAGGGGAGCCCCGAGGTGGCAGCCGGTGGGGACCCAGCCTGCGCGCCTGCCCTACACCCCCCCATTCCCCCAGCAGCGACACTGGGCGTTTCTCCATGGTTTAAAATACTAAATTACCTTATCAGCTCAATTGCTTATGGAAGTCAAGCTCAAACAACAGGTCAAGAGGCAAAAAAAAACCCCCAAAAACTTCCTAAAAATGAACGAGACGCTTTTTAATAGCCCTTTTTATCTCCACCTCCCTGGGTCTGAACATCCTGCCTGGGCCCAGGGCCTCCAGAAGAAGCTGGAAGTCATTTGGGGAATGTTTTTAGGCATGGGAGGCCGCAGATTGCTTGGGGACGAGTGAAACCACTAATTGTTTTCTCGCAGCCAATCCGCATGGAAAATAAAACGCAGCGTGGCGGGGGCTCGGCATCCTCAACGTGCTTCACGCAGCCCGGATGCCCCGTAGCACGGGCAGGGGTCAGGGTCAGCATCTCCCAGGCGTGGGCTTCACACGCCAGGAGACCGGTTAGGCAATTCCTCCTCAGCCTGTGTAGGTAACAACCGTAACCTAAACGTGGGTTTTAAACCAAAATAATACAGGGTAGGTTGTTTACAAAGCGGCATCGACTGAGCGGTAACGCACCCCTGCGTTCCCTGCCGCAGAAAGGATGCATCCATGCCCGACCCAAGCACGGAGCGTAATTTCGAGTCACAAGTTGGCTTGTTTAATTGGTGTCCTTTCCCTATGATGACCTTAGGTTTTCCAGGGCCATTCCTATTACCGATGTGCTGCTGTCCCCTCTTTGCCCTGAGGCACTCTGCTCCCCATCACCCGAGGGGCTGGCCACCTCCAGGGCTCCCGGCCACAGCAAACCACGTATCCCCATGTGCGGACACAGACACGGACACGGACACCAGGGGATCTCCCCCAGCTGAGCGATGCTCTGGTGAGCCGGCTGACCCCACATCCAACATTTAAGCGATGTAAAGGCACATTCCCAAGACCGCACCGCCAAATATGTGGATTTACTGCGGATGTACGGCCACTGCTCTCTCTCACCCTTTCTTTTGCTCTGCCATCGCTCCCGCAGGATGCCTTCTCCCAATATAACCCAAATACTGGGGTTTTCTTGAGGATCTGCCGCCTTCTCCTGCATCACTTCATATTCCCATGCCCGTTGCTAGCACCCAACGCACCCCTCAAAACCCACGTGCCTTTCCCAGCCCAATTTCTGAGCTCCTTCTGCATATTCCCTCTGTTAGACCAAGCCCCTCTGTAGCCAAGCTGCCAACTCCCCATTAACTCCACCCACATGCTTCCAGCACCCATTTTCCATCCTTTCCACAAGTCAGACCCATCCTTCGACGCCAACTCCCTTCCCATCCATCCCTTTTGCATCAACTCCTCCAACTGCAGAGCCACCTCTTGCAGGGTTTTATTAATTCTGACACCTTCACTCCAGGGCTCGGGGGAGACCAGTGTGGTACGAGGAGGGATGAACAGGCCTGGGAAAGCACACAGCACCCCAAGGTCTCCCAGCACCTTTCGGAGATACAGAAGAGCCCAGGGAAAGTCTCTCTCCCCAGGAATCCTGAAAGCCAGGCTGGCTTTCTGTCCCAAAAATGATGCCACATTTCACCTCCCAGCTCTTGGCCTCCCAACAGAAACCATAGAGTACATCGTCGGACTGTGCCATGTCAGTAATTACGCTCCTACGGTTAATTAAATGAATCAGACGAGGATATTGCTTCCTTTTGGCCCTTGAACGTGTAATCTTATCAGGCGGTTTCAATGCAAGCAGGCGGGGCTGGCCCTTCCCAAAGAGGAACCCCCCCAGCCCCAGCCCCAAAACCCCCTGGGAAATTACCAGCTGAACGATTTAGGATTTGAAGTTTATCGCTGGGGCCTGTGATATAATGTAACGACCCTCATATAATAACCTTCTCCATACAAGATGGTCCCGTCAGCTCCAACTCCGACCTTCCTCCTGAGATACGATTATGTCCGATTTCCTGATATCGACCAAAATGCGGAGCGCCCTCCTCATCCTCCCTACCTTCCGGAGGACAGAAGGATTCAAATCTGTTGGAAACCATCCATCCGCGTTACCCAACTCACCTCCCAGTGAGGACGGGGGCTCAGTTTAATCCCCATTTAGAAGCAACTCAGTTATTTTAATGCTGATATTGAGAAACTATCGCAGAATCACAGAACCTTCATGGTTGGAAGGGACCTTTGAGATCATCGAGTCCAACCATACACACACACACACAAAAAAAAATCCAAACAAACAAACAAACAAACAAACAAAACGAAACAAACCACCCCCTACAATCTCTGCCCCTAGAGCATGCCCCAAAGTGCCAAATCCAGACGCCTCTTAAACACCTCTAGGGATGGTGACTCACCCACCTCCCTGGGCAGGCTGTTCCAGGGCCTGACCACTCTTTCAGTAAAGTAATTCTTCCTAATATCCAATCTAAACCTCCCTTGCCGCAGCTTCAGACCCTTTCCTCTGGTCCTGTCATTATTCCCCTGGGAGAAGAGGCCAACCCCCACCTCTCTACACCCTCCTTTCAGGGAGTTGTAGAGGGCCATGAGGTCTCCCCTCAGCCTCCTCTTCTCCAAACTAACCATGCCCAGCTCCCTCAGCCTCTCCTCACACGACTTGGTCTCCAGACCCCTCACCAGCTCGGTCGCTCTCCTCTGGACCCGCTCCAGCACCTCCATGTCCCTCTTGGACAGAGGGGCCCAGAACTGAACACAGCGCTCGAGGTGAGGCCTCACCAGTGCCGAGTACAGAGGCACCATCACTTCCCTGCTCCTGCTGGCCACACTGTTCCTGATACAAGCCAGGATGCTGTTGGCCTCCTTGGCCACCTGGGCACACTGCTGGCTCATGTGAAGCTGGTTGTCCACCAGCACCCCCAGGCCCTTTTCTCCTGGGCAGCTTTTGAGCCACTCTGCCCCGAGCCTGTAGCGCTGCTTGGGGTTGTTGTGACCGAAATGCAGGACCCGGCACTTGGCCTTATCCAGAACAGCTTCAACTCAACCAAGCCCAAGCTCCACCAAGCGTGGTTAAGACTCCCTTTCCAAACTCGAAGGGCTAAAATCAGTTTACCTACAACTTAGGCCCGGGATGCGGTTGGGCTTAGAGCATCCCAGCTACGTTCCCACTGCCTTCCCGCTCTGTGTTTCCCTTTCTCGGGGCGCTGCTTTGCTTTGGGCAGCAGCGGGAGCCTGGCGGCAGCAGCAGCAAGAACATTTTAGCACCTACCTCCAGAAGCAGAGGTCCCAGAGATTCCTTCTCAATCACCCCTTGGCTGCTGGACGAGATGTCGGACTTCTGGACTTCATCATCAGCCGCTTTCTCTGTAGCAAAGGAAAAGGGACATTTCAGCCAAAAGCCTTCCATTATTTTACTACTGAATTATTCCCAATAACAAAGAAATTATTCGTCACTTGTCACACAGGCAATGCACCAAAAAACTCCAGCATTTTCATTTCATCCCTCAGTCCCGTGAAGATATAATGTAATTTCTAATTTTTTATTAATTATGATAAAATAACGGCACTAATTAGATCACAACCTACTGCTAGTAGGAAGGAAAAACCCGTCTTAGGCAGAAGCCTGCAGGAAGAGACCTCCAAAATCAACATTTTGAAAAGGAAACGGTAGATCCAGTTTAGCGCAAGCTACAGTATTTAATCTGGAACTTTTGGGACAACACTTTAAGACATAACTGCCGAGAGGAATTAAAGGAAAACAGGCTGTGCCAAAGGAATCCTGGTGAAGAAAAACCAGCAGCTCGTACCACCGATGTGCAGGGAGCATCCCGGGTGCCTGTCAGCCAGGAGCCAGGGCTGGGAGGAGAACATCCGACACGGAGCGAGTGATGCTGCTGGAGGAGCTGTATTGCTGAATAATCCCTTTTTGGGGGGGGGGGGGGGGGGAGGAACCGACCCAAGAAACGCAGAGAGAGGGCCCTGTTATTTATCTCGCACTCCCCCAAAAGGTGCTAGCCACGTCGCGCAGCTACTCCGAGGAATTCAGGATAAATCCAGCAGCGAAAGGCGGGTGGCAAGTGGGATGTGATAAAGCCAGCGATGACGGGCAAGTGAGCCACGATGCCGCTGGTGTTTGGTTTTGCTCCTCCACATCCATGACCGTTTTCCCCTGGGAAAGCCAGGAGAGTCCCTTAGCCACTCCGGACGCGATCCGGGAAGGATGGGGAGAGCAGCATCCCCGTCTTCCTGGGATGCAGTTGAGAATAAACCCTGATGGCTGGGAGTGACTCGGGGGCTGGCAGTGCAAGCCCCGGCCGGGGCTGTAATATTTGCAAAGAGGAAATGAATTACTGTTTAATGACACAGTTTGGGTGGAATAAGAGCAGAAAGAGGCAAACAGGAGCTAAACCTTCATGGAGGGGGTACCTGCTTCGTTGATCGGGCATCACTTAGCGAGGGGAAAGCAGGGAAGGCTCAGATTGCGGATGCTTTTTGGCTCAGCCAGATTTTGCTCCGAGATGCAAAAACTCAAGCTCCTGGGGACAGCCGGAGGGGCAGGGTATTGCCCGCCGCACGTCGGTGCTCGTTGGCGCTGGGAAGGGACATTATCAGCCGTACAGGATGCGAAACAGCACAGGAGTCCCGGAGCATCCTCGGTCCAAGCTCACACGGCCAGCTTCGATGCAGGTTTTGATTAAAAATGAAAAAGACTCTCTGTGGCTAGCCAAAAAATGACTTGAAACTTGGTCCTCTATTAATTTTACACCATTTACAAGCTCTTCCCAGGTACCAGAAGAACAAATTCAGCCTAGCAGCTGAAAATGAAGCCGTGCTCTTTCTGTGTAACTATTAATTGTTAGTATAAAGAAAGATGCTGCGGCCAGGATGCAGCCGACGATTCACGGACAACGTGCACGGTCCAGGGGGATGCAGCCCCATCCTCGCGGGCTGCGCTTCCCCGCACGGCAGCAGTAACAGTCCTGGGGTTTGCTGCCGGGAAACCAAAGGGATGCTCAGAAAAATCCCAAGGACCAAACACTGGGAGCCGGAGGAAGAAAACTGCCTGAACTGGTTTTAAGAGGGACGGCAGCAAGTTGTGAAGTTCATCGCCCAGCAGGACAAGGGAAAAGGCTCCTCAACCCACAGTGCCTCGCGTAGGACCTGCAAACCCTCGTGTGCATCAATAAAAACCCATTTATCAATCAAATGTAGATGTGTATCAACGCAGCAGGCTGTTCAAAGAGCTCTGCCTGGCCTCTGTCAGTCCCTTCCCAGAGGGAAGATGTTTTCTGGGGATAAACATCCATCGAGCACAGCAGCGGGCATGCCGGAGGTGCAAGCCAAGAGGTTCCTAGGACTGCTGGAGGTTTCCTGCTCATGTCTCCTGACACTTGGTTTTCATTTCCGACCATCCCAGCACCAAGGGAGCCGGTCCCCAGAATTGTCCGTTAAGCGAAAGCTAAATTGCATCTGCTGTTCTGCAGCGCGTGGGATGCGAGGTTTCTTACGCAGCGTCAAATCGCGGCTGCAAAACGTACAGCCGTGTCACTTGAACCTCTTCACCCCTGCGTCCTCCCAGGACTTCATCTCTCTTCCAGCTCCCTTTGGGTGTTTCTCTTTCCTGACTTAGTCCTTCATCCCGCGCCTCGCTCCTAATGCAGCTCCGAGAGGAGCGAGCCCGGAAGAACGTTTGCTCAACGCTTGCTCTGGCAGAGGGGGCCGCCAGCTTCCCCCACGGATTTATTGGGTAATCTCTGCCCCTGCTTTCCCTCTCACCCAGCGGCTCTTTCCTCTTTAGAAAATAAATCAACCGAAAAAGGTCACGTCTTCGTCTCTGCTGGCACAGCCCCGAAAACAACAGGCAACGTGTGCCCCGTTCCCAGCCCACACGCACAGGTTTGGGATGCTCAAGCAACAGTCTGACTCCAACCCTAAAATACCTGACCTGCTACAAGCCCCCTGTGGGCACCTCACCTCATCCCCACGTGCCTCAGTTTCCCCTGTTTCAAGCAGAAAGCGGCGTCCATCCCACCCGAACCGCCTCCGCGCAGCCATGCCTGCATCCCGCCCAGCGCCGCTGCGGGGTTGAATCATGAAGGAGCAGCACCCTCCCAAGGGAAACACCCAAATCCCTTCCAGGGATGGAAGAGCTTCCCATGCACCCAACCCCGCGGGTGCTGGCGGGTGCCACAGCATGAGAAACGGCGCTTTTTGTCCTGCTTTTAATAAATTGATGCACTTAGAGGCAATGCACTGGCTTTGAGCTCTAATCTTGTAATTGAGCTGTGGGATGCTCCTCCTGCTTTAGTGAAATAGTTTCGCCTGCCGGCTCCGAGCCCGTTATTCAGGAGGATTAACCAGCAGATGGATGCACCATCACCACGTGAGTCCTTCTCCTTCCCACCTTCACAGCCCCGGGACGCAGGAGCAGACGGATCCCTTTAAACTCCCGCTCACCTTCTCCGGGGCGGCACATCCCAGCGACGCAAAACTCCTTCAAAGCCTCAGCGCATCCCGACTAAGCGCTTGAGTTAATGTGCTTTAAACCCAGCTCTTCGGCTTTTCCCTCCTGAGCATGCAAGGAATACGTTAAAAGCAAACCGCGGCTTTGCACCTTAACCCAAAAATCTCAATTTTCTTTTTTTCCCAGCGTTCGTCCCAGCGGTGGCTCTGCTACGGCGGCGACAGGCTGATGCTCTCGGGGAGCGTCGGTCGCAGGCCAGGCATCCCCCGCGCTCGACACAGCCAAACACACAGCAAATTCCCTGTTTCCCAAGCTCATAATCTCATTATTAAGCCGGACAGACAGATCCACATGAAAATAAACCAACAACGGGAGCCACACGATCCCCGTTGGAGGCTGTCGGGATCCAGCCGCGGGACTTTGGCAGCCTGGGGCATCGTAAATCCCCATCGCACAAGCAAAGCCCGGCACGCCGGCGGCCCCGATTGGAACCTAATTGCTGCAAGCGTGATTAAAGCAGGGTGGGGTTTTTTTCCTCTCCTGCAGCACAGAGAGGAGCTATTTTAAACGCGTTCCTCAAATTACGTCCCAATTTTCTGACAGGCAGGGAGATGTCTGGGTGCCTCCGGAGTCTACAGGAGCCACGGAGTCCAAAAACATCAGGTCAGTGGACTTGAAACCCTGAAAGAAGTGTGTTATAACCGGGTCACCCGACACCATCGACTGTACCCGCTGCCCGCTGCCGTGCCTGGGAACACCGCGGTCACTTTGCAAACAAATCTTGTCCCGTGCCAACCCCGCGCAAGCCAAGCTTGGCACGGGGAGAGGTGACATTCCCAGCTCAGCCCCGCTATTTCGCAGCCACACGAGCCGCCTGGCTTGAAGCCGCTTGGTTTTTTTCGCAGGATTAGAAGAAGGGATGGGGAAGGCACGAGGCTGGTGAGGGATGGAGGATGCTGGTAAAGCACGCCGGGACTGGGAAAGGCACGATACGCTCGGATGCCCCGATGCTGGAAGCGATGAGCAGCAGCACGAGTCGGTGGGAACAGATTTTGCATCACCGAGAGCTGCCCTCCCCGTCCCCCAGCCCGGTGGTACCCAGCCACGTCCGGGGCTGCCGGCCAGGATGCTCTTGGCGTGCGGCTCCTCCCGGACTCGGCACGGTGGAAGGAAGGCAAGGAGCAACGCTGGGGGTGGGAGGCGAGGTGAGGGCTGGCGGTGGGGTGACAAGCTGCTGAAATGGTGGGGTGCAGCCCAGGTGGGGGGTACGGTGGCAAGTCAAGGTGTGGGGATGGGCAGCCGACCCATTTGGAGCGTTTTCCCCTCTGATTTTAGAAGACATCAGTGTAGAAAGTCCTTTTTCTTTTTCTTTTTTTTTTTTTTTAATGAAAGCCCAAAGCCAAGAGCACGCAGGGGAAAGGCAAACGGCTCATCTGGGGTGTTATTTCTGCTCCCCCAAAAGAGGCGGTGTGACATGCACCCCCCTAAAAACTGTCTCAGACCCTCTGCCTCTAAACCACGCCACATGGAGCTAAGCTGAAGGACGCGGCTTTGGCAAGCAGGTGCCACCACCCCGTGCCCACACAGGTGTGGTCACTGGTGGCTTCCCTTTTCTTGGTCTCTTTTCCCTCTCTGCATTATGATTTTTTATTTCCCCAACCTCCCTCCTTCACCTTAGTTGCCTCCATCCCTTTGGCAGATCTTCTGCTCATTCTCTACCACCATTTTTGGTGGCCCATGGCACAGCAAAACCATCCCCAGGATCCCCCCATCGCCTCCCTCCGCTTCCAGACCTCTGCACCTGAAACCTCGCACCTGGAGAAAATCAGATAGCCAAAGTAGGAGAAAATCAGGCATTAAAAGTGTTGGAGAGGAGCTGTGACCTCCTCCAGCAGCCACGGCTGGAGACCTTCCCCAGAGCAACGCTGAGGCCACGCAGGGGGGGAGCCACAGCCACACAATGGGAAAAGTCCCCAGAAACGTCTTAACTTAGTGCTTTTTACCCAAAACACAACAAATCCCCGCGACCAGAAGGGCACCTGCACTCCAAAGGGCTGGAGAATCGAGGACATGCCACCGGAGCGATGGCAGGAGGGTAGGGAAGGGCAGTGGCTTAGGGGACACCCCCCCAGAGCCACTCCAAGGAATAAGGTGGGAGAGGAAGGAAAATGGGGATAAAGGGGGTAGAGGTGGAGGGGAGAAGATGTCCAGCATTGATGTCCATCTGCCATGTCTTGGGAAGTCAACCCCAGCCCTGCAGGCTCCACCGCATGGAGCTTCATCCATAGCACCCAGGGCAAGCAACCTCCCATGGTCTCTCTAGCCCTTAAATCCGCGCTTTCAAATTAAAATAATACAAGCTGTCTGATTCTGCTCTTCATTTAAAACTTTGCAGCTGAAATGCTTTTTTATTCCCCAGAAAAGAATATCTGAAAAATAATACACTGCACGTGGGTCTTCTAAACCAGGCTATAAAAAAAATTCAGAACAGGGTTTTGTTGAGAAACGTCATGGGCACAGAAAATCAGAACAATTGTTTCCACTTGCCCAGCACAAAACTTTTGCCTCGACTTGCGAGAAGCTCGCTGCCGCCCCCCGAGGAAGCCCCAGCGGAGCCCCATGGTTGTGGGCATGACGGCCAGGACCAAACACTGCCCCACGCTCCCCAAGGGCTCAAAATTCAACCCAAAATTTCCATGAGCAACGTTCGTTTTTTCTTTTCCTACGACAGAAGCCAGAAAAGCCTTTGGGTTTTGACTTTTCTATTAAAAATTCAACAGCTCAAAGGCAAAAAGTCCAAGCAAGGAGGACTTGCAGCCTTTCTCAGAGCGTGTTGGGTACCAAGGACAATAGAGTCGGGCAAGATGGAGAAGTTGATGTGACACCTGGAAACCATGATGGAGCACCAGGCATGACGGCTCTCCGTCCCGGTCCTGTAGGACACAGCTCCGCAGCCTCCCCGGGGGCCGTGCCGGCTGAACCCCCGGGATCTCAGCCAGGATCTGCTCTATCTGCTTTTTAAAAGATGAGAGAGGCAAAAAAGTCCACATCTGTAATTTTCCCACATGAGGAGCTTTGATTTTTACTTAATTAAAATCAGATGGAACAGACTCGGTGCACCCACGGATCGAGAGCGTGACAGAAAGCTGTGCCATTAATTAGTGCCTACCGTGAGGTTCATCGGTCCAGTAAACCCAACAGGAAAAAAAAACCACCATGAAAATAAACTCCTTGGCAGAAGGTGTGCACCAAGTGCACCTTCCAGTGGAGGAAGAAAAACACTGGTCTAAAAAAGCCATGAGAGGAGAAAAAGGCAACAGCACTGATAGAGGAAAAGAGCCGGTAAGGGGATCTAGACCAGGGAAATGGGAATTCTTTCATGTTTTTCAAATGGTACCCGAAGAGGAAGGGTTGGCTAGGTCTATCTGTCAGGTTAGGGACATGTTGGGGCAAAGGCTCTGAGCATCACTGGCTGGTGGTGGTGGCCTGGCCCGAGGTCCTGAGCTCATCTTCAGCCTCAAGTCCCAGCAAGCCCAAGCACCCTCCTCCCCGTCAGCAGGGATCAACGAGTAGGGCAGGATCCAACCTCAACTGGGGGATGAAGCCAACTTCAAGGAAGACCATCCTACATAGCCTACAGGGTACATGCCTGGACCACAGCGACGATGGCTTCTTTGGAGGTACTCTAAACTAAAATTCAAGCCGTGGAAGCTGAGATTTGCCCAACGCCCACTTATTTAACGTCAGCATATTCACACGGAGGCAGATGCAGAAAACCCAGCCCAGAGTCCTCCCTTCTTCACTTCCACAAATACCAGATTCCTCTAAAACGCTGTATGGAAATCAGCAGCTCTTAGGTTGTATAACTTCTTATTCTAGTAGGAGGAAGGAAATTATCTGATCTATGAATTTAAAAAACTGTGGAAAAATACAATCTGTGAGATTCAGAGCTTGAAAATACCAGTGCAAGAAATAGAAAAGCAGATCTTGGCTTTCAGAAATCAGCACGGCTCCTTCCGAGCCCAGCGCTCGCCTGCTTTACACCGTCCGTCGTGATGGTCTATTGGTGACAAGCCCCAGGGTGCTCCCCAATCGTGGGAGCACCACCCATAACACCAGGCAGGAGCACCGGGAGACCAGGGTGAGATCCATCTCACGGAGCATGGGATAGAGATGTTTCCACCTGAGCTACTCGCCTCATCCTCCCCTTAGAGCCAAAGCAGAGAAAAAGGCATTTTTAGAGGAGATTTGCCTTACCCATTTTAAATTCTTTTTCTAAAATAGTCTCATTTTTGTGGGTTTTGGGGGGTGTTGTTATCCCCTAGACCTGTTCCACAACCAGCAGTCACCCAGCTTTTGCTCTCTCTCTTTTATTTTTCTTTTCCAGTTAGAGATGAACTCCTGACTTCACCACCAAACTCCAACGTTGGCCCTTAAAAAAATAACCCATGCGCCTCCAGAGCTGGGAAGCCAGCACCCGCTTCAGCCCCGAGTATTTCTCTGCCATCTCAGAGAACATCCTCACCGACACAGATCCAAGTGGTTCTTCAGACGCATTTTGAATCCTTAATTCTTCCATCAATGCACACGCAAAAAACACGTGTGAGGAGGACGCACCTCACCAGGCACGCACCCAAGGGAGGAAACTAAGCCCTCGAGGTGTATAAAACTGGCTCCGGTGCCCACGTGGATGGTGAGGATTGAGGACTGAAGCCGGTGGCCACTCCAGTGGCATCAGTAAAGCCAACGGTGGAGACAGATCAGTGGAGGGCAAGACAGTGGGACATCCTGACACTCTCCCATGTCTCACTTGAGCTTCCTTCACAGCCAGGCTGGAAAAGCAGTCAAAAAAAGCAATCAAGCATTGCTGCCGTACTGGGAACAACAATGGTGCCATCTATTTGCCACCTTGCCTGCAGCCCAAGAGCTCGTCCTTACCACCTCCACCATGTCTACAACCAACCCCAGACCACAGCCACTCCTGGCAGGCAACAACCCAACTCTGTACCAGGTCTTCAGCCTGGTGATCCCAAGCTCAAGCAACATTAACCTTCCACATGGCTGTGGGCTGCTCCCCAGTTTTGGCTGCCCCTCCAACTGGTATTTTCCCTCTTTTCCCACGTAGAGGATAAGGATTTTGAGGGCAGGAATTTTGCTGTTTTTTTTTTTTTTAAACTTTTTTCTCATTTTTTTATACATGTATCTACCCAGCAACGGGCACAACCAAGTTCCTCAGGATTATGCAATGCAAATAAATCAACAGTCTTATTTTAACCCATTTGACCCTTACTATAAATTTCAAAGAACATATTCCAGTGTCGCCCTCATCCTAACCCACCACTACGCACTCAACCGAATGACGACCTGTGACATCCTTCCAAGTGAGGACCGCAGGGAGGATGGACAAGACAACGTGCTTCCCTTTAGCGAGCCTACGATACAACTCCCCATTAACACTCCCATTTTCCACCTGAAGAAACCCCATGCACAAGCCCACACGCTTCTGCAGCTCTTGCTGGAGTGGATTTAAGAAGATCATTGACAACTTCTGAGCTGAGAAGCCATAACACGCCACGTGAACGCTCGCAACCCAAAAGCCACCAGGGTTAGCTTCAACCAATGCTGCTTTCACACACCATAGCGGTTGACCAACTGGTGGTTGTCTCTTGAAGGACTCCAGATGGACCTGCAACATCTGCCCATGCCCCAAGGCAAAGAGTACCATGAGTGTACGGCAGCACCAAGAGTACAACTAACCAACCAGCACCGCTCTGATCAACAAACATCACTTTCTTTGGCAAAGTTTATACGGAAAACTCTATTTTTCTGCTTCCGATAAAACCCTTGCATAATGGCGAAGAGCGCAGAGCGAAGCGCGCTGCCGTTAGAACAGAAGGAAAAGGGTATTTCTTTCTGTCTTCACACCTTTTAGAGTTAAACATTAATGGTGTCGAGATGTCTTAAGTAAAAAAGGCTGGTTGTCTGAACAATGTCAGGAAAAATTATACGGTGCTGAGTGAATGCAAAATTAATGAGCGCTGAATGCTGACAGGAGAGAACAGGCATAAGGAGCCGAGACTTTTTTATAGTCGATGCTGAGATCAAGCAGGTAGAACATCTCCATCTTGCTGGGGGAAGGAATAAAGGGAGAAAAAAACTTTTATCTGAAATCTGAAGAATTTAATTCCTTCAAAAACTGTGTCAACTCTGCACAGCCAAATCTGCAGAGACGATGTAGCTTCCCCCCACAACTTTAATTCAGCCCTGGCATAGCCTTCATTCTCCTTCTGCAGGCACAAAATACATCGCAACACCCTTTTAACGATCCAACTTAATTAATTTTGCAAAGAATTAGCCTGTCTTTTCTCAAGACGTAGCATCTTGAAGCTTTGCATGCTAAAGTCCATGAGAAGTTACTATTAAAAATTCACTCGTGTCAAGCGTTAAACCAGCTTTATGCTCAAGTTGCGCAAGCACGTCAAATATGTGCACGGCAACCGGCGAGGAGACGCCTGCCAAAGCGTGCAGACAATGCAAAGCTGGAGCGCGGAGAGGGGGGAGCTGACGCTTCCCATGCACGGAGCAGCACTTCCCCCCCCACAAGCCCCGCTCCTCCGAGCCCGACTTTCTCGTGCCTCCCATCTGTCTCTCCTGGGTTGCAAAGGGAGAGCTGTCAATCTGCAGCTCGCAGGGGGATCTGTCGGAGATAAAGGCAGACTTTGCGGCGTAAATGAACTGAAGGGTGGATGTAACACATCCATGGGAGCGTGGTCAGTAAGTGCAAGTGCAGCTCTGGGCCACGAGATGCCCCTGGGTGGACAGGGATGGGCAGGAGCAAGCCACGTGGTATGGGAAGCTACCTGGAGAAGACGGAGACATGTGGTATGAGAAGCTACCCAGAGAAGATGGAACCTCCTGATAGGTGAAGTCACCCAGAGAACATGGAGCTGTGTGGTATGGGAAGCTATCTAGAGAAGATGGAGACATGTGGTATGAGAAGCTACCCAGAGAAGATGGAGCCTCCTGATATGTGAAACCACCCAGAGAACATGGAGCTGTGTGGTATGGGAAGCTATCTAGAGAAGATGGAGCCTCCTAATACAGGAAGCCACCCAGTGAACATGGAGCTGTGTGGTATGGGAAGCTATCTAGAGAAGATGGAGCCTCCTGATACAGGAAGCCACCCAGTGAACGTGGAGCTGTGTGGTATGGGAAGCTATCTAGAGAAGATGGAGCCTCATTGTATGGGAAGCCACCCAGAGAAGAAGGAGCTGCATGGTACAGGAAGCCACCCAGAGATGGTGGAGCCACGCGGTACGGAAAGCCACCCAGAGAAGATGGAGCCACGTGTCACGGGAAGCCATCCAGAGAAGACAGCCCACACCACACAGCTGAAGACCGCTTTCTTGTCAATCTGCACAGAGCCTGCTCAGGAGGACCTCACCTCCAAAATGAACTTCAACTCTTCCAGTGCAGCCGTTACATGGCGAACTGTGGGTGCGGCGCCAGATGCTGGATGTTCCCAGCGGATGCAGGAAGGCAGAGCTCTCAGGTGCTCCGAAGCCGGCGAGTGCCCGGCAGAGCAAGGCACAAGGCTGAATATCCATCCTACGTCTTCCCCCAGGAAACACCGCACAGACTCACGCGATGGGGTTCTGCACCTAGGTCCAAGGTGCGCCTGCCTGCACCTGTATTTTTAAGGACCGTATCCATTATTCCAAAATTTGGGATGGTCCAAACTGTTCCCTGCTCCCATAAGAAGCTGTCCCCGCACATAATTCACTGTCTCAGTGCAGCAGCTGCACCAAACCCAGCGCAAACATCTGCCTGGGGAACCGATCCAGCATTCCAGCATCCGTCAACCCCACTCATCGTAATACGGACATAACGATTTAAAGGCGAGTTAGTTCAGACCGGCAGTTAAATCGTTTAATGAAAACCCATCTTGGAACGTGGGATTCCTAAATAACACGGGCAGAACGAACGGTGAGAAACATCATTTAAAGCCATCCAAATGGTGTCACTGCCTCTCTCCCCGAGGTTCTGGTGAGGTTTTAAGTGCCACCAAACAACCCAGTGATGAAATCGCGGGGCTCGGGGGAAGCAGAAGCAGCCAGATGAGGAGCGCGGCAGCTGGGCACCGGGGAATAACGTGGCCCCAGAGGGAGCGAGGCCGCTCCTGCATCTCCCACGCTCATGTCCCGGCAAGTTTGTTTGCTTTGCCCAACCACACCGCTTGGCACAATAAAAGCTATTATCTCCTTGTACAAATCTCCCTTTATTTCCTCTGCTCACAGGAGTGTTAGGAGGATTAAGGTCTATAAAAGTTTGTTCAGGGGAAAATCCGAAACAAAAACAGAAGAACTCGCACGGCTGACTCCAAGTATGGGGTGGGATTTTTTCCCATAAGAAAGAGGTTTATTGTGTTACTTCTTGCTTTTCAGGCATGGCAACGCGTGCGGCGCCGGGCGCTCTGATGGGTCAATAATGGAGACAAGCACTTGCAGAGACGCGTTGGGGTGGGCTGCCCTCTGAACCCCCCCTCTCGCACGGGACACTTGACAACTAGGTCAGATGAGACGCCTCCATCACGGCTGCTAGAAGAGAGGTGGGATGGACCTCGCTCATAGAATCATAGAATCATAGGGTTGGAAGGGACCTCTGGAGATCATCCCGTCCAACCCCCTGCCAGAGCAGGGTCACCCACAGCAGGTGGCACAGGAACGCGTCCAGGCGGGGTTGGAATGTCTCCAGAGACGGAGACTCCCCCACCTCTCTGGGCAGCCTGTGCCAGGGCTCTGACACCCTCACAGCAAAGAAGTTCCTCCTCATGTTTAGGTGGAACTTCCCATGCTCAAGTTTGTGCCCGTTACCCCTTGTCCTGTCACCGGGCACCACTGAGAAGAGCCTGGCCCCATCATCCTGCTCCCAAAGGGATTGCAGCTCACGGGATGGTTGAACCTCCTTCTGATCATCAACCAAAGGAGCCGGGGTCCAGAGCAGAGCGAGGACAAGCTCAGAGGAGGCAAAATCCTGCTCAGGTGCCATCCCAGGGGAAGAATAATCTTAAAATAGGTTCTGTCCATCTCTACGAAGGGTAAGGACGTGGCGAAAAGGACTTTCAAGAAAGCGGATTTTTTTTCTTCCTCCTTTCCTACCTCTCTTAAAAATGAGACTGAATCAAGGAGAAAGAAAAAAAAAAAAAGGGGGGGGGGGGGAAAAGCTAATCCGGCACAGCAGAAGGCAGGAGGAGGAGTGATTTCTACAGGTGGTTTATGACTCTCCGCATGATCCACACGCCTGTTACATCCTATCAGATCCTCTTCTTACGGCGAGGTGCTAAAGGATTTATTAGTTCTTGACAGTGTGAGATGCTTAAAAGCTTGAGGATGTAATAACCAAATGTTCACTTGTTAAAATAAAGGCACCGTTTGGAGAGGTCTGCGCAATTCTTAGCAGCCTCCCCTTCCCCTTGGTCTATATTTAAGCTGCCAGCTAGATTAAAACTGTCAGAGCAGGGATGAGAATTTTATTGACATGCTTTGTAGGTGGTACGGCTCCATAAAATAAACATATACAGAGGATGCTCCCTGGTGTTGCTGCACAGGCAGAGATTTTTATAGTACTGACCTGGGGGAGTTCGTATCTGAAATCAATCTCTGATATAAAACAGATTCCAGAGGATACGGAGAGACAGACTTCACAAATGTCTGCGGGGAGCGTGGGCAGGGATGCAATCCGTTTAACATTTCACGTTGAAACCAAACTGCGGAGAAAGGGAGGGCGTGAAATTCCCCGAACCCGCTCCAACAACCTCGTGCATGAGGTGCAATTAATTACTCCGGTAACAGGGAGGTTTTACTGCCGGGAAGGGGGCAGGACGGAGCGTGGGGCAGGGGACCCACGTGGATGCAGCACGACGACTCTCGCCCCGGCTCTGCGCTGGCAGAAGCCATTGCCGCAGATGGGGATCCAGCTCTCGAGGCATTTTTCAAAATCAAAGCATTCAGATTTATAGAGATGAAGGCCAGGAGAGATCACCAGACCGGCCAGTCTGACTTCGTGAATATCGCAGAGCCATCAAAGTTCACCCACTTCCACCACCACAAGCCCTGAACTTCTGCTTGGCCAAAACCTGATGCAACCCACCGCTTCCCTTGGCAGCTGGTTCCCAACGCAACCTCCCTCCCAGTTGTAACTCTGGGCCCAAGTCCTAATTTGCTTTTGTCTGGCTTTGGCTTTGAGTCATTCTCTGTTATGCTAGATTTAAAAACTTCTTTAGTAGCCAGCATTTTCCATTCTTGTTAGTGTTTATAGTGTCATCACCATGTCCCCACTCCTTTTCTTCCCCCCACAGATACACTTAACAGAGCTCTTCAACTTTCCAAGCTGCAAGACATTTTCTCCAGCCCTTGGCTCATTTCTGTGGCTCTCCTCTCTGCCTTCTCTGGATTTTGCAATCTCCTTCCAGCGTGGATACCAGGCCTGAGCTCCGGTTTTGTCCCACCAACTCCATGCACACGTAACATCACCCAAGAGGAGCCCACCTTGCTTTTCATCACAACCCAAGTTCACGTTCTCTGCCTTCACTTCCAGGATCTCCAGATCTTCTTGAAAAGCACCATTTCCCTGGTTACCATCCATCCAGTACTCCTGTTTGACCACCCTGTACTGGCTTAGCAATGATTTTGTATGTCCTTCCACATCCATGGAGATGTTGAATAGCACCGAGATCTAGCAGAGACTCCCAAGAAGCTCCATGAAAGTCAATTTTGAGAATAAAGGTGTTCCACCAGGATGAGGAGAGGTCACCAGTGGTGTTCCTCTGGCAACCGAGGTAAGGTAGTCATGGAGGGAGAGAATATGCACCAACTCGAGGGAGGGTTGACCCATTCACATAGAAGAGGACCAAATGGTAGAAGAACTGCCCAATTGCTCTGCTAAACTGTGCTAATTTCTCCCACTTTCTACTACTTGAAGGTCACCCACTCATCAACCAAGAAAATGAGCTTTGGCTAAAAGTTGGGGATGGCTTTATGAAGGTGACGGAGGAGATGCCAACAGTTACCTCCAGCCTACCAGAGGTGGTGGGAGCAACTACCTAATGCTACTGGTAAGGTGTGGTAAGAAAAATCGTGACAGTTTGGGCCAATTCAGTCAAGAAAAATGAAGTTCAATTGGAAGAAGTACAGAAAGTAGGTTGATTAAAGGAAAGGTGTAACTATCTGACATCAAGATCCTAGGAGAGCTCGGTTTGTTGGGCAAGTCAAGCGATGGTAGAGAACAAGAGCAACAACTTCATAAAAACACATTAGGGAAAGGCGGTAATTACCAAACAGAAGGAAGAATAAATCAAATTAAAGGGCAACGCTGGCACAGGAATGATCCAAAACTCATTTCCACCAAAAACGAGCAGGTGGTTTCACCCTCTTCAGAATCTCAGAAGGATTCCTGGAAGGCTGAAGTTAAACAGTTAAAAGGACTGGATCTGTTTGTACTCTGTTTACCTTGGACCAGCCTCACACTTGAGGGCTTTCAGTGGGCACCTACCAAAGCCAAGGAGGAATTCCCCCTCCCTCCTGATGTCTAATCTGGCCTCCGGGGTTTGGTTGTTTTTCTTTCTCTGTAGCCTTCTAACGTACGGTGAAAAATTGGCCGCCGAGACAGGATGAAAGCGGTGTGCGTGCGCTCCTCGCTCTAGCAGCACGAGGAGCTCCATCCGGGTTAATCCAACCACCAGGCTTGGGATGAAGAAAGAGCTTTCCTCCCCCAGCACCCAAAACCACCTGGCGATGGCGCCACTTGCCGCGAAGGTCCCTCCCAACCTCGGGGAGGAACCTGGGAGTCTGCAAAACACCGCCCTAAGGCAAAAGCAAAGCTCCCCTTTTCTGACCTCCTTTGAAGCAAACAAAATCAGGAAAACTCCGATAAAGTCAATGCATTTCAAGAGGAGACTACAGCACCAGGCTGACAGTTGTAGCCTGAAGAGATTCCAATCTAATTTTAGATTTGACACAAACCTTAATGTGGTTTTAATTAATTAATTAAAAAAAAATCCTTTAATTAATGTAAACCCCTTAAAGCGGTTTTCATTTACTCCATTTCCAGGAGATATTTCCACTTGCCTTGCTCCTCAGATGCCATTCTGCTGCTTGCTTTTGTTCCTCAGTCAAAACCTCAGATGTTAAGACCTAAACTTCTGTTTCTAACACATCGCTGGGACACTCTGAGCTCGGCTGTTTCTTGAGCCTTCCCACTTTTAATGATTTTCCAGGTAAAGAGGTTTCCATTTCTTCTTTGACTATGCAAAAACTCTACCATTTATTCTTCCACTGCATGAAAGTGTCCTCTTTGGCGTCCACTGAAGGACCTCGGTGTCAACTCAACACATAAAAGCCACCAAAAATTACACTTTAATTCTCTGAACCGAATAGTTTGTTTATCTCGATTTCTGCATGTGAGGGAAAAAGGCAGCAGTGACGCCGTGCTGTCACCCTGCCCTCCTGGCAGCAACACCCACCCCGAGCAGCTCTCCAGGCCACCAAAGGAGGAGCTCAGATGTGACATGGGAATGCAGCAGGGCCTCTCTGAGGCTCATCCCGGGGACCTCTCTCTCCCTTGGCTCTCCTGATGGCAAGCTGCACTCAGTAGAGTGGTCACTGGTTCTTGCCTTCAACCCATGTGGCCACCCTGGGCACCATATCTAGATACTAGTTTTAAGCCCCCAGAGTAAGACAAACTGGAGCAAGTTCAGTGGAGGCCACCAAGATGGTCAGGGCTGGAGCCCTGATCCTGAGAGGAGAGGACAAGGGAAGGGGTTTGCTCAGCCTGGAGAAGAGATGGATTTGGGGCACCTTACAGCAGCCTGCCCATGCCTACAAGACATTATGGAGGTGATGGGAGTCAGGCTCTTCACACCAATGCATGGTGAGAAGATGAGAAGCAATGGGTCCAAGTGAAGCAAGAGACGTCTAGGTGGGACAGGAGGAAAGTCTTGTTCACAACAAGGCCAGCCAAAGTGCTGGAGCAGGTTGCCCAGAGCGTTTGTGCTTCTCCATCCTTGGGGGCCTTCCAAAGCCCAGCTGGGTAAAGCCCTCAACACCACCACCATTATCAGAAATGGAAACAAGCTTTATGGAAATGAGATGGTTCCAGCCAGACAAGAGATTGCCAGCGCCCAGGTAAAATGTCAGACTTCTCCAAGAGGATACGGGACTACAATACGGGGAGAAGGAAGGGCTGAAATGAAAGAGTACTCAAAAATATAAAATGCAAGAAATAACGTAAGCATAAAGAAGGCAGAGCACGTTATGCAGAAGGTACTTTCCCTTGGTGGTGCGGAGGCGGCAGCTCCAAGGACCTGAGAAGTTTAATCAGAAACTGGAAATACTGCCCGTGATTCAAAGTATGACAAGAAAGATGCATTCAAACTGGAGTCGGCGAAAGATGGATATGCAGACAATTTAGGAAGATTCTAAAGAGAAAAAACAATAAAATGCCTGAAGACTTGAACTACATTATCCTGGCAAAACAAAGCCAAGAGAGGGAGAAGGTCCCAAGGCTCCTTCTACTCCTGCACTGGAGGTGTCCAGCTCCTTTGCAGACACAATAACACGGACTTGGGCTAGAGGTTTCCTCAAAGCTAATAGAAGTCCACACAGAGCTCCGTCCCCAGGGGCTGCGGACACAAACCCCTGTGTACTGAGGGTAACATGGCAGCCTGGACCTGGGCAGAAGAAACCAGCTGAAAGCCCTTAATTGCTCTGCAGTGGGTTCCTCTGCTTTGGGGTGAAGCTTGCCAAGGGACATCGGCTCCGCGACTTGCGTCCACACATTGCATGCAACTGCTCGCTTTGTGGTTTTATGGGAGTAATTTTATGATCTTTAATAACGTACCACAACACTCAGCTGCTGGGACAAGAAGGGGCTCTTGACTCAGTGCCCGAGGACAGGGTCTCCTCCTCTCCTCCTCCCAAAACCTCACGCCACCATCGCAGGCTGTGCTCTTCCCAGGCCACCACCTCACCATTTTCTGACCACTGCTAAATACGAAGCCAAGGGGTTTTTTTTTTGTTCTCTTTTTAAAGCTCACCATGTGTTGGCATTCCTAAAGCCAAGAAGAAACTCAGCATTCATTTTGAAGAGGCTTCCATACGTCCCACTGAGGACCCAGGACCTCTCCGCGCTAGAAGCTGTACATGTATATCACAAATAAATCCAGGGCCAAACCTAAGCATATGACAAGACAGCAGGGAAACTTAATTAAAGGAAAGCCACTGACAGCCCAATGATCGTATGCGACAGAGCAGCCAAAATCAATAATCATTTCATATACTTCACTTAATTAACTTACTGTATTTACCCAAAAGGAAAATTACTTCCCCAAGTAGGTTAACTTCCAAATGGGGGGTGGTCTTAAATTAAGGGTCCTCGTCTTTTCAGGTTGATGTTCCCTAGTGACAAAGCAGCACAAATTTGCCCAAAGGAGCCCGTCTTATTACGGCCACGCTTCAGGGAGACAAACAAATAAAAAGATGCCAGGAGGACACCGCTACTCCATGGTTTTGCTGGACCTGAGAGAGGGACACCTCCATGGAGCAGAAGAACAAGCTGTGGAATTTTTATGTAGTCCGAAAAGGGACGGAAATGCTCTTATCCCTAAAACCCCTGAAAATTATGAAAGGAAAGGCTCAAGAAATAGCCTTCTCCCCCTCCCTGCCCAAAATAACTCAATCTAAAAATTGAGTGTCATCTTTGCCCGTTAACACGTTTGGGAGAGAAAGCTGATTCTCCTACTGCCCTTTGAAAACATCCCCAAATCAGGTCACTATTCCGTAGCATTATTAGAGAATAAAACTGCATTAATAAAGATCTGATTTTTTTTTTTTTTATCCTTATACATCTATAAGAATAAATTCAGCAGCTCCACCACCGAACAGCCAGGCTTCACTGGGGCTGAAGGTGTCGCACATGGGGTCGTGCCACCCCCCATCGCCACGAGAAGCCTTGCACTGCAAAGTCACGCAGTGACTCAGGGTCCTTCATCAGACAAGCTCAGTTGTACAAATCCAAGCAAATACAGAATAAATCCTTTATTTTGGCAATTACGGAGTAAATCTGCTGGGGCTTTTGGACTTCGCAGGACCAGAAACTCATGAGCATCACCCCACGCGTCCTGGCGGGGCCGGGAGCCGTGCTGCGGCTGCTCCTGGACCGGGTAAGCTGCCGGCTCCGCGCACCGATTCCCACAGAAGCCGAACATACGGCGGCACAGCGGGAGCGACCGCCAGCGAGCGGCGATGAGCAAACGCAGGAAGGACGGGGGGAAGGAGGTCCCTTGGACGCCGGCGGAGGTAGAGTCGCTTGCGATGCCTTTAGGAGGTGTTTCAAGGGCAACCCTCTGCGGCTGTTTGAGTTTGTAGGCGGCGTAATGAAAAGCTCAATACTATTTGATTTATTCTATTAAGGTGCTGGATTTATACTCCTGCTCTGGAAGGAAATTAAGCAGCCTATCAATGGAGAGGGCTTTTGGGAAAAGACTTGGTGGCTTCATCCTAAAAAGGACGCTGCCAAGGTTGGGAGCTCTACAAGGGAGATGAGATGACCCCTCTCCCGGCTCCATCAGATCTCTGCACACTGCTCATCGCCTCTTCCATAACCCAAAGGTTATCAACCTCCCAAAACTGGGGCATTTAATTAAAAGTCACCTGGGGGAAACCAAGGAAATGCCCTTCTGGAGCCCGCCTGCCACCGCAGGGCCTGGCGTCGCAGGGGCGTTGGATGCTGAGGTTCTGCCTCTCCTCAGGGCAGGGGTCCCCCCAGCCTCCACAGCACTTGCAGGGGAGCCATCAAGCATTACATTATTTTACAGAAAAGGAACAAAACAGGTGTTGGTCCGTGCACCAATGCAGCTTTTCCAGTATCTCTGCTCATCTTTGTACTCTCCTGTATGACCAAGATGCCTTATTTTTGTGTTTGCAATCATGCAGCGGTCACCTTCCCAGCGGCAACCAAGCCTCCTCACCGTCCTGCAGCTTCCTGACTCCATCACAGCTCCACCACGCTGCCCTGACGGCAGCCGTCTTCTAAGGGCCTTTACACCACCCCTGCGCTAACCCTACAAGCCAAAGAGCCACGCAAAGCTGTCCAGCTTGCCTCCATCCATCAGGTTTTGACTGCGGCAGCGTTGAATTAAAACCACCTTGGGCGAGCTCACCTCCGCGTGATGGATGGACATCAGCTCCATCTCACGGCACGGCTCCGCAGCAGAGGACCCGCCCCAGGAGAGGACCTCCAGCATCCATGTGCTGGGCACGATGCCAGCCTGAAGGCAAAGGGGAGGAAGGTCCGCACGGATGGACCGTTGCCCCACAGAGCCCAGGCAAGCTGCTCAGAGAGGTCTCCTTGCTGACCTCCAAACTGCCCAGGAGATGTTGGTGGCCCTTTCTCCTCCTTCCCCGGCAAGTGACCGCATGCAGGCACAGTTCAGGGCTCCAACACTCGAACCACCCGACTCAAAAAAAAATCGAAAAAACTTTTGCGGGACGGACAAAGGCTGAAAAATTAACTGTCTGGCCTCTTCCTCTGCTGCGTTTATTGCTGTCTTGGCAGATGAATTTCAGGTTGCTGCCACAGCCGCAAACCGCTTGTTCTGCCAACTGTACATTACTAACATTGGAAGGTGTCCAGACCCAGGAATCTTTTCTAAAAGCATTTGCTTCATACTTTAAATAGCAGCCCAGCAGGCGGGGGGATGGGATGGGATGGGAGGGAGGGCTCAGCCCCTGCGTGCGATCCATCTGCAAGCTTCTGCCCGCTCCTCCGCCCCTTTGCGGGTTAAATCTAAGAACAACCCACGGCGGAGGTGCAGCGGGGGGAAAGCTGGTGGGATGTGACCTCTAAACCCTCCGGCTCTGAGCGGGGGGAGGATGTGTCCACCCGGGATGTCCCCGCTCCCCCGGCATTGCCACCTGCCCCTTCCCAAGCTCTCCGGCTCCGCACCTGGCACGTTATTAATTAAATTAATAACAGGACGTTGGCTGTTTGTTCACTGAAATCTGCTCTGCTACGAGGTTTAGCGTCATTTTCCCCCGTGCTCTAGAGTTTTTCTTATTATTGGGCTGAACAGCATCATTTGCTGGGATTTCTATGATTCCGCGATGCGCTGGGACGTCCTGAGCCCGCTGTAACACACCACTGCGAAGCCAAACTCCCCGGCTCCTCTCCGATAGGCGAAATCACGTCTCCAGCCGGGTTTCCTAACGGAGCATCGGAAGGAGCATGGCCACGCGCTGCAGGGTACGTCACCGCTCACAACACTCCAGCGACAAAACCACATCCTCAACAGTGAGCAAATATTAATCAGGTTTATGGCTGAGAAACAGAGAGGAGGAGAAGGAGGAGGAGGGGGGGGAGGAGGGACACGGGCAGGGAAACACAACGTCTCACACTCGATATAACTGCAAGGACAGAAAATTGTCCCTGGCCACAAATATTCAGACGTTTTGCCATACTTCTCCTACCGCCTGGTGTAAAATGCTCTCGCAGCAAACTAAGAACAGCTACAGGTGAAGTTTCTTTTTTTTCCATAATTTGGCGCCGCGCTAGATAAGCCGGCAATACAGAGCAAAGCTCAAGGCATAATATTTTTAAGTAGTGCTTGTCCTAGTTAATGTTCAGCCCCACTGTGCAATGTCAAGAAAACTAATGAACAGCGAAGTGGCGGCGGGCAGGAACCTGGGCGTACTCACCCGCTACCAAACTCCTTTCAGAGCCCGGGCACAACGTGAATGAAATCTAAAAGCAGTCGTCCTGGTTCATCGGGAAGCCCGGGCAACATGAGCCGAATGCTTTGCCACCGCGCTTGTCCCGAAATTTGGCGTCTAAAGTAACAGCAAAGCTGGGAGGACCTACGGCAATGCCTGGCGTGTGACAGGACAAGGGGGAATGGTTTTAAATTAAAAGAGGGGAGATTTAGACTATAGAGATTTAGATATAAGGAAGAAATTTTTCACAATGAGGGTGGTGAGCCCTTGGCCCCGGTTGCCCAGAGAGGTGGTGGCTGCCCCATCCCTGGAAACATCCCAGGCCAGGTTGGACGAGGCTCTGAGCAACCTGCTCTAGTTGAAGATGTCCCTGCTCATGGCAGGGGGTTGGGCTCAATGGTCTTTAAAGGTCCCTTCCCACCCAACCCGTTCTGTGATTCTACAGAGCGTCTGTACGTGCGTACCCACGTCCCAGCCACGGGGTTTGGGAAAAATTCAACATCTGTTATCAGGCAACACGGCTCCGCTCGGAGCGTGCGGTGGGAGCTTTGGCAAAGGCAACGCTTGACGGATGACGCGCTCTCAGCACTCACACTGCGCGGGATTCACCTTGTGCACCAAGGACAAACTGTTTGCACCAAGGACAAAGTGTTTGCACGAAGGAAAAAGTATTTGCACAAAGGACAAAGGATTTGAGCACGCGAGATGGGCAGCCCCCAGCAGGCACGATGCGGAGCAAGCTGGAGCCCACCTGCAGCAGCTCCAGGAGGGATGCTGGGGTTGCAAGGACCCGAACAAGTCCCACTCCCTCCCTAAGACACCTCACGCCTTCTCCTGTGCATGGTTTGAGCCCTTTGGACTTCCACACTTCAGCCCATGAGTTGAAACTCTGGGTGAATTTTAACCTTTATACGGCTTCTTCGAGCATCTCTTCTCTGCCCACAGGTTACAGCGCCGTATTCACGGGCGGGAGGTGGGTTAATGCCCCTCCGATCTGGCAGGAGAACAGATCTGACAAGGGTACATGGTTCTTCACCAAGTCTCGCACAGCGTGAGGCTGTCCTTCACCTTACCCGGCCATAAAACGGGCTTTCTGCACACAGTTAATAGCAGTATTGCTGATAAGCGCTTAATGGGCCTGATCCCGAAAGCTTAACAAGCACTTTCGATTATTTCAATCTAAGGAGTAATTTCAGGATGAATCACAAATCTGGAGTAAAGTGCCACCTTGCCCCAGAAACAAAGGTGGCATCTTAAACAAGCCAAGCAACGAGGACAAAGCGTACCCTTCCCATAAAAGCAAGAGAAGGAAAAATTATTGCGAATGGAATGATTATGTCACGATTCCTGACGAATTATGTCATGATAATCTGCTGCAATTTAGTGTCTGCAGGGTAGCAGGAGAAACGCTCTTACTCTGAAGCTTCCCCGCAAGCCGCGGCGGGAGGCTGCCGCCTTACCTTGCTCCAACCTCTTCATCTGCTGGATCTGATCAACCGTCTTTTTTAGGATCTTGCATTTGTCGGGTTTGACACTCAGAGTGTCGATGTCCCCGATGTTTGCAGACAGCAGCTCTGCCAGCTCCTCTAAATACTTGTTCTCCTGTTCCCGGCGCCGCTTTTCATTGCTGTTAAGAGAAGGGAAGAAAATTAAAAGTCATGTTAATGACTTTTCCCCACGGCTCAGTCTAATCACACCTGCGCACTGGACAAGAACCCAAAAATACCAGTACTTGCTGGAGTGATGACCGCGCTATAATCCAAATATCTCCAAAATACCGGGGATTTCATTCAGGCCTTTGTCTATTTTTATGCATATAACCAGAATTAATGCCAAGGAAGATGCACAGGGCTAGCCAGACACCCCCAACAAAAATGGACCTCTAACATTCAGGACTCTTCCTTCCTCTAAAAAATAGTTATAAGTGAGTTGTATCAAAAATAATCAAAAATAGTTATATACAACCCCTTCTTTTTGTACAGCCACTATTCCAGCTGTCGCCAAGTTTAATCCTAAATTCATACATAAAAGCAAACAACATCCACCGGAGTTCACCAAAGGGAAAATCAGAATCCACGGTGACAGGAGGAAAATGAAAAATATTCATGAGATCAACCTCTTTGTCCCAGCAAAAGCCGCTTTTCTTTTAGCCCCCAGTCACTGCAGAAGCTCAACGCTCTCCCATCAAATATTTGTAAATTCTGGGAACTGAGGGTATGTTATTTACGCGCTATGACATGGCCATCATTGAAGCCACCCTGGACACTGTAACATATTCCTTTACCAAAGACGTTATAAGCATCAAAGCCACTAAAAAGAGCTGTGCATATGGGAGAGACACACAGAGACACACTTTCCCTAAATACCTTCCTCTACATCAACCACAGGATGGAATGAGGACACCTCAAAATGCCCAACATGGCTCTCCACCGCTTGCGATGCCTTTTAGCAGGCTGGTTTTCAATAAGCCACCTCACTTTTTGTGGCAACCTCCACAGGACGCCCAACACCCTAATGAAGAAGTACTGCCTGAAAGTCCCCTAATGTTTACTAGACACCGAGAAGCTGCTGAGATGCCTGCGGGGAGAGTGAGATGTTCCTGGCCTCAAAGAGGCCCCACCACTCATGGAGGGGCTGAGAAAACACTGGTTACAAAAGCGGAATGCAAAAGTCCGTCTTGGTAGGAGATCTGTGTCGTCCCACAGATGCGCATTGTGGTGGAACAAGCTCCAAAGGCTTCAAGAAGAGGTTTGGTTTGGTTTGGTTTGGTTTGGTTTATTTTCCCTGCTGAGAGTGCAACCCAACTGGAGCACGAATATACCTTCACCACTCTGCAGAGACCCTTTAGAAACCACATCTGTCCAAAACGGGATGAGACACCACCAGCCCTCCCCTCTAAGGAGCTCCTCAGGTAGGCTGCACAGATGTTTCTTTATTTTTGCCTAATTCCACTTTATTAGCTCAATATCCAGATCTGACAGGTATGCGTTGTCTCTTGGGCATTTTTCTGCTGCTTAAATGCTCTCACATGGAAATATCTGACGACTGCAGGGATAAGACTCTGTGATGAACCTCCCCTTGCCTCCCAAGTTCATTCTCCATCACCTCGGTTCTCCTCCTGCCCGTGTCTCTCCAGGTGTTGTGACTGCGGGGAGGAGCGACAGGAATGACTCGCCCTCCTTTAACTCAGTGGAGCAGCAGTCAAAAAAGAAAGGAAAAAAAACAAAGGTAAGACCAGCTGCGGGTGTGGAGAACCCAAGTTGCGTTTCTGCCTGGGCCACCAATCCCGTGAAGTCCATGAGCGAGACCTTCCATAGGAGACAAACAATGCGACCTGGGAACTCGTCCACAATGGGTTTGGGGTGGGTGCAAGAGCCCTCACTTCCCTGCTGCCAACGGGTACTATGGGGTCACAAGCAGCAAAACCAGCTTCACAGAGGTAGGTTGGATGTCCACCTGCTGCAGAAGCGCTGGGTCCAGCCATGGACCTTTCTGCACAGGGATCGGCGAGAGCAGCGCTGGCGCGCTCCCCAGCAACGGGCAGGCAAATGCTTCTCGAAGGAGCTGGGCGAGTATTTTAGTTAAGGTCAGATTAATTCCTCGCTCTCCTTGTGAACCAAAAAGCAATAGCAGAGGGGAGAGAGAAAAAAAAAAAAAATTCCCTCTGTTGTGGGTGAGCTCACTTCATGAAAACCCTTAATGTTGCTGTTGCTGTGGCAACTTTCAAATTGTAGGAGGGAGAATTGGCCAATTTTCCTTACATAAAAGCATCATGAGAATATTACAGCAGTGGGCTGTTCTTTATGACTCCCAAGTATCATCAAAAGCAATAGTTAAACCTTCCAGGTTTTAACAAAGGAGTTTTGAAGTTCCCTTCGCTCCAGAGCACGTTACGGAGGACTCTGGCCAGCCCAGGGAGGAGGATGAGGTCCCTCCCCACCACGGCTGCGAGTCAGGAGATGGTCTGAAAGAAGGAAGACACAGCACCGGTGAGGACTTTTCTTCTAGATTTCAGTAACGTGCTTCAGCTCACGTGTTCGGGGTTGGAAGGCCAACCCGATGACAAGGATTTGAGTCAACCCTTCTAAAAATGCTGATTGGTGCTTTGTGGATGTAAAAACTCATTGTCCTTGGACAAGGGAGGAGAATCATCCATCCAGAAGTTTCTCCTTTTCTACAATCAGTTCATTCCTCATCCTATGTATTTTGAAAGACACCTGGTGTCGGCAGCAGAAGGCTTTCTTGGGGTGCTTAGGGGTTAGGATACAAACCACAGGAGATCGGCTTTCCAAAGGCAGACCAGAAGAAGCAAAGCCAGGTGTGTGCTCATCCATCTGCAGATCAGTTCATAGAATCATTCAGGTTGGAAAAGACCCTTGGGATCATCGAGTCCAACCATCAGCCCCACTCCACAAAGTTCTCCCCTACACCATATCCCCCAACACCACATCTACATGACTCTTAAACACATTCAGGGATGGTGACTCCACCACCTCCCTGGGCCACTGGGCCAGTGTCGGGCCAGTGTCTGACCACTCTTGCTGGGAAGAATTTTTTCCTAATGTCCAGCCTAAACCTCCCCTGCTGCAGCTTGAAGCCATTCCCTCTTGTTCTATCGCTAATTACCTGGGAGAAGAGACCAGCACCAACCTCTCTACAGTGTCCTTTCAAGTAGCTGTAGAGAGTGATGAGGTCTCCCCTCAGCCTCCTCTTCCTCAAACTAAACACTCGCAGCTCCTTCAATCGCTCCTCATCAGATTTATTCTCCAGGCCTTTCCCCAGCTCCGTTGCCCTCCTCTGCCCTCGCTCCAGCACCTCGAGATCTCTCTCGTATTGAGGTGCCCAGAACTGGACACAACACTCAAGGTGTGGCCTCCCCAGTGCTGAGCACAGGGGGACAATCACCTCCCTCCTTCTGCTGGTCACACTATTTCTAATACAAGCCAGGATGCTGTTGGCTTTCTTGGCCACCTGGGCACACTGCTGGCTCATGTTCAGCCGCTTGTCAATGAGAACCCCCAGGTCCTTTTCTGGCAGGCAGCTCTCCAGCCACACTTCCCCACGCCTGGAGTGATGCTCCTTCAAGAAGAGTTGTCCAAGTCCATCTTGCTACCCATGGCTTTGTCATGGGGACTCAAGGACCAACGTCTTCAACCCACACTCATCTTTGGCACAAGGACCAGCTCCGAGCCCAGCCTGGAGACAGCGGCGAGGGCTGCAGAGCTCTGACTCCAATGACTCAGCCAGAAAGGGGAAATATTTCACATGATTAGAGAAGAATTTGGTAGGACTAAGACAGCTGCAAGTGCTATCAAAATGTCTTCTACAATTTAATGGGACGGCTAAGCCATGAACCATGGAGCCTTTGGAAGAAGGTGTGTGAACTCTACAGAGATGTTACAACCAAAAACTGCAATAAACAGAAATCCTCAACCAACCCCTTAATGTCTCTCCTCTGGAACACCGTAGGCTTTATATTTATGATCTAGAATATCACACATGAGCTGTAAGTGATAAAAAATACACCTGGGCTTTGCTCAGTGCATCAATATTCTGCAACGACGACCGAAACAGCATCCCAGGCAGCAGAGACACAGAGACAGCAGCAGCACCCTACGTTCACCCTTACTAACAGACTACATCGCCACGGAAAAAGAGGTACCGGATTCACAGGGAGCCTGGAAAAGCCCGTGGAAGGAGATCACAACTGCCTCTATCCAAGACCTCTTAGCCTAAAGCAGGTGGTGAGGTTGCTGGGACGGGGAGGCTCGGTCATAAGCAAAAGGTGCCTCTCTGCAGTGAGCTGAGCTTTGAAGCAGCCTGCGTCAGCGCACAGAAATGAAGATATTTCAGACATTTATTTTCAGTTCCGTAACTGCACCACGGAGCAAGAGGGTCTCCACCAGAGCTTTTGAATACCACAAAACCGCTGATTTCTTGCGAACCTGGCACAAAGAGGCAGAAGGCTTGGGATGATCTGCAGACCTCGCAGAAGTATCTGTTCCAAATTTACCCTGAGAAAGCTTTCCTGATGCTCTGAGCGCTCTCGCTTTATGAAATCAATACATTAACTTTGATAACGAGCCTCTAATCATCATTTGCCACCTAACAACAAGCAGAGCAGATGGGGAGCCGCATTTCCATCATGCTCCATCTTCCACCGCAGCCACCGCTAAAAGCAAAGCGAAGTTCTGGTGGGAAGTGTGAACGTTTCCGAGTGGCTGAAACCCGGCTCCATCTGCTCGAGCAGACGGGACGGAGCGACGCAGTGGGAATGACAAAGTAGCCGTGGCAGGGGACGGATCGGGAGCAGTGCACGTACCTCTGGGCTGTATCGCAGGGAGAGCCTTTCCTCTTCCGAGAGTCGGGGTTGGCAGGGTCCGTTGAGCTGTCCCCGAGGCCACTCATGTTGGTTGACCTACTTTGCACCTGGAACCAAAGAGAGACAGGGTAAGGACAAGCTTTTTGCAGCTGCAGGAGAAGCGGTTCCTCCAAGGCAGAGCCAGAAAAGACAGACCAAGTGACCTCTGAAGAGGTAACCAACCCAACGCAAGTCCTTCTTATTGAATTGATGCCTCGTTTGTGAAGGAAAGGGTGCAAAGGGAAGATAACACACGACCACGTTACCTTCCTTTTGGTGTCCTTTGGTCACCACTTGGCCAAGCAAGCCCTCACCACCAGCAGCATCAAACTTCCATCACAGACTGAGCTCTTCCCTGTATCCCCGCAGATTTTAGCTTCCTGGCCTTACAGCATTTTAACAACTATCTAAACAAAGCCTGTTTCAATGCTTTGTTTATGTGTTTGACTGCTTTTGTTTTGTTTCCTTCTCCTTCAGCACATCTTCGGCTCCTCTGCCATCTCCCCCTGGTTCCTCTGACTCACGGCTGGGAGAGGACGCTCCACCCTTCGCATTGTGTCTGCTCCCCCACCACCTCCTTTCCCCTCAGCACATGGCCTGGGCTTTAATTAGAGCTGCAAACTGACTCATCTCTTAACGGGATGCGACACCCTCCCACAAACCCCTTCCCCACCTCCCGCTGAGGCTGCCTCCCACGCGTGGGCCTCGCAGCCCCAACCTTCTCCTGGAAGAGATCTTCCTAACCATGGCCGGTCCTTGGCTGGTCCCAACACTGGGCACCTCCTGGGTTAGAATCATAGAATCATTTAGGTTGGAAGAGACCCTTGGGATCGTCGAGTCCAACCACCAACCCCACTCCACAAAGTTCTCCCCTACACCACATCCCCCGACACCACATCTACACGACTCTTAAACACATTCAGGGATGGTGACTCCACCACCTCCCTGGGCAGCCTGTTCCAGTGTCTGACCAGTGTCTGTTCCAGCCCTCTCCAACACAGGGACATTTCACCCTTGTTTTTAGGGGGTAATTTCAACACATGTTGGGTAAACTAGTCCATGCTATGGCAAGTGAGAGGTCTAAGCAACCAAAGAAGGTCCGGAAGTCATGAGGATTGTAACACTGCAATATCCCACGTGCTAATGCTCCTTAATTATGAATTGTGTTTTTTAGGTTTAACTGAATAAAATACTAACTAAGCTCAATAAGGGCAAGAAAGCCAATTAAGGCTTCTTTCTAGACACTTCACCTTGAGGGGAGTTAAAGGGTTTGGCCAAAGACCGTGACACTCTCCAACCTGAGACCTCCGCCAGTCCCCTCTGACTGACTAAATGGGACGAAACACATCTATAGGACAGGGGCAAAACCTCACACAACATGCTCAATCAGAGCTTCTCTAGAAAATAAAACAGCTATGCACGTTCCTTCCCTTGCTTTGGTAAAGCCATTCCATGATTTTTGCAGTAACAACAATAATTCAGTACTGGATAATGCCACCTTCCAAATTCTTTTTGAATTTTGGAAGTGTTTATCATTGGGAGAAGATACAATCCCCGAGAAACAAAGTAACGGGATCCTGGACAAGAAGTTAGTAGTTTAGAGAGCAAAAGGACTAAGTTCTTAAACTTAATTCCCTTCATTTCTTCTCTTACTGTCTGAAAGATGGAATTTTAATGTGGATTAAACAGCTGATGGATTGTGACTCTAGAAAACGTGTCCCCAGTTCCCACAGCCCAGATTCCCCCCATGCTTTACTCAGCCTGCCTGAATGCGCATCGGGACGCCTTCGATGGTCCGGCATCTCCCACCCGCTACCCAGCCTGGTGTGAGGCAGCCACTCATCAAAAGCCACCGGTGCTGGCTCATCTCGTGCTCTGACAGGTGACGACTGAAGTCCCACCAGCTTCTGAAAGTTCTCTGTGTCCCAAACCACATCTGCAGAGCAGCTCCTCCTGACCTCAGAGCAGTGGAGAGGGGTGGACACAGCCGTGAGCATCTCCTCTGCTCCTGGTTGCTTGAAGACTCTGGTGTTCCCATTAAAAACCCAGAAACCCCCCACAGCCTGGGCTGCATCCCCAGCAGCGTGGGCAGCAGGGCCAGGGGGGGATTCTGCCCCTCTGCTCCGCTCGGGGGAGACCCCCCTGCAGCGCTGCCTCCAGCTCTGGGGCCTCAGCACAGGAGAGACACGGAGCTGTTGGAGCGGGGCCGGAGGAGGCCCCGGAGATGCTGGGAGGGCTGGAGCCCCTCTGCTGGGAGGACGGGCTGAGAGAGCTGGGGGGGTTCAGCCTGGAGAAGAGAAGGCTCCGGGGAGACCTTCCAGCCCCTGCCAGTCCCTCAAGGGGCTCCGGGAAAGCTGGGGAGGGACTCTGGATCAGGGAGGGGAGCCGTGGGACGAGGGGGAAGGGTTTTACACTGACAGAGGGAAGATTTGGATGAGTTACTGTGAAGAAATTCTTTGGTGTGAGGGTGGTGAGCCCCTGGCCCAGGTTGCCCAGAGAGGTGATGGATACCCCATCCCTTGAAGTATTCAAGGCCAGGTTGGACGGGGCCTTGACCAACCTGATCTAGTTGAAGATGCCCCTGTTCATGGCAGGGGGTTGGACTAGATGGCCTTTTAGTTGTCCCTTCCAACCCAAACCATTCTTTGATTCTCTGATTCTCTCATTCTGTGAAAACCAGTGTTACCAGCTTCATTACCTCCTACAACCGAGGTGTCCGGGGGGTGTCACACATCTTGGTTCCTCAATGACCCGTCTCTACACTCGACGTTGACAACCTCTACTCCAAAATAAGTGAAACATCTGTGCGTAAGACAGTGCTACGTGGAAAAAGCCCGTCTTTTGGCAGCACACAGGCATTTCTGCTAACGCTTGCGTCACCGGTGCTAAGGCGAACACGGTTCCTGAAATCATTTTAGCAATATTAGCGCAGGCGATCGATGCCGCAGGCACGAGAGCTTGTCCGCCGAATTCAGAAACCCTGAGCAGATGCCAACAAGCTAGCCATGACCAGCGATCCGAGTTCATCCCCTGCGTCTTTGGCACGTTTGCAAGAAGGAACGACGCCAAAGTAAATACAAGGAAGGGGGAAAAAAAGCAAACTCTTGAAAAATTTAGAGATTGGAAAACTGGAAGTGCTGCATCATCTGCTTTGGGGGAGAAGGGCTCGGTAGGGTTTCAGACGAGCTTCCTGGGGTTTAAACCTTCTTCTTGAAGGTTTAACTTGCTCTCAGCAAAACACTGAGTCTCCGTAAGTGGCGTTGCTCTTACAGGTCCTGATCTTTCCTCTCGGCAACTGAATTAAAAGGAAAAATGAGCAGGGATATGGCAGGTAAAGCCAACCGTCCCACCAAGACGTTCCGCTGCAGGACCGCGGCTTGGCAAGAGCGACCATATGCCCTAGAGAGGTGAAGTAAGGACAACATTGCAGCCTTAGCTGAAATCCTTGGCTTGAGTTAAGCCCTTGATGTAATACACTCAATGTTTCTTTTTATTGTAAAAGTAGTTTATTTTATGGCAAAACTTGCCAGGGCTGACAAGCCAAAAAATGTCATTTGGTCTAAAAATACCGGGGATGACTGGGTTCGAAAGCCCTGTTGGGTCAGGGCACGGCCAGGGGTTGATGCCCCCGCGGAGGGCAAAGGTTGGGCTGCGGTGAAAGGCAGCGCTGCCCGCGCTCGCGGCCCTTTCACCAGAAACCTGATTTCTAAACACTGGCTTCTTGTAAAAACGTTAATATTCTGCTGGCTTAGGAAAGCAAACAGAGGCAAAGGAAGGCCGGCAGGATGGTAATGAACACAAGCTCATTAGTTCAGCCAGGGGCAGGGGGGGGAAGCGGTTTCCAGGCTTAATGCAGGGGCTCTCCGATGCAGAGACCTCTGCTAAACCGATTGCTTCTCCGCTATCACAAGCCGCCACAAAAATATATTAAGGGACAATATAAAATGCTGCTGGCGTCCCTCCTGGTGCTGCTCGCTCATGGGGCTCCTTGGGAGGCATTTGACCACGGCAGGAGCAAGACCTAAGCATTGCATCAACACAAAGAGCGTTGGCCTCTCGCCCTCCTCCACACGCACATGGATGAAGTCTCATCCCAAAGATGCCCTGAACCTGCTGCTCTGAAGAAACTCCATGTCACGGTGCAAACCCAAGATGTGGAGTGTTCTGGGGTTTTTTTTGCAACAGCTGTGGATATTATCATTGCAACCAGCAGCTTCGTGCTTGCTCTTGTGTGCAGCTGGCGCACAAGTCCGTGGTCCTACAGCAGCGGCGTCGATGAGCAAAGCTGCGACGTGCACCACGTTTAGCAGCAAATCAAGCGCCTGCGATAAAAACTGCAGCTCCCCGGCTCCAGGGTTGAACTCAAGCCACCAGCGAGGAAAAAGGTCTGGAGCTTCTCAGAGGTGATTCTCCATATCCACGTTGCTGTTGCTCCCCTGGTTCTTAGTCCACAGCACTAGTCCCTGGCCCCGCCTGTTACCAGCGCCCAAGTGCACCACTGCATCTGCTCCTCAGAGACTAATTAGTCTCAAAGAGACTAATCAGAAGGCAAAAAAAAAAAAAAAAAGGAGAGGGGGAATGGATAAGAAGGACAAGAGCTGAAGTAACCTGCCCATGGCCAGGCAGATGAAACTACCTCTAATTTCCAACCCTGAACTCTCTCCTCTTCCATTGGTCCCGCAATGTGCCATAGTGGAGCATCCACCTGAAGAAAATGCTGCTTTTTGGGATGCTAACAAATATCCTAGCAGAGCCCAGAGCCTTGACATGGAAGATGAAGCACCAGCCAACATCAATATTCTAACACAGCCTTAGGGATCATGACACGAATGCAATTTCCACATTAACAAAAAATAACAAAAAGGGAAAAGGATGCGAATTATCACGGCTTAATGCTTCTGCTCTCCTAGTAACGCCAACAGATTTCCAATAGCTTCCCAAAGACGGCCATCGCTACCTCCAGCAGACACAAATAGCCCGAGTGATTCGAACTGACAGCACAGGAGTCGGAGCTGGCTGCTGAATCCTTAATTCTAACAGAACTGCCCATTTCTAAAACGTATTTCCCACATTTGGGATGAATTTGACCCCAAAAAAATGCTTACAAAATAACACCAACATCTATCGGAGAGAGAGACAATTAATTGGCTGTTTTTAAGAAAATGACAATGTTGGAAAAGTCCCTCGTATTACAGCTATTTATCATCAAAATATAACCCATCTGTGTGTACACAGTCTCAATTAGAGGTAATTAAGAGCATACTTGGAGTGTCGCAAGGACACATCTATATTGTTCCCCTCACAAGTTCATCATCAGCTGCTCCTCTCACCGCCGGGGTCAGAACAAACCTTAATTTTTTTATTTTTTTTTTTTTTTTCTTTTTAAACTTCTGGAGATCACAGAAGAAACGCTGAAGCTGTGATGTGGATAGAGAAGAGGCAACGGGTGAGAACGAGTGAGTCACTTGTTAACCTACTGCATGTGGCGCTGGTTTGGGGCTGAGCTGTGTTAAAAAGAACTTCTTTTTCTGACCTCATCCCCAACAAAAAAAGGAGAGAGATGTAAAGTCCTGATTAAACACTGTTGTTTTGGTGGCTGAAGTTGTCAAAAACAAATGTCGCATCTGTTTTGTGCAACACTCCTTGGGGGAGGGCGAAAAATCCCTGTATCCATATGCCATCGCTCCAGCCTGCAGAAACGTCGCCTTCCATCTAAACCCTCTTTCCTTGGTACCTTACCCCAATTTCCCTGCTGCGTTTCCTCCCGCCTCTCACCTACCCTGTGAGCCCTCCATCTTCTTTCTTCTTTCTTCCCCATGAGGTGGTGAGCCCCTGGCCCAGGTTGCCCAGAGAAGCTGTGGCTGCCCCATCCCTGGAAACATCCCAGGCCAGGTTGGACGGGGCTTGGAGCAACCTGGGCTGGTGGGAGGTGTCCCTGCCCAGGGCAGGGCGTGGCACTGGGGGGGCTTTGAGGTCCCTTCCCACCCGAACCATTCTGTGATTCTATGATTCTTCTGCCTGAGCCTCATGAAGATGCTGCTGGTGGACCCTCTGCCTCTGCGACATCCAACCCAAAACACGTTGCGCAGCCTGGGAAGTGTGGACCAACTGGGTTTCTCTTGGTTCCCATTACTCATCCTGGCCTGAACATCCCCTCTTGACATCAAGCGATGCTTCCATTGTTATGGTAATAATGATGATGCTTGAGTCAAAGCTGGATGGGACATGCTCAAGGTCACCAGCAGGCTTTGCGGCAACCTTATGCTGAACCCACATCTCTGTGTCATTAGGGCTGTATGAGGAGGGAGATGATGAATCAAGAGTTACTTCCACTGGGGAAAACCAGGGCTGAAGGCAGGAGGGAAAACCACCCTGCCTGATCCTGCATCGCCTCTTTAAGTAGAGCCCATGGTGTTGGGACAAGGATGAATTCACGGAGAGAGCAGCACGCTCCAATATCCCTGTGTCCGTGCAGCCTGGAGGGCCAGTGTTTGCTTTCCTTCCAAGGAGATAAGCGGGATGTGCAGAAATCTTAATTATCGCTGGCTCCGTGGTGGCAGCAGGCTAATAAAAGCTGTCAGCGCGGGGACTCGGTGGAGCGAAAGCCTGCCATCTCAATTCCCCGCATCTGCACCCACCCGCCGGTCCTGCGGGGCAGGGGACAGGGAGGATGTGTGAGATGCCTACACCCTTCAGGAGAGGCTTTCCACTGCCACCGGCACACAGGAGAAAGGACCACGGCAGGTCGGGCGGCCCCGGGCAGGTCATTTCTATACCCCACTCCCGCTACGCCACGAGGGAGGTAAGTTTAAACATCGCTGATGCAACACAGGTGAAAAAGCCACCGATCAAACACTCTACTGATCTGCAGGAGATTGACGTTACGAAAGATTTCACATTTTGACAGCTAAAAAGGTGAATTTCGCTTCTCCGCCTCATTATTCCCATCCTCGGGGGGCTGCGGCAGGGGGACGGGGACTCGTCCCAGGTTGCAGAGGGAAGCAGAGGCACAAACCAAGGTCTTGCGGGTCCAGACCCTCCCACGGCAGGGACGGCGGCTGCAGCCCTGGGAGCATGGCACCGGCACTCCCGGCAAGGGGGACGCACACACGCTCCGGATTTTGGGGATGTGATGCAGGGAACAAGTCAGAGTTTAATTTAATTTCTTCCAAGCTGTTTACCAGGTCAGACTCCACCAACACACACATTTTTTTTCTTTTTCACACAAGGATGGAAAACTCCTGACTATCGAACCAGCAGCTCCCCGAGTGCTGCAAACCCCGGGAATTAATTGGCTTAATATTTACAAAGTGCTCTGAATCCCGTTGCGAAGGGCACCCTGGAAGCGCAAAGCTCCGGCATGCCGTGAGCACCCTAGGACACGTCACCCAGCAGCGGTCCATGACCTGGCACCAAACCTTCTGGGAGCTCTTTGCTCTTCAGGGCCAAATGAGGAGATGGGGGCAGAGCTGAAGGTCTCTTCCCACCCTGTAGACCCCGCTGGGTTTTCTCCCTGCCCCTAACAGAGAAACCCAACCCATCCCAGTGGAAGACTGACCTCCTGGCACCAAACCCATCCCGCGTTCACCACTGCAGAAGGTTTTGCAGAAGATGAGGAAGGAAATGCCAACCAGCTGGTGTGCCCATGGGGAATAAGAGTAGCTCTTGGCTTCACAGCTACCCATGGTGGCCACAGTGGGCCAGCCAGCACCAAAAATCAAGCCCTTCACCCACAGGTCCTACAGACCCATGTCCTCTGCAGAGCAGCCATGGGAAGGATTGAACCTCATGCCAACCGGGTAGAGACAGGACATTAATCCCACCTGCCAGGGCCCCACTACTCTTGTAATTTTAATTCTGAGAACTAGAAACTTCTCCATACTGCACAACGCAGAAGACAAGCTTTGCTGTCCAAATCCAGGCTTCTCCATCGCCTTCTGCCCACAAGAAATGGTTTGCTTTGGAAAGGCAACAGGGGCCGTCCAACCCATAAAATCGAACCTATTTGGCCAAAGGGAATTCTGCATATGGTAACAAAAATACACGCAGCCAAGTGAATTCCTGAAGGATGAAAGCACAGGCCAGCGGCACGCCAGCTCTGCAACTGCTTGCTCTCTACACGATCCCTAGAAAACACAAAAAGAAGGGAAAGCGGTCTATAAATCAATGTCCTGCAGACTAAGCATCATCCTTAGAGAGGCGACGGTCCAAAGAGAAGGTGTGAATTTTAATACGCCCATCATCTCCATCGTATTTGCAACTTGCAGACCCACAGCAGTCATTCCCCTCTAGCCCGGGGATAATTCCAGCAGCCAATTTGTTTTACAAATGAATGGGAAAATATGGGAAAGGGCTTTGCCTTAGCACGATGAAAATGAATAATCCAGCTGTGGGAAATCAATATTTGATGCCTAAGGAGACCTCTGAAAATCCACAATGCCACTCTGTTATTTTCCCAAGCTCTCTTTAAAACTCACCTCAGCTAAAATACAACAGACAGGAGATAACTGATGTGCTGCTTATTACACTAATTGCAATCATCTCCTTGTTACCTGGTGCTCACCCACATCTGTTTGTCGGAGCCATCTGTTGTCTGTCTTAATTAAATCGCGCGCTCGGAGGGGCAGGGACTGTCACAGCACATGGTTTTCTAACCCCTCGGCATCCCACTTCTGTCCGAGCATCTCCATGCTACCACCCTGAATCCCCTCCCATGGCCAAGCACAGGGAAAACAGCTAGAAAATAGGAAGCCAATAAAAAAATAAAACCCACCCCAAAAATAAAGCAAATAAGCTCGGTAAGAATCACGCTGCACCACGGAGGGTTTTCAGGAGTAAATGATGATCCACCGCTTCTGCCACCTGCCCAAACTTTCCAGGATTCACCTTCCGAGTTGCCTCTGGGGTTGTCTGGAAGAACGACAGGGCACCAACTCAAACCAAAACCAATCGTGGGGGACAGATGAAAAACACGGAAACTAAACTTTTCCCTCTGCTACATCACAAAAACTGTACGAAAACAAAAAAGGACGACTTGCCTTGCACCGCCATCCTTCATGCGGCTGCCCCCAGGGTGCGGGGAACGGAGCCCACCAGCTCCAGCAAAGCCTTCAGAAGGTGCTGTCTTGCCCCAGTCTCTCCACACTCATTTCTGGAGCGCCGAAATGCTGCTGATTCATTATTAGCAACTTTGAGCATCAGCTCCAGATCTTCCCGCTAAACCACGCTCTCCTATAGGTTCTTCTACGCCTTCCCCAGAAGGTGGCTGCTCAGAAGATAATTCCAGACTCAAAAGATCAGAATTGACCGTAGCTACGTATGATGAAGTTGAAGCACCTAACTTTTATTTTCAAAAAAAAAAAAAAAAAAACAAAAAACAACAACCCACAAAAATGAGCGCAAGTGACTCATCAGGCGCTGCACCTGAAACGACAGCCATCTAGATCTCAGTATTACTGAATTTCTGCTCACGGTGCTCGCTCTGAGCAGCACTGCGGGTAAAACTCATCTGCAAGTTGCTTTGATACATGTTCATCCCCTTCTCCTGAGGTTGTCCCTCCTGAGCTGTGGCTGTGGCTCCATTCCCCACCGGCTGGTAGGAGCTGGGGTAGGACGATGGTGCTGCCGTGGCACTATCCCCGTCCCCAGGCAGGTCACCCTTGGTGTGACTACCCGGCGTCCCCGCTATTTGAGCTCAGCTCCATCTTTAAGTGCTCAGGATGGGGAATTCCCAGCCTCTCTGCAGTCCTGGGGTTCAGCAGAATGAGCTACTGGCAAGCAGGGGATGAAGCTTTGCTGCTGGGGTTCCTCTCAACCAGAAGACGGCTCCTTTCTAAGAGCTGGGTCAATACAGGCACCCTCCTGGTTCCAGCCATGCCTCGTTCCCTCCCCATGTCAACCCTCTTGCCAAGATCCTAGACAAAACCAAGCCTGAATTCATTTCAGCAGCACAGAAGGCAAGGAAAGACATTTAAGAGACAGACGCCTCAGCGCTAGGTAAGATGGGAACCCACCATCTTCAATTTGTACGGGTCATAACTCCGGATGAGCCGAGTTACTGCACCACCTCCACCTGCTACATCCCTGGGGAAAGTCCATTTAAAAGCACGACGACGCATCGCTTTCCCTTCAGAATGACTCTGATCAGGTATTTTAAGCCCATGTAAAGATCTCCGAGTATTAAAACCGCTTTGTTTTTTATCCTCATTAAAAGCCCAATAGAAATTCAAATTTCTTCTTACACCAGCTGTTTTCCCAAAGCACGCCAACTGCCTTATTACGGGGCTGCTCACGAATGTCAGCACGTACTCCGCGAGCGTTTGCATCCATATATTTCTGCAAATCCAAGAAACACGGAAGAAAGGCATTCTACCATTGCTGTTAGCGGACACGGAGCCGTCCACGGGAGGGGAAAACCAAACCTACGGGGGCTGACCAAGAACCACCAGCCCGGCCATGGGCTGGTTGCAGTGGTCCCTACAGCGGTGGACGCAGTGAAGTTTAAGTCTCTCTTGAAGATCTGGGCTTCAGTGCCATCCCGCTTGGATTTCTTTCCCTATTTTTCATTTCAGGACAAGGGCTGACAGCCCCACCAGATCCCCCCGAGGGTGCATCATGCATGGTTAATACTTTCGGAGGCATCAAGGCTGGAAGCAAGGTGAGATAAATGAATGTACAGTGACGGAGAGAAACAGCGGCAATGCAAGAAACCCCCTGAAAGGTGAGTCAAGCTTCGGTGTGTATAATTTTAATAATAAATAATATTTCTTCTCATTGCCCACCTCCTTTTAGTTCCACTGAGTACACTACGATCAGCAAGAGACAGGGAAATTTAGCCGGCAGATGATAAAAATGGCAATGCTTTGCTTAAAAATACATGGGAGCAAGGGCTCGTGGTGGGCTCCCACACGGGGGTCACCCCTTGCCCGCTACGTCAGCCCTGTCCCACCTCTGGGAAAGGATGCTCTCCTCTACGCTGCAAGCAGGAACCTTGCTCTTTCAATGCAAAATATATTTTTTTTTCCCCCAATTTCTTTGCACTAATAATGGGAACACGTTGCAAACACAAACTGAGGTGACCCCAGAAATGGGTGTGCAATTCGGTTGCCATCCTTGAGCAGTCTTCCTCGCGGAGCCGCTCGTGTCTCGACGCCAACGAGCATCGCTTGGCAATGTCTGCAGCAGAGATAAGACACAAAACATAACTGCAAGAAGCATAACCTTTTCTCCCAGTAACTGATAGGAAAAGTGGGTTAATTTATACAGCTTCTGAAAGGGAAAAATAAGGCTAATTCCCTCGCAGTCACAGAACATTACACACTTAGTTTCATATTACGCTCGTGAATTACACGTTGCAATTACACAATTTTCTCTATGGGGAGAAGAAAGTATTTGGCAGAACGTACAAATACATCAGGTTCTCATGTAGCACAAATTAAGCAGCGGCACAAGCACACGTGGCTTCATAAAAATCACCGTAACTCACGAGCAGCAAAGGCACCGGCGCATCCTACGTCGGACCGTGGAATGGGAACCCCATCAGCAGAGACGGCACTTGGCCACCAGCAAGGCCGTGGCTTTTCCCGGCAAAGCCGGCTCCAACGCCTCCAACCAGAAGGCAGGGAGCAGGATGGAGTAGGGAAAAACCCCTTTTCAGGAGCAGCACGAGGGTCCATGCTCCGCATGAGCCTGCCATAACCATGCTGTGCTGGTGACGGACCTGCTGTATGTAGGGGGACGCTGGGCTACAGGTCACTTCTCTCCAAAATTTGCAGGATTTTTTTATCTGTATATACCCACGCAACCCAGAATTTGTTATTCCTTGTTTCTGTTCTCGCATAATATCTTGGATACCTCCAACACATGGATTAAAGAACGGACCCGGAGTGCTGGCCTGCAGCGGCAGAGCAAATATTCCAGCAGGCCGGCGAGAGCCACCGTAATGCCAGTCATGGACATCCAGCAACTCCATCTTCCAAATGTGCATCCAAACCGCACGTTTCAGGGAAGGTACAGTGTGAAAGAGCAGCCCTGACAGCTCCCAAAGAGCCACAAAACTCCCCACTTTTTAAACACAAAGTGTATTTAACTGTCATTTACACTGCAGTTAAGGCAAACTAAAATTCCTCCTTAAAATCCAGCAATTGATGCCCATCACACCTGTCTTTACTTTGGGTCAACTTCAGGCGAAAGCCCAACAAAAACCACTGACTGGAGGAACCCTGGTGGGAACAAGCTCCTGGATCAAGCTGTATCTTCATGTCTGAGTGAGGAGCTTGAGCAAACTCAAAAGTCCTGATGGATCAGACAGAAAGGAAGACACCATACGCTCACGCAACATAAATTACATCTGCTGCTAAGACCAAGAATGCCAAGAAGCTGAACTGGTGGGAGGGCTGAGACCTCAGGTCTAATGACTAACCTTGTAACCATGCTTTGAAGATATCTAAAAGAGGGCTACTGCACTAGCAGAAGTTCTGGCCACTTTTTTCTTCTTCCTCTTTTCCTCTTCACAGAATCACAGAATGGTTTGGGTTGGAAGGGACCTTAAAGATCATCCAGTGCCACCCCCTGCCGTGGGCAGGGACACCTCCCACCAGCCCAGGTTGCTCAAAGCCTCATCCAGCCTGGCCTTGGACACCTCCAGGGATGGGGCATTGACAGCTTCCCTGGACAACCTGTTCCCATGCCTCACCACACTTATAGTAAAGAATTTCTTCCTGATATCCAATCTAAATCTCCCTTCTTTCAGTTTGAAGCCGTTACCCTTCATCCTATCATTACACTCCCTGATCAAGAGTCCCTCCCCATCCTTCCTGTAGACTCCCTTTAGGAACTGGAAGGCCTCTTTCTTGCCTTATTTTGTTTACTCACATCTGTCCTGCTTTTAGTCAAACACTTTGGACTACTTCTGCTTTCTCCTGCACGTTCCCACCACCAGCAGTACCTGCAGATGCTTCTGTCACTAACCAACAAAAGTCCCTGCCAACGTCAGCACAGAGGGCCCGCTGCTTCTCCTACCACCGCCTGAGACCTCTGGTTTCCACTGCCCACCTCTGGTCGGCTCCTGCTAAGTCCTCTGCAGGACTTCTGGTGCTCACACTGCTCTGTTAGGTTTATTTCATTCTCTCAGGATCTCCAGCTTCAATTCGACTGAGAGAGAAAAGCCAAAATGTTGAGGATCACTAACGGGAGCTGTGAAAATGTGAAAAGACTTAAGTGGGCGGAGGAGGAGAGATGACAGAAGAAACCCTCAATAATAGTCTTGGCTTGGAAAGGAAAAGGCAAAGCAGCAAGGTCAAATGAGCCAGAGCGAGATATAATCCTGAGAGGAGCTGACAACACCCAGCTGAGTGGGATGTGGATTTTTCATACCATGATAGAATGGTTTTGGTTGGAAGAGACCTTTAAAGATCATCTAGTCCAACCCCCTGCCATGGGCAAGGGCATCTTTCACTCGATCAGGCTGCTCAAAGCCCCGTCCAACCTGACCTTGAACACTTCCAACGATGGGGGCATCATCATTTTCCACCAACAGCACAACTCAGAAGAGCACAATGATTTGGAGAAGCTCTCGCTGCTGTCACCTCTGCATGGCCCTGTGAGCTCAACAGCCATCGGCCCTTGCTAGAGTGAGGAAGAGCCAAATCAATCAAGATATCTAACACCGAGAACGTGAGCAACACCGAGAAGCAGCAGGAACCTTTCCCAAAGAGAAGCTGCAATGCCCTCTGCAGCTGGACAAGCCTGAAGATGGTCTACTGTCTTCTCGTTGCTGTCTACTGTCATTTCTCATGGGGACAAGGTCAACTGCAGAGGTAGGTCCAACAGGAGGCTGAAAAACCCCAGGAGATGCTTCAGCCTTGTGCACGGGTACACTAACACCCTGGCTGCAGGAACCCCACCATCTCCGAGCTTTCACGAAAAGCAAGCGAGTGGAAAGCCTTCGCAGCACTGTCTCCAAAACGACGTTTTATCTTGCTGGAGAGAATTTTTTACTTACCAAAACAAAGCACTGCATTACAGAGCTCATTTGAAAAGATTGCTGTGGTTTCCCTGTGAATAAATTAATCAGTGTTATTAGTCTTGATGCTAAATTCCTGACTGACAGCTCCACTTCTGAAGATGCAAGCTGACGGCTGGCTGCCGTGGAAGAAGTCTGGAAGGCGACAGCTCAAAGAGCTAACCAAGATTCAATGAGCACACCAAAAATAAAAATACAAAAGAGCCTATTTTTTAACCCCTTGATGACTATCTCACTATAAAATTCCAGTTAGATGGCCTGATCTCTCACTACCTGAGGATTAACAGACAAGGCAGGGTTACCATCCTGGTTTGGATATCATCCTGGTTTAACCACCCATGGTAAAGTGTTGGCCATCACCAGGATTTTGTTAAAGGATAAAAAAAATGCACATTTTTTCTAACCATAGAATTAAAAATAAATAAATAAAAAAGCTGATTGCTGAAGATAAAGCTTTAGAAAATCTTAAGGTAAAACATCTACGGCACCTTGCAGGCCTCAAGCTGGACTTCCAGTAACGGTCTGCTTCCTAAAAGTCCTTACCTGCTACCCACATTGGAGGTGTACCCCAAAGGGTTCCGGACTCAATTCTCCACCCCAAAACCACCCGTCAATACCCTTCTGTTACCACACAGACACCCCAGAACCCAATGGAGAGGACCAAAGAAGGTGTGGAGATGCACAACCCCCTGGCCTGGGTGTAGACCAGGGCCAGAGGTGTCAACTGGAGCTCCCTGTACCCTCCAACCTGGAGGATCCCTCCGGAGCACTGGGAGCAGGACATCACTCCTACCGGCGCTCATGGGGACAGGGATGAGCGTCCCTCTCTGCTGGTGCCACCAGCAGAAGGTTTTGCTCACCAGGACGTTAGGACCGACCATTCGTTCATGTCCAAAGCAAACAATCCATCAAAGCAAGTGAGTGCTTCACCTTCACAATTGATGTCCTACCCTCACGTAACCAACCGTAACAGCAAGACAAGCCCAGTGCCGTGCTGCAGCTTTTTAGACGGAGAAGGAAAGCCATTAGTAAGATAGAATGAAAAAAAAACCCAATGAATTGGGTTTCTTTTCTGCCAAAAGCAAATCTTTTGAAAGGCCATAGAGGGACATATTAAAAAAATAAAACCACACAGAAAGAAAAATACAGCTTAAAAAATAAAGTATCATCAGCCTCTTCCAAACGAAGCCAAACCCTTATGAAACCCGCTGAAGATCTACGCAGAGAAATTCCTCGATAATTGGATTATTGGTGTTAAAGAAACACCCTCAAGCTGCCGCCAGCCCCGTCCTTATCCTCTACCCAAGTGTAGATGATGCAGGACAGAAGTGGCACATCTGCCTTTCATCTGCGTAGATCTTAGAGCTACACAAGACCATTTGTGACCAGAAGGTCTCAACCAGCTTCTGAATCACAGCTGGTGCTTGATCCAGGGCAGAAACCACCTCCTCACCTTGTAGAAGGTGGGATGGGATCATCATCCTTCTCACAAGGATGAAGGAAAGCCTCCAGCCTCTAGAGTATATCCTGTAGGATTTTGCTGCCAAAAGGGCTGAAGATTGTTCTCACCTGCTGCTGACCCTACTCTACAGAAACATGGCTGTGTCCTTGATGGTTCCTGAGTGCCTGCACTGGGGTGGGGGTTTCAAAGCGGATAAAAAATAAACAATATATCACAACAAATCTTGCTGTCGAGCAGATGATAACTGAGAGGTGGTAGAGTGTCCGTCTCTGGAGACATTCCAACCCCGCCTGGACGCATTCCTGTGTAACCTGCTCTGGGTGACCCTGGTGTGGCAGGGGGTTGGACAGGATGATCTCCAGAGGGCCCTTCCAACCCTATGACTCTATGAGATACAAAGGCAGCGGTCCCACCACAAGGTCTTCTTCCACCAGCCGGAGAAGGTTTGCAGAGCATCACCAAGGACCTCTTAAATACCCAGTAGCGTGGGGGAGAGGTAGCTGATGGTGCTCACAGGATATCTGTTAAGCCTTCTTCTATTTATTATCTTAATTAGGGATCACTTAATTATTGAAATTTGCATACAACACAAGATTTGTAAGAGATGTAACCATCGCTGAGAACAAAACCGGACTATGAAGCATCCCAGGGAGCTGAAAAATATGGGAGGAAACAAGATGAAACTCCGTCGAACACAACTTTAGTCAACAGTCACAGGGGGGAAAAGCCTCAGCCGCAGGAAGAAGAGGCTCCTACTGCCATTTACTGGGTTGGGGTGGTGTTACGGGGTTTTTTCCAAATATTTAACAGTCGTCAGATAATACCGAGCAAGACATTGGATGGGAACTTATACAAAATGCAGCAACGACACAGCAGCACCCGTGGATATTTGGACACTGTCAGCAGAGCATGGAGAATGAAGGGTTCAGGATTTTAGACGGCGTTGGTAGATATCTATGCGTAATTAGCTGAGCAAACAGAGGATTACGCACAGCTGAGATCACCTTCTCAGCAGACAGATAGCAACAATTGGTCCTAAAAAGAGCAGCGTGAACGACAAAGCGATTAAAGGGATTTGTAAGAAAAAGATTAAAACAAAGTGGGGGTAGTTTGACCAAATCCCAGTGAAAAGGAGAAGCTGCCTGAACTCAACAGGTCTGGATTGCATACGGCATCCCGCTGGCTGTGCCGTCCCTATGTGATCCACTCGCTGGATGCAAAGGCGGGGGATCTTCAAATTGAGATCACAGAATCACAGAATGGTTTGGGTTGGAAGGGACCTTAAAGATCATCCAGTTCCAACCCCCTGCCCTGGGCAGGGACACCTCCCACCAGACCAGGTTGCTCCAAGCCCCATCCAACCTGGCCTTGAACCCCTTCAGGGATGGGCCACGACCCGGGTTGATAAGTCTTGACCACGGAAGAGCAAGATTGTCAAGGAGCTTCCCAGGGAGGATGGCAGAAGAAATACAGAAATTATTTAGACTAATTAGAGCGGAATCTGTCTTTGGGAAGAAGACTGAAGTAGGTAGCAACAGGTTTATATTTATTTTCATTAAAGTGGCTGCAGAGTAGTTTGCTTCAGAAACCAGCCACCTCGCCACCACCGGCAACGCCCATTCGTGTTACAGTAGAAGCCCCAAAACACCTCCACAACGTCCCAACCTGCATCCCCCCCACTGCATCCCAACACGGGGGCAGGACCAGCCCCCGGCCGCCGCTTCCTCCACCGGCATCGCACCGCGGGTCGGTGCAGCCGACACCGACTCTGAAGAACTACGGTTTCATGACCTTCCAACTCCTGCCGCTCCGGAGCGAGGGGAGCCAGGAGCTGCCGCTGATGCCCGAACAAGGCTCCGAAGAGCAGCCACTTGCTCCTGCTTATTACAAATACCCAGGCATCCAGGAGCAGGCAAAGGACAAAAAAAAAAGGGTTTTCTAGAAATCTCTGGAAGAACAATGAATGGCAGGTAATACCTTAGGAGACGGCTTCATCTCCTTAATATTTATTTGCATTTTAGCAATACTCAGAGCTCCCGAGCAACAGCAGGACCTGATACACGACGCTCTAAAGGGAGCATGCAGTGGCCACTGCCTCTGAGACGCCATCCAATAATCAAGTCAGGCTCAGAAATTAAACTCCATGGTCTAATCCCGAGGAAGACAAACCAGGACTTTCACATCCTCACGAGGGATGCCAGCCTGCGGTGGTACCATCCCGCGGCCGGTGGCAGGGGCTTACCTGGCTCTTTGGGGTCCTGCTTGAGATTGTTTTATTTCTCCACCCACAAGCTCCGAGCTGCAGAGGCCACAGCTATCCCAACACACGGCGACAGCGTGCCATGGCAAAGCAGGAGGAGAAGGCACGAGAGGGATGAGCAGAACGAGGAGGGGTGAAAAGCAAGGCTGGAGAGACCGCTCTTTTCGAGAGGAATTGAGCAAACTGCAGGGAACGCCACTTCAAAAATGCAGATTTCCCCCCCCCCCCCCCCCCCCCCCATCTTCACTTATCTTCGTTTGTGAAGGGTTTAGATTTCAAAACCCCTCCCCTCTCTTCTCAGCTGATATTTTAGACTAACCATATGGAGGAAAAGGGGAAAAAAAAAAACCAAACCCACCACCCAGCAACAGTAGTGCGCAACGGAGGCAAAGTCAGAGCTTATTGCATCATTATTAATCCCTTATTACCATCACTCACAGCTGCAGCAGACGCCTCCAAAACACGAGGATCCCTGCCCTGGGGTATTTACAGAGCCAGTTAGATGGGATATAATTAAGAGGTAAATAAGGCAGTAGGGAACGTAGTTGGGAGGGGGGAGGGAGGGAGGAAGAAAGACACAATTAACTTCAGCAGCTTTGCAGAGGTTACCCCTATTTTACATTACAGCGTGTTGTGCCCGTAAATTGTTGGGTCCTTTTTTTTGGGGAAGCTATCTGGCATTTTAAACCTCCGGCACCAGTCTCCATCACCCACTGCTTTCTTAATTTAATGCTGCTGCCGAGAGGGATGGCACCTTGGCTCTCCCAGTGCCGCCCAAACTCCCTGCAGGCATCCCATTTCTCCCCAGCTTCCAGCCTCCAGCCCCTCCATGGCAGTCAGCATCCCTCTTCTCCCACCCAACCGGCAGATTGAACCGGGCAGAGAGCCGGCAGCCTGTGTCAGAACGGCTCAAAGAGCAGCAAAGCAGCACCCCATCACCTGTGGATGTCCCTTGTCCTCCTTGGACATCCTTCTGCCCACGTTCTGAAGACACGACGTGACTTTAGATACCCCCCCCTGTTTGCACATCACCCTCCAGGACCACAGCTTTTCCCAGTGCAGTGCCGGGTAGTACTCTTAAAAGGTATTTTCCAGGTCTTAAAAAGCAAATGGGTAATGAGAGGAGGAGGAACCCCACCACAAATTGTCCCACAAACATCAGCCCCTACAAAACTCAGCCCGCGGGAACTGCTTCAGGAGCTGCTCGACGGACAGACGGCCCAACAACGTCGGCAACTATCAACTACTCGGAGGATGACAGCCATGGGTGGAGATGCTACGGGTGGAAAACACTACTGGAAATCCTGCTGTGCAAGGACAAAAATCTACCAGTTGTGAGTGCTGCGCTGCCGCTACCTCCACTCATCACTCTGGGCTGCGTGACGGCAGGGGACGTGTCCAACCAGTGGCAAACTGGTGCCCAGGTGCCCTTCCCAGTCCTCCAAGACCTCAGACCACACACCCAAGCGTGTGAACAGCAGATAATGTCCTGTAACAGATAATTCCTATTAATTTCAGACATGCCCATACACACCGCGTCCCTCTCGTTTGTGTGCGAATCCCAGAGAGCAGCATGGATAAAATCGGCACGGGGAGGGATCCTAAGAACCGCTGACAGCTACCCGGGCAAGTGGGGAGCCTTGGGCAAGGCACGTCAGAAGAAGACACTGCACATGGCACTCATCATATTTGAAAAGAGGAAATTCTCGATGCAGGCACAGCCCTGCTCCAGTCCAGAGCTGGATCGCCAGGATCTCACCCCGGCTGGAAACCACCGCAAGGAGAAGCGGGAGCTGAGAACGGACGTGGTGAGCGATCCCACCCATCCATCCGTGTAACATGGTGTCATCAAGACACTTCTAAGAAGGGAAACTTTTTAAGCCTACCTTGGATACCTGATTCGTGGTTGCCAAAGAGCCGGGAGGGGAGCGGGTTCCTCCGCAAGGACCAGAGGAGGACGGGAGCGCTCAGAGCCCTGCAAAACGAAGGGCCACCATGGGATGCCGCAGGGAGCCCAGCGGCATCTCACCCGGCGGGGACCACGGCTGCAGCCACAATGTCAAACACACCACTTCCAACCGTCAGAGCCGGCAGGTAACGCCGTATCCCACACCTCAAATAACAAATATTTGACTTTAACAGTTGAAGCTACCCATTTAACTAAAACCAGGCTTGATAATTAAGGTTTCCAACCAATCCCCTCCTCTCCAGCCCTGCTGGCTACAGAGATCTTCATTTTCTGGGGATGCAGGGAGGGAGAAATGGGGCTGGAGCTTCTCGGTGCCTCGAGGGGCGGAGGAGTTGGTCTGCGCGAGGAGACCGGGGGGAATTCAACACCGCTCGCTAACTAAGCCCCAGGGAGATGGAGCAGCGCTTTGGGAAGGGGCTGAGGCTCGTACGCAGCCAGGGATCGTTGCAAGGAGCAGCACCGCTGGAAACGGCTTTTTTTTTTTTTTGTAGCTGCGCTGGTAACACCACAGTAACAGTAAGGGGTGGCGACGAAGGGGGCCTACAAGAAAGCTGGGGAGGGACTTTTTACAAGGGCATATAGCGACAGGACGAGGGGTAATGGCTTCAAACTGGAAGAGGGGAGATTCAGATTAGATATTAGGAAGAAATTTTTCACTCTGAGGGTGGTGAGCCCCTGGCCCAGGTTGCCCAGAGAAGCTGTGGCTGCCCCATCCCTGGAGGGGTTCAAGGCCAGGTTGGCCGGGGCTTGGAGCCACCTGGGCTGGTGGGAGGTGTCCCTGCCCAGGGCAGGGGGTGGCACTGGGTGGGCTTTAAGGTCCCTTCCAAACCAAACCATTCTACGATTAGTACGTTTAAAAAAATCCTGAAGTCACCGCGTTCAGCATCGTAACCAGCACTCCCCGGAGAAGCCAGGCTAAAACATGTTCAAAACAACTGTTAGCAAAAGCAAGGTATGCGCGGGTATTTCCGCATCGCACCCCCCCGGGTACGACTGTCAGAGATACAAACCTGCTAGGAAAGGTAAAAAAGGAGCAAAAATAATTGCATCACTTTGTGCCCTTTGAACAACCTTTGGATCTTGATGGCTTTTGCCAGGAAGAATAATGAAAGTCAAACTAATTAAGCAACGAACATGCCCGCAGTACAAAGTGTGAAAATTTTAAAAGTCTGGCAAGTTGTTAGGAAGCGCTCGTCTCCCAGCTCCGCTTCCCTGCTGTCGTTCTGGGAGCAACCATGATGCAAAAGCTGATTTTTAAATTTTTTTTTTTTTTTTTTTCATTTTAAGCATTAAATCAAAGCTCCAAAATGGTGTATGGTGGAAACCACCGATTTTGAAACTATTTCTCATCCTGCTAAGGCTATCTACCTCCTTTCAGTGTAATTCATTCAATGCTGGTTGTCACAGCCACCTGAACCGCCCCAGGAAGATGTCCCAGGACACCCAGTAGCCACGGACACCCTACGTGTGCTGGTACCTACCAAGGAGTCGGCTCCACATTTTTGGTTCCTGACCCTCCCTGCACAAAAGCTGCCCAGCTGGAGCTCTGCCCAGCTCCAGGAAGGGGTTTTGTCCTCCACCACCTCTTTTCTCTGCTGATGGGGACATCGGAAGTCCCCCACAATGTCTCACCACCACCAGCAAGCACGGGAAAGCCGGAACACCGGGAGCCAGCACATGTGGATGCCCGTCTTTCTGTTGGGAGCTGTGGGCTGGTGGTGCTGGAGCAACATCACCGTTGCTGGTGTGGTCGGTAATGTCATGGCAAACACAAACCATGGTAGATGCTCCACCTCAGCTGGCATCAACGCAGATACTGTATCCTCTCGGCCACCAAGCAAAGCACATGCTGATGAACCAAAACATTTACCTGCTTCACCCACCCAAATCCAGGGTGACCTCTCCAAATATCAGAGATGATGCAGTTTCATCCACTTGAGAAGGACAAAACACCAGTTTCCCTCCTTTGGGTTTCCAGCTGGGACCAACAACAACAGCAAAGAGAGTCAAATCCTTCCATCTCATACCAGAGCGGGGTAAGGCCCAGGGAACTCAAAACCGTGGAGATCTGTGACTATTCAGACTGATCTGATGGAGTGAATGGGGATGGTGGGTGTGGGAGCACCAGAAAGAAACAGCAGCAGAAAGGCTAAAAAATGGCAGATGTTGATGGTACCCAGGTTACCACGTCCTCAAGATCTCAGCACATGTCTACTTGCAGGGTGTCAGGAGAGCCGGGTTGGGAGACAAAAAACAGTGGGGAAATCCTGGTGAGCCACAGGGATGGGACAAGGTAGACGGACTGACCACCGTCAGCTCCTCCAAGGCATGAAGAGGCACATGCAAACCCTCAGAGGAAGAAGCCAGGAGGCGTGAGGAGCACACCAGCTGGCACCTCCATCCCACCTCCAGGAACCTTGCACTGATCTCCTGGACAGAAGCAGCTTGTTTCCAACACGCATCTTGGTCCCAATGAGAATATGAGCCCAGATCCGCGAAATTCAGTTTGGATTGGATTTATTCCAAACTCAAATCGCCTTCCCCCGTTTTCAGGTCTTGCCCGGAGACTCGCTTCATTGCTGATGCAACGCTGAGGCGTTATTTCCCACACTATGCCGTTCACCAAGATTTCACCCTGGCCACCGCCATCATCAGCACATACACAAAACCACTAGAGGACGGGGTAAGAGGTGCCCAGTGGAGAACACAAAAAAGCAAATATCACCGAGACAGAACAAACTCGTGACAGGTGTGAGTCTGCGATTTTGGGGGACCTGCTTTTGGGTCGCGGCTCGTCTCAACCCTCTTGGCAAATGGCCATCTCTCTGTACCATCTTCAAAACCAATCTCTGAGACACACAATACTTTCCGCTACTCTGCCTTCCCAGCCTGGATCCTAAGTTTTTCATGAAAAAAACCAAGGTTCTCTTGGTGCCACGGTGCCCCTTTTTGATTGAAGACCTACATCAGTAACATAAAAAATTTACAAGGGGTGAACAAAAGAGCTCTGAAAACGCAGATGGAGATGTAAGACTCAAGAGCAGCATCACGATACCCGACGCTTGGACCTTCTGCTTGTGCTATTTAGTGATGCGCTGATGTCGTCAGCGATAAAAAAACTGGGGGGGGAAAAAAAAAAAAGACAGAGCCAGGTTTGGCAACGGGAATTTGCTCGTGCCACTCAAGAGAGGTGTAGCGCTGCCTCCGGCTACAATTTATGCAGCGTTTTAAAGGTTTACATAAATCCTAAACAACCTTCTCCATCGCTCCAGCCTGTTACAGCGATGCACATCCAAACCCACGGCGCTGCCGACGTCAGGTTTACGGTGTTAAGCCCGACATCACCTTCCCCCACGCCGTGAGCTCGAGGCAATGACTGTATTTTTATTCACCCTACGGAATCCAGCAGCGGCGGGCGCTGGTGCCACGGAGGAAGGGACGGTCCCAGATCCATGGAGCAAGCTAAAGGCAGGAGAAATTCAAGCACAAAGCCTCGCGCCAGAGCCCACTGCCGCCAGCCTCGAAGGGGCAGAGCTCCTTCAAATTGTGCAAGGCTTTGCTCAAGGCGCCCCATACACATGTGAAATCATTAACTTCACCTGCTGCTTTTACTTCTCCCATCAATGATTAACAAACATTAAGCAATCAGCATTTTTTTCTTTTAACGAGGAACGCTTTTGCCTTTTTTTTTTCTTCCCCTCCAAACTGATGTCCTTACTTCTGCAAGTCGCCGTCAGGATCCGTGCCAGCTCTACCCAGCTTAAACATTTACACATTGATTTTCAAGGTCACCGCTGAAATACGTCATTTTCTACTTAGCACACTCTTCCCCAAGCACGCGGCCGGATTCCACGCCGGCCCCGCCGCGCGCGAGCGAGGGCGCAGCACCGACAACACCCTCAGCAAAGTTCAATCCATAAAAGAAATCCCAAGTAAAATGCCCGAGGGAAGGCGGCTTTGGAAAATGCAAATATCATTCATTAGCCGGACGCCGGCTCTTCTTTGCGCTGGCGTAGAAATGCTGAATAAAGTGACAGCGAAGGTTTCCTCCCCCCCCCCCCTCCATCCAGCATCCCGGCCAGGGGAGCGCAGGCAGCGCGGACACCCCACCGCTCGCTCCCAAACCCACCCCCCCCAAACCACCCCCCACCCCAGGGGGACGGAGCCCCGGTCCCTTACCCGAGAGCTCCCCGGCTCCGCCGCCTGCGCACCCCCCCGATGACGCCCACGCCGCCGTCAACTCGCCGGCTCCCGTTCGCTCCCCTCCGTGTGCACTCCCCGAGCCCTTCGGCGCCCGCCAGCACACGGTGCCGCTGCCATCGTGGGCGAAAGGACTCACCGCCAGCTTCTCCCGGTCCATTCCCCGCGCTTCTGGCCGCTAACGAAACCCAGGGCACGCGCCGCGGCCACCGATGCCACCACCTGCCAGGCGGCTCCGACGGCGCCGGAGCGAGCGAGAGCAGCAACGCTCGCAGCTTGCTGTGATTGGGAACGGATCCGGTCCCGTCCTAGAGATGCTTTTTTTTTTTTTTTTTTTTTGTTAGAAAATAAAAATATAAACCTCTTGAAATCGAAAGCGATGTTGCTGCTTTTTTTTTTTTTAATTCAGCCACAAGGCAAGGTTTTGATCCACGCATCCCTGTAACCCACCACCCCAGCTGAAGGTGCCACAAATGTTATTAAACTTCGCCTCACAGCCCTCTGCTGTATCGCAGAAAAATTATCATTTCACATGAGGAAAAACTAAGGTGCAAGAAAAATTCCTTTACCCAGATCACAGCAGCCCTCTCGCACCTCCCACCTCCCAGCCCTGTGACCCAGCCTGCGGCTGCTCCAGCCAAAACGGGCAGTTTTGCACTTAAAAGCAGCGGCTTTTTTATTTTCCCAGCTTGGAAAAGGGGCTCCTCTGAATGTCAGCTTGGACTCGGATCTGGGATAAAACCAGGATCAAGCTGGGCATCATCCTGGCAGTGATCTGGACCCCCACCCCACCCCTCTTTTCCCCACTGCTGATGTACACCATGGACAGTATATTCCGCTAAAATTTTGGATGGGCCTGGCCCAGGTATGGAGCTGGCGGGGCGGGAGGGGGAATTCAGGAGAAAAGAAAACCAAAATCACCAAATTACTGTCCCCATTCTGCTTTGCAGCAAAGGGACACAGCCAGGGGGAGGTTGGTCCCACCCACCCTTCACCAGTAAGGACATGGGGACCCCCCGGATCTTCATACCAAGAGTCACATCACAGGCACCATCAAGGTCCGCATGTTATTTTTTTTTGAACAGCACAAGCAAAAATCCTGGGAACCTTAAAGTGTTTGGGCTGTAAAATGCCTCTTTTGATCCAAATCCAAATATTTTCCATTTCAGTGCGTCATCTGAACGTCTGATTTCAGGGACCTCAAGGAAGGTCCATCCTCTGCTGCCCCACTCGGAGGAACACCAGTTCTCGAATTGTTTTCATCAAAACCATTTCCACCACGGGATTTGCAGAGCAGAGGTACAGACGTCAAAGAGCAGGAGGAGAAAGCGCTCGAAAAGCCACAGAGGGAGGAAACTTCAACAAGAGACTTGAAATAACGTGTGCTGGTAGGATGGAGAGATACAGAAACGATGCTCCAGAAGACGTCAGCAAAGGAGAAATGCTTGGAGCCACTGCAGCGGTGTTGTATCAAGGGATAAAAAAGCCCAAATAGTTTAAAAAATAATTAAGAAAAAATTAAAAAGAGGAAAAAGTAGAAACAAAGAGCTGGAGGTAGATATGGAATGAAGTCCTGGAGAACTAAAAGCCTATATAGATACAGCTGCAGAATAACTTAATTAAAGAGTAATGTCCAAGCAGCATTTTCCCAGCTCGTGGCAAGGGGATGGAACTGAACGACCTTTAAAAGTCCCTTCGCACCCAAACCATTCCGTGATTCGGTGACTTTTCGTCCAGGGCAGACGCTGTTATCTGCACGGCAGAGCCTGCAGGACCACGGGCTTGGAACGGCCAAGCAGAGAAGACAAGAAAACACAGGAGAGAATGTCAGGGGATGCGGAGCAGTAACACTGAGCTGTATAAAAAAATAAAATATAATTTTAAAAAAACCAAGTACTAGTGGCACAAACACCAGTATAATAAATACGGTCTTGACCACTGACCGCAGAGACCTTACGTGGTCCAGCTGAAACCAGGATGGCACAAGGGGAAAGAAGGAAAATGGATGAAAGCTGTAATTAGAGAGTAATTCCTCCGAAAATCCAGCACCCAAATGAAAACCCTATTTCCTCTACACTCGAGGAAATAAACTAGGCTAAAGACTAAACCCCAATCCCCTGCTGAAAAATCAAGTTTCTGACCACACTATTTCAAAACACAGCGGTTTTTGGAGGGGACACTTCCAGTTTTTCTGCTCTTTGCAGTCTTGGAGGAATTGGGAAGTGCGTAATATAGATTAAAAATCAAATAATTGAGAAATATGAGAAGTTTCAAGGGTTTACCAACAAATTCCACCCCTTCAGCTGTTCAATTTTTTACGACTTCAGCAGCAAAATAATTACCCTTGCTGGAATGGCCAGGCTCCAGCAACGAATCCGATTCCAGCTGCTGTGTTAAATGAATGATTAATAGATGTCTTTGTCCTGGCGGCATCTGCCTTTCGCGAGAACATCGACGGTAACCTGGGCTTAACACCCCAGTCCTGCCTTTGGTGTCCTTTTCGCTCCATCTCTTCGCCTCCAAGGAGATGTGGAAGAGTGGGATGGGCAGAAGCAAACACGGTGTCACCACCTATGTCCTCCTAATGTCCTGGACATTAGGAAAAAATTCTTCCCAGAAAGAGTGGTCAGCCACTGGCACAGTGGCCCAGGGAGGTGGTGGAGTCACCATCCCTGAATGTGTTTAAGAGTCGTGTAGATGTGGTGTTGGGGGATATGGTGTAGGGGAGAACTTTGTAGAGTGGGGTTGACGGTTGGACTCCATGATCCCAAGGGTCTCTTCCAACCTGAATGATTCTATGATTCTATAAAAACGGAAACAAACCCAGTAAAACCCAGCTCTCCCAACGTGGAGTTAAAGAAGAGAGAGAATTTGGAATAGAGCAAATTTGCAGAAGTTAGAGAGCAGTTTCATCTTCTTGCCCATTCTCCTGGGCATGGTGATTAATTACGAAGGCTGCGGAACACAGGCGAGCGGGGGCAGAGCCAGTTCCCCACCGGCAGCCCCAGCCCCAGCCCCATGTGCGGCTCATCCATCACCCCACGGCTGGCAACCCCCATCACCCCATGGCTGGCAAACCCCCATCGCCCCACGGCTGGCAAACCCCTGCCCCACGCGCTCCTCATCCATCACCCCACGGCTGGCAAACCCCTGCCCCACGCGCTCCTCATCCATCACCCCACGGCTGGCAAACCCCCGTCATCCCATGGCTGGCAGACCCCCAGCCCCACATGCTGTTCATCCATCACCCCATGGCTGGCAAACCCCCATTGCCCCACAGCTGGCAAACCCCTGCCCCACGTGCTGCTCATCCATCACCCCACGGCTGGCAAACGCCAGCCCCAGCCCCAGCTCTCCGACCTTCAGCCATTCCCATCGAAAAGAACCACCAAATCCAGGTTAATCTACTTCAGTATCTTCCCCCCCCGGCAAGGTATTTGTTAATAAAACACCGGAAACCGAGAACCTTTCTAGATAAAGTAAAATTAAAGCGGAACGGAGGAGAGGAGAGGAGAGGAGAGGAGAGGAGAGGAGAGGAGAGGAGAGGAGAGGAGAGGAGAGGAGAGGAGAGGAGAGGAGAGGAGAATTATTAAAATAAAATAAAACAAAACACAACAAATAAACCTCCTTGGGAAAGCTTGCAGAAGTCTCTATTGACCGAGAGAGCTGACATGGCAACAAGAGCAGATCAGATGAGACCACCAGATGCCTCCACTCCTCCACGCCTCGTGCTTTACATACAAACCCCACAAATCACCCTATACTGACCAGGTACAAGGACCTTACTCCATCAACTCTGATCTTTACCATCTACTAATTATTTAAAAGGCCAAACATCCCATCACGACATCGATCTGATGCTCGAGCAGCCAAGAACTCCTCCAGGAACCTGCACCTTCTCCCCAAAGAAGGATCACAGAATTCCAGACTGGTCGGGGTTGGAAGGGCCCTCTGGAGATCATCCCATCCAACCCCCTGCCACAGCAGGGTCACCCAGAGCAGGTGGCACAGGAACGCGTCCAGGCAGGGTTGGAATGTCTCCAGAGACGGAGACTCCCCCACCTCTCTGGGCAGCCTGTGCCAGGGCTCTGCCACCCTCACAGCAAAGAAGTTCCTCCTCATGTTTAGGTGGAACTTCCCATGTTCCAGTTTGTGCCCGTTGCCCCTTGTCCCATCCCCGGGCACCACTGAGAAGAGTCTGGCCCCATCCTCTTGCCCCCCACCCTTTAGCTATTGCTGAGCATTGATGAGATCCCTCTCAGCCTGCTCTTCTCCAGTGGGAACAGCCCCAGGGCTCTCGGCCTTTCCTCAGCACAGAGATGCTCCAGTCCCCTCATCACCTTGGTAGCCCTTTGCTGTCCCCTCTCCAGCAGTTCCCTGTCCTTCTGGAACCGGGGAGCCCAGAACTGGACCCAGTGCTCCAGCTGTGGCCTCCCCAGGGCAGAGCAGAGGGGGAGGATGACCTCCCTCCACCTGCTGGCCACGCTCTTCTTGATGCCCCCCAGGATGCCATTGGCCTTCTTGGCCACAAGGGCAAAAAAGGGATAGGCTCCTTTTCTCGAGCAGCAGCATCTCTCTGGCCCACCTGCACATGCCGGTGGACCACAGCTGGAGCTGAGCAGAATAAATCCAGCACGGACACACGATGCTCAGCGCTTTGCCGAGGTGATTAAATCCACACTGATGCCTTAACACCCTTTGACAGCCAAGCTCCAGAGAGGTTTCCTACCCTCTCCAGGTAGCAAACAGCACCCGAGGAGCATCCCAGGTAGATGTCTGAATGGGAAAGCGAGAACAAAATAGCTTTGTTTTGTTAAAAAAAGCAACAAAACCAAGCTGCGTGTCCAAGCCTGCGTGTCTGCCGAAGCCAGCCAATTCAGCACTTTCCAGCCCAGCTTCTTCCATCACTTTACAAAAAGCTATAGGAAACTGGAAATGTCGCTAGGCTGTGATTTCTGCATCTAGAAAATGAACTTCATGGTAAATGTCTAGTTTAAGCAACTGTCAGCACTTAATGTTTCTATTTACTCCAGTCCAAAAGAGCAAACTTTAAATAAAAACTGAACTTAATTAAGCGTGTCACATTCTTCCGGGCATGCCAGCTACAGTGGGGAGCAAGATGTTTTTCCCAGCCTCCGCGCTACGAACACCGACACATGAACATGGGGTTTAAAAGCCCAAAGTCCCTCCCAGCCCAGAGGCTGGACTTACTGAGGAAGAAAGTGGTGACAAAACACAACTCTGCCCAACTTTTCTCATCTCAGAGATGCTTCGTGGCTGCTCGGTCCCTGCTCTGCATCAGTGGCACCAAGGCTTACGGAGGTGTCCACACACGCATGTAGATGTTGCAGAGTCACGGCAGCTGAAGCTTTGACAGCAAAACATTAAATCACAGAACAAGAAAGACACAGAGCTGTTGGAGCGGGGCCAGAGGAGGCCCCGGAGATGCTGGGAGGGCTGGAGCCCCTCTGCTGGGAGGACAGGCTGAGAGAGCTGGGGGGGTTCGGCCTGGAGAAGAGAAGGCTCCGGGGAGACCTTCCAGCCCCTGCCAGTCCCTCAAGGGGCTCCGGGAAAGCTGGGGAGGGACTCTGGATCAGGGAGGGGAGCCGTGGGACGAGGGGGAAGGGTTTTACACTGCAAGGGGGGAGATTTGGGTGAGATATTGGGAAGAAATTCTTTGGTGTGAGGGCGGTGAGCCCCTGGCCCAGGTTGCCCGGAGAAGCTGTGGCTGCCCCATCCCTGGAGGGGTTCAAGGCCAGGTTGGACGGGGCTTGGAGCAACCTGGGCTGGTGGGAGGTGTCCCTGCCCAGGGCAGGGGGTCGGAACTAGATGATCTTTAAGGTCCTTTCCAACCCAAACCATTCTGTGATTCTGTGATCTTCCCATTTTTGGTTTGGTGGCCAACCCCGGATGCTACCACACCACCATCCCTGTCACCATTGCAACTGGAAGGGAAAAGGTGTCAACGACCCTTACGAGCTACAGCAAAACCTACACCTTCAGCCAGCTGCCACCCTGGTGACCAGCACAAGCTACTCGAGGAAAACAGGAGAGCGCGCAAAGGCACGGCCGAACCTTGGGGTTTGGGATGGGGTGGGCGAGTTCCAGAATACACGGTTCGGGCCAGGTCTGGGGTTCATCATCAGTTCTCCAAATATCACCCCAAAATTTCTGAACCTTCTCCTGAGCAGTAGGGTGGATGATATGTCCTCATCCCTGGATGTGTGGTAATCCGACATCACAGGACACTGCCAACAAAGAAACTTGAAATGGAAGTTACTAGGTAACAGGCAGGAGCTTATTTGCAGTACCAGCTGGGCCAGTAAAGAAATCACTCACTTCTGAATGTTAAACGTGATTGCCAGTGCTAAAAATCACTGGTTTTATTCTAACCACCCAAAATTTGCAGCTGCAAACTCCTCTGTGTACATCCACCTTGATGTTTTAAGGTTCTGCTCTGGAGGGATAAGTAAAAAATCAACAGCCAACACCCAGAGACCCCAGGCCGCTGGTTTTGTAACCCAGCTCCTGCCCACTAAGGGATACCCTGAAACGAATCACAGAATCCCAGACTGGCCGGGGTTGGAAGAGACCTCTGAAGATCACCCCATCCAACCCCCTGCCAGAGCAGGGTCACCCACAGTAGGTGGCACAGGAACGCGTCCAGGCGGGGTTGGAATGTCTCCAGAGACGGAGACTCCACCACCTCTCTGGGCAGCCTGTGCCGGGGCTCTGCCACCCTCACAGCAAAGAAGTTCCTCCTCATGTTCAGATGGAACTTCCCATGGTCAAGTTTGTGCCCGTTACCCCTTGTCCTGTCACTGGGCACCACTGAGAAGAGCCTGGCCCCATCCTCCTGACACCCACCCTTTAGCTATTGCTGAGCATTGATAAGATCCCCCCTCAGCCGTCTTTTTTCCAGACTGAAGAGACCCAAATCCCTCAGCCTTTCTTCATCAGAGAGGTGTTCCAGTGCCCTCATCACCTTGGTGGCCCTTTGCTGTCCCCTCTCCAGCAGTTCCCTGTCCGTCTGGAACCGGGAAGCCCAGAACTGGACCCAGTGCTCCAGATGTGAAGCCTCATTCTCCTCCAGGGTTCAGGCTGGGCTTCAGCCAGGACATCCAAGAGTAAGAGTTTGCATTTCTCTCCCCAAGAACCATCTCCCAGCCAGGTGTGGACACATCTGACCATCGTTTCATCTCCTCCACCACACACAACTGGACAACCGCGGACACATCACATACCTACCTACAAGCTGCAAGACCTCCTTGGCTGGAAAACGCGTCTAATGATGCAAAACCTCCGCAGGCTCTGGGTAAGGGAAGGGTGAATTCTGCTGTTGAAATTGAAACTCAGCCTGGAATTGCTAAGCGACAAAAACAAAAGATGTTCTTCCCAACGGATGGCATGTGTTATAAACTCTGCAGCAGCGCAAGCTTGATATTCAGCAGTAAGAAGTGCAAACTTAGGGAAAAAAAAAAAAAAAAACAAAACCAGAGCAGGCTTCTACCTCCTAAATCCCTAAAACGCCCACGCCAAAGGACTTAGGTACACAGTAGACGGCGTGAATTTGGAGCGGCAACCAAGGAATCCAAGCACAAAGCCAAAATTATACAAATCAGGGTACGACTGCAAAACCACAGTCATCATAAAACTTCCTCCTCTTATTTTGCTAAAGTGGGGGTGAGTCAACGGGGAGGATGGTAGAGGGAAAGCTGTTTAAAACAACACGCGACGCTTCGATGCACTTGGCTCTATGAAGAGGAGCTCGATGTGCGCCGCAGGGGACAGAGGTGGGCGCTCGGATGGGAATGGGGACACCTTTTTATCTCTTCTTCTGGAAAATATATAGAGGTATTTATTGACTCAGTAGCAAGACTTGCTACATAATGCATACGTGCATTTATATATATATAAAGATTATTATTATTTTATATTTTTATATATATCAATGACAATTCCCCGCCTTGTTGGGGACATATAATCAGGGTAGGAGACAGACAGTAAGGACACAGCTCCCACTGTTTGTCCCCAAACCCAAACGCCCAGCATCCCACCCAGAGTCAGGCAGAACTTGGGGCATCCTTGTCCCCCCAGGGATCCACAGCCACACCATGCTGACTCTCTCCCCTTCCTTGTAACTGGGAAGGCTTCAGAACATGAGGATTTTGACAGCTGCTGTGGTCTTAGAATCACAGAATGGTTTGGGTTGGAAGGGACCTTCAAAGGCCATCCAGTTCCACCCCCTGCCCTGGGCAGGGACACCTCCCACCAGACCAGGTTGCTCCAAGCCCCGTCCAACCTGGCCTTGGTCTTGCTGCTGCGGGGGCATTTGGGGAGGTCTCTATCCATTCCAGCAGGGCAGTGTGGAGTCCCCAGATGGCCCGTGCGTGGCCCATCTTTGGGAACAGGCATGAGCTGCTTGTTTAGCTCATGTCTGCCTCGGAAGCGGAGGTGGTATGTAGGTAACTGCGCCTTGGGACGTACCCCCAGAGGACAGGAGCCTATTAAACCATCAGACGATTAATCTGCAGCCCAGTATGAGCAGAGACCACCCCTGAGGGGGACACCAGTGTACCAACAGCATCGGTCCTGAGGTCAGTGGTCCTGCTGTCTGATCCCTTCCGAATCGATAAAACACTTCTTCAACCTTTGCTCTTCTAACACCAGAAGGACGTTATTCTTCGTACTTGGGGGCACTTTCTGGCCCCCAAGCGCTTCGCAAACAACACAGTTGGGAGCAAAGCGCTACGTGCAGACCCTTCCCTTGCCAGGGGAGGGATCGATACCTCCTCGCTCCCCTTACTGTAGTTTCAATGCCTCGTAAGAGGTTCCACAACAGGAATAATTATAAAACAGTTATGAATATGGCTGACCTCCCACAGAGCAGAGAGGTCCTCGGGGTTCAATTATGTGACAAGAGAAAACAATCAAGAGACACCCTGGGTTCAGCCTCGCTTTTAAAAATGTCTTGCCTTTGTTATTCTTACCTAATTGTAATGGCTTAGGTAACCAACCTTAATTGCGAGCCAGCTGCGTCTGCGGTGCACACAGCGGCCCCGGTACCTGCAGCGCCCGTCAACAAAACCTGGTCTGCTGAGCCGGGATCATCCAGAGCATCCGACCTATTCCCAAATGGGAATGAACATTAAAAAGGCTCGTTACGTTTTCGAATTAAAGCTCCAATGATGACAACATTGTTTTAATGCAATGCCACTTTCTTTTTGTTCAACAGAATCTGTATCAGGAAATCTTGGGGAAAAGGTGGGTTTGGGGTTAAGGCTCAGCGCCAGGAATTGCCAACCAGGGGTTATCATAGAATCATGGAATGGTTTGGGTTGGAAGGGACCTTTGAAGATCATCTAGTTCCAACGCCCTGCCATGGGCAGGGACACCTCCTGCTAGACCAGGTTGCTCAAAGCCCCAGAGATGGGCTCCTCCTGCGGTCACCTCCAACCCTCCTCCCTCTTGAGCCTGAAAAACAGGAGAAATGCTTCTCTAACACACCAAAGAGGGGAAAGAAAATAACTTCTTAATGCTCATCTTATTCTCCAGATCCTCATCTGCAAACGCAAGGCATTTCTATGGTGCCTCCAGAACCACACAACAAAAATGATCCCAGTCTGACCACTAACACCCTCAGAAACCCACTGCACACAGGGTGTCTTCAACCAGGGGATACAGGCCAGGTCCCAGTTGGTCTCCACCAAGGAACACGGTGGTCTCTGTTCCCACCACAGATCTCACAGATAGTCCTGGAGCCAAGCACTGTGCAGACAGCTCTCCTCCAGTGGTGCAACCCCGAGAGAGCACCCACCTCCGAAGGTGCAGGGAAACCAGGGCCAGCCTCCAGCCATCCATCACCGTCAGGATGCGAAGAACCCAGCCCGCTCTATTACGAATTATTTTAAAAGGAAGATACGTGCGCCTATCATCATCCCCGGGCTGCCATCAGCAGCAGTTAGAGCAAAATTATATACTACTAGCAAAGCAATTTGATAAAATAGCTGCATTACAGAAGAGCGTACCCTGAGATTGCCGAAGGCGGCACGTGCAAAAAAGGGACAAAACTCAGGGAAGGAGGAAATTTTGCAATCCTTAACCCTTAGGGATCCCGATCTCATTATGTTCTAAAGATTCAAACGCACACAGGCTTAATCTTTTCATCTGTGCACACACACACAAAAAAAAAAAAGCCCTGACCATTTTCTGCATCACGCCGAGGGCTGAGTCTCCACCAGGCGAAGCACAAAAGGAGGGCAGACAAAAAAACGCAGCGGGGACAAGCGGCTCTCGCCGAACGATGGACACAGCAGGAACGGGGGACCTCTTCTCTTCTACAGAAATCCTGCTGCTCAGCAAAGCCTTTGCTCTGAAACAGGCTCCCACCGACTTCCAAACCGCAGCGGGATCCCGAATCTCTGCCCTCGCGGAGGCAGGATCCGGCCGGTGTGGCAGGGGGCGGCTCAGGAGAGGGGACGCTGGAATGACCTCCCAGACACCCAGCACCACCACAGCTCGCCACTGCCCTATTTATATTAATTGTCACCAAGCAAACGAACCAAAAAAAATTTAATTTTTAAATTGTTACGATTAAAAAAGCTGCACGTTATGTGGGAAAAGCACAGACCGCCTCCTCTTCCCGACATGCAGCAGTGAGAAGATGAAAGGCCACTTGTTCCCCACAGGGAGCTGCCATCTGTGGTCCGGCAGCTACCTCTTTATGGCCAGGAGAAGTTGTGGGTTCAGTGTAATCCCTCGCAATCAGCCTCCGCTTGGTCTTCTCGCAGAGTCTTCCCATTGAAGTCCGTGATGAAGCCTCTCGGACCAGAAAAGTTGGCATCTTCACCTTTCCTCTTCAGAGCATCAACGCGCACCTCAGCCACCAGAGATTAGCAGAAGGACTTTTGCAGGGCAGGACAAACTGTAGCTTCCTACTCCAGGGATTTTTTTGCATCTTCTTTAAGCCATTGCCATCGGAGAAGGGATATCGGATCAGCAAGACCTCTGCTCCAAGTCCACTTGAGCCGTGTATTACAACAGGACCCAGAGGACCTGAGAGCGGAGCGTTACTATGATTGGCACCGCACAAATACGCAGAATTAGATTGTCCCTGCCCCAGATGTCAGACCCTGAATAGATTAGTCTAAGTGAAAGGAAAAAAAATGACCATCTCCATTTTATAAGCAGGGGCTGTGGCCAGAGATTTCAGCATCTTGCTGAAAGCCCTAAGGAGAACCAAGCCGTGCCAGCCCAAACCCTGTAGGAAAGCTGATCTCCACAAGCAAGGACTTCACTTCTCTCCCACCCACTTCACATCAGGTCTATGGACCCTTCTGGTGACCAGGCAGCTGAGGAGACCAAAGCAACCAACTCTTCTTTCCTGTTTACCATTTAGTTTTCATCTAAGCGGCCATGCCAACCTCCAGACTTCGACCAGGCAGTGTTTCCACAGCACCTCCACATCCTAAGGGTGCTGAGATACTGGCCCAGTTTGCCCAGAGAGGTGGTGGACGCCCCACCATTGGAAGCCTTCAAGACACTTTGGTTCATTGGAGAATCATTTCTCCTGCTTTTCGGACTCAAGAGGGAGGAGGGTTGGAGGTGACCACAGGAGAAGCCCATCTCTGGGGCTTTGAGCAACCTGGTCTAGTGGGAAGTGTCCCTGCCCAGGGCAGAAGGTTGGACTAGATGATCTTCAAAGGTCCCTTCCAACCCAAACCATTCTATGATCATGTTGATAAACCAAAATTAAAACCTTAAAGCCCAATCCACAAAGACAATTACGATTTTACAACCCACACCACCGCTAAGAAGTAGGACATCTTGCTCGTGCTGGGGAAGAACATAGCGCAGACCCTGCTTCCAAGAAGAAGTCAGGCCAGCTCTTGTTTTCTGGGCCTGTCCTGGGTTGCCCACGTCACCGAGTGTGCGGCGGGTCCCGACCTCAGGAAACACGTGGGTGTTAAACGGGTCACTGACTTTCAGACTACACAAGGCGGAGCTCTAGCTGATGTAACACACATAAAGGCAGGTGATGTGACCACACACGACTTCTGGGGAAACCACAGCTCGTTCCAGACAAGAGGCTCATAAAAAAAAGCCTGCGAGCATGTGTGGGAAGAAATGAGCATCTCTTCTGAATGAAAGAAAGCAAGAGAGAAAGGCAGCACGCTGGTGAGAGTGGCACCACTGACACCATGGCTCAGCATCCCCAGCAAAAGTCCTGGGGAATTTAGGGAGGAAAAGTATCTTTTGTTCACAAAACTGCGTGATTAGACCAATTTTGGTACAGATAAACCCCAGGTAGAGAGGGGACGATGCTTTAAGAGTTGCTGAAGCAGAGGGATGATAAACCGCATGGAGGAGGTATCTCCCCCTTCTTCTTGCACATCAGTCCTGCCAGAAACAGGTCCTCACACCTTTCACTTGCCTCACGCTGCCCACAAACGTGGAGAATCACATTCAAACCATACAAGCTGGAACAATACAACCGGGTGAGAAGTGGGAGAAAACCTTTGCCCTGAAATCTCCCACCACATGCAACACCACAAAAGCCTTTCTGGTGATGTGTGTCCAGCTCTGGAGCCCTCAGCACAAGAAGGACATGGACCTGTTGGAGCGGGTCCAGAGGAGGCCACGAAGATGATCCAAGGGCTGGAGCCCCTCTGCTGTGAGGACAGGCTGAGAGAGTTGTGGGGGTTCAGCCTGGAGAAGAGAAGGCTCCGGGGAGACCTTATAGTGGCCTTCCAGTACCTGAAGGGGACCTATAGGAAAGCTGGGGAGGGGCTGTTTGCAAAGGCATGTAGCGATAGGACAAGGGGCGATGGTTTTAAACTAGAGCAGGGCAGGTTTAGATTAGACATTAGAATGAAGTTCTTTACACTGAGGGTGGTGAGACACCGGCACAGGTTGCCCAGAGAGGTGGTGGAGGCTCCATCCCTGGAGACATTCAAGGTCAGGCTTGATGAGGCTCTGAGCAACCTGACCTAGTTGAAGACGTCCCTGCTCACTGCAGGGGGGTTGGACTAGGTGGCCTTTAAAGGTCCCTTCCAACCCCCCCCAGCACATTCTGTGATTCTGTGATTCTATGATGATGGGGAGAAGCTCTTGGAAAAGCACCTCTCGGGGAGGCCGTGCAATGCTCTGGGCATTAAACTTAATCTCTCTTAAACTCTCCAGAGTTTGATATTCCCTCTACTCAACCGCATTCACTTGCAGAGCAGGTCCTGCAACATTTTCCCCAGGTTGAGCAAGATTGCTCAGGGGCCAAGTCTGCTGGCAAAGCAATGGCATGCTGAATGAGGGGCGTGGGCAAGGTGGTCCCCATGGCCAGCACGTGTGGCTGCAACATGTCCCCAGCAAAGGACTCTCCAGAGCTTGGAGAAGAAAGGTCCAGGCTGCATTTTCAGACCTACCCAGGAAAGGACCGGCCATCGGGATGGTTTCATAGGAGCAGAGCTGTTCTCAGCCCCACGAGACCTTGACAGTGTTCCTCAGCCAACACGTGCTTTCCAGATCATGAACAACTCTCCCTAAAAACACCCTTTGTAATCACACAGTCAAAACTATCACGACTTGAAAGCCACTTTCCCCAAACTGGGTTTCACGTTGCAGAGGAGATTGTTACAATCACAGCATCTGAAAGAGCAGAAATGAAAATATCGCACAAGGCTCAAATTTCTCAGCAAAAGCTGGGAATGAGCAACTGCGAGTGAAAACCGCTTGGAGCGATGATGACAAGGAAGATGTACTTACTGCGGTGACAAGGGACTGTGCCTTTCATTGGGTTTTTTTGGTTCACCCAAAGAACCAAACGCCACCCTGAAATAAATGCCACCGCAAAATACATGGAAACGCAGAGCGATGGAGCCACTGGCAGGCACTCCTCAAAGCACAGCCCAGCAGTTTTGGGGTCCAGTTGAGATCCTGGGTCTGGTCTGATGGGCCAAAGCTGGAGCTAAAGACCACCCGGGACAAAGTCATCGATGGCCAAGTACCCCCTGGGAATCCCCATCTTCCAGCATCACGAGGACAGAGCAAACCTACACCTACTTCACCTCAACAACTTGGAAGAAGACCAAACCCTCCTGCTTCAGGAATGTATCGGCTACTAATTCCCAGGGATGAGAAAGACATTTTCTCTGGAGAGAAGCTATTCCATCATTCCCACTGCTGGTTTCTCGCAGGTTCCTGGCAGCGCCGGACGATGCTGGACATGGATGAACTCCAGCTCCCCGCTGACCGCTGCCATCTGCGTTCTCTCCGAGTGGCACAATCTCCTTCCTCGGCGTAGTTACAAGGGCTACAGGCAAACTGCATTTAGCACATCTCCAGAAACTTCAGTAACCCGACAGGAGCGGGAATGCAGCGTGACCAACCCCACAAAGCAAACGAAACCCATTTCCTAACGACTGCTGTAATGCTAAAGTCCAAAAATACCGTGATTCTCGGGAGGCTCTGAAACCGAAACCAAAAGTGAGCTGGGAAGCAAAGCCATGCTCAAATTTAAAAGTATTTCTAAGAGCTTTTCTGTTTCAAAGTGCTTACTGCCCTATAAAAAAAAAAAAAGGATGAAGTCTTTTTCCAAAATATTTTTAATGGCTCCCAAGGAGTCGCTGTGCTATAAAAACTTTACGTCTTAACCAAACGTTATGAGCGTATAGGAATTTCCATGGCACTCACAAACAGCATGGCTTTGCTTTCCAGACCAACACAATTCCTCCCATGCCCAGGACAGGGAGAAATCCTACCAAAGGAACCAGAGTAAGCTCACAACTGCTTCAAATTAGCGCCACCCGGGTTTGTTTCCAGCCACATCCCAGTACTTCATATATTTTGTACATTTGTACTACAAGATAGTAACGCTCAGGTCGCTTTTCGCCAAAACTGGATCCTGCAAACAGGTCTATGTTGCTAGATTTTAGCCCTGCCCCAATAAGGTTTCCAGCCCAGACTAACTTTTAAGGAAGCACGCCAAGACCCGGGAGACTCAAAGATTCCTGCATGAGCTGGCACGAGACATATTTGCATTTAATATCCAGAAAAGCAGGTATTCTGTCTGACTGCCAAGCCCAGCACCCCCCCATCCCGCTTCCTGCAAACAAGAGAAGCAGCTTCCTATTTTCATTCCAGGTTCAAGCCCGTACCTACAAAAATTCATATCAAAAGCGATCATAGCTGTTAAGGGGCTCCTCTCAGCATGGCTGGACCAGTCCGGGTTGCGACCAAGATGCAAGCCATGCCAGCACAAGAGTTATTTTTCTACAAACGCTGCCGCTCCCTCAAAAAGATTTACAAACTCAGGAGATTATTTCCACCACCCCCCCCAAGTCATTATTTCAATACTGCAGCTTGTGCCAGCGTGGTGCTGGTGAGAAGACGTCATTTCTTTCCCCATATTTTGAGGAAATAAGGAGAAAGCTTGGAGGCGTGGAGCAGACCCGTGGGCTCAGCTCCCCAGTGCCGGTGCGTCGCCCTGGCAAGAGGCATCAGCCACCAGAAGCCACCAGTGAGCCAAAGTGTCCCCATCTGTGTGCACACCGCTGCTGGGGGGCTTGCAGAGCTGGATAATGATGTCGTGATGACATGTCATGATGTCACCGTGCACCTCGGACACCTCGGCAGCAGGCACAAGGCACGGGATGCTGCTCGGGCTCGGCAGCCGCCAAGATGCTTCTCCGGCATCACCTTGCTGCAGGTCTCGGCAGACAAGCCAAAAGCCGAGCGCAGTCACGCAAACGGTCAGATCAAAAGTTGGGTCGCTTTTCTCATTTAAAGAAAGAAGGAAAAATAAATAGTGTTTTACCACGACCCTGTATTCCACAAAGAGAGCATGGGCTCATCGTCACTGGCCAGCACAGCCGATACTGCACATGGAGAATGGTTACAAGCAAAACCCACTACTTCAAACAAGCTATTTTTGCCCAAACAGTACCCCTTTAGGAAAAAAAAAAAAAAAATAATCTCCATTCCCATTGCGTTCTTCAAATCTCAATATTGCCCAAAGACCCTATTAGAGCTGTGCCAAGAGTGCTGGGGGCGCAGGAGGCGAGGGGAGACGTTCCCGGCTCAACTCCTTCCCTCCCCGCCTTCTCCCCCAGCGCAGGGATGAAGCAGCAGAGAGAGCAGCAAGCTCTGCATGAGAAAAAACCCGTGCTCTCCAAATCTGGGGCTCTTAAATCCCCACATAGCGTTCGTTTTGCTGAGCCAGACCTGGATAAGAAGCAGCGCCGCCTGTTTTAGCATGCAATTAGCAGGCTGTTACATTTGTCTGTCGGGTGTCAGGGTGCCGGGGGATGATAAAGCGCCCCTGGACTGCGCTTACCGAGAGCGAAGGGATTCGCGAGTCGGTGGGATGAGCAGGGCAGAGCGGAGGCACAGCGAAACCCACGGCTGGATATCGACAGATGCTATCTGACTGCAACACTGAGAGGAAGAGACCGAGCTGAGAGAGGAAGGAAGACTTAAAAGCTAATGAATAATACCAAGAAATGGAGGTTTTACCTCTCGACCTTTGACTTTTTGCCCTATAATTAGAAGAATTGTGCCATTATTTAGAACACATCTTCTGCTCCAGCAGAAATCGGCAAGCAAAACTTTTTCAGGGATTTCCGCAGAGTGCTTCTGTAGGTCTGTCTGTCATCAATTTTACTAATTAATTTTACTCCATCAGATGCCCCAGCAAATCCCAGGGCTACGGACAGCCTGAGCAGGAGTTAGGTGTGAGTTTACAGAGGTTAAACTGGATCCCAACATCTCTAGGGTCTCTTCCAGGGTCTCAACCCCAGGAGCAAGAGAATTGCACAGGCAGCATCGAAAGGTGGTAAAGGGGTACCCCAAATTCAGTGACTACAGCAAAACTGTCATCCAGCCTCTGCAATCAACGCATTTTATGGGGGAAAAAAAAAATCTTAGACCCTGATTCTACGTCACTTTTTCAGCAGAGCCCTTCCAAATCAATGCTTCAGTTTAGAAGCAAAATAATTCTATTTTTGCCTGCAAGAGAAGTCACTCAGACCAAGAACTGAAGCCTCCTCCTTCCTTACCTGTGCACCTTGACGACAGCCTAGATATAAATTAGACGGACGAAAAGGTGGGTAAGGTGGGTTCCAAACTTGGTAATCAAAGTGCCATTACATTGGGAGTAGAAATTTGACACCCAAATTTCTTCTTCCAAAAAAAAAAAAGAGAAATCAGAGTCAGTCACTGACATCGTAACTCCACTGCGAAGCCCATCTACCACCCGAAAGGTAACTGACTGTCCTTCTCAGGCAGTCTTATCCCCGCTTATCCAGAGTTTCTGCTGGCAACCTACTGGGCACATCATACATTGCCTGCAGCAGAGGTTCGGCAGGCGTAGGGCTGCAGCGAGGTGGCAACCACCAGGAGAACCAAGCGCTGCATAACCATCGAGGGCTCCTTGCAAGTGCTCTACCTGGGGCCCATGCTCACTCCGTTGAGGCATCTCCACGGCAGCTCTTCAGCATATGGCAGATGGATGGATGGATGGATGGATGGATGGATGGATGGATGGATGGATGGAGAGCAACCCTGAAGAGGACTTGAGACCTGGAACCCAGGAGGGCTCCTGGTCTCCCAAGAGGGCCTCCTGCACCCCCAGACCCAGCACCCCTGAGACCTGGAACCCAGGAGGGCTCCTGGTACCCCAAATGAGGCTCCTGCACCCCCACACTCAGCATCCCTGAGGATGGGAAACCCAGAAAGCGTCCTGGTCCCCCAGGAGGGGTCCTGCACCCCCAGACCCAGCACCCCTGAGACCCCTTTGGGGAGCACAGCCCTGCCACTGAGAGAGGCCCCCCAAGACCAGCCCCCTCCTGATTCCCCCGGGCTGTCCCCAGGCACCCACCTCTCCTCCAGCTCCTCTGTCCCCAGTGATGGCCGTCCCCTCCACCCTGGATCCCGGCCACGCTGGATCATCCCTCACCCTGGATCCCCATCCATCCCCAAACTCCAGCTGTGCTGGATCCCTCTCTCTCCTGGCTCCTCACCCATCCTGGGGCCCCATCTGTCCTGGATCCCTGTCTGTCCTGGATCCACCTCCGTCCTCGATCACCCTCCATCCTGGATCCTGTCTGTCCGGGATCCCTATCCTTCCTGGACCCACGTCAATCCTTGATCCCTGCCTGTCCTGGATTCGCATCTCTCCAGGATCTCCATCTCTCCTGGATCCTCATCCACCCTTGATACCCCACTGTGCTGGATCCCTCCTCTGTCCTGGATCTCACCTGGGTTGGGGCAATCCCAAGCACAAATCCAGGCAGGAGGAGAATGGCTGGAGAGCAGCCCTGAGGAGAAGGGCTTGGGGGTGTTGGTGGATGAGAAGCTCCACAGGAGCCGGCACCGTGCGCTGGCAGCCCAGAAACCCCCCGCAGCCTGGGCTGCATCCCCAGCAGCGTGGGCAGCAGCGCCAGGGGGGGATTCTGCCCCTCTGCTCCGCTCGGGGGAGACCCCCCTGCAGTGCTGCCTCCAGCGCTGGGGCCTCAGCACAGGAGAGACACGGAGCTGTTGGAGCGGGGCCAGAGGAGGCCCCGGAGATGCTGGGAGGGCTGGAGCCCCTCTGCTGGGAGGACGGGCTGAGAGAGCTGGGGGGGTTCAGCCTGGAGAAGAGAAGGCTCCGGGGAGACCTTCCAGCCCCTGCCAGTCCCTAAAGGGGGCCTAGAAGAAAGATAAGGACAGGGCCTGCTGCAACAGGACAGCGGGTGATGGCTTTAAACTGAAAGAGGGGAGATTTAGACTAGACATAAGGAAGAAACTTTTTACACTGAGGGGGGTGAGCCCCTGGCCCAGGTTGCCCAGAGAGGTGGTGGCTGCCCCATCCCTGGAAACATTCCAGGCCAGGTTGGATGGGGCTCTGAGCAACCTGCTCTAGTGGAAGATGTCCCATGGCAGGGGTTGGACTAGATGGCCTTCAAAGGTCCTTTCCCACCCAAACCTTTCGCTGATTCTATGATTTTTGCAACCTTAAACAGCTCACCTGTACTCACATTTAGACTAGATGATCATTGTAGGACCCTTCCAACTGAAATACTCTATTCTATTCTCCCCAGCAACAACAGGCATCATGACTACTAGCCCATCCGTAGATGTCACGTCGCCTCCAGTGACGTGACTCCCATCTTCCTGATTAATGCCAAGTTGGAACGACAGCACGTTCTGGGTACTTTACTGCTGGGTATTTCACACGGCTGCGAAGACATGGACTGCTAACCTTATAGAACGTACGGTGTGACCCTCTGCTCCACGCAGGCTGCCGTGGGCAGAGTCCTGAGCCCACATCAAGTCCCAAAAAGAACAGCTGGGGCAGAGTCTTGCGTAGGGTCAGGATCTCCATTTGCTGCTGGAAGGTGCACAGGAGAGACAGGCGGTGAGAAGAGTCGGTCACACTTGATTCAGGGGGGACATGTGGGTGAGGGAGGAGAGGCTTAATCTTCAGGAACGGCGTTCATTACCAGGGAATTAAACACGCAGCAATGCTCCTTCTAAGAACGAAGGTACAAGTTCAAGCAAACATACCTGCGTATACTTACATCCTCATGGAAGAGTCTGTAAGCTTATATGCAAATTTTGTGGCCTTTGGATATTTTCCGAATTACCATCGTAGCTTTGGAGCTGTTCTGCTTGAGCGAGCTGAGCCTCGGCCACGAGCCTGACACTGACAAACACACCGAAGCCTGTTCTTGGTTAGTGAATCTGTCACGACCATGACCACAGAAGTGAGACTTTCCCCGTGCAGCACATCCTGCCACGATTTTAAAGAAGATACTGCTAAACAAGTTACGAGAACATATAGTTTTGCAGTTGTAGTGCACCAACCGGCACGGCAGCCCACGACTTTGCAGCTACCGGCACCGCCAGCCGCCTGCCCATCAGGCTTCCCCCTGGGGCGGGACATCTGACCAGCAGGTTTCCAGCACCGCTGAATTGCTGACAAAGACCACTTTCAGACCCTAAAAATGTAAAAATATACAGGTAATGTCAGCTTAGGAAGATCCAAGTGTTGGTGTCGGCCAAGCTGCAAGCCCCATGGCTAACCCCAGGCCAGTTGCCTTTCTTGCTCCTGTCGTAGGAGGACATTGTAGGAGACATTTCTCTCCACCTACGAACAGAGGGGGGTGGAGGAAGCTAATATAAAACACCTTACAGCTCATTTATTTCTGCAGCAATTAATCCAGGGACAGCACAAACGAGCATCGGCCAACTCTTAGGAGAGGTTCAGTTTTACCTCCGCTCACCTCCAAGGTGAGGAATGTTCCCTAAGGTCATCAAAACCTGGAAGAAGAGGAGGTGGGGAGTGTCTGTGTGACAGCAAAGTTTCTCCTATCTGCAATTCTGAATTTTCTCCGGCATGAGGAAGTTGTCAGAAATGCACTCGATAAGCAAAAAATTAAAAAAAAAAAAAAAAAAGAAGAAAAAAGAAAACACCAACCAACAGCAAAATGTAAACTCAGCTTTTTGGAAACTTTCAAGCAAATAAGAAGAGCACATTGGTGTCGCGTGAGTAGAGGACAACCTGCGTGAGCATGGGGCTTCACCAGGCTCGCTGGCACGGTGCGGGTGAGAAGAAGAAGGAGGGGTTGCTGGACTCGTTGCAGGTTGGTTGGGCGCTCCGCGCCGCCGTTACGCTGCTGGGGAACCTTCATCTGCTCAAAGGTCCTCACCCTTCCCCCAGTGCCACTCAACCTCCTTCCCTCCCCGGCCCATGGCGGCACTAAAAATAGCCTGGAGAATTTGCAGAACCCCGACCGAACACAACCCGTTGCATCACTTGGATACATGGATTCGTTAAGCAACCCTCTTCCGTAATCAAGACCCCATCACGACATGCCTTGCCCGCATTGACATGCGCGGCAGAAAGTCCACCCTACTACAGGGCTATTTTCAGCGGCGCTCCGTAATTGTTAAATTGCTACTTACTTTGTGCCAAAAAAACCCTGGGCACCCGGCAGCTGGTTTTAGCCAATGTTTGATTAAACACAGTTATGCGTCCTTACAGAGTAACTTCAGGACCGCTCCACCGGCAAGGCGCATAATCAATTCTATCGCTGTTCAGTACATCCTGAAATATTAGAAGCTCGTGTCCTAATTAAATAGTTTATTCAGGCAAAACCTAAAATTACAGGGGATAATTATGTAACAAATTAAACATTTTTCCACTGTAATCAATATCCCTAAATGCCAGGTAACTAGTGATGCTGTGGCACGATAGAGTAAATGCCTAATACAGTCCCACCCATTGGAGTGAGGGATTTGCAATTAAAAACGAAGTTAATTTTTCATAAGAAGTTCAAAACCACACCAGGTGACGATCCTGGGAAGGTGGCACCTCCTTTCCTCAATGTAAATGAAGTTGCATTATATATAAACATATGTGCATATATGTATATCATGGTATACAATTATAGATAAATATATAACCTTCTGCATGTAACTCATATATAAACCTATAAACTCATGTATCAATAATACATAAATCTATAAACTCATGTATGTAACTCATATAAATATATACTCATGTATCAATGATATATATATTTATAAACCTGTGTATATAATTCATTGCTATACACAATTATAAAGTGTTATATACAATATATATGACGTGTGCACAGAGGGGCCCCATAAACATACACCACTTATTTAAAAATAATTAGAAAAAAAGGGAGGGAAACGGAGGGGGAAAAAGAAACGAAGCCCTCGAGGTCACCCCTCCCATTTTGGGGCAGAAACACCAGACGGAGCCTCGCTGGGCGTCCCCAGCTGAGCCTTTATAGAGGAGCCGGGGCAGCCGCGCTCCCCGTCACAGCAGGGTCCCACCCCCGTCCACCCCCGTTTACAAGTCTCTATTTTTGGTGTACCCCACACACCTTTTATCCACATTTTCTCACCCATCCTCTATCCCTCCAATCCCCTCAATTTATTTTTTTTTTTCAATGACCCATTTCCTTTCCCTGCTTTCTCAAGTTACAACCTTCATTTCAACCCATTTCCTTCATTTTACTTTCTATTTTACTTTGTTCTCCACCCCACCACGTCTCATCTTTTCCACTACGGTTTCCATTACCTTTTTAAAGCCTTCTGACATAGAATTATTCTCTTTTTGGCAGCGCAGAGGAGGTCTCGCTTAACTTGACCCAGGTTCACTGAACATCCTCTGCATGGAGCGGCCGTTGCCAGTTTGGATGGTGGTGGCAAGATGATCCAGTTGAAAATATTCTATTCTTTTCTAACCACGAGCGCTTTAGTTCTGGGGTCTGTGTAGGATTTGGGGGAATAAAGGGGAAAAAATGGGGGGTTGGGAGGTTTGCTTAGGATTTGGGGGAAAAAAGGGGAAAATGGAGTTTTTTCTATAGTATGGTGGCTTTGGTTTCCGTTCTTACATAGTTGCTGTAGGACTCGTTGCTTTTAAAGATATAAATCATCTACAACGACTCTGGCTATATTCCTCTCTGCAATCGTAATATACCGGAGTATTGAATAGAGCATGTTGGGTTCATTTGGCTTCACCAGGCTTAATATTAATGTTTGGCCACAGAACAGAGGCCAAGGCCTTGGAAGGACCATGCCAAGGCCTTGGAAGGACCATGGTCTTGCCCGGTGTTGACAACCACACATTTGGAGTTGGCCAACCAAAACACATGGCACATCTGAAGGATGCGAATTCAACACATGGCGTCAGTGTTTTGGTTAAAATTCACCTTCTGGTGCTGACTTGGGTGGCAAATTTTTACATCCTGTCTTGGTTTTATTATTTATTATTATGATATATTAATTATTACTGAGGCCAGTAAAGGGGAGTTTGATGGTGGGAGATGAGACCACAGGGGCTGAAATTAAAAAGTTTCCTTATAAATTTCCTTATAAAATTACGAAATTAAAAGTTTCCTTATAAATTGTCGAGTACAATTACTAATTATTTTAATTTTTAAAGTCACCAGTGGATTTCAGCACCTAACCTGACACCACGACATAAGGCGGCTTCAGATTCAGATCTCACATGTGAACATACATGGATGGATGGATGGATGGATGGATGGATGGATGGATGGATGGATGAAGCTGGAAGAAAACGGATGCTCAATTCCAGTGCGCTCCTACGTCCTTTGCTGGGGAGAAAGACAGTGGGAGAGGATACAGCTAATTTTAACTTAACCTGGGTCTTGGCCCAATTAGTAACTGATATTTTTGCGTTTTGTTAAGCATCTAAATATACTTAAGAGGAACCAGAAAGGCATTCCTACCTCCGAGCTACCAGGGGTCCCGCTACATATTAAATTAAAAATTATAGAAATAAAAGATAATAATTAACTTCCCTGGTGGTTACCTTAGTGTCTGTCAAAATATTTTAAAATACATTTTGAGCATTCATTCTTTTTTATGCAGAAATTAAACCCCTCACCAGTTCGTTAGCCAGTTCTTAGAGGGGCATGAGGTTTCAAACAACAAAGTCTTTTTTCTAAAATCCTATTTTTTCTCTGCATATAAACTTTGCGAGGTTCCCATTGTTATCTGTTAGGCCGGGGTTTTTTTACTTTTATATCATACATTAAAACCCCAACAATGCAAGTCAGGTTTTGTTTCTTTTTCCAAAGCCAGCCTATCCAGAGTATTCAATAGCCTTATTTATGGAGATGATAAAGTCCACCATTCACATGGCAGTTTTTACATTAACTACCAGCAGATCTATAAATTTAGATTCATTTAGACAAATCAGTAGGAAAAATTAGAACTAGTGATACCAGTGACGGAGGAACACCCTACGCCAAACCTATTTGGAGGAAAGGGTGAAGAATCATAGAATGGTTTGGGTGGGAATCATTTAGGTTGGAAAAGACCTTTCAGATTATTGAGCCCAATGGTATTTTGAGGTAGGACCTCAGTTGCCTATAAAAGGACTTGTTGAGTTTTCAGTGGCATAAGACAAAGAGCAGCGGGGGTGAGGCTGATGGATGGGTTAATGGTACGCGCTGCATCGGGGGCAAAGCGTCTGATGGCTGGTTATAGAATGGTTAGAGTGGGAAGGGACCTTAAAGCCCATCCAGTCCCAACCCCCTGCCCTGGGCAGGGACACCTCCCACCAGACCAGGTTGCTCCAAGCCCCGGCCAACCTGGCCTTGAACCCCTCCAGGGATGGGGCAGCCACAGCTTCTCTGGGCAACCTGGGCCAGGGGCTCACCACCCTCACAGCCAAGAATTTCTTCCCAATATCTCATCTAAATCTCCCCTCTTGCAGTGTAAAACCGTTCTGTGGAACTACTATAAGATGTAATTGTTAGATGAACTTGAATTCCTTGATCGTAGCTGAAGAGCTCTACCGACCCCTCACCTCCCTCCCTCTCTCGTTAATCCACACATGTTGTCGACACAGCTAAAGCAAGAGAAATCTGCAAAGCGTAATTACACCTTGGGACCGCTAACGGGGCATTCCCTGACAAATACCCCCCCGAGCATCTGCTGATCTAACAACCGGCACTGGAAGATGCGGGGGGCTGGTCGGCCTGGCCACGAGCGCAGGGACACGGCGCGGCGGCGGGGACACGGGCGGCGAAGGGCGAGCGAAGGGGAGGGGAGGAAACACACGGGCGTCCATCGGGATGACGGGTCCAGCTCTGCCCATCAGACACCGGCACGGGAGTGGGGAAGCGTTTTAAATCTGTGGTGGAACACATCAGTGTCTGTCACTGCAAGGTGTCCTGGAAAAGGGAAAAAAAAGAAGGAAAAGGAAAGGAAAAGAAGGGGGGAAAAGGGATAGGAAGGGGGAGAGGGAAAAAGGGGGGAAAGGGGAGGAAAGTGGGGAGGAAAGGGGCTGAACAGGGGAAAAGGGGGAAGGGAAGAGGGAGGGGAAGGGAGGAAACAGGGAAAAGAGGGGGGAAAAGGGGAAAAGGGGGGAAGACGGTGAAAGAGGAGGGAAAGGTGGGAAAAGGAGGGGAAAAAAAAATAAAGGGAAAAAAGGGAAAGAATGAAAAATAAGGGGGAAAAAGGGAAAAGGGGGGCGGGGAAAGAGGAAAAAAAGGAAAGGAAAAAAAAAAAGAAAAAAATTCCAACTATATGGTAATTTCAGGAATGCCCATTTTCCCACCAGTCACTCAAAATGATGTTTTCATTTAATCTGATGGTGGAAAACACTCTCTCACCCACCGGTCTGGGTAACCTCCACAATAGGAAGCCTCCTTTGGTTCTGCCCATCTCTTTAAGCCAGGGACAGAGCTCCAGTTTAGGGCTCACCATGACTTTTAATTCCTATTCTCTGGATTTCATCTTGGCACTGGGATTATACTACTGAATACTTTTTGGAAAACTCTCCATCACGACTTGGGCACCGCGTTCAAGTGCTAGACTGTGGCTCTCTTGGACACTACAAGGAGGAGGAAGAGGCGGTGAATGCTCTTGCCAGAGCATCGCTGAACACGTTCCTTATGGAGCAGAGCCTCATCCAACCCACACAGGCAGAAGGCACCACTCCCATGAACCAAGCCAACCCAACGCCTTTAACATCTGAATAATTAGCCAGTGGGTGTTAAGGTTAAAAGGCTGCCTTAACTGAGTTGAAGAAGGATGGGCTAAATCCTGAAGAAATTTCAGATTTGGCAGAGAACAAAGCCTTGTGAAATCCCAGGACAAGTTCAGCGTTCCTCAAAGCTGAGCAAAGCTTAGATGTTGTAGAAGCACCTCGCTGCCTTCAAAACACAAATAGGAAAGACTGCCCGTGCTACCTCTTAAAACGGCACATCCAGCAAAACGATTAGAGTAAAAATAGTCAGCGTACTCCGACATGACAAAAATACATCTGATTTCTCACCGCCTTCTTTTGCCAAAACAGGAGAAGACTTTGCCCAGAGCACGTTTCACTTAAACCACCCCCCCTCCATGCCGAGTCTCTGCTCTGCCGCATGCCAGGAAGATAATGGCCAGAGGAGAGCTACCCCACTTACAACTCACGCTATAAAGTAAAAAGCATTTTATAGAAGGAGCTATTTAAAAAAATCTTTTTTTGCCTTAGGCTTTGGAATATGCAAAAAATTCCCCTTCCACGTTGTCAAGTAAATATGGTCCAAAACTTGGAGGAAGATCTTGCTGCAAAGAGAAACCAGGCGACATCCCATCCCATTCCAGCTGCATCTCCATCCCAACTGCATCCAACTGTTGGAACGGGTCCAGAGGAGGCCACGAAGACGATCCAAGGGCTGGAGCCCCTCTCCTATGAAGACAGGCTGAGAGAGTTGGGGTTGTTCAGCCTGGAGAAGAGAAGGCTCCGCGGAGACCTTATAGTGGCCTTCCAGTACCTGAAGGGGACCTACAGGAGAGATGGGGAGGGACTCTGGATCAGGGAGGGGAGCCATGGGACGAGGGGGAACAGTTTTAAACTGAAAGAGGGGAGATTTAGATGAGATCCGAGGAAGAAATTCTTTGGTGTGAGGGGGGTGAGCCCCTGGCCCAGGTTGCCCAGAGAAGCTGTGGCTGCCCCATCCCTGGAGGGGTTCAAGGCCAGGTTGGACAGGGCTTGGAGCAACCTGGGCTGGTGGGAGGTGTCCCTGCCCAGGGCAGGGCATATTTAAGATCCCTTCCAACCCAAACCATTCTATGATCCCCCCCTGGGCCCCTCTGCCTCTGGTGAGTGGTGGGAGGTGGTGGCAACCAACATCAGGGTCAACCATTAAGGTCCAACACAGCAGTTTCCAGAGTTAAATGTCAAAGCCCTGACTGAAGCCCACGGGGGTTTCACCAGCCGCTTCTCCAGGCCCTGATGTTCAGCACTTCTGGAAATCCCCACACATCTTCCGTGGAGGAGAACTTGCTCCTACTCAGCCACAGTAACTGATAAAAACTCCATTTGATACGGAAAGGTCACTCATCCAGAAAAAATGCACAAAGAGCATCTGTTAATGTAAATTGCCAGAGATCACTGGGTGGAAACAAAGTTAGGTTCAGCTATCTATGGCAGTTTCCCTCTGCTACTGTAAACCAAACTCTTTAGGGCAATGTAAGATTTCTTCTATACTCCAACGGACCACAGTCCTTCCCAAGAGGTTCAGCAGCACTTTGGCAACAGAAAAAATTAACAGAACTTCACCCATTTTCTGTGCCAAATGGTCCCGCTCAACAGGCAGGGAAAGATACAGGGAATTTGAGAAATTCCTTCACTAAACACCAAAAATCCCCTGGTGTTCCCCTGGCCAGAGGAAACATCCTGGATCATGTTTTAAGCGACAAGAAAATGCTCAGCATCGCAAGTACGCCGGCCGTACACCTGATGTTGCAGGAAGAGAAATGACCTGTGCTAGGCAAGAGCAGTGAGCGGGTCTCACGCGATAGGAGTGCGACGTGCAAAAGACTTAAGGTTTGTTTGGGTTTTACCATTTCATTTTAATAAAGTGAGCTTGGTTTCTTTCTAAATCCGCTCTCCCCATCCCAAAATCGTGGTTTATGAGGCGCTGTGTGCAGGAACCTTGTGTTCAGCCCAACTTCAGCATCCGCTGGCTGCTCGCTTCCAGCGGAGACCTGGGAAACCCACCCGCGGAGCAGGGCTGGCTGCAGAACCGGAACACAAAATAGCACAAAACCCGGCACATTTCAAACTAACCAATTTTGAAGCCTGTTTTTGGAAGGCTGGGAAAGCAGCCGGCTTTCCTGGGAGGCTGCTCCAGGTCTGCACCAGCAGGATCCTTTGGGTCAGGGGTTTTAATCATGGGCAATCGCCCGACACGGACAAAGTACTTTTGTTTCAAGGGCTCGCTCCGCTGCTTTGCAGAGCGTAACCCACTTAGGCAGATATCATGGGGTAATGCTAAAACAAAGAGAACCAGCCAAGTCACTTCTTACCTGCTAAATTCACCTTCTCATCGCCCTGGATGTAGCTCCGAAAAATGAGTTTATTGCCACACTTTGCATTTTCATAGTCTTGGTGACCATATCAAAGTATTGTAGGAGCATTCAACTTCACAGAGACCTTATCTGGTAGATATTACCTTCAGAAGGAGTACCAAAAAATAATTTTAAGAAGAGATCTTGCCAACAGCTGACGGGAAATACAGGGAAGAACCCGAATGGTACGTTCCTAATCAACAGTCTGCGTTTTAAAAGCAGAATATAGTTTTCAGGTTAATGGCAGATAACCTGGCAATCCTCGACCCTTCTCCAACAGTGAAAGAAAACAAAGCAAATAAGAAATTACTGCAGACTGGTGGGGTTTTTTCGTGTAAGGGTCTTTACTTCTTCTCCAGAAATTCCCCAAACAGAGGAAACAACTCCTCCTTCCCAAGCTGTTCGATACAGAAATCTCAAACTCGAGAGCGCTGGTGACACCTCTGTGCAGAGAAATCTTCCCGACAACCCCACCTTTGCAGATTCCAAAAGGGAACTGGAAGATCAGTCCTTCTCCTGACAAACCTGGTCCTGCCTGTGCCAGGGCTGCAGGGAAGACTCCGCTTCCCACAACCTGGAATAGTGCTAAAACACAACCTCAAAGGGCACATCTCAAAATAAGTTAATGGGGCTGTTTTAGAGCGCTCTGCAGAGTGAAAAAAAGTCCACGATAGCACGAAACTCCAAGCAAGCCATCTTCTGGCTCACGCCAATTCACCACAAAACAAGAGTTCAACTTAAAATTGGGACGGAGAGAGCGGAGAGGGGATATGGGAGAGGAAACAGAAGTTGATGATGGTGGAAAGCAGCCTGTCTCGCATACAAACACACCGGCCTGGGAGAGGACTCGATGATCTGAAAGGTCCCTTCCAACCTAGGCAATTCTATGAGTAGGAAGCAAGTAGAAATCCCATACTCTGATTCAAATAAATCTCTGCTATACCAATAACGAAAAAGAAGATGGACAGTCAGAGCAGAAAACATAGGTAGAGAATTTAAGGTCCTTGCCCAAGATCAAGTATTGTCAGTGGTAAAGCAAATTTCTGACCCTACGTTACTGCAACGTAATCTCTAGAGAACATCTGACTCCCCCTACGATTGCACACAGCAACATCCCGCTCTTAAATGCCAGTCTGCTAGCAAGAAAAATCGCCAACATACTCTCAAGCATCATATAAACGCTCAAAGAATGAAAATGAATCACAGCAGGAAGGAAAAACTTACCAGTTTAATGTAGTATTAATTACTGTTTCTTGTGACCAAGAAGGAAGTTCAGTAAGAAGCGGAACTGCTCGTTTGGCACGAACGCCAGAGAATCTCCATCAGATACTGCCCCAGGGAGGAGCAGGCTGGGCTTACATGCCCAATTGAGTAATTTCCAAGTACCACCTGTGTCTTCTTAGCCCGCAACACAACGATGCTCAGCCTCCCAACCTCCACAGGGCTGCACAGAAAGCTGTTAATGCTCTGTGCCTTTGGAAACGAACTCAAAGCATCCTTACTTAGTCACCCATATGAGAAGCCAAGATTCCAGCCTCAGTTCTACTCTTACAATCATCGAATCGTAGAATGGTTTGGGTGGGAAGGGACCTTCAAAGGCCATCTAGTCCAACCCCCTGCCATGAGCGGGGACATCTTCCCACTAGACCAGGTTGCTCAGAGCCTCGTCCAACCTGGCCTGGGATGTTTCCAGGGATGGGGCAGCCACAGCTTCTCTGGGCAACCTGGGCCAGGGGCTCACCACCCTCAGAATAAACAATTTCTTCCTTATATCTAGTCTGAATCTCCCCTCTTTCAGTTTAAAGCCACCAACCCTCGTCCCATGGCTCCCCTCCCTGATCCAGAGTCCCTCCCCAGCTTTCCTGGAGCCCCTTGAGGGACTGGCAGGGGCTGGAAGGTCTCCCCGGAGCCTTCTCTTCTCCAGGCTGAACCCCCCCAACTCTCTCAGCCTGTCCTCACAGCAGAGGGGCTCCAGCCCCCAGATCATTTTTGTGCCCCTAAAATGTGGCCCCTTCTACCCTCACAAAGAAAAAAGTCTTTACCACCACTCGCAGTGTGCTTTGGAGCTCCACGCTGAAGTGCAAGCTCAAGGCATGACATCTCGGGTTATTAATCCACTGTTTATATTAAGACCTGCAACTATTGACGCTATTCTACTTCTCTACACAGAAACGCAGAGTAAATATTACATCAGCAAGCACAGCACGTGCGAGGATGGGCTCCTCCTTTCGCCGGGCTCTCCGGTGCCGTCATTCCAGTGGCACCAGCTGGAGGTTACTCGGGGTGAAGGCGCGGTGCACCCGCCAAGTTTTGCTTCAGTTCTGTGCCACGTAACTCGCCGAGCTGATGAGACAGGGGATCTCAAAGATGGAAACCAACGGCCTCACATGACTTCTTAATAAAGACACTTCCTCAGCTATGTGCTTTGTAACAACAAAACAACAACAACAAACAACAAAGAGAGATTGCTCAATGCAACAACTGCTTTAATTTTCAAGGCATGTCCAAGCTTTTTGAGTTACTGAACTTTCACGCACAGCTACAGGAACCGCGTTTCAGAAGGTTATACAAGGAGACGCCGTTCACATCCCGGCACTGCTGGGGGATGCCGGGCACGGAGCACTCCCGGTACCGGCAGGATGCTCTGCTCACCCAAGCTAACATTGCCATTTGCTTCACATGGAAGCGCTGCAACCCAATGGTGCTTACGATACAGGAGACGGGCTTGGAAAAGGACACTGTCCATTTGACATCTAATTAAAAACCTGAATTTTAAGCAGCTTCAGCGACAAACAACCTCCCCCTACTTCACGAACAGGTTTTTCCAAATACTATTCTTCAATGCAAATGTAGAAATGGTTCACATTTTACTGAGTGTTTATCGTCTTCTTGATTCATCCAGCGCACCATGTTTCCATCTGGATACATTTACCAAGAAACACATTTGAGGAACATTAAGGATTTTACAGGTCTTTGGGTTTTTGTTTGTTTTCCTCAGAGACCTGCCCCTCGAGTCAGCTCCAAACCCTGACCCAAAACCTCGCGTACATCTAAACATCACTTTCTGGTTTTGAAGGAAAAGCTTACACCATTTTACGCCTGCATCCCGCTCCCCGGGGAGGGAAAGCAGCCCAGCAAGGATGCTGGGGCAGCCTTTTAGCAATACCTTTATCCAACACATGATTTCTCTTTTTTTCTTCTTTTTTTTTTTTTTTTTTGCATTACCGCAGCAAAACTGATCTGCTTCTTCGTTATGTAATTTCTACTTAGGTTCTCCTTCAGGCTTTCTCCTTGAAGCAGGCTGCAGCGAGCTCAGGAGCTCTGCAACAAAGGCATCTGCAATGGAAAGCCTGCAAAAGTTCAGGAGCACCCACTGGGAAATACTCCCCCCAAAATACATTAATTTGCAGAGAAAAATAAGCTAAGGCTTCAGTTTCGTACCACTTTTCCTCCGCATCACCTCCACGTTAACACGGAAACGCCATGAGCCATTTCGTTTCACGCGAATGGCCGACGTGATAAAACGACCCTCTGGCTGCTGATCCTTTGGTTTGCAAAAACAACAGGCATTATTGAAACAGACTGCAGAAAAAAAGATAAAGCATTTAAAAAAAAAAAATAGACAGATATGTAATTAAGTCCTAAGAATCACAGAATCATAGAATTGCTGAGGTTGGAAGGGACCTTCAAGATCATCAAGTCCAACCATTAACCTACCCTGACAAAAACCACTTCTAAACCATGTCCCTAAGCACCACATCCACCCTTTTTCTAAACACCTCCAGGGATGGTGAATCCACCACCTCCCTGGGCAGCCTCTTCCAATGTTTAATAACCCTTTCAGTGAAAAAATGTTTCCTAATATCCAATCTAAACCTCCCCTGACATAACTTGAACCCGTTTCCTCTTGTCCTATCCCTTGTCACCAGGGAGAAGAGGTCAGCCCCCATCTCTCTACACCCTCCTTTCAGGTAGTTGTAGAGGGTGAGAAGGTCTCCCCTCAGCCTCCTCTTCTCCAGGCTGAACAACCCCAGTTCCCTCAGTCGTTCCTCAGAAGGTTTGTCCTCCAGACCCCTCACCAGCTTTGTAGCCCTTCTCTGGACACGCTCCAACACCTCAATGTCCTTCTTGTAGTGAGGGGCTCAAAACTGAACGCGGTGCTCGAGGTGGGGCCTCACCAGTGCCGAGTCCAGGGGGATGAGCACTTCCCTAGTCCGGCTCACCACACTATTCCTGACACAGGCCAGGATGCTGGTGGCCTTCTTGGCCACCTGGGCACACTGCTGGCTCGTATCCAGCCGGCTGTCCACCAACACCCCCAGGGCCTTTTCTGCCGGGCAGCTTTCGAGCCGCTCCGCCCCAGTCCTGTAGCGTCCATGGGGTTGGTGTGACCCAAGTGCAGGACCCGGCACTTGGCCTTGTTGAACCTCACACCATTGGCCTCAGCCCATCGGTCCAGCCTGTCCAGGTCCCTCTGCAGAGCCAACCTACCCTCCAGCAGATCAACTCGCCCGCCTAGTTTAGTGTCATCTGCGAACTTACTGAGGGTGCATTCCATCCCCTCATCCAGATCATTGATAAAGATATTAAAGAGAACCGGCCCCAGCACCGCCAGGTGAATGAAGGAATGGGACGGGGCAGCACCACAAACCGTACCCTGGCTTCAAGAAACCGAGAGAAAATTATCCACTGGGTGCACCTCCTGCCCCACATGCAGCGGGGGTGTTAAAAAAAATGTAGAGTAATGATCGAGTGTATTTAAATGGGGAAAAGGGGCAAGTTCACACCACAGAAATGGGTGTAAATGTGCCTAGATCAGGAAAAAGTGAGTGTCTCTTGCAAAAAGCCGGAGCATGAGCGCATGGAGGCAAATGCAGGGAGGAGAGGGGGAAAGCAGGAGGGGGTCAGGGGAGTCCAGCTCCCTCGAGGAGGGAACGTGAGGCTAAACTAATTAAAATGCACAGCCCTTGGAGAGTTTCGGGAGGAAAGTACCACAGAAATAAGTCCAAAAGGATGCTATGAAATCACAGATATTAATAGCGGAAGAGATCCACAAGTATCGGGGCTGTTAAAATGGAGGGCAAGAGAGGCTCCAGCCGTTTCACGAAGCATCGCAGAGAAGCAACCACATTAAAACCCTTTACCGATGCTACTCAGCTCTCCTTAAAGCTGTTCCTGCAATACAAAAATAGGCAAGTGCCTGAGAAAATACAGCAAAATGGCTGGGCTGCTCCACATAATGTTTCCGAAAAGTAGGACAGCCTTTGAAAGATGCAGGATCCCACCGAGGTGACAAAGGGCTGCGAGCTATAAGTAACCCAGTGTCACTTTGGTTGAATTCTCCCCCAAAACTCTTCGCTGCTCCCGAGCAAATAACTTCTTGCTTTGTCCAAGGAATTTAGGAATCATTGCTAATGAATTCAACGGTTCCCAAAAGCGCAAGAAATGCAAGCAGAAAACGCCATCTTTTAAAGAAAACATCAGCTGGGAAATAAAAGGCGGGGGGGGGGGAACCTACTTGGCTATAAATCCCTGGAATTTGGTAGAAGATAAAGTATCGTCCAGCACAAACTGGAAAAAGTGAAGGCCAGTTTACGTACCGAAACTTGTGCACATAACAAACACATCCTCAGTGCAAGCATAAAGTCAGCACTGCACAAACATTCCCGCAGCAGCGCGCTGAAGCTGCCAGCAGCGTTTTGTTTCAACAGGGAAGATGAAGCTCCATGTAAAAAAAAAAAAAAAAAAAAAAAAAAAAAAAAAAAAAAAACACCCACCAAACCAACAACAAGACCCTTGGTATTTATTAAACTATTAAGAAAGTGGAAAAAAACCTGCCAGTTCACAATAATCTGTAAATGTGCACGGGGCGAAATTTCAGGGCCGCAAAACAGATGTGCGTGCAATTCCTGCAGCTGCACAAACAAGCGCCGGCAAACAAGACGGCGCCGGCACTTCGGTGTGAAGTTCGCACTGGTGCAAGGATACAGCTCATTTTATACCCACGCCATCGCGCTAGGACAGAAGTTAAGAGTTTTATTTTCCCCTCCGTAATGAAAGCCTGCGAAGACAAAGCGGTGAAAAGGCTCAGCTGCGGCGCGGCGCTCGCTGGCTGCTGCAGTGAAGGGAGGGCTGGGGCTGGAGGTGCTGCCTTCAGAAGATGCGTGACACCTGGGTGATCGCAGCTGAATCCCACTAATTGTATTAATATGAAAAATGTTTGGCCTTGGGGGCTCTTTTCGTAAGAAACAGAGGCTATTCCTCCCCTGGCTCTGCAGGGCGGTGTTGAAGGCGCCAGCGAAGGACACAAGGGCTGCCCCAGCAAAGGGCGGCCAAGCTGGAAGGTGACACCCATCCTTTGATGGAGAGCGGGGCAATACGGGCGTGCGCCTGCGAAAAGGTCTCTTAGGGGCATCTGATCACGTTTTATGAAGTCACATACCTACCACAAACAGGAAGGAAATACCAAACTATTATTTTTGAGAAACGCTGCACCACTGAAACCAAATATCAAAGAGTACAGCAATAACTTAATCGACAAGTCTCACAAGTCAGTCCTTTCCTACACTAAATCACTCTTAGAAACAACAAAGAATTAGGCTGTTACGTACGCTTTTAATTTTTATTCTTCTCTTTAAAGCCACAGCTTTCAAACGAGAGCATGTCAGAGGTGGACACCCCACCACGCTGGAAAAGAAAGTTCGTTGCAGCCACCTGCAACGCTCATGAGGAAGACAAACGGCTTTCACCAGGTCTCCTGGCGAGGGGGATGCCGTTCTTCCACGCTGGAGCAGACATTTCCTTAGCTGTCATGAAATATTTATTAGTCTGCTGATGAGTTAATTAAAAATTTTAATAAGATTTCGGTACTTACTGAAATTATTTACCCCATGTACAGTCACGGTGTTGACAATAGATGGGTACATGGTATACGAAGTGATTTTATTTTTTTAATGACTTATCTACTTGTCGGCAAATGCTCTAATCATCGCTAACAGCTGTAAAATGCGTCCGTCCTTCATATTTAACATGCAAAATAACTGCTAGATTGCTTCTATCCTGTCACTCATCCGTTACTACTCCATCATTTTCAAAGACCACTGCCGCATCCCCAAGCCAGACCTCGCGTACAGTAGACAACTGATTAAATACTCCGCTATCAACACCCCCATTAATAATGGCGGGGTGGAAAAGGTCTCGGGTTTAACTGCAGACCTTCTCAGGAAACAACAAGCCAACGACATCTAATTGTAATGAAGTATTTTCATCTGCTGGAAAACTAAGGGTGTGATGGGATTACTATTGTGTTGTGCGGCGATGCCATTCTTCATGGTATATTCATAAATAATATGCTTACACAGAGTGGAAAAGCTTCCTCCCCGCTTTTCCATCAGTCAGGAGACGGCTCTGCAGCTGTATTTTCCATCTAAAGATAGATGGAGTCCGGAGAAATACAGAGCAAAGGGAGCTCATTTGTGACATTATACTATTATATTTAAGAAAAAAAACGCTGCAGCTGTATCTGTAGATCATCACTCCGACATGTGCTTGGGTCTCTAATTACTTACTTTCATGAATTAAAGACACGGGAGAGAGGGATTAAAGATGAGACTGCAGAATGCGAGGAGAGAACAAATGTGCGAGATTTGGAGGAGTCTCCCCCATTCAAGCGAGATGAGAGTCAGCAACATTCGCCGGCTTCGCGTCCCTCACTTCTGCGGGGATCAAAGCAGGGAGAAATATTAATGCTCTGAAGTTACAAAGACATATGAAACCCCTAATGAGCATTTTACACTGCAGATGCGCGAGCAGAGCTCCACGCGGTGCCGCGCGAGGCAGAAGCTGCGACACAACCAACTTCCAACGGCCTCAAAATTTCTAAATAGCTTAAAATTGGCTGCCATTGAGAAATGCGCAGTAAAGCCGTACGCTCGCTTCTCGTGCAGTGAAGAGGAAGGGATTTCTACCAGAAATTAACGTCATTAAACTCCACTGCTGACCACTTACATGACCACTAGTCATGTCTTGCCCTGCTCCCTAAGGGGTATCTCCAATAGGCATTCATGGATCTGGACTTTATTTCCTATAAATTTAGCGAATTCCTGTTCTCATTACATAGAATCACAGAATGGTCAGGGTTGGAAGGGCCCTCTGGAGATCATTCCGTCCAACCCCCTGCCAGAGCAGGGTCACCCACAGCAGGTGGCACAGGAACGCGTCCAGGCGGGGTTGGAATGTCTCCAGAGACGGAGACTCCACCACCTCTCTGGGCAGCCTGTGCCGGGGCTCTGCCACCCTCACAGCAAAGAAGTTCCTTCTCATGTTTAGGTGGAACTTCCCATGGTCAAGTTTGTGCCTGTTACCCCTTGTCCTGTCCCCGGGCACCACTGAGAAGAGCCTGGCCCCATCCTCCTGACACCCACCCTTTCAGTATTTACAAGCGTTGATAAGGTCCCCCCTCAGCCGTCTTTTTTCCAGACTGAAGAGACCCAAATCCCTCAGCCTTTCCTCATCAGAGAGATGTTCCAGTCCCCTCATCACCTTGGTAGCCCTTTGCTGTCCCCTCTCCAGCAGTTCCCTGTCCTTCTGGAACTGGGGAGCCCAGAACTGGACCCAGTGCTCCAGCTGTGGCCTCCCCAGGGCAGAGCAGAGGGGGAGGATGACCTCCCTCCACCTGCTGGCCACGCTCTTCTTGATGCCCCCCAGGATGCCATTGGCCTTCCTGGCCACGAGGGCCCATTGCTGGCTCATGGTCACCCTGTTGTCCCCCAGGACTCCCAGGTCTCTTCCCCCAGAGCTGCTCTCCAGCAGGTCACCCCCACCCTGTCCTGGTGCGGGGGGTTATTCCTCCCCAGGCGCAGCTCATCCATTGCCAAGAGCTGAATTCTGCTTTACAAATGCGGTGTATTCAAATGCTAAATATTTTGTAGAATCGCAGGGAAACTGAGGTTGAGCCTTGGGATGTCTCTGGTCCCACACGGTCTGGGTCAGCTCTGGGGTCTGTCCTCGTGGTGAAGGAGTTTTTCCTCGAATCCACCTGATCTGCCCTTCCTCCAGCTCTGTGGAGCAGAATTCCCAGTTTACAGCTCTCATATAATAAACTGTTAGCAACACCACTGGGTTTTGGTTTGTTTGTCAAGATCTGGGATGACCTTTCCTTGCACAAGAACATCCACTTCCTTTGTTGTTCTTTTATTTGTGCAATTTTGGGGTTTGATTTGCCCACGCGGATTTTTACTGCGTTTCTTTAGGAATGTTTGTTGAACTTTTTTCATTAAGCCTTCCACTTCAAGTGTGACGTTTTGCTTATTTTCCATCTCTGGACTATTTACTATTACAGTTGCTATAAATTTAAGGCGTCTTAAATCAGTATTTTATTCCAATATCTTCAGAGAAGATTTTCCCTTCATTTGCTCCACATTCAGATACGCAGGAACTGCTCAGCTGTATAAATCCAATGCTAAAAAAGGACATACAACCCAACTGATATTCCGTTACTTTGTTATTAAAATTTGCTAATTAGTTTGCCTTTCCCACTTCACACTTGGGCTTAAGACAGGAAAGAATTTCCCTACAGATAAAATTGGTCCCTTCTTAACAACCCATTCACGCTTCTAAAAGGAATATGTTTTCTCCCAGGTGACATTTCGATATGAACTGTAACAAGCAACGGGGCAATTTTCCTTTGATTTTGAATTTCATTTTAACTTCGCCAAATATATTTTAATATACATTCCGCGGTTCATCTGTAGCTGGGATTCATGACAGCTCCATTAAACAAATGTATGCCTTTCATTGTATAAAGAAACTCTGGGATAACAAGGCAGAGGAAGCAGGGTTGGGGAGGGAAAGCACATTAAAGCTAAGGCTTTATTAACCTCACGAGACTCCTCAGAAATCTGCAAGGGGAGTCTAAGGTCTTTACGAAAATAAAGGGAAAAAACATCTACGAGGAGTTTGCCATCTATTCCTATCTGGTTTTTGCTACATGTTCCTACCATCTCGTCCTCTTTGCAACAGCTGGTGCTCTCCTGACTCACAACTCTAAGAGTAAATTCAAAGAGGAGAGCAAGTGTTGTAAAAATACGTGAAAAAAAACAGATTTTATGTAAAAACATCACTCACCTTTCCACCTTAGAGGCAGGAGTTCCCTGTGTATTAATTACCCTAATGCCACAGACCCAGCAGAGCCCCTCTCCATCCCACTCCAGCGGGGCATCGGACGATGCGGACAATTCCTCTGCAGACACCGAACTTCACCCCCGGTTTATAATTCTCACCAGCAACATAGTCTGAAGTTTTCAGCATCATTGGAGGTGATTTGAGACACCGGCATGGCAGGGAAGATGAGACAGGATGCCGCAGAGGAACGCTGATCAAGGATGAGCAAAATTAAGATTTGCATTCCAAATCACCAGGACTTCATGGGCGTTGTGCTCCTAAAACTTGCTCGTAATGAAAATTGTTTATCAGTATTTCTGGTTCTTGGAAAGTAGACGACGCCACTGTCTCCAGCTCACAGGACCGACTCAACAGTAAATAATAATTTAAATCTGTATTTGGGCAAAATACGGGGATTCTAATTGACAAGCAGCTGAACATGAGCCAGCAGCGTGCCCAGGCGGCCAAGAAAGCCAATGGCATCCTGGCTTGGATTAGAAATAGTGTGACCAGCAGGAGGAGGGAGGTGATTGTCCCCCTGTGCTCAGCACTGGGGAGGCCACACCTTGAGTGTTGTGTCCAGTTTTGGGCACCTCAATACGAGAGAGATCTCGAGGGGCTGGAGCGAGGGCAGAGGAGGGCAACGGAGCTGGGGAAGGGCCTGGAGAATAAATCTGATGAGGAGCCATTGAAGGAGCTGGGACTGTTTAGTTTGAGGAAGAGGAGGCTGAGGGGAGACCTCATCACTCTCTACAACCACTGGAAAGGACATTGCAGAGAGGTTGGTGCTGGTCTCTTCTCCCAGGTAATTAGCGACAGAACAAGAGGGAATGGCTTCAAGCTGCAGCAGGGGAGGTTTAGGCTGGACATTAGGAAAAAATTCTTCCCAGAAGGACTGGTCAGACACTGGAACAGGCTGCCCAGGGAGGTGGTGGAGTCACCATCCCTGAGTGTGTTTAAGAGTCGTGTAGATGTGGTGTTGGGGGATGTGGTGTAGGGGAGAACTTTGTAGAGTGGGGTTGATGGTTGGACTCCATGATCCCAAGGGTCTCTTCCAACCTGAATGATTTTGTGATTCTATGATAAAACTGCCAGGAAATACTCTAAATTTGGGTCCTTTCCTGGTGGCAGCAGGCGTGCGTGTGTGTTTTAACGCGTATACCTTCCTCTTCAAACCACAGGAACCAGGTATTGAGAGTTTTCTTTCTGAGAAGGAAAGAGAGCCACGTAGTTGGCACAACCTCCCCGGCGGCGGTGAAGGTACTCACCAACAACTCAACACGGAAGTCAAAAAACATCAGAAAAATTCTCGCTTTTTGTCAGCCAAGCGGTGGCTTTGGGGTTTCGTGTTTATCTCTTGAAAGTTTACCAGAAACAGATCTTACCACTCCCCGGAGTTATTGACAACTGGTTACACAACTCCCATCAGCTCTAAAAAAAAAAAATGTTTTCAGCGATAACTGGAAGATAAAAAAGACTTCTCTAACTGAAAGTACAAATAGTTCTTACGTAGGGTTTAACCTGTCTAAAATTTTCCTCTTTCAAAGACAAGATCAAAAGTAGGGATACAAACAAAAAGGCAGTTCTAAGCAGGTTTATTTGTTATTTTTAGAAGATAAAAGGACCTCCTTTTCATACATCATGGTGTGCCATGTTCTCCCCAGAAGCTGCTGTAGGCCAGGGGGAGCGATGACTGCAACTATCCAGGAGCAGAACTTGCCTCTTGCAGGGCTGAACTCACTCACCATCCCCAGCTCTGCTCCCAGCTGCCTTCACCCCATCCAAGAGGCTTCCAACAGAAGACAAAACCTGGAGGGAGGCAGAAGGAACCCCTCCAGAATGGACAGCTAGCACCTAGGGTGGCAATGCCCATGAAGATGTGTCACTGCCCAGCAAGACAAATGCCTACCTACGTTTTTATTATTTTAAGAGAATTTTTTCCTTAAATCCTTCCATGCTGAATAAACAGACCTGTGCTTCGTACAAAGGGCTCAACATCCAAATGGAGATCAGTCACAAGTGGTGTCCCTCAGTGGTCCATATCGGGACTGTACAATATCTTCATCAATGACGTAGATGGTGGGATCGAGCGCACCCTCAGCAAGTTTGCCGATGACACTGAGCAGAGCGGAGCAGTTGATTTGCTAGAGGGATGGGATGCCATCCAGAGAGACCTTGATGAGGTCAAGAAGTGGCCATGTGTGAACCTCATGAGTTCAACCAGAGCAATTGCAAGGTCCTGCACCTGGGTTGGGGCAATTCCCACTACTAATACAGATGACAGATAGACGGATGGAGGGCAGTCCTGAGGAGAAGGACTTGGGGGTGTTGGTGGATGAGAAGCTCCACAGGAGCCGGCACCGTGCGCTGGCAGCCCAGAAACCCCCCGCGGCCTGGGCTGCATCCCCAGCAGCGTGGGCAGCAGGGCCAGGGGGGGATTCTGCCCCTCTGCTCCGCTCGGGGGAGACCCCCCTGCAGCGCTGCCTCCAGCTCTGGGGCCTCAGCACAGGAGAGACACGGAGCTGTGGGAGCGGGGCCAGAGGAGGCCCCGGAGATGCTGGGAGGGCTGGAGCCCCTCTGCTGTGAGGACGAGCTGAGAGAGCTGGGGGGGTTCAGCCTGGAGAAGAGAAGGCTCCGGGGAGACCTTCCAGCCCCTGCCAGTCCCTAAAGGGGCTCCGGGAAAGCTGGGGAGGGACTCTGGATCAGGGAGGGGAGCCGTGGGATGAGGGGTGATGGCTTCAAAGTGAAAGAGTGGAGATTTAGGTGAGATCTTGTGAAGAAATTCTTTGGTGTGAGGGTGGTGAGCCCCTGGCCCAGGGTGCCCAGAGAAGCTGTGGCTGCCCCATCCCTGGAGGGGTTCAAGGCCAGGTTGGACGGGGTTTGGAGCAACCTGGTCTGGTGGGAGGTGTCCCTGCCCAGGGCAGGGGTTGGAACGGGATGATCTTTATAGGTCCCTTCCAACTTAAACCATTCTGTGATTCTATGACTCTAATCCTACCAACCTCTGGATCATCTTCTAGGAATGAAAAAAAGGCAGAACTTCTCATACTTCTCTGGCTTATGGAGGCAGCGACCACGGCCGTGTTTTGCAGGGAGAATCAGCAATCGCTGGTGTCTCACCTCCAGAGAGCTGACAGCCAACGGGAAGCCCAGCACCGAAGAGGTGCCCTTGAGGAGGTCGGAGCAGTAGCTAACACAAACTGACAAAGAGGTACCAAAATAGCTAAAACAATGAAAGAAACTAAATAGGCACCAATTTACCACCTTACACTCACAGGAAGGGCTTGCACAGCAATTACTACATGAAGCAAAGAACAGCAAATCATTAAATACCAAAAACTGATGGACTCATTTGAATGTGGTTTTCAATAAATGATACATCATCTTTGTGGCCCAGGAAGTAGAAATTCCTTGAGGGCAGCAGAGAACCCAGGAGACTAAAAAACCATTAACACATCCAGCATCATTTACTGTCCTGTTGGATGCTGATTACGATCCTGCTCAGCCAAGACACAAACATGCTTCCACCTCATCTCCCGGGCACAGCAAGAGCTACCTACATGGTGGGGCTGGAGACAGCGATGAATTGAGCTTCTGTTGTTCAACGAACCACCGCAGACCCGGCGGAAGAGATTACAACCTGCATCAACGCTGCAGCCGTACACCGAAGGTGATGATAAATTGATCACTGCAGAAATGGCTGCAGTAGATTAACATGTTCCCATTGGCAAGTTGTGAAGATGATCCCACCCTCTCAGCATTTCACGTGAGCGTTTCTCACCTGCTTCAGCACAAGAAGCTTGGGTTGAACAGCCGCTGGAGAAGGCTGAGCCCAGCCTGGAGGACTCGCCAGCGCTGCAGATGAGGAGTGCTCACATGAACCGCGCTGTTGGACGACCTCATGGAAGCCACCAGCTTTGCCACGTAGGTAGTGATCAACAGTGGAGGGTCAGTGACATCTCAGACCTTGGCAGGGTTTCTGCAGCTGGTGTCTGGTTATGGGCAAAGAATTAGGCTGGTTTTGTGTAGAAACGTGGAAGCGTTAAGAAAAAGCTGCTTTTGCTTAAAATTTCCAGGTGTAGTAAGGCAAACGGATGAGGTGGTTTGTTCCAAAAGATAAGCAAAATGGCAGTCTGGATATTAAAATGAGATAGGCAAAATAGATTTAACCAAAGCTCCCGGGCAAGCAACGTTTAATGGAACATGACCCAATCTTTACTTAGACATTTTAATTTTTTGAAGGAGCTAAGCACCGAAACGTTCTGCTTAGTGGAAGAGGTGTGTGTCTCACATGCTTTCTGTATAAACAAAGCACTCCATCTGACCGTCCAACTAGATTTATGCGTGAAAACAAAAGCATCTAATTTATTTTTAGAAAAAAGGAACAGAAAGAGTTCTCAGATGTGAAACTACAACCAGCTCCTGTACCAAAACAGTTCCTCCTTAATTTCGCACGGAAGAGACAAAGTCACCAGCAGGCACCTGAAATCCCATACACTGTTTTCTTCTCAACACAGGCTTGAAACTTCTGTCTTCAGCATCGCGCAGGTGCCTCTAACACAGAAACATCTAACAGAAAGAGGTATTTCGACATGACACAAACAAGGACCGCAGCAGAATCAAACGACCAAATACAAAGAAAATGGGGGGAGACTCAAGAGTCGACCACCTTTAACAGGGAGAACGCTTTTAACAGAAACAGTGACAGCTGGCTAGAACATCTTCACGACAAATATGAAAAGAAATGTGTTGGGGGCCTCCACATGCTCATTCTTTTATTCTAAACAAGAAAAAACAACGCAAAAAAACCCAAAAAGACTCAACTCTTCAGCATTAGTATTTGGCAAGCTGAAGAGAGAAAAACATCTCCTGTTATTGCGGCTGCAGCCTGGCCACCAGAAGTACAAAAGCCCGACCTGAAGATGCTTTATTGCTGGTGGGCGTCCCCTGCAAGGCAGCAGAAGCTTCAGACCTCTCCCTGCACATGGACCACGGCGCTTGTCCTGCCCGTTCTCTACCAGGCAACCCAGAGAGCCTTTTCCAGTGGGCATGGCAGGGGTTTCTGGTTGGTTTGTGCTTTTTGCTTTTTAAAAGCAAGGTTTCAGGGGCGCCCCAATGGCTTTAATTCATACGTGGCGAGACAAGTCTGGGATTTCTTCTTCCTAAGGCCCCAAAAGTGCTGCGGGCATCTTTGTCTTGATCAGCAGGACTCCCTTTCAAACACATGGCTGAAACAACATCCCTCTCTAAAACTAACAAAAGAGGTAGAAGAACAGATGATTTAGAAGTACGGTGAGTGCCAAGCCCGTCATCTGTGTCCTTCCTACCCCACCAGCAGCCCCCGGGAAAAGGGAACGGCACGGCGGAGGTTACGACTTCAAGGAAACCCACCTACAGTAAATACCTCTCACGAGATACCATTTATAAAGTGTTGCAACACTTGAAAACGCTGCTAACAGCAGGAAATCTATTTAAAGTGGAAGGAATATGATCATTAAGGAATAAAGAGGGAGTTTCGGCTCAGCGAAGACCTAGGGCTAGGGTGGGGGAGGGAGCGCCTCGGCGACTGCATTTACCTTTTTTCATCTCAAAGCCCCACCGTGGGATAAAGGGGATGGGAACTCAATCACAGCAACTGGATTCAATGCCAAGCCAAAAAGTCCATTTGCTAGAGGAAAGAATGAAATTTAATAAGACAGGGGGGGCGGGGGGAGAGGAATAATAAGGAAAGGCTGGGAGGTGCCAGGTGGGATGAAGGCAGGGCTCCCCCCGGCTCCCCCCACGCAACTGCAGAGGCTAGTCCGTCAGTCCCCTAAATTAGGGGAAATCCAGAGCAGCCAAGGAGGCACCTCACCCTTAAAATTAATCTAGAACTCGCTCTTCCTCCCCGCAACGATATCCAATTTCACAGTTAAGAATTTAACCCTATACTTGCCTGGGGTGCATCCGTCGAGCTGCCTGACGTTAAGGGATATCTCAGGTAAAACCTCGCCACTGCTGGGTGCCTGATTGGTACTGATTGATTTGGAGGATGGGGGGAAGGAGAAAATAAAGAAGAAAAGGCTGCGTACAGCCCAGCCTGGGCAGGTGTTAATCGGTGCCTGGAAAGCAGGAGGTCAGGAGCGGGGAGAAGCCACCACCATCCTGTGAGGTCACCTCTTCAAAAGCTGAATTATCAAATCGTGGAATCATCTAGGTTGGCGAAGTCCTTTAAGATCATCAAGTCCAACCATTAACCCAACACTGCCAAGGCCACCACTAACCCATGTCCCCCAGCATCGCATCTACCCATCTTTTAAATATCTCCAGGGATGGCGACTCCACCACCGCCCTGGGCAGCCTCTTCCAATGCTTCACAACCCTTTCTCCGGTCAAATACCGGAGAGAAAAATGAAGACATCTTAAGAGTCACAGAAGCTAAGATTTTTTTTGTTTGTGTGTGATACGGTTTACCCGCTTCCAATCAAAAAGCAGCTGTTATGTCCAGAGGGAAAGGTGAAAAATCCTGAATCCAACTGTGCATTTATCGGGCAGAGTGCGGTTTAATAATTAACTCAGAGCAGCACTTCCAGTACCAGACTGCGGCTCTGCTCATTTCTTACCGCTCAGGGGCAGCCCCCCAGCTCCCCTTCATCCAGGCGACTCCGAGTGAACAGGTCGGGACAGCACACAGGAATACAGAATTGATATTATTTCCAAATTTTACAACCACGCCTAATTACCGCCATCATTTGTGCTACAAAGGGAAGACACCGAGGCACAGAGCAAAGAGCCTTGTCCAAAAATGCAGGGCAAACACCAGACAGCCAGAGGCAGCGGGGCAAGGGGGGATGTCTCACCAGCTATCGTCCACCCCTGGCTCCATCTCGGGTGCCCGATTATCCACCTTCCGGCCATCAAACCCATCAGGGGAGGACATCTAGAATGGAGGCACCAATATCTCCAAGCCACCACAGTCCCTGCTGCAGCCATCATCCCATCACAGTTCAGGGAAGCAGCCAACTCAAGGACAGAAACCAGGTGGCCAAAGCAGCCTATGGAGGACATACAACACCAGTATCCTACTGGGACCAGTATTTACACCGCACAGGAGCAAGCCACACTCAATCCAGAAGGAAACATCCTATTTTCCATTGCACTCCAGCCAAAACTAGCTCCGACGCAAAAGTTTCTTGCAACACCAGCTATCTCAGACAGGGAATTGTGATACAAGCAATACAAAATTTCATCAGGCAAAAGCAGCTGTAGTGATATATCTAATTTTTGCCTTACGGCATGTCAGCTAGAAGCTGGGTTTCCAGGGGAATTAGCGGGGTACAGATCCTCCCCTCTCCCACGTACCCACAGGCCACAGCACTAAGCGCTCCCAGTCTTGGAGAGAGCCTGCAAATCCCACAGCCGTACAGTAGCCACAGTCAACACGTCATCCAACTACTACTTGTTTTACCGTTTTGTTCATTTCTAAATATATTCTACTGCCGTTGCGAGTTACCACTCCATTACAACAATTTTTCGTTAAGATACTGCCGGCTGTGGGCAAACCGCAGAAGTGTTCAAGTCGTTACACGCATCAGCTAGTAAGAGCTACAAGGACGCCGAGAACACACTTCTTGCTCTGGAAGTTGTAGTAGCCCTTGCCGTAAAACACTTTGATTTCCCAAATTCGTGACTTTTTAAATTCTCTAGTCATGGACTCAATTCACCTGATCAACACCGCGAGACAGCCTACAGCATAACGCTGACATACCAAACCCATGTATTATTCTTTAGCACAAATCCTTTGCATACCATTCTGCCACCGCAGCAATTAGCTATTCAATTTTGCAAAACATATTGAGAAAGAGCAGTTGATTCAGGCAATAGCTTCATCTTTACGAGTTTTTAAAACAACTCTGGTAGCTACAAATGCAATGCAGACTGACAGCAGATCTCATGTAGGGAAAAACAACCCAAAGGATGCCAAGGACAGAGAAAAACGGTGACTTTTGCTTTCAGCAGTCTCAGTAATTAATTCCGCATGAAGAGGTGCTCCAGCAAAAACCACCTCCACGACAGGTTTAAACATTTTCCGCCAGAGGAAAGAAGAACCAGAGACCTGCAACCTTACCTCTATCTTCCCGAGGTGAAAGATTGTTCATGGGAAAAACTGGATTCTTCAGCTAATTAAAGAGCAAAACGACAGAATCCTAGAGCCTCAGCAAACACAGGCATCGACCTTCCATGGGCAGTCTTCACATGAACTCTTCTGGTAGGGGACCAGCATCAATTACTGAGTCCTGTGGAGGAAAAGACAGTTTGTTTGCATTATCTTTCATTTATCTTTCCAAATTATTATTCACACGACGCCATTTTCAGTGTTTTAAGGAGAAAAACAGCAAAGTTGAGGTCAACTATTCATTCACAGCAGCATCATCAATAGCTTGCTGACCTTCTCAATACTATCAATCGCAAGTTATCTTTTTTATTTCATTGGAAAAGAACTCTGATCAAGGTTCCTCAAGCTTTAAGCAGCTTGGGGAAATAAAGTAAAGGAAAGGGTAATACTCCAACCGATATGTTTTGTTGGTTTTTTTTAAATTCTCCCCTCCCTCTTTGCCAACGCCACTCCTAAGAAATAAAGATTACCCTCCAGAAAAACACAGCGCAGATCTAGTAGCAAATCTGCCACAGCGAGACAACATCTACACAACATGGGAGATAAAAACTAGCACCAGAAAATTACAGTTGGTGTTTACAGCCAACAGGCTGCAGACCACCACTGAACTCATAAAACTCCAAGATAATGAGATCCTTCCCTGCCCCACAAAGGCCGGGGTAGTAAATCGCTGTTGTTACTAAGCACTAAGCTAGAACCGGATCGAGGGGATTTCTCCAGTTCCTCCTCTTCTGCAGGCTTTCTGTATCACCTTCAATAAGCCAGGTAGCCTCCGAACCTGAGATGAACATAATTATTTTTCTCCTGAAGCACATACACCATAAAAAGGCGCTAAGACCGCAGGATGTCCATGTTCTTCAGCTATCCCCTCCCCTGTAAGTCCTACCAGTCTGAACCTTGTTCCTCTTGAGCCAAATGCTCGTATTTCAACTGATCTGTGGCTTGCAAAGACCTTGCTCGGTTGAAACATTTTTCATAAAATTGGTCTCCTCATTTAAAAGACATATTTAGGTATTTAAAAGACGGGTAGAGGTAGTGCTTAGAGATATGGTTTAGTGGTGGTTTTTGTCAGTGTTAGGCTGATGGTTGGACTCGATGACCTGAAAGGTCCCTTCTAACCTAGGCGATTCTATGATTCTATCATACCGTGATGCACTGCCTGAGTTTTAACGAAAAAGTAAGTAATTTTTTTAAAAAACAACCATGGAAACACTAAGCTGAGCTTCACAACCTTTTTTCCAAGCCATGCCACACATTGCAGTTCCTATAGCCAAGCTCGCTACCTGCCCCATCCAACGCTCCGAGACAGCAGTCCCAATATCGCTTTTGAACTTTTATTTGTACCAGCTATAGGATGCAATTCATCTTAATCAACCTTTGACACCTAAGAGCAGGTTGGAAACTGAAGCTGGTAATTCCAGGGTCCCTCTGCAGTCAATAAACAGGTCCACAAATGTCCCCTTGGAGAGACTAGATGACCCTTAAAGGTCTCTTCCAACCCAAACTATTCTACAATTGGACGGAGGGAGACGTCTGCAGGTCCTCAGCAGCCCAACCGGCCCCAAAGGCTGGCTGCTGCTTCAGCGGATCAGGTTTGGTCCCCGAGGAACCACTTCAGGAGCCCATATTAAATTACTGCCAGGATGTGTCCATTTTCTTTCTTTTTCTTTCTCTCTCACAGGTTTCCTAGGACGACTGCGTTAAATTTATACCTCTAAATCCCAGCATCTGAAGCCAGATGAGAGGAGTACCACCGTTAGTTCAAGACCTGCTTGTCCCCATCGCTGCTTCTGCTGTTGCAAAAGAAATTACTTACATAGACACGGTCATTAGAATATCATCTTAATAACACACCCGTCATTAGCAACACAAGACTCCCGTAAGTCACTCACTAAAATTTATTCATGAAAAATCAAGTAGGCAAGAAGAGGGAGGAGAACTCAGATGGCAGCAGCATCTCCAAGGCACTGGCAAAGAACAACTCCGGAATCCACATCCCAAGAGAGAGGTGTGACTACAGCGCATCCCAACGGGACGGGATGCCTGCCTTGTTAAGCATCCATTTTTATACAGACATGCATATAAATGAACGCAAAAGATGCACAAACTGCTGCATTGCTTAGGCTTCCAGTCTGAAAGTTCCATTTTACTGCCAGGAGACGGTCTTTGAGTTTCTAAATAATATATATGTATGTCCCAGCTGCTTGCACAACCCCTACAATAAACGGACTAAATGATGCAAAGGAATGGACGTTAAAAACAGGAAAACATAAATAATAATGGAAACTTCAAGAATATGTTTCCAGATTCCTGGGGCAAGGTGTGTGTCAAAGGGGGATTAAGCTCCAAAAACTAGAAAGGGAAGATGTTCCTGTTTAAAAAAAAAAAAATAACTCTTCTCAACCCAGCTCTCGTGAAAAGGAAAGTGACAATCAGAATAAAAAGATATATGTAAGAAAGAGAAGAAAAACTAAATATTTAAACACATCAGAAATGAAGTGATATGAAACAGCAAGGGAAGAAAACGCAGTGAGAGGATCCACAATACTCACAGGTTTGAGCGTATCAGGTTATAAAAATTACCTAAAATCAGCAAATTCCAGCAATGGCCAAGAACCGCTACTGCACAGAAACAGAGCAACCACCAGCAGTGTTACAGGACCGGCAGAAAAATGCAACAAATATTTCTGTTCATTAATTAAGAAAGAAACCAGATGGTACAGTCATGCCACAGGAAACATTTTCTACTCCAAACAGCAACGCAGGCAGATGTGAAACAACAGCGAACGGAGCTGGGCCTTTTCATGTCAGGAGATCTTCAGCTGCGTCCCAGGGGCTCGAAAAGAGCTGGACAAGAAAAAATCCGGAGCGTTTATTTTAGCTTCCCCCAAGCGTTAACTATGGAGGTTTGAGCGTCTCGGAGGACACGCTGTTGTGAGGGTATTTTAAACACGTGAGCGGGATGACCGGGCTAATAACAAGCTATCGGTCCTGCTCACATCCCAGGAAGACAAGGGAAATGCCGGTATAAAGCCTAATTCGGAAGTATAGGAAGTAAGTAACTGCTGACTATCGACGCATAGGGCTTAAATCAAGTGTATGTATCTTTATTAAGGCTACGAGATTGGCTGCAAACTGTAACAGCTCTGATGCAACATACTTAGAGTTCAGTAATCATTTAACCGCGTAAAGTATGATTTCTCAAGTAACTAGAATTCCATTACATAACGCAGAATATATTAAACAGATTAATAATTGGCCAAGCGACAAGTCATAAAATATAACTACATCATCATTAATCACGTGTCGCACTGAAATCCCAGAAGGAGCAGTTCTCATGCCCTACATTACTCATCCTCCTGCAAGCCAGGAGCAAAAGCCACCGCAGCTCCGGCTCCCACCAACTCCGAAAGCTGCAAACAGCAAAGGACACAAGATCTGGATCTTTTACCAACGTGACCACAAGCGAAGACCTTCCACATCTTTATCACCAAACACAAAGCTGGGGCAGAGGCCCTTCCCAGTGCAGAGATCTAACAGAGGAGGGACCCAGCAGCAGCTACGGAGGCAGCAGCAGCCTGCTCGGTGCAAGAACAAGGGGAGAAGAAATGAAAGTAGCAGGTGGCAAGTCCAAAACCTAACAAGAGAACGCGGTTTCTCCACACACAACCCAGCTAAGGGGTTTAGCTCCTTGCTGCAGGATGTTGTGCATGCTAAACATCTGCACGAGCTCAAGGAAAGACTGGCCGTGTCCCAAAACAGACACCCACAATGGTTACTAATAAGATGGACACCATCTCTGGCTCGGAAAGCCCTGGAGATGTTGAAAGATCAGAGGCTGGAGAGTTGGGAAAGAGTCGTTCCGGGTCTGCCCAGTTCTCACATCCTTCTGGAGGTTCCACTTTTAGAAACGAAGTGAAGATCCATCAATGCTATTCTTACATTCTCAACTAAGAGTAGCGGAAACTGTACTTTGGAAAAGATCCCAGTGATGGTGGACCACCAACCACACGCGGCTCCGCAGTGCAGCTTCCTTTGGCAACAGCACTGCACTGTCCACGTGCATGAAACTCTCCTGAACGTGGGAGCTCAACCCACAACTTCAAATACAATTGAACCCAGGGAGGTCCTACAGCCTCTCCTGCAGGTGATCATATCAGATACTTTTAACAACCTCTCCTTTTCCACAGATGGTGTTCAAGGCCAGGTTGGACAGACCTTTGAGTAACCTGGTCTAGTGGGAGGTGTCCCTGCCCAGGGCAGGGGGTTGGAACTAAATGATCTTTAAGGTCCCTTTCAACCCAAACCTTTCTATCATTCTATGAAACTACGGCTTTTGAACCCCAAGCAGCTCACAGGCAGCCCCCGAGTCACTCCCGGACTGCAGCGCAGTTGCACAAGAAGCAGTGAGGTGATGCCGTCCCAGGGTCACCAGATGATCTCAGCCCACATCAGCAGAATAAAGCAGGTTTGAGAAGCAGGCAGAAACACGCGCCTCATTTAGGGAGCACCAAAGATCTTCCAGACCTAATTCCCTGGCGGAACTGCTCCATCCCCTCAAGCTCTCCCATGTCCCACACGCTTTCTTCTCCTCAACCGTATGAGGATCTCGCTAAGCTTTCCCAGGTCATTACTACACAACCTGTCTGCAGACCACTACCCGTAGTCCATAAATCACAGCAAGAAGCTAAAGGAGCTGGATCTTGGCTTTTCTTTCCAAAGCGTAATACCTTGAGGCAATAATAAAAGACACTTTACATGCACAAGCTTCAGTTTAAGATATAGAGAGATCTGGAGGACAGATAAAAGAAATAAGTATCCATAGATTATATACATCAACAGCCCAGGATATTTTTCCCTTTCATCAGAAAGCCTTTTAATTAGCAGGAATATGCACTTAAGAGATTTCCAACATAAAACAACCCAAGACCTTTCACTAAAGCTTGCACTGACTGGTGACCTTTGCTCTTCTCTTTTCTTCCCAAATCCTGTATTCAGCATCTTTTGCTCAAACCATTGACAACTTTCACCGAGCGGTTTGAAGTGATTTGTTTTAGGCGTACCCATGTTTTTCCCGCCAACAAAGCATCAAAGTTGGGTTGTTCCCTGCGACCCAACAAAGCAGAAAGAAGAAATATCCCATTTGAGTCCATAGATTGGACCCTGGTTTTACACAGTTGAAGCCGAGGGCAAGAAGCGGGTTATCCACGATCTTGTGAAGCATATCCTCTGAAGCTGCTCTGAGCAAGGTTCAGACCAGACATCCCTTCCACCTAAACCATCCCGCGTTAACTATAGCGGGTTCAGCGTATCAAAAGTTCTCCTTATCCCATGAAAACGTATTCGAACACACACAGGAGAGCCTGGTGTGCTGCTGAACCCATCAGCCTTTCTATCTGCATGTCTGCTTTGAAATTCTATTAATTGGTTGAAAAATTAGCGGAGAGTATAAGGAAGCTAAAATTTAGGGTCGACGTCAACTGCTAATATATTTTTGAGTAAAATATACCCACTGAACCACTTCAGATGTTCCCGTGGCCCGAAGAAACAACTTCCTGTCATGCTTCATCCGAGCTAGACCTCACCCAAAACCTTTAATCTTTAACTTGCTACCACATTTTCCAGCTCCTCTAAGTCATGTGCTTTCTACTGCATCTTCAGCCGTGGACCTACAGGGCGTAAATGCTTTGCCAGTGAGTTCTCACACAGCCCCTGATGGACCGAGCCACCACAGCACCTTTGAAGCGGTCATCCTTTAGCATGGGAAACATCCATCTTTCAATACCTCCCTTGTTGTATTTTACTTAAGGCTCTAAATATTTTATCGGTGACTGTTTAATATTAAAATGCATAAACAAGGGTCCGTGGAGCCAGGCCCAGAAACAGCATTGCTCTCCTCACTTGATGAGTGGGCTCCAGACCTACAACATGAAGGCAACCATGAACATAGCTCCGGGTTTGTCCAACCTCGGCCCACGCCGTGACCATAGGATCCTCTCCTGTCTTTCAGCTGCAAAAGTTTGTTCCATTTAGCCCAGGTAATCAAACCTAATAAATTCTAGCCAACTATAAAAAGCAAGTGAAATGGAGATAGGAGGGATTTAATGTTTATTGTATGTTGACAAAATCCGTAATTTATTTACTTGTTTGTCATTGCCATGCTACATATATAAAGGGCACACTACAAAGTAATATTAAAAAAGAACAGCTTTGTTACGAGGGGTTGCAGGGAGCCTCCCGCAAGGACCTTCCTTCTCTGTCTGCTTACAAGGAACGTGCAGCACCCAATATTTTTTTGCAACTCCTCCAAACTCCAAGGCTGTGGGGCCAGTGTAAATGCTGCCTTTTTAAAGAATATTTAATCTCCCTGGAGTAAGGATATTCAGGCAACCGTTTCAAGGTAACGCTAATTTCTCACTACGTTTCCCCTCCCCGTGAAAATACTCTTTCAGGTTCCCTTTAAATTTGATTTTGCTTAAGAACTTATACACATTTTTGGGCATCTGGAAAGCTTGTTTTCCTCCTTATCTACTTTTTCATGTATTACTGCTTGATTTATACCCCATACCAAATAAGTGTTGCAGGAGACAAAGAGAAAAGCCGTTTTGCAAGAGGGCTAAATCTGTTTGCCAGTTAACTGTTGCAAATTAAAAGGTCAGAAAAACAATCACTGTATTTGGAAAGAATAATTTTACACAACTAAGACCTCAACGGAAAGAAAAAAAAAAAATATATTAACTTTGTTCCAGTAAAGCGAGTTGTCTTATCTACCCATGAGGAAGTTTAATAAACAGCTTTCTGTACTTCTAAGGTTTTGACCGCGTGCCAGGTTTTGCAGGGATCTCGCTCGTCCCAGATGAAACTGCGGGGCTTTAACTGCAAAGCAGAGAGCGTAAAATATGTTTTAAAAGAAATCTGAAGGAGAAATTGATTGGGTTGGTTCGTTTAGGCAATCAATAACAACAGGGAACGCTAATACTAGAGTTACACCTGCAGATTGCTCGACTGTTACAGATCAAGTCCTGTGAATGAACCTGCCGGCTCCCAAAGCCCACGGGGACTCCTGCAAGACAGGAGAGGCACACAGAACTGTAGAATCATGGAACTGCCTGCATTGGAAGGGACTTTTCAGCTCATCGAGTCCAACCATCGGCCTAACGCTGACAAAAACCATCACTAAAGCACATCACTAAGCACTACCTCTACCCGTCTTTTAAATTCCTCCAGGGATGACGACATGACAGAGCCCAAGTCAGGAACCCCGCCAGGCTTTTGCCAACTCAAAAGTAGGGCAGCTCCAGGTGGAAACACCTGGGCTTATTCACTGAGGCTCTCAGTGGCCGCTGGAGCCATCCAGGGAGAGGAGGGAGGCAGATGTAGCTCCAAGGTTGGGCCAAAGCAACAGCATTTTATGGACTGCTGTTCACCACTCCTGTTCTTGACAGACTGTCCAGCAGTCATCCTTGGGGATAGCTGAAGGACTGAAGAGGCCAGGCTGAGTCCCACTGCCACATAACTTGGGTTTTGACTCATTGAGAGACAAGAAATGTGTCCAAGGGGGTTGGAGCTAGATGATCTTTAAGGTCCCTTCCAACCCAAACCGTTCTCTGATTCTATGATTCTGTAAGTGAGGAGGACAAGCTGAGATGCAGGGTTGTTGGGTCCCTAAACCCCAACTATCTCCAGGTGGCACACAGGAAGAGAAGAGCTCAGCAGAAAGGAAATGGTGTATTTATGTATGTGACACCAAGTATGAAAGAACTTCTTTGGCAGGTCTCCTCCACAACCTCATAGGTCCATGAATGCTCAACCTGCCACAGGTCTCCATCGCTGGCTTTTCTCCATTCACGCACCTCATCGCAACACCAAGCCCAGAGGTCCCAATTTTAGTATTTATGCAGATTACTGTAATTTTGAACCAGCTCAAGACTTCACAAGTGCTGTGAAGTCGGAACAGCACTTTGCTGGCAGAAGTTGCTTAGCGATATGGTTTAGTGACGGTTTTTGTCAGAGTTGGGTTGATGGTTGGATTTGATGATCTGAAAGGTCCCTTCCAACCTGGGCAGTTCTATGGTTCTAAGTCCCCAGGCTGGACCACTTCAGGAGCCACAGGCAGTGGAAAACACCCAACTCAAAATCTCGCCCTTGCCATGACTTGACCCACCAGCTTCAGGGAACACTGAACCTGCTGCAGGATCCTGCAAAGAGAATAAACCTGAAAGCCCTTCAGAAGATGATGCTTTCCAAGGGTCCTTCAGCCATCCCCAACCCAGTACATGCGAGCAGGACTCTGATTTCACACCCTGAAAGCAGAAGTTTGCTTTAAGGGGGAGAAAGAAAATTGCCAAACCAACAAAACTTGAAGCATTTTTCCATCCGCGCACAACCCAGCACCCCGGGTGCCCACTCGCTACATTTTGCCAAATTAATCCAGAACTTGCTCCTAGCCAAAGGAATCATTAGATTTATGACCAAAAACTATCAGGTCATTAACAGCCTTAACTGCACGCTTTATATTAGTTTTTAATAACTTCCTGTTATAGATTAGATCCAACTTTATTCCTCCTTCACCGGCTGAACGTGAACTCCATGAACACCCTAATCTCTGGAACAGCATCTACAGCCTCAGAATATTCGGCTTCTCTCATGAGGGTAAATTTGGTTTCCAGCCAAATGACATATAAATAATTATTTACACAGCTCAGTACTCCTGCGATGCTCAGGATCCTTTTCTTCCAAAGCCTCACAGTTATCTTAAGAAGCGTCTACCGTCATTTGCAAACTATTTTGTCAGACTGATGCCAAAGGGTGATAACCGCCTGATGTCAGCTCCTTGGAAAGGCTGAAATCGCACGACGGTTCCAAAGGGCTCTACTTGAAGTTATCTCTGAGCGATCTAGGAGAGATGATCTCGTGCAGAAGAGGGGAACTGGTGTGAAGAGCTGCGCAAATGCTAATTCCATGTGCTGGGAAGAAGATGCATGTTTGAAAGTGGAATTTAAGCTGTCACAAGTTCCCTGTTGCAACAAAACCAGCTCCCGCCACACTTCAAAAATAAACCCCTAATCTGAAATCTCCTGCAAAGAACAATCTTGATCTTAGAAACGCGAGACTGACTTTTAATTCTTTCCTACCTTTTTTTTTTCCTCCCTCCTCAAAGCCAATGGCAATGATTAAACGATGACAAATGGGTTTGTGTATGGGTACCATCGTGAAACAGGCTGCCGTCCAAGTAAACCTGAAGTGGTGCACAAATACGCTGTTATACCGAGCGATGCACAGACACTGTGGGGGCCTCAGCCCTTCCCGATCCCTCGAACAGCTGTGCACTGGATTACAAGTATGCCGTACAGTACTTTAAACTGTTTACTTTCTTACTATTCACCATTAAAATGTGCTTAACAACAAGCACCAGCAGCCTGGGACAGATGTTCTTGCCTTGTTTTCTTCCACAACAAAATGCAATTTAGAAAAAACTAACGGAGAAGGATATAATAAATAAAATATATAAAGGACACTGTATATAAAATTACAGAGTTCAAAAATTTTTCTTAATATATGAACACAGAGAAGGTGTCCTGGAGTCCAACAGTAACAACTTTGCTATTAATTTCTATGTCTGGACTTCCAGCTCTTAATTAATCCTTGTCTTACATTTTTAACTTTAAAGATGCTTTATTTTCTTGGCATCAGAACAATGACGGGGGGAGGCATTAGACATTGTGAAATCCTAATTCTTTTGATTTCAATGAATTTGGAATTTCAATTCTATTAGGCCTCAAGAACCGTTTCACGAGGGCCTGGGTCCTGCTGAGTCAAGCCTGGGAGTGAGCGTAGGCTGAAGATGCAAAGGGCTCGGCCCCATGACGGCTACATCTCAATAAAATCGTCACCGTCCTCAGCCCCGGGATTTCAGATCTGTATCTCATCACCTTTATTGAATCCAAACCGTGGCAGAGCTCGTTATAGCCAGAAGCAATTTAGAAGTTTCCGAGAAGCTGACTCAATAGGCTGCTTTAAAAAGTAAAGCCAACGAAATAATTTTAGGATGTTCTCTGACGCTTCTTAAGTGTCACGTCTTAATGACATAAATATATTGGGATGATGAAGGAGAAAAAAAAAAAAAAAAACACCACGAAGACAAGTTTCTGAAACAACCGACACTTCAAGATCTCAAAACTTCTCTTCTCTCGCTGCCCCCATTACTCACATCAATCCACTGGAGATTTTTATACAACGCATATAGCTCAGACAAACAGACGGGATATGAACACAAAAGTCTTGTGTTTACTATAATCCCTGGCTGACAATCAAATAACACAAAGCACATCAATACTAAGAAAACAATTATACTGGAGTCAAAACTTCATATAGTATGGAATAGCATAAATCCATATTAAGAATACACAGCTATAGCTACAGAAAGAAAATTCAGTAGTAAAAAGGTAATTTTGAGGACTCTCATGGGTGGAAAAAATGTAAAGTGAAACCTTCATCACTGCGTGTTACTGCACACTGAAATATAATGCTGTTTAAAAAGTTTAAATCCATGTTTATTTTTTTTAATTATTTCAGTACGGTACTCAAAAAAAAAAACAAAACCTGAGACTTTATCAAAAAACAAATTACTTGAAGCAGTAAGAACATTTCTAGAAGGTTTCATCACCATCAGGGCCACAGATGGGAAATGGCTTGTGCTGCTTCTTGTTCTGCCAGAGAGGGGGAAAGGTGGGTGTAGGGGAAGGAAAATTCCAGGTTCAAGAGCATCCAACGCCCAAGCTGCCCCCGCAGCCAGCAGAGCACCACGTGGACAAGGACCATTAAAGGCAGTTTGGAATATATCGCCAAAGCTTTTAAGATGACACGCTTATCAGTCTGAATGCCCAACCAGTGCTTTAGAAATACAGGATTACTGGGAGGAGAGGGCCTGTGTTTATACAGAAGGGCTGCAGTGAACTTAAAAGCTTTATAGCTCTCTCTCATGTATTTATGCTTATTTAACAAAAAAAAAAAAAAAAAAAAACACACAGCAAGATGCCATACCCTTATCTGTATTTCTAACTTCAGCTGTTTGAATGCTTTCTCTGAATTGACTCCCTACGGGAACTGAGAATTCCCTGCCCCGCCTTCATGCGCTATTTCAGCTTAAACATTTCGCCCGCGACACTGCAGAAGGTGAGCAAGGGGCTGCCGAGGGTGGGTGTCCCACTCCCGCCATCAACTGCGACGGCCACGCACGCGCGATGGGGCTGAGATGACAGGGACAACCGCTTTACCTTCTCAGCTGCTAGCACCCACTGCCAGACCAGATTCAATAATCGTAATTTCTCATATAAAGCCTATTCCGTGCTATAAACTGGCCTTGACTGAGCACTGATGGAAGAGCAGCTCCAGAGCGGTGAAGGGGGGCCTGTATAAGGGGAATGGAGACAACCTGGACAAAGAAGTGAAGGGTTAACCACCGCTTTCCTCCTTCTCCACTCCAACTTCAAGCAGCTCATCAAATCTCCTACCCCCCAGCTGCGCTCCTCTAAAGCCTGTTTTCCAGTAATTTTAGAGAAAAGGGATTCCAGCTGCACACACAGACTAGCGAAGTGTCAGTGCTAATATACGTCCTCCCTCCTCTGCTCCCGCATCCATTGTGTCCTACCATCGGTCCAGAGCCGCCCCGAAAACAGAGCATGGCGCTGGGTTTCTGTGTGGTCTGCCATCAAAAAAGGGCACGGGCAGGGAAGGAAAAAGACTTTTCAGAAGCAGATGACTGTAGCCACGCAAGCGGAATGTAGCTTTATAAAAGAGGGGAGGAAAAAAAGCTGTTCAGAAACTGCTTTAAGTCAATCCGTCGAGATGCGTTTTCTGCAAAACGTGTCTCTTGCAGAACTTCAGATCCTGCGGACAAACCAACCCCTTCACATTCAAGTTTCTCCCATCCATCAATCCAGATACCGAGCTCCCTGCTGCTCTCACCCTTCCAGGGAAACCAGCTCCAACAACAGAGGATTTGGCTGAGAATTTCCACCTGTGGCTAGTGGCAACGGGAACAAGCCTTCTTCTGTGAAGCTCCTCAAACCAGTCCCAAACCGCTGCTTTTCCTTTTCAGAATTAAAAGCAGATGGTAAACAAATCAAAGGACAGTTATCTAAACAGTTGCTGAACATCGCTCTAAACATCGCTCTTCATTACCCAGCTGAAATATATTGTTTTCACATTCATACTCCCAACTCCGATCTGTTTATTGGTTTGCAATAGTGGGGAATTTCCTCCTCCCTTTCCAATAGCAACTTGGTAACCACAGCGCATTTGGCCATTTTTTAGACAATATTCCTTTGAAGCGTTAACCAAAAGGGGCTGAAAATGCGAAACTGCCACCCTGGAGTTGGTACAAAGATGCGCTCCACCGTAGAAACTTCAGGGAAGATTGAATCTCCTGAAATAACTCCTCGGTGTCGCCATTCAAGGGGAGAATTTGATCTACCCTTTTCCGACAAACAGGCAAAGCGAAGGATTCAGAAATGTCACCTCCAATATCCATTCAAAACCTGTACAACACGCAGCCTCCAAATCGCTTTGATCTACCGAAGAACAGCACGTTTCGCGGGTAAAGCCACCGTAAAGAAACCGGGGGCTGTAGACCCTTCAGATGGGCACATACGACGTGCCCAAAACAGGAGCAGAGCGAGGCTGAGCTCTCGGCATCCCACATGGATGCTCCTCTGCCCCATCCCATGGTGCAGGACCCTCCTGGCAGATGCCGCACCTGCACCGCAGGACCATCGAGCTGCCAGGGTGTTTTTAATTGCAGACCCATGTCCTAAAGCAGATGGGGTCACCACGGTGAGAACCAAGGCATACTTGGGCAGAAGACACCACGGTGGAGAAGGAGCACCCTGAGGTCTCCAGTAGTCCCCAAGTCCTGAACTTGGCAGAGTAATTCCTCCATCAAGCCCAGAAATTCTGGTCTTCTCCAATCATACCTGCGAGGTGCAGGGAGTTGGACTCCATGATCCTTATGGGTCCCTTCCAACGGGAGATATTCTATCATTCTGTGATTCTAGAAAGAGAGATATAGGAAAACATGGATCTCAACTAAAGCATCCATTTTACTTAATCCCCAGATTGCTCCAGCAGTGTTTATACTCTAACATGAGAGCACTCCAGCTGCAATTTGCTGTATAGAAACACGACCAGAAGGGAGAGAACATTGCAAATCCAGCAAAAAAACACCCACTCCTGCGTTACATGTATTAACCAAAATGATCTCCTAACCCATTAGCACGACATCCCGATTCCAACGCCATCCTGAGCTACCCAACGGGGTTTGCTGACCGCGCGGTCCCCTTCCCGTCATGGGCACAGCGCTGGAAGGGAACGCACGCTCATCCTCACCCGAGCAACAAGGTGGTTATCACTAATTGCAGCAGCAAAACAACTCCATGAGACAGCAAACGCGGGCATAAAGCAGAAGGGAGAAGGAAAATTTGGAAATCTGGGCAAGCTTCCTCACGCTTTGGTTTCTGCAGGGGTAAAATGGGAATTATTGATGCGAACACCTCCGGTTAAGTGCTATGAGCTTTGCTTACTGCACCTTGTGAAGCATCAGTGTCTCCTGCTCGAGCGACACTGAAAAGCTGTCACAGATCTGGAAAAGGAAATTACATGAATCCAAACAGATGGTTAATCAAAAGGTTAACTGCTGGTGCTGCAGCCAGAGGAAACAGGGTTTTCTTCAGCAAAAATAAATCATATAAATAATACAAACACAGCGGCTTAAGTCAAAGTAATACTTTAGGTCAATCTGGACTTAACACCTTCAGCATCATTCCACTAAATCTCAGAATTCCTGACTTTCAGCAGTTGAGCCTTAAAATGACTTAAGTCGTTATAGGTCTTCCAAGGTCTTGTGTTCCTTCTGCAGCCACCTCGCAGGGCAACGCGGGCGAGTGGCTCAGCAGCACAGGCTCCTGCTCACGTTCCCAAAACACAAACAGGTACAAAGAACAGCACCTGCACTTCGTTTCAGTGGCAAGATTTTCACGTATTAGCAGCCAAAACTGCCGGACCACCACAGAACCCCCAGCGTGGGCTGGAGGAACATTTTGGAATCTGTTTTCTTGGTGTGTTTTTTTTCCCCAAACACACAAAATTGGAAGGGACAGCGCCAAAGTTTTAGAATCGCAGAATGGTTTGGGTGGGAAGGGACCTTTAAAGACCATCTAGTCCAACCCCCTGCCCATCCTCACCTACATCAGGTTGCTCAGAGCCTCGAAGTCCCACCGCGTGCCAGCAGAGCGCTGTTAAGCACCGGACTGCAGCAAGAGACAGTGTTAAAATAAGCTCTTTGGAGATGAGCTTTATATATAAAATTTCCATGGTTACCTCCATGCAAGTTACCATGGATTAGATGGGACTAAATACTTATTTTTCCAAAGCCATTTATAAGCATTTTAGAGATTTTTTCCATTCTTGCCTCAAAAGTATTTCATACCATTAGCCACTGTTTTTCTGATCATATACATTTTGTATTAAGTCTTAACCAAAACTTAATTTTATACTTTTACAGTTTACAGGAACCGCATTAGAGATAGGTACGATAAGAAGATATATATTTGTATAAAACGTCAAGTTAATCTTGACAGCTAGCAAAGTCCTAGCGTGAATTAAAGGCTACAAGAAAGTATTTTATCATTCTACCAGATGAAACGGCTCTTGGATCAGATGGATTTTTCCAGATGTTAGAAGTCGAGTCAGGGGCCATACTCGCATCGATAACCATGGCTAACACCTACGCAACTGTGTTTAAACAATAATATTAATGATTCTTGTCGTGACTGCAGGAACTCAGGCTGAAGTGGTGGTGTTTTCAGTCCAAAGAATGAAATCCGTAAGATTATCCAAAATCAGAGCTATTTCTGCTCAGCACCACTTATGGAAAAACTCTTATCTGGAAGGAATTTCTTGATTTGTATTTTTAATGAAACGCTTGAGGCTGTAGGACACTACCCCTGGGAAACCACCTACAACAACCCAGGAGCGGCAAGTCCAGGAGCTGCAGACCTATGTGAACACCACACTCCCCACTCAGCTCAGTCACCCGGCTGGTTGGGCAACAAACCCACAACCTACCTACCCCAGTATTTTCTTCAACTGAAAATGGTGAGAAATGGGCTTTTATAAGCACCTTTGAGATAAATACGGGCATTATGTGGCATGCCAACACTTGACAGAAGATCCCAGCTGGAAAGCCAACTGGTCCATGAGAAAGAGACGTTCAAGCTCAGCGAAATGGGTCCTGTCTTTCACAACTTGCACTGCCTGAATATGACAAAACAACAACCAGATTTACACGATGGGTTTTATTTCCATCCAACCACCAGCCTTGCTTTGCATCACACACCCAGAAGAGCCAAATCCCAACAGCCTCCGTTCTACCGCCCCTCATATACCCATGTCTTGTCCTTTCTTTCTTGGGAATTAAAATAATCTCCACAAACACAGGGCAGAGCAGACAAATCATTCATTTAAAAGGTCTTGGTCCCATCTGACTGGGACTATGGGTGTGTTACAATGGAATTAAGATACAGAAAATGAGTTACACGCCCCTGTTATTTTGCAGTCCTACTTATCTTCCTCGAACTGCCAGAGGCATCCTAATCCTCAGTTTCAAGAGAATAGTTTCTTAAAAATGAAAGGAAAGGAATTTTCAAAGCCATCCCACCTGGCAGGGAGAGGGCTCTGCAGGAGCTTGGACTCCGGGTGTGCTGGCAGCGTGGGTTTGGTTCTCCAGACCAACGTTGCCCCCAACGCTGGTCAAAGCCAGGTTGCCCTTTGCCTCCTGCAACAAAAACGACGAGCTCCTGTTTGATGTTGGATTTCCATCGGCTTCACGTGGTACCGTAAAGAGTGCACGGTGTGGAGGGAGCCAGATGTGGTCCACAGCTGCCACTGAGGAGCGATACCCAAGCCCTGGGAGGAGACACTGTTGGGAACGCATGACTTTTTGCTGGATCAGCCGGTCCATTCATCCCCATCCTCCCCTTGGATCTGCTATTTTAGCTCTGCCATCGCCAGGCACGTCGCCAAGAAGCAGTAAAGACGATTTAATTTCTGGAGGAGTGGTAGGAAAATTGCAAATCTGGGATACGACGATAAAGACATCATCTTCTTTGTGACTTGCGCCATAGAATCCACAGACACCTGTCACTAAACGGATTCTTTTCACAGCGTTATCACTCGCTCAAGCAAAACTTCAACAGATTGCCAGGACCTGGAAGTGTTGGAGGTTTCAACCACAGAACCATTCCTTTAAGTTAAAACAGCTTTCCATGAAGTTTTACAAGCAAAGTGTCTTTCTTTTAATTTGGACATTGTAACATTTAATTTCACTACCTCAGCACACTTTGAGAAGGACATACAGACAAACAGTGATTTTTAACAATACTGTAGTGAACAGTAGTATACGCAGACTAAAGGGAACTACTTTATTCCCAAAGAAAAGACACTGAAAAGCAATAATGTATGTAAAATAAGTTTCAAAAAGGAACTCTCTTTTTCAGATCAATCTTAAACAAGAGTGTGATCAAAACCACACAGGAATCTAAAAGTATCTAACCAGAGAAAACACTAAACAGAGAAACACAGAGAAGCAGCCCTAGACTATTTATTAAGGGGATTTATTCCCCTTTTTTCCTTGCTTTACAGGTTCCCAAGTGCTACCTCAGATGGGCCACGCAGCAGGGCACAAACCACCACGAAGATCCAGACCATTCGCACCACAAGGTGCGGGACGAGTGTCTCTGCGCTATCTCCACGTGGGTTTTCGTTCGGCTTCTCAAAGCCAGGCTCAGCACTAGCGATGGCTAAAACAATCCAAATATTATCTGTGCAAATCTACACCTGCACGGGGACATCGTGTTTTAAAAGAAATGGCTTCAAAGCATGCTGATAGTCGCTGAAATTCTTCATTTCGGGAGCAGGCCATCCACAAACGTTTTGTGTTTTCAATCACGTTAGAGCAAATTAACTCCCCGGTGTTTGAAGTCTGAAGTGAACTCGCTCCGCGGTAATTACCTCCTGTTCACGTACAAGTAGCTGCTTGTGCCAGCCCACCTCGCTCCTGCTTCGGGAGGCGATGCTCCGAAGTCCCGCCGTAGCGCCGCGGCTGTTTATGTTTCTGAAGACAAACCTGAAGAACTGTTTTTCCTCCCCTGCTTTAGAAAACTCTCTCCAGAAAAGCTTGTTTAGCCAAAGACCGTGGAAGCTTTTTGGGGAAAAAAAAAAAAAAAAAAACCAACAAAAAAAAAAAAAACAACCTACAGAGAAACTTTGACAAACACCGTTTCAAAACTGCTTCCTAGAGCAAGCCGTATAAAATTATCTTGGATACGTGCTTTTCCCACTCAGTTAAGCCAGGCTGAAAGGGAGAATTCCCCGGTGATTCAGCACATCGTTTGAAAACGTGATGCTTTTATTAAGCCCGAACAAAGCGAGGCCTCTCAAGGAGGCACTTGATTTCCAAGCACCTGGAGACACTGAGCGCTTTGCCAAGAGCTCGGGGTGGGTCCAGGCACAACAACCGCGCGGAGAGCAAAGCTTTGCTCATGAAGGTACAAGCCCACAGGTAGCGGCATAATATTGACAGCACTCTCCAGGAAAAGGATTTATTGGCTTAATTTGGTTCTCTTAGGAGGGTTCGGCACAGCATCAGCAAGTTAGTTCAGGCTTCAGACATATAAAAAGATGCAAGGCGCTGGAAAAAATATGTTGCATGTTGCTCCCTTTCCATCCCTCTGTTATCCACCTCTCTCCCCGCAATGCACACCTTCACCTTCTGAAATTTTCATTAGGTCTACCTATTAAAAATTCGCACTCCCTTAAACACAAAACACCCAGTCCCAGAGGCCACCACCTCTCCATAGCCGGTGGTTTTACATTTTAGGGTGCTCTTCTCACTTTGCAATGTAAACGACATCACCGTGTGGCTCAGCGGCAGCAGTTGGACTTTCTGCTCCTTTTATCTCTCACTGCAAGATCTCTAAGTGCTTAGAAATTAGCCCGAAAGTCCTCCACAAACTTGGCGGTCAGGCTCTTGGCATGTAGGAGAGACCCTCGTGGTCCTAATTCAGGTCTTGTTCTCCAAGCGCTCATCACTCCCTCAAGTTGTATTTCACAGACCTTAAGGACGCACAATATAAAAGGTAAAAACACGAAACCAGAGATCAAAGGCTGCCCCGACAGACAGAAATTAAACTTAATATGCTTTGAGAGTGCTCTCGTGTAACTAAGTATTTTGAAGCTGATCAAGTGTTCATAATCATTAATATGCTTACAAATATCTGCTCGCAGAAAGAAAAAAAGATCAGCTAGGAGGATTTGGCTGTACACAAAACGTACTGATTTCCTAAAATGAGCAAATTAAAGGAAAATATTTTTATTTGTTCCATCGAGGAACGTGATCTTCAAGTTGATTGTGCCATCTCTGGAAAGCTATCCAAGCGGGTAGGCAAGACTGGGGAAGTAAGCAAAATTCATCTCGGAAAAACCCCGTAACAACGAATCAGGCACACGTGGAGCTACGTGGAGATCATCAATAAGAATCCAAAGTAAAAAGCAACCAGAGGGTGGGCCAGGCAAACTACATCAAAATCTAGAAGCTAAGTTCAGTCAAATAAATAGCATTTACTAGAAATGAGGATTGAGATCCTGTCCATCTGGCAAATGTCTGAGACATCCTCTTAAAGCTCTCTTGGCTCTGCAAGAGCAGGACTTTATCCTCTAAGGAAAAGAGATGGAAAACAGCTCACAAACCTCCTCCGTGCAGATTTCAGTCCCTATGGATGCGATCTGAGAAACAGTAGTTTCTGCTCTTTACTCCCAGCATAGGAAATAACAGCCTGGGAGATGATGCTATCTTTTCCAGTTTGCCTAAAAAGAAGGCTAAACCACTTTTAACATCTAAAAGAGAGAGTCTGGCTTCACCTTTACGTGCCTGGGATTTGGAAAGGGATACACACACAACTGATCCCCCCAAAAATACGCAACTGTATCAGGCAAGCGGGGATAAGGGACACACATAAGGAACAAGGGACACATGACTTGGTAGTAAACACAAACCTGAGAATGGTGAGGCCCATATAAATGCCTGTAACTCGTTAACTCTCCTGGCAGAGGTGACCGCAGCCAAGAACTTTAGTCAACTGATGAAATAAAGAACATTTGCCCCAGGCTCAAATGGATATTTCATTAATTATGTGAGAATTAAGCTAAGATTAAGTGAAGATAGAGCCCTCTCTTACGGGAGCAGAGGTCAAGAACTATGAATTTGTTTAATCTGGCGGATAACAACAAACTGACATCAATAAGAAACAAGGTCTAACAAATGCACTCTTAAACACAGGCCTGAGATTTTGTAACACTAATATTTGTGTATAGACAGGATCCACTGAAGCAACCCTATCAATGCTTCCCAGCTTATGGACCTTCTCCATGTGGGGGGAAAAACTCAATTTGGGTAATAACATTTATAGTTTACTGGAAAGCATTGACCCCCACCACAGTAAAGTACATTTTCTGCGGTATTTAGAGATTTTGCGGGCAGAGTGGGGAGAAGAGAGCTAATCGGGGTAAAAGACCTGACCGTTTCGTTGGAATGGCAGATCTAAAGCTGAGCAACTGTAGATGTTTCTGCATCCCCTCTAAGGAGCGGGGTACGCACGGGATCATCCACCACCTGCCCAGGATCACGCAGCAACGATCATCTCAACCTCGCCTTCCCTGACAGGCGAAGAACCTACCTGAGATGTGCCTCACCACGTCCTTTGCAGCGACAGGACAAGAGGTGATGGCTTTAAACTGAAAGAGGGGAGATTCAGACTAGATATAAGGAAGAAATTGTTTACGCTGAGGGTGGTGAGCCCCTGGCCCAGGTTGCCCAGAGAAGCTGTGGCTGCCCCATCCCTGGAGGGGTTCAAGGCCAGGTTGGACGGGGCTTGGAGCAACCTGGTCTGGTGGGAGGTGTCCCTGCCCAGGGCAGGGGGTGGCACTGGCTGGGCTTTAAGGTCCCTTCCCACCCAAACCATTCTGTGATTCTACGATTCTTCAGTTCTTCTTGGCGTACCGCCTTCTCCTTAGCTGTGGGGTGCTCAGGGTTCAGATGATTGCAGCAAATTAATTGCCCACTTAATACGCAATTTTCAGTGACCATTCATTTGAGCTTCTTGCCCTTAATCGTTTTGCTTAATTTATTTATCAAGGGTGGCTCTTCTCTACGCTAAATGCAAGGCCACAGGGCTCTGAGCAAGCCTCAGGCCACGACCTCCACAGCCCTGGTTAGCTCACCGGGAGCCGAATTCCAAGGACGAGACGTGCTGCTGGAGACTGCCGCTCTGCTAAAGACACCTTTTTCCCCAAAAGGTGCTGCTATTCCGCCAAGCTGGTGAAACAGGCATCTCCCGCCCCGTTCACAGAAAGCATTACGGGTGCAGCATCTTAACGCCGGTGCAAGAGAAGAAGCAGAACATGCTAAAAACTTAAAATTTATATATTAATAATATATAAATACGTGCACCGTAAATATATTCATAATGTTCTTTCAAGGGGCATTTGCTGACCCCTGAGTTATTCTCATGTTGCATTTCCAGCGGCAGGATGGCCACACAGGTAAGTCGAAGACTAAATGTCACGATCTTGTGAATAGTGGCCTCCAGCTTCCTAATCTTAAACCTTCCCGTGACACAACCAGCCTGTGAGACCATCTAAGCTCACCCCTAAAAAAGGTAACTCCAAGCTTTTTGCAACACGTTATTTTTTTCCAGGCAAGAACTTGCAATTTTTTTCCTCTGTCCAAACAAGCACAGGTATGAATCCCCGTCGTTTTAGGTTCTGAGCACAAAAAACAGTTTATGAATCTTCTAAACATAAAATAAGGGCTCTAATGGAGGAACTCGGCCTGAACCTGACCCTTCCCTACTTGGCAAGTGCTTCCACTTCAGCGATCCGTCCCTAAACAGATCCATCCAAGAGATGAGGAAGGGGGAAAGAAGGATTGGGTGCAAACACACAGATTACTACATGGAAATGACATTTTTAAAAAATATTATGCTTCCAATAGTTCTGGCATAAAGCAAGGAATTACATCATTTACCAGAACCTGGGAATTCTAGACTCCTGAATGCCTGGGACTTCCAGCCCTAACAGGTCCTCTCTCCCTAAAAATCCACAGCAGATGCTGAAAATTATCTGTCCCTTCGTGATTTCGTACTGAAAGTGCCTTCTCCTCCTTTGAAGAAGTGGGTAAAGAAAACCTAACAAAGCTTACTTGTTACCGTTTCTTGGAAGGAAAGGGCCCGCAGCCTATTCAGCCTCTCTTCTTCCTTCTTCTCCGAATAAAACAGCCAGCCCCGTACCTTGAGCGAGCACCCGTTTCCATGACAAGCTTGGCGCTCGCGTTGGGAGTCGTTAAAGTCAGGAGGAGGAGAAGCCCGGCAGCATGCCGCCCCGAAGCCCAGCTAGAACCAACTCTCTAGCACAAATACGCTGTGTAAACACTAATAACATAATCTACTTAAAAGCACTATTACCGATGATACAGAACCACTGTGAATTTTCTAACACAAAGATAAATGCTAACACAAATGTTTGTTTAGCGCTAAACAGTAAGACCGGAGCAGAAGCGATTCTGGCCCAGAGCGGCTCCCGATGAACCGCAGCTGCCCGAGCACCGCGACTGCTCCATCAGGGCTTTAAACCCGCCGCAAAGAGAAGCCTTTTTTTTTTTTTTTTTCATTTTATAAAGTAGCGTTAATATTTTATGATTGCATTCTTCTGCATTCCAAACACATAAATAACTCCAGATTGCTGAATGCTTCAGCCGCCAAAAATATATTCTCTTTACCCTTTTCTGCCTTTTTGTGTTGGGAGTGGGGGGGGAAGTATACTAAGTATAATGAAAATTCAATCTGACACCATGAGTAATTCTAGGCTTGTTCAAAGACTTTCTATCTCTAAAAGAATATGAAATGAACCTAGCAGGTCTGTTTAACAGGGACGGGTAGTAATGCAGATATAATGAAACTGTAAAAACTGAAAAGGCAAGACAACACGCTCTGCAGCAGGGACACTGTACAAAGATTATTTACTAATTTCTCCTTTGATTTCATTCCGTGTAGATCTATTCTGTGGTCAACTACTCGCAGTCAAGCAAGAGAAGCATTCTGAGGCTGCGATTGCAAATTACAGCATGGGAGAAACCGGGATCACTGCTACCAGAAGCCCCTATGCCGAGATCCCCGATCCCTGCTATCACAACCAGCGAGGGAGTTCAGGGGTGAAGCCAGGAACGAAACGATTCCCAACCTCGAGAACACGCCCTGAAATTTTCCACGCACATCCTAAATTTTTGACGTCATCCTTTCCTCGGGACTTCCTCCAGTCATTCTTATATATTAAATTCTAACATCATACACTCAAACAATTCCCTTTCTTGATGGGAAAACAGAAACAATCCCGAAGTCTCATCTCAACCTCAATTCAGTATTTCCACCCTTCCTCCTTAAAACACTTAAACCCCTGCAACTAGGTGCTGAAAAATATCAACCACAAACACATTTCACTTAAAACTAAGAAAACGCACGCAAAAAAGTCACAGAACTCCACGGGGTATCAAGCCCAGGTCTGTTCTCCGTTTCAATCTGCTGCTCGTAGTTTCTGTTCTGCAGGATGGCACCTTCACCTTCAGGAGGGTGGTGAGCCCCTGGCCCAGGTTGCCCAGAGAAGCTGTGGCTGCCCCATCCCTGGAGGGGTTCAAGGCCAGGTTGGACGGGGCTTGGAGCAATCTGGGCTGGTGGGAGGTGTCCCTGCCCAGGGCAGGGGGTGGCACTGGGTGGCCTTTAAGGTCCCTTCCCACTCTAACCATTCTATAACCAGCCATCAGACGCTTTGCCCCCGATGCAACGCGTACCATTAACCCATCCATCAGCCTCACCCCCGCTGCTCTTTGTCTTATGCCACTGAAAACTCAACAAGTCCTTTTATAGGCAACTGAGGTCCTACCTCAAAATACCATTGGGCTCAATAATCCGAAAGGTCTTTTCCAACCTAAATGATTCTAATCTATGATTCCCATCTAAAATTACACACCAGGGAGATGCTCCCAGCCCTGGAACAGTGCTAAGATCCAAAATATTGACCTTGCCTCCAAGAAGCGGAGGGTTCAGGTTAAGTCTGCATGGACCAGCCCCACCGCTGGTGCCGCACGCTGCAGGAGAGGCTCTCAGATGGTGGACCACAACACGTACTGGTCTTTCCAAAAAACAAGCCGATGAGCAAAGAGAAGCAAAATGGAGCCCACGGCAAAGTCATTTCACAAAATAAAAGCACATAACCACCAAGGCTGTTCAAGAACAAAAACCCTATGCCCATCTACTTCTCATATACTGTCTTATTATTACAGCTAAAGCAAGCAAATAAAAAAAATCTCGGTCCAATTTAACTACCGCAGAAGTTACACTCGCCAGTTTATCAGCACACAGAAAAGGAATGACACCAGGAGGAGGAAGACGCTTGTACAACGGCAGACCGGTTCTACAGAGCAATATTGTATGTTTTTCTAATACATAATAGATCAAACAGCTTAATAAAAAATAAGCTCATTTCTGACGGAACAAATATACAAGGGCATGAAATACTGTTTTAAATTATTTCCCTTATAGAGAAGGAGGAAAAAAAAAAATCTTTGGCTGAGCAAGCCGCATGCAAAATTGAAGTGCTGTGCCAGCAGCTGTGGGGCTTCGATGCAAACCACGCCAGCAGAAGGCTACCGTGGCTATAAAGCCACACAACCCTCTCTTATTCTTCCCATTTATAACTTACACTTTCACCTTGTACATCACAACCCCACAATATCCCGAAGCCCGAATCCATCCGCGGCTCCCCGTCATGCCAGAGCACTTTTTTCCCCCCTCGTCTGATTGACGGGAACCGCTTCGGCCGAGAGATAATTTCTTGCTTCGTTGTGTGTGTAGTAACAGATCCTTTCCTCGCCACGGCAGGAGCGTTTTACGTGGTTAATACCAACAAACGCCAATTTTGCCAAGTCCTCAGTGCAACAACAGGAAAAAAGATCCCCAAGTTTCCTTGAGAAAAATCCTTAAGGATCTTTCTCCAGTATATAAAGAAAAAGAAATCTAATATGCAACCTTATGTTCAAAATTACTCATGTCAAATCTGCTCAGCTTGCAAGTCTTTTTTTTTTTTTTTCCCCCCTCCTTAACTGCCTGCCTTGTAAAGTCACCTGGGAACTAAATGTCAATATAACTTGTGCTTTGGAACAAAGCCTCTGCAATTAGAATATTTCATTACGTTACTGGGAATATTAAACACATTTATGCCTTATTCTTTTTTGTTGTTTTACTTACTTTAAGCGGTAATTTTGTTTCTTCTTACAGAACGGCAGAAAGGGTTGTGTTACTAGTAAATAAAATATTTAAAATCATGTTCTCCTAAAAAGAGATCTCAGGCGTTAACATAAACCAGAAGTGAGCTTATTACTTATATGCCCCTTAAAAGAACAAGGGCATTTATAGGGAAAGACACCAGCAAAACTGCAGCAGGGTACAGGACACCACAATATGTATTTCTATCTTGAAAATCATTGAACAAATCCACTTAAAAAATACCAAGCGTAGCCCCAAGGCCACAAGGAGAAGAAAGTGGTTTAGCAGGTAAAACGAGACAGCCCGCGCTTTAAGAACCCGACCGAGCACACGAGGGTGGCTCTGGCATAGAAAGTGCTTTTTAGCTCCCTATCATCCAGCAAAACAAACTGGCTCTCCCTTCGAAATGCCAGGACCTCCAGCAATTACCCCCCGACATCCTAATTGACTCGCCAACTGGAGATTTTAATTCCTGAAGCCTTGTCTCTGCAGTTAGCCTTGATTGAATTTCCCATAATCTTCAGCAATAAATCACTTTTACCCAGGCTTTGCCTCCATGAGATTACTCACACAGAGGTAAAGCAGGAGGAACAGCTGAAAAATAACTTCTGGGAAAGTTAGCAGTCATATTTGAAAGGTTTGTCATTTGCAACAAATTATGCTGCAGAAAATAAAAAAGCCTCACGCTGTTGAGTCAGAAGATAAAGGTAAAAACCTACCGCGAGGTCTGGAGTCAGTATTAGCAAAACGAGAGTTTTCTAGTAGTCCCTTTTCCTGTACAATTCTCTCGCTAACTGCCGCGCGTTATTAGTCTCTATAAGGACACGCCGTAAAGTTTTCAGCGTTTTACAGTTTCTCTGGTTCTCATTTGGGGTTTCGAAAAAATAAAGCATAAAAAACGAAATTGAGAAAGCAACCTCTTCAAATCGAGTACGGCGGCGAAATGCAAACGGGCCCAGCGCGACGTCAAAAAAAAAAAAAAATAAAACCCCAAACCCTCGAAGACTTTGGCGCTAGCGTTTCTGAAAGCCAAAAAAGACCATTAAAACCGTATTTATTCGGAAACGAAGCCCTCGCTCCGACACGAAACCACGCTCCGGCGAAGCGCTGGGTGTTTTGTACATGGAGACAAACCCAGCACGCAGATAACCATCCCGATTAATAAAGCAAAAGCCCTTTTCCCCAGATTTAGCAAGCCTAATAGGTTAAAGTACATGTCACACCCTTTCTCTACACCCACTACATAACTCTCGGCTTTGTTATGTAGACAAGCAGGCAACCAGCTTAGTAAGCATCTTAGTGTATTTACAAAAGGCCTCTACATTAGCACTCAGATATTATGTAAACTAAGCCTTCGCGAGAGAGAGATCCATTGCAGAACGGAGAAAAACAGACATTTCCCAAAGGGATCACTATTTTGAAACAATACTTTAAAGGCTCTACCACATGCTGCTGACCCATGCAGACAATTAAAAACACAAGCTCACCGAACAATTAAGGGTTTGTCATTGGCATGAAGAAAAGTGGAATAAATTCTAAAAGTAAACGCCAGCTTCGGAGGGGCATATATGGTGATTTGGAGAGGATAAATGCGCGCAGCTCCAACATTCCCAGCACCATCTATTTTTGGTATAAGCTGGTAGAGAAGTAAGGCTAGAGGAAGTAAAGGAGCAAGATTCAGCGTGCTCAAAAGCAGAAGAGTTCAGAGCGACGTTACGGTTCCTCACAGCATCTCCAGCACAACCCAGCCCTCTCCCACCACCCCCGAACTCCCCGGACAAGCCAGATTCCACGTCTCCTGGTCTCCAGCAGAACAAAATGAAGGGGATCAGTGAGGGAGGCCAGGCACACAAAGAAAATGTGCCTCTTCTCATCCTTACCTCAACCCTCTTCATTCCCTTCATTCACGGGATGAACCTGTAAAATTCTCAGGGCGAGGAGTGCATACCTGTAACGCAGCGATGTTGGGTGGTTATACCCAATGTTGTGCTCTTCCTAATGGATTCCCGGCCCGGTCCAGACAAGGAACAGAGAACAAAGACTGCTCCAGAGAGCCGCGGCAAGACCATACGTTTCATAAACTAGGTCATTTATATTTTTTTTAAATGAGGTGTGGACCATAGCACCATCCCTACGGCAGGCGATGCTGAGGCTCCACGTGCCTCCAGAAGCATTCCTCCCTCCTCGCGCTCCTCTGGGTTATAATTACCAGCAAGAACCACAAACACACGCTCAACCTTCCTCCTCTGCTGGGTTCGGGCAACCAGGCAACAAGCCCTGGTATCCCTCAAGACACAGATCCAGAAGACAATGTCACGGGCATTTCTAATTGATTCCTGCTTTGGAGCGGAGCAGCCAGACCCCTATGAATAGAAGCTGCAAAAGCTCAGGAAATAGTCTTTCCCCCCATTTTGAAGGAGAAGATTTTCTGGCTCCATTATTTTCATCCTTCTGACTCAACACAGGCATTTGCGTGCGTGCGTAGACCTCAGATGGAGATGGAGCTGCTATTAACGGAGAGTTAAGTCTCCTGGAAATGACAAAAGCTTCATTTCTACTTATCAAGGGGGTCTTGTAAAATGCCAGTCAGCACTCAGGCTCATCCCTCAAGCACCAGAGCAGGTTTTGCAGAGTAAAATTTTCAGGAGCTGAGAAAACCACAGCTGTTCAAGCCCCACGCAAATGCCAACTCCCTAGCAACACAAGCTTCCTATTCTGGAACAAAAGCTCTCCAAGAAAGAAAAAGCTCATCTTCCACCGAGGTCAGAGAAAGCCTGACATCACAGAAAGATGCTACCACTCAAGCTACAGGAATGTGCCGAAGCAGTGTTAAAAAGATGTACGGAAAAGCTTGTTTCCTTTTGAAGCGGCATGGCGCAAGGCGGGGAGCTGGGTGGAAGCAGCAGCATCCCCCGGGGTGCAGCTCTGCTGCGTCCACGCTCGGGCACTACACAACAGCAACCGGTACCTGCTCTTCCAGTGCCCATCTGGCCTCCCCAGCCCAACGAGCCACGCTCAGCGTAATCCCGAACATTTCAAACACAAAGTGGGATCTGTCCGGCAAACCAAGCAAGACTGTAGATGTGGTGGAGCAAAAAACTCTGCAACATTTAGAGAGCAGAGAGAAGAAATGTGAGGTCCTGAGCAGTTACTCATCTCAGATCACCGGAGACAAACATTTACCTTTTTCTTTTTTTAATCACAGAAACACAGAATGATTTGGGTTGGAAGGGGCCTTTAAAGGCACCTCCCACCAGCCCAGGTTGCTCCAAGCCCCGGCCAACCTGGCCTTGAACCCCTCCAGGGATGGGGCAGCCACAGCTTCTCTGGGCAACCTGGGCCAGGGGCTCACCCCCCTCACACCAAAGAATTTCTTCACAATATCTCATCTCAGTTTCCCCTCTTTCAGTGTAAAACCCTTCCCCCTCATCCCACGGCTCCCCTCCCTGATCCAGAGTCCCTCCCCAGCTTTCCTGGAGCCCCTTTAGGGGCTGGAAGGTCTCCCCGGAGCCTTCTCTTCTCCAGGCTGAACAACCCCAGCTCTCTCAGCCTGTCCTTTTCCTGTTTATATCCGCACTCTTGTGCTGGAAGAGCACCATTTTGCTCCCCACACACCACTCATGGTTCACGTTAACCTGGGCCTGGGAGCTCCAGCACTGGTATTTCTTGATGCCGGTTACACAACCTTTGCCGCCACTGCTTTGCCTCCTTTCTACACGCTCCTGGGTTTGGCCTCATTTAAAGTCTTTTATTGTCAAGGGAGGTTTTGTGGCAACTTTCTTCTGGTTACAACTTCACATTTCAGCCTTTTAAAACATCTCTCTTCTTAATTCCTCCTTTTGTAGTGAGTGTGGTGCTGGTAATGGTTTCCCCAGTCGCTGCTTATTATCAGTCATCCACATCCCTCCGAAAAGGGCTTTTTTTTAAACCAGCTGAGCATATCACACCAATGTAAGAACGACTTAGGTTACAATCTGAAGCCTTCTGAAGATTAAAGCCAATTATTTCTAGACTTTTACCATGGTTTTCTTATTTTCTCACAGACGTTACACAAGTTTGTTAAGGTTACGTGACCTTCTGCAAACCTATCCTGCCTCTTTTTAACTCTTTTTTCCTTGTTCTAAGTGTTCATTTTTGTTGAAGAATAGCATAAAAATGGTATTTATTTCACAAAATGATCTCACTACCTGTTTACAGGGTACTTTTCTGTTGGATTGTTAATTCCTTGTATGCAGTATTCTTAGTCAAACTTTATTTCATTTTATTTTGAAAGGGACGGGCAACAGCTCAGGATTAACCCGCCTTTTCTTCCAACATGCCAGGAATACCGCTATATTAGAAGTCTTCATTATTTTATTAGCTTGAAAATTTAACTGCTTTTGTAAAACCACTTGATAATGTCGACAGCGAGGTGCTCCTATCATTGAAGCATCAAATATTTACACGTTCAGTGCCCAGCACCACACAGAACAACCAAGACGACAAGTCCAGGCTCAGGTCTGGTACCTACGGACGAGAGCAGCCCTCCCGCTCCTCGGGACTTGCAAGAGAGTTGGGCAACACAACCCCCAACTTGCTGGCCAAATCAGCAAGCAGCCATTTCACTTTCCGGAGATTTTTTTCCTATTCCAGAATCCTTCAGGTCTGAACACGAGCAGCAGACGGTTTTTAGCCTTTAGCTGAAAGCCACATTGGTTTTTAGGGAGTGCTGAATCAGTCAAAGGAAATGTTACAGAGAGATTTCAATGAAGCAGTAATTAAAAGAATTCATAACATCTGAATTTATTCCCCTTACTGGCTTTTTTTTTTTTCCTTCTTTTTTTTCTTTTTCCAAAATCTTGGCTGGCTGCTCATTTTTCAGTGCATCTCATCTCTATTCTGCAAGCAAGAAGGCAACTGAGCCGCCTTTTGTCTGGTCAGCACAAACAAGCTGAAAAGATCTGGGTTACGCAGCGGGCTGGAGCTGCAGAAGTTCAGACACACTGCAGGAAGTTGACTGCGCAGAATTAAATCCCAGTTTCCTCTTTGGGACGTATACATTGGCCACAGATAAGTTGGTTGGGGTTTTTTTGCAGCAAAAAAGACGGTGGTTTTTTTGCACGCTTCAAGTCGGAGGTGTTACACCAGCTGACGAAAAGGATCAACAGGACGTTCCGTCCATGGTAGGGCAGTTACGGACACTAAAGCTGAAGCTTTTTTGAGTTAATTCTTTGATTTGGCATTTCCCCTTCCTCCCAGCGTTGTTGTTGTTTTTGTTGTTTTGTTTTGTTTTGTTTTTTTTAATAGACTCTTTATACAGCAGAAAAATATAACTCACAGGAAGCAGATGTGAGAGGGGAACTTTCTATGAATTCATCTCGCACACCCCAAAAGCAGGACTGGCCCCGTAGCTTTGCCGAATGAGGTAAGGAAGCCCCCGTCACCATATTAATGAAATCTCTTATTTGGAAACATTTACTTTACATACTGTAAATTTAGAATTAAATATTTTTGAAGGCTACTCCACACAAGGCGATGTGTTTTCTTCCAAAACCACAAAATCTTGCAGACAAATACTCAAAACTGTCCAGAATTATTTTTAAATCCCTTGCTACCCAAAATCTGATAATTGCTTTTAACCTTCTTAGTTTTCCCTGTCTTGTTTTCCCACTGCAGTGGGATGTTTCTTTAGAGTTCACACCTTCCATGGTTTAATGCCAGGCCTACTATTTAAAAAACACTACTTGAGACAACAGAATTTGTTCAGCTTTAGAACACAAGTTTTGACAAATGTAGTTCTTCGGCTCTTTTGCAAGGAAAATTCAGGGCACTTCCCATCAAAGCAGCCAGGTCCAACCCTAAGATCCGATACAACCTGGAAAGCCCTTGCTGCCACATCTCCTGTTTTGGGAGTGGAAAACTCAAAACTTCCAAAACCCAGAGGCTGGGGGACAGGCTGCCTGTCCTCAAAGTGAATCTTATCCTCACGATGAAGGTTCTTCATCATCCTCGTTTTTTAAATAATCCACTCTCCAAAGATAAATGAGATCTTCCACAGCGTCTATTAACTCCAGCTCCCTTCCTGATCCAGCATTTCCCTGTACCTTTTATTTACTGGGTCTCTTCTACCTCTTCCAGCGTTTCCCAGTGAGCTACGAATTTCCTCCCCATCCCTACCTGCAGGAGTTCCCCGGGATCCACCCTCCATCGGTACAAACCATCACAGTTTCACTCAATCCAACAGATAAATTTAGACCATCGGAGATCATCTCCTCTACTCCTATCTCCGCATAACTCACATCTCATCTCTCCACTACACTGATGCTCTCGTTCCCCATAAAGTTTGACCACTACAATCCTCCCCACCCATCCTGATCCACCTCTTCACAGGCAATTTGTGTTGTCTGCTCCACGCTGTAATTTACTGCTTACACACACTGGCTCTTACAGATTTGACAATTACGAAATACCTTCTGCAGTGTCGGTCGCAACCTTGTGCTGAAAAAAAATACTCCTGGCTATAAAGCCTTGTTAACCAAATCAAAAAAGATGCCATCAGTAGCGAGGGTACGTTTTGAACTCTGAGCTTTTCTCACACTCGGTGTCACTCCTTCTGTATAAATCAAGATTTGTTTTGCAGCCTCTTTACACTTTTTTACATCGATTGAAAAATAAATAAATCAAAATAAATCCCATTCACTGCTGGCATCACATCTGCTTTCCTTTCTGCGATCTGCCTTCTAGAGCTTTTTCTAAATAAATAGTTTTATGGCCTCATTATAGTTACAATGGTCCAAATCATCTTATTATGCAACCTGTTGAGACAACATTTTGAAAGCATGACAACTGGAAGCGGTGATGATGTATTAATTATTGCAGTGTGAGTAACTAGTTTCATCCTTCTGATGTCCAAGGATGGGACTTTACATAACTTTTAAAGGGAAGTGGAAGATTTTCACCCTTAGATTGCTCTTCAAGAGCCTTCTCCTGAAGTTCTCAAGTCTTGGCTCCTACTCTGCAGAATTCCACCACCAACTTACTACAATCTCCCAGGCAGTTTATGATTCTGGCAAGACTCAGTGCAATCTATCACTCGGGTGACAGACAGAACATAAACTGTATCCTGGCTGACATCACTGCTGTAGTCTCCAGTGAAGTCAGAAGAAACTATTACAAAATGAAAAACAATGCTGTCAGAATTGCGTGCTTTCTACTACTCCTACATTTCCATATTTCTTCCTCAATACAGGTTATTTGGTTTAAAACAGACTTGCTTTGTCCAAAAGGACTTTTACCGTCACTATTAACTGAAACACTCAAGTAAGAGACTAAATAAAATCGTAGAAAACAAGACTGAAGGCAGGAAAAGGGATTTTGTCAGAATTCTCAAAGCAGCTGCTGAAACTACATAAAATTTAAGTATATTTTTAATAACTAGTAGAGCCTTAAAAAAAATTAAGCATATGAACAAGGGTTGAAGCTACTAGAAAATGAGCAAATGACTTGGTGCTACGAAGAAAAAGACTAACTAGTGAAGACTACAACTTGCTGAAGGCATTGTAAAATATATTCTGACCTTCCTATAATGAAGTAAGGCTTTTACTGGGATCTAATTCACTATAACTTGCTACACAACTATTTAGTCTCGTTATATAGTCCTAACAAAACCTTACAGAAAGGTGATTAAAAGAGGTGGACTCTTCAAATTCCCTGCCTCTAGAAGCAAAGCTACAGCACGCTGCAGGAGAAACGCATCCAAGCCCCAAGGGAAACACGCTCGCTAAAATATTCAAAAAATGGAGAAAGCCTTGGGTAAATGCCATTCATACATCAACATCAGAGATAGGTCATCAGAAATTCCAGCCTTTGTTGGAGGATAATGCCTCCTACCCAAGGAGACGTCTCACGAAGCTCGTCACTGACTACAGACACATCACATCCAAGCCAGCACACAAGCAAGGCTCTTCCCACCAAGACACCAATGACGAGGACGAACTGGCTTATCAGGTGAATCATCAAGGTCACAGCCACCCTCCCATGTTCTTATTCCTCAAATAAACCAAAATGGAAGATAAATATTTGCATATAGCTGCTAAATCCAAAGACTCGATGCCCATTATTACACATGAGTATGTAGTAGCTCGTTGCCACTGGTGTGGATCGCCGTTTTCCAATAATCCAACGGTTTGCTCAGGGAATAAAATTTCCAGGGGTAAAAACGTGCAAAGTTGTCAGCTGCTACAGCACGTCGTGTCAGTCCCTTCTCCCCGTTCCAGCGCTGGAGAAGACCTTCATGACAGCAGACTACACGAAGATTGACACTTTTACCTCCCACCACCGACTGCAGCAGCCTAGAAACTTTTCCCGAGTACGCTGCTATTCTGACAGACATTCGGATTATTACCATATTCTTTGTAAACTGAGCAATTAATGCAACGCTGACTTGGCAACTCAATCAAACACAAAAGAAACCTGTCCTATTTAGCTGCCTAACACATCCAAGCACGGGCAAAATTTGCACCATTCTACCAAAGCCTCCCTTGCCACCAGCAAAGGAACAATAAGAGAACTTTCTACAAAAATTAAATAACTTAATTAGCGTGCATAAGTACTTACATCTATCCTTTAGCCTTCTGCCTTCCATTCCAGCCTGCTCTCATCTTCCCCCTCTTCTCTAATACCTTTATCCAGTTTTCCTCCTCCCTCTTTTCTTTTTGTTGTCCCTTGTTTCCCCTCCACAAAGAGAAAGGTTGAAAATATCAAAGCGGCATCCTCTCCTCCATGGACGCTGCTCCTTCTGTTCCTGGAATGGATTTTAGAGTTTTTCTTCTTGCTCACTCGCTGTTTCTGCAACCAAGATTGCGAGGTGCTCCCTTCAGCAGGGGCTTTTAAAGGCAAGACGCTTTGTTGAAACATTGCCTGCCCACGGGCATGTAAAAGGAACTCTGAGTGCCCACCCCACACGCACAAAAAAAAAAGGTTTATAATTTTTTTTTAACATTATTAATACCGGAAGAATGCAGCCAGAATCACTGAATAAGTGAGGACCAACATTAAAGTATTTGTGTACTTGTTTACTTCTCTTCCTAATGGTCCTAATTACAGAGGCTACTGTGGTTTAGTAATTTACCTCTCAGGGTACAAAAATTATTTCTAAAAATTCAGAAATGGCTGTGAAACTTTATTTAGAAAAAGAACAGGCTCAGATCAAAAGAAACGCACCCAACCTGCATCCATGCCCAAGAAAGCAGACCGCGGCAAAGGCAACGCATGAGGGCATACGGAATTTCTTCACCGTGATGCTACATGTCGAAAAGTTGGAAGAGCGGAGCAAAGATCCTCGAATAGCATTTCAAACCTGAGAGAATACGCTGCAAATAGTATTAGCCACCAAGGCTATTCATTTAACAAGTTCCTGCTGCGGCCGAGGTGCGCCAAGGAGCTTAGGAAAGCATTCAAAGGCCTGCTGGATCACATTACAGACACCACTTTCATACTTACGCGCAATAAAGATTGAATTTAACCTAAATATACATCCACTTAAAGTGACAGCTATCCTTTTAGAAGTAAAAATACTTCTGAACTTTTCTAAAAAGTTCTCTTAAACGGTTTAACCTTGCTTGCAGAAGTTTCCGAGCAGTCTGGTATCAGTACATCGTGCTCCTGCGCTGAAGATTACGTTCAAGACCAAATGTAGCTACACGTCTACGGGTAACTGGAACACCGAGCCTGCAGATGTACTGCAATGGTCCTTTTATCTAAATCAGTTTAAATAAATAGAATTTGCATCTGGCTGGAGACAGGGTATAGATAACAAGCATTCCTGACACACCAGTTGCAAAACCTGCACGCTGTGGTTTGAGACTTGTTCGTTTCTATGGTTCGAGGCGCCTGAATTCTAGTCTCCTCTACAGCCACAAAATCACCTAACATCTTTCGCAATCGTTTTTTTTACAGCACGATGGCCTATGGCACGGCAACAGCCCTTGCTGGCACGGCTCACAAAGTTGTTCATGTTGAACATACTGGTTTTCAGCCAACATTTTAACAAACTTAAACTTCCAAAGTAGTTTAAGCTAAGAGAGCAACTGTCAAGCTTCGATGAAGGTACAGAAACAAGCAGTGGCAGGGAAAGAATCTGTATCAGCTGGGATTTACCCCAAAAAATCCACTCAGATGATCCTTTGATACCATGTTGCATTCTAGCATGTACAGTATGTACGAAAATACAGGGTCATGAGCATCCTCTGGTTTTGCCACAGCAGAGCCACCAAAAGCATCATGGATTCAGACAGAGCCTTCTGCAGACGGTGCTTAGACGAAAAAACATTAATAAACTGATAAGCAAAGAAAGACAAAAGGAAAAATAAAAATGAACAGAAAACAGGAGAAAAGTGAGCTAAGACTTACTACACTGTGAAGGAGGCCACGGTTAGCCCGCAGTCACGCAGGACGGCTCTCCCAGAGACGAGCACCACGAACTGCCGAGACCTGCCCAGCAGCGACCAAGATGTAAAGAGGGTTTCCATGACCCAGTGCAGGAGGAGCTCTGCTACAGGTTTAGCCCGTTTTGCCCAACATCCAGAACCCGCAGCCTGGTGAGCAAACACTGACACTGAAGATTACCCCGGCTTTTCCCCAGGTTTAAGAGAACAGGGTCGTCACGGGCGTAACAGCCATCATTCTCTTGCAGGAAAGCAGTTCCCACTTGCTTTCTCCTCACCAGCACAAGCCGAAGCCTTCTCCTGACAAGGGCTTCTCTCCAACGACGCATACAGCTCGTCCTTAAAGCAATTACACAGGCTATGAGCTATTCACCACGTCAACAACAATTTCTCTCCTACAGACCGAAACAGCTTAGAAAAACACGCCGCTGAGGTCTGCTTCCCTGCTGAAGAGCATCTCTTCACCTGAGCACGCGACAACAGGAACAAACAACGGCTCCTCTCTCAAGGCAGGGGATGGATGGAGAACCTGAAGCTGCTCTGTCCAACTCCTGTTAGTAAGCACTACACAACTGGTATCATCTGGGGAGAAGGATAATGAACACGTTATAAACACCATTCATTTTCCTAAAGCTAGCGCAAGGCCAGTGCTGCAAGCTTTTCAACAAAATCATTTCAGTTTTACTGGTTTCTGGAAATAACTGGTTAAGCTACCGAGGCTCTGACAGCTCCCAGCTCCTCACAAATTCATGTTAAGAGCTGTGGTTTCCTGTTTTCCAGTATACTTAAGACATTGACTTGAAGTAAGTTACTTTGCCCCTGCCCCCCCCTTCCCCTCCCCAAGTTGAGATTAAACTGCGTAAACATCTGAGGTAACAAGTTTACCTTGCTTTCAGAAGAGGAAAATTGCCTAAATTCAGGGTCTTTATCACATCCCTTCTTAAATATATACCTCCTATATTATTTTTTTAATAAACCACTCCTCAGTGAACATTTAAGTGTTCAAAAATAAGCTGAGAGAAAGCTTGAAACTCATGTTAATTACACTTTGATAAAAGAGTCAGCCCATTTTTTCACGCACTGAAAAGCAGTCATTTAGACTGTCATCTTAGCGAGTGAATTAATTTTCTTAAGAGCAAGGGAGAAAACGAGACTGATTTAAGTTAACGCTGAGCACCGAGTAAACGTTTGCAGCATTTACCCAGGTTACGCGTTATACCACCCTTCCTTTAGGGAAAAAGGTCAATCGCGTAGTAAAAGCAGAATACTGTTGAGTCAGGACACCTGCAATCCAGCCCCAGCGCTGGAACCAGGCAGCTGCGAGTCCTTGGCCACGCTGCTGAAAGCTTGTGACTCCCTTTAGTCATCCACAAAATGAAATGTGCGGTGACACCGCAAGAGCACGTCTGCGCAGGCGTGCGAAGCACGATCTTTGGAACAAAGAGGGTGTAGAGATACGGTAGCTCAGCCTGGGGTGTTTAACAGAGTCGGGCCAGGTACCGTAGGTGGCTTACAGCAGCAAAAGGGTACTTCTGCGAGCAGAGTTTACTTGACTCAAGGCGGAGGATGTGTCAGTGTAAACCATATTAACCCGCAGAATGCTTCACCAAGAGTAGGATACAGCGAGAGCAGCAAAAGTGGCCTTTGAATAAATGACTTTGTTCTCCTTTTGGAAAGATTACCCCCCAAAAAAAAAAAAAAAACCAGCAGCACAGGCAAATGCTCTCTGCTGAGCTGCTCTTTATCAGATGGCGATGTTCCGCTGCACTACCACGCACGTTGGATCCAATTACCCAAAGAGTTGCAGTAGGGATGCGCTAACTATATTGTCTCCAGTAGGTCACCGGCAGGAGCTCTCTCTGCCTGTGCCACACCAAACCTCTCCCAAAGCCGCGGAGCAGCACGCTGGGACTCGTCGGCCAAGGAGCATCCTGACCAAGCCAGAGGAAGAAGCCGCCGTTGACCACATTGGGGTAGTAACAAGGAAAAGAGCATTTCAACCTAGCAGGCAGAAAATGACTTGCTGCGAGCTGCCGAGCTCCGTTGAGATGTCATCTGTGATCCTGGGCTGATGAAATAAGCTGGCTGACATGAAATAGAAGCGAGGGAGCTGGAAGGAACCTCTTCTGGTGGTGTAAACCCCGTAGCGTGATCCCCTTCCCTCTGTGCGAGGTGCCTTATTTTCCTGGCACTGCACGTGCATTTGGCAGGTTGAGAAATCTGCTGTACTGTCATATAAGGTTCCTGTGGATTATTATTTTTAAACACACCGGCTTCTGGACATACATAATTTCACAAAACCTTTATGAAGAAAGGGCGTGAAGAGTTATATTCGAGAAAATCTTTGGGTTTTCTCCCTTTTTTTCTAGCAAGTCATCCTTTACCTTCTCATTCTCTAGTGAAGTCGGCAGACTTTAATCAACTGTACGTGAAAAACTATTCTATGTAACTACATGCAAAATTTTATACTTTCAGGTGATGTTGGTAATTAATTTCTCTCTAAAAGTTACCGTACACGTCAGCCACCCCGGCGTTCCGTTGACAGATGAGGCATATTAGAAGTCTGCCTTCTAATAAGCGATTGCAGAGGCACAAATCCAGCAGGCTGATACACGTGATGCCTTCAGAAACCCCAGGTGTAAAACACCCAGATTTCACGGAGCACGGCACAGGGCAGTGGGGGCTCAGCCCCACCACGGGAGTTTCCAGTTGTGAAAACACCCTGTATCCATAATCCTGCCTAAGGCACGTTTTAGCTTCAGTGACTCTCACTAATAAGGTTTTTTTTCTGTTGATAAGGCTATGGCAGCTATAGGTTTTTGTCTTTGAAACGTCCTTGAAATATAAGGAGTCAGAAGGTTCTTTATTAACAAAATTAGTAAAAAAATATTCTCCTGGAAATGCAGAAACTGGGTCACGGGGAAACGGGCAAAAACTCAAAGTAACTCACGCCATCTGAAAACGCAAGCTATAACATAAAGTTATAAAGAAATTGTTCCAGGCTTCCCAAGAAATACAGTTCTGTTCATTTCTCCATTTTTCGCAACATCAATTTTTAAAGCAGGTTCTTCATCACTTCACAAGGAAGTTGCGAGCAGCAGCGTCGGCCGGTTGAGCCAAAGAAAGGGCTTCTAAGAGATTTTCTCCCAAACATCAAGTTGAGAGAGAAACAAGAAACCCCATTTCTTACAGAAACCTGTACGTTAGACACACCAACAGCTGAAATTTTTTTTGCAGAAACCCCTAAAAATTCAAGTTATGGTTTTAGCATCAAAATGGAAATAGGCAGGAGCCAGCACTGGCGTTTTTTTTATTTTTTTTTTTTATTCCGCTGGGAAGCTTTTCTATGACTCCGTGCTCTCAGACTGCGTGCGATTCACCATTTTGCTTGAAGCAAATAGGCAGCGCGAGGCGAGGCATGAAACGCTGAAGAGCTCGGTGCCAGAAACGACCAGCTCGGCTCACCAGCGTGACTCACCAGCCGGCAGCGCGACCCGGCTCTCTCCGGCCCCGCGCCGGCACTTCAAAGCCATTCTTCCCCCCTTCCCCGTGCCTAAAACAAGGGTCGCCTTCTCCGCAGAATATCAAATACGAGAAAAATCAATTCTTTACGTCATTCTTCTAGTTGCAATTTGCAAAAAAAAAGAAAAATAAAAAAAAAATATTCGCTGTGTTTACGCACCACGTGCGCATCCACTACACTTGGAGCAGAAATGTCATTTAAACCATTCCAAGCAGAAATTACAGTCAATTCCAGAGATCCTGATAGGGTATAATGCCCTAAACAAATGTTGCCAAAACATAAAAAAACAGATGGATACCACATGCATCTGTTGGAAGCAAACACAACCTTGCCCAGGATAAAAATCTTCATAAACAATAAAATAAAGCCCTGCATATTTTTAGCTTGACTAAGAGGATTACACAAGGGGTTTATGAAGACATTTACACGAGTATTGACAAACTATACGGTAGCAACATACCCGCTCGCGTAACGCAATACGTATAGCAGCCGTTCCGTTGGGAATGGCTTTCAAATGCCAAGAGAAAAAAATGATGCTTCGCTCATGAGACAGGACTTACTTGGCAGGAGGGCAGAAGGTGCTGCAGCAGCGTTTCGGCAGCGCTATCGCATCCAGCGACGCTGGCTTCCTCAGCGCCACAGTCCCAAGGATGGCACTGAGAGCGAGTCCCCAAGATAAGGGGACTACAAAGGTCTTGGGCCAGAACTATTGTATTATAAAGCCTTGGGGCAGGGATTCACTTACAAACTTCCACATTAACACACAATTACTCAATTAAAGTAAAAAAAAAAAAAAAAAAAGACATAAAAACTCACACTACAAACCTGACACTTGGGTCTCACTGTACCCTACTACCACCTTCCTGATACCACGAGTGAGTTTAAGCTGAGTTGGAAGCTACATGAGGACATTGGTGACAAAGCCTAAAGGGAAATAATAGTCTATAAATTTCATAGATTTAAATACAAGTTTGCAGTTTGAAACAAGACAGAGCAAGAAACAAGACAGCCTTCCAGTCCCTAAAGGGGCTCCGGGAAAGCTGGGGAGGGACTCTGGATCAGGGAGGGGAGCCGTGGGATGAGGGGGAAGGGGTTTACACCGAAAGAGGGGAGATTTGGGTGAGATATTGTGAAGAAATTCTTTGGTGTGAGGGTGGTGAGCCCCTGGCCCAGGTTGCCCAGAGAAGCTGTGGCTGCCCCATCCCTGGAGGGGTTCAAGGCCAGGTTGGACGGGGCTTGGAGCAACCTGGGCTGGTGGGAGGTGTCCCTGCCCAGGGCAGGGGGTGGCACTGGGTGGGCTTTGAGGTCCCTTCCCACCCAAACCATTCTGTGATTCTATGTTAACACTGCTTTGTTCCCTGGTACAGTTACATCAGCCATAATCAGCATTTCTAAGTCATCAAGTGTCCGCCACGAGCAAGGTGGAACCATTAACCACTACCCACGTGCACAACCACAGGCGAGTTCGTCAGTCCACGCTCCGCTGATCAACTTCACTCAAGCTGCACTTGAGGAAAACTCCTTCCCCTCCACCCCGGCTGCCAAAGTGCACCCAGCAGCCTCCTCTCTCACTACGCTTGTTGATGAAGCGATATTCAAATGCAAAACCAGATTTTTAAAGGATGTTAATTACTGGCAGAGTCTTAATGGCTTCATTAGGAACTAGAACTCTCATTCAACACCGGAGATCATTCCAGTACATCAAGGAAAATAAACACTGGTTTCTTTTATTAAAAAAGGTATTTCTTCTTTAGGTATTGCCACAGCAATAAAAGTAGAGAGCACAACTCAAGGATTACAGTATTTCTTTTTTCAAAATATCATTATTAAATATACACACCTCAATGGGCACCAGAGATTTTTCAATATATAACAATCCCTCTTCTGGGGGGAACCACCACAAAAAAGCAAGGACATTTTGCTACTGTCACAACTTGCTCCACAGGTTTAACTTTGGATTAAAAGGTCCAGTATCTGTGCTGAGCAGAAAGGATCATTTTGTGGTTAAAACATGGGGTTACACACCAGAAAAACCTTGGATCTGTTTTCAGCTCTGCCATAAACATCCCCTGAGATCTCGACTGAATCCAGGTAAGCCAAATCAGAAAAAAAAACCACTCTTCCTTGAGAATCTGAGAGTAATTCTGTGGCGAGAGTGAACTTCACCGCTTACACCATAGAAACACATCATGATTACTCCCAAATAAACTGATGTATGAAACTGTTAATTCCTAGTGTCCACTTGTTTACACACACTGACTTTTCACAGTTTTTAGGAAACAATCCTGTTTACATGGAGGAAGTATTTCCATTCTAACACCTTCCCATTGCTCTCCTGCAATTCAGCTTTTTCTGATTTTTTTTTTTTTTTTTTTTTTTTTTCCCCCCCAGATTTGATGGCTGAAACTTCTGCCTCTGAAGTTGCTTTGGACTTTTTTTCCTTTTTGGTCGAAGGAGTGTTGTGGGGGGAAAAACACCACACACCAAATATCTAACAGCCCCAGAGAGTCTATCAAACTAACAACCAAAATACATCTACAGTTGAATTTCCCGAGTTGGCCTTGACCTCCAGAAGCCTTTAATCTATCAAACAGAAACGGCAGTACTTTCGTATCTCACAAGAGATACTAAAAATAAAGTCAAATTAATGTAATGATTGTGAAACTCAACTACCATAGCTGCAAGGGTTATAGAAAAAACAATTCTATGAATTTCAAATCCAGAGCAACAACTCAAGTATCAGACCATAAAATGAATGATGAGGGCAGGAAAAAGTCCTGAGCCGCTGACCAATGCTCAAGCCAAATCCAGCCTTTGCTCTAAGATGAGTGTCCTGATGCAACAAAAACAATATATAATCGCACAATAGTATTTACAGGCATCAAAGCAGCGCCAGAGCGGAGTCAAAAATTCTTGCTTCTCCGCACTGAAAGGGTACTGACGTTACTTAGGCAACAGTTTTTATGTACATTCTTAAGTATTTCGACCTCCATGCCACAAACAAACTACTCATCTGGGACAGGCTGCAAGCGAACGTTGTTTAACAGATATCACCAGCTTTAATAAGTGAGGCTCACAGGAAAAACAGTTAATAACGCTTGAGTTGCTATTAAAATACTTCCTACTACTTATGCAGCACATATTAAAGAAGTGGCTAGGTAGCAACTGAACAAATTCCCATTAAAACACAAATACAAAAGCCATATTTTACAGTTACGTGCATACAGTGACAGCTGCATTTGCCCAGCTCATGGTTGACTTCACCAGGGGTCTATTGTGGAACACAGACGGCTCACCCAAAGCAATTTTCATAACAAAAGGCTAAATATTGAAATATTATTTCCTCAAAACTTCTGGTAAACTGGTGTGGCCGCATAAGACCCATAGTCCAAAACTGATTCATGCTAAAAAATAGAAAAAAGCGCAACTAGAACTGAAAAAGAAAAGAGGGTAAGAAGTATTACATGTTTGAGAAAACAGGAGTGGCTTCCAGCCTTTTTTCCATAACTTTTTTTTACTGTAAATATACACTAAATGGTTACTCAAATATTTACCTCAACATTTCATGCCTATGGAAACTGCCGATATACTTGTAGTCTGAAAATCCTTAATCACGAGCATGCCAGCAATAAACAGACTGCAGTCTTATTATTATAAACAGACTGTAGTCTATAAGTTCTTACGTGACATCTTCTAAGTCTGCCACTACTTGCAATGAGGGTTATTTGAATTTAAAGGCAGTCAAAGACAGAACTTAACCACAGCTTGGGAGCATCAGCCCAACAGGAATCAAGGTAAGTGAAACACACACAGCATACATTATTAAATATTGTGCTTACATGACTAAAAAAGCGTACTAAATATCACATTACAAGACTTTTCAGAGGGAAGACAAGAAATGACAAATATACTTGAATCACAGCAGTCCCTCCCCAAGCAGCTTATTTGTTTGTTTAGTTGCAGGCACAATGGGAGCTTGGGCTAATTCAGGTTGCCTGTTACTACCTCATTATAAATACTAATTACTGCTATTACTAACTAAACGTTTATTTGGGTTAACCTATAATGCAAGCCAAGATGCCTTTTCAAGTCTATCTCAGAAGCCCAGCAGGAGCAGTTGTGATTTCAAAGCCAGTGCGAAGACAGTATTTTATAGAGACTTTCCTCTCTCTAACAAGCACGAGATTTTTCGGGAGAATTCCAGTCCTTCGGTACGCCAAAAATCCTTCAGAAGGATTCAGCTGAGTCTTCACCCGCGACAGCATGAGGATAACTCTCAGGGAGCGCAGGGAGGGCAAAGCCTCCTGGGGAGGGCAGAACGGGGAGGCAAGTTCAACTCTTCTCCCTTTAAAAAGCGAGGACTTTGAGTTAAGTTACCTTAGTAATGTCTTGCAGTTATGTTCAAAGTGCTTTGCAATCCGCTAATTAATCCTCCACCCAGGGAACTGACATACCTGTTAATTTTTGATAGGAGTAAAATCAAGGAGGGAAAGCAAATTATTTAAGCTGAAAAAAAAAAAAAAAATCAGGTTTGAAGCCATCTCAAACCAATGAAACATAAAATGTTCTTTAGCGACCAGCGGCACATCCTCAGTCTGAAAACAAGCAATCACCGGCTAGTTCAGACCCTTCTGTACTGACTTCACAGACAACGTTTTGATAATCCTTTTATCATTTCATAACACAAATGACTGAAATAAGTATTAAAAATGAGGCCTGAGAGCTCTACCCACCAGTGAGAGGAAAAAAAAAAAACTATTAAAAAAAGATAAAATTATTCTATAGTCAGCAGTATCTAGTGATTTCAGTCCAACCTAGCTTCTGCGTTTCCGAGTTCTGTGTTTCTTTAGCAAATCTGTGCCTGTGCATCAGCTGCCAGGTCTCCGAGTACAGGCAAACATGAGAGTTCTCATAGGTCATTTCAGAGAAAAAAAAAAATGATAAGGGCTTTTATTTCTTTTTTTTTTTTTAATGAGCCTGCGGTTCAAAATGGCCAGGTACACAAAACCTGTGATGTATTCAAGGAGCTTACAGAGATAAGACTACTCATAACATTTTCAGGGACCTTGAGCGGAGTGTGTGGTAGCTTTATACAGCAAAGTAGGAAATGAGTCTGGAACAAACAAAGCTTGGCTTCAATACTCAAGGAAAAAAAAAAAAAAAAAAAAAACCAACAAACATCTCCGGAAACACAACCGGCTGCAAAAGAGGAGAAAGAGCATCTTCAGTTTTGACGATCTGCTGTGAACAGGGGAATGGGAAGAGCTCAAGGCATCAGAGTCTTGATGATATAAATCTACAGCCACTGAAGCCTGACCTTTCTACGCAAGTGATCTAATCCCCTTGAAAGCATGGCAGTGTCTTCCCCCAGGTGCAATGCCGGTTTATTCCACCTCTACCACGCGTTGCTCTCGAGACCACATTATAAGAATTTCAAGCACCAGCTGTATGCAACCACTGCATTAGGAGAGGAACCTCTGCCGCCACCTGAAGACAAATTAAAATCCTTCAGATATGTTTGCGTTAGAATCAAAACGATCGATGCTTCCGCTCCACCCTGCCAGTGAACGACCATCCTGCCACCGGTGGATCAATCTACAGGGATCCTATCAGCGTTTTTGTAAAGACCATCTCCTTTTCACTGCTCAACAGGGAAGAAGCAGCTCTCCTTCTGCTCTCCATCTTTGTATGTATCCCATGGCCCTTCCTCGCCTTTACTCTTCCATTATCTTCTACTGATGGAGAAACAGAACAGCCTTTTAGAAATTTCCAGCACTTGGAAGTTCTCACAACAGAGAACACTTAATCCTACAGCCTGTTCACGTGTTTGAAGTTCCAGATAGCCCGTTTTCACTGTTAGGAACACAAGGGCTACTCTCCTTGCGCAGAAACCTTTGTGGACATTGAGAAATGCCTTCTATCTACTTAAGTCATCTTCTGAAGGTGGAAACTACTTGCTGATTAAATCCAGTTTGCAGCACATCACAATTTCCTAAATTATTTCACCAGCAAGGGCTGATGAGAACAATAGCTCTGCGCTGAGCCACATGCATCATTCTGTGGGTTAGGAGAGAACTCATTTAGTGCTCTAAATCTCATTATAACTTGCTGATCGGGATGTAAAATACGCACTTATCTCTGAACTGAAGGCTTTTAAACAGCTTGAAACAAACTCAGCTCTTCTGCCTTCAAGTAGCAGTTGTTTCGTATTCCTCGCACTTCGGGACGCCTATCTGAAGAACTCTCTTAGTAAACAAATTAAAATTATATTGCTATATTGGATTTAGACGATTTAAACCAAAAGCTAAACGCTGTAGACCAACTGTTCAAAGAGTAAACGCAGATACAAGGGTCAAATACTGGATCTCCGAACTTCCCTGTGGCAAGCTGGACGAGCCTGTGCCGATCTGTGAAATGGGCATAATTTCCTGCTCCCCGGAGATGGTGCTTACACTTGGGAAAAGTCCCCAGCAGTCTCCGGACAGCGAGGGGCTTTGTTTCAACAAGCAGGAGTTCTCAAAGGTGCCTAAATTTGCAGCAAGACACGACTCCGAGGGCACATGGAATGGTGCAACAGCCCTGACAGCGCGACGCTGCCGAACACCCAACTGCAGCAACCTCCGGGAATTTTAATATCAAAGCTTCCCCCATCAGCAGACTAACAGGCAGCACCGAGGGAGGAAAACACTTCCAAGCTAGTATTCTTTGGGGGGGTTGTTGCCTTTTTTTTTTTAATTTTTAATGGCTGTTATGTGTATTTTCCCCTCGCACTTTAAACCTCTGCAATGAAACTTAAATCTTGTTTAACTGGATTCATTTAAACTGTTTTTACAAACCCCAAAGAGTTTATTTCGAGCCCCGCCAGTTGCACGTGAAACATATGAATTACCAAATGTAGGTATTTTCCAGCATCCAGGAGGAAACCCGAGAGTAAAAGCGTGCCTCTTGTTTTTAAAATACCTCCTTAAAAAGCCTTCAGAGGTTATTTAATACTGTTTTCAAGAAGTCCGCGGTATCTCTGTAATCATACATTCTGTGGCAAGGGGAGGAATTCAGGAATCCGGCTCTCCTTGCACGTAGCACCATGCACGCGCACCTATAAGCAAGTCAACAACCGCAGTGACAAGCTGGGCTGTTCTAAGTTTGGGAACGAATGCTGCAGTTTTTTTGGAGGCCACCAGCGGCAACGCGTTTCTGCTTTTTTTTTTTTAGCGACGTACGCACGCGCTCAGGCTCCCAAACCAGATTCTCCCTTCCTGACATTTCTCCCCAGCAGGACTCGGTCATCAACCTTTCTGCACCCTGAAATAAAAACCCCGGTGCTGTCCCTAACTAAAAAAACTGCATTCTCCACAAACCGGGGCATAAAAACGATGTTTATTCTCTTTCTGCACCCAAAGCCGTGCTGACCTGCCTGACCAACCTATGACACCACACCACCTCCCTAACACCAAATGCCAAAACCTTTGCTCCCCATCTTCCACGCTCGCCCCAGCTTCCCAAAGCAGGACTCAACACACATCCTCATCCACCATCTCCATCCTCACTCCTTCACAATCTCAATCAGAAATGCAAGCACACCTGCAAACCCCAATTTTGAGAGAATCATAGAATGGTTTGGGTTGGACAGGACCTTAAAGACCATCCAAGTTCCAACCCCCTGCCCTGGGCAGGGACACCTCCCACCAGACCAGGTTGCTCCAAGCCCCGTCCAACCTGGCCTTGAACCCCTCCAGGGATGGGGCAGCCACAGCTTCTCTGGGCAACCTGGGCCAGCAGCTCACCACCCTCACAGCAAAGAATTTCTTCACAATATCTCATCTAAATCTCCCCTCTTGCAGTTTAAAACTGTTACCCCTCATCCTACGACTGCAATTTTATGGCTCTTTGCACATGCTGACAACCCCTGAGAGCCACCATGAGCACCCACCTCCACCAAGGCTCCCGCAATCGCTTGCTCACATTCAGCATCAGGAATTACTGCCTTCATGTCGCAAAATACCACATTTTGAAGCAGTCTGCATACCATGAGTGTACGCACGCCACAGTTTGGGAACCTCTGCTCTAAAGAACGAAAGCCATCAGATGCCTGTCATCAGAGCTACTTGTCGATGACGCAGAGACTGCTGGAGTCAAACCTCTTCAGGTTTGCTGGCAAATTCAAGGAAAGTTGCACCCAATTTAATAAATCCACATCTACAACCAGGGCAGTCGAGTGCACCAGGTACTTGTGCCTTTTACCTTTCACTAACACCCTGCTACTTGGGCAACTTACCCAATTGCTGTGATTCTGTTTTATTCACTTGAAAAAATGAGCTCAAAAACTGGAATAATATTTCTTTGTCTTGCAGGGGCATTACAAAAAGTAGCCAACACATGTGCGACGCTCCATTCATATCAAAAATGAATGTCATAAAGCAGCTTATCGTCTAAAAACATTAGAAGAAAATTAAGTAGGTTGCAAAATCAAGCACTAAAAATTATAGAGTAACAGATTTATGATCATCTGTGCAACCTTAATCCGTTCCACTTTGTTAGTCCAACCCATACAGTGAATAAGTCAGAGAATCTATGGAAAAACATCATGTGGCTACAAAATTATAATTACAGTTGCATCTGTTTTTCCTAACTTTTGAATGTTAAGCTTTACAAATGAAACAGCTTCTTGTTTAATGGAACTTCCCAGGTTTTGGTTCTAAGTGTACGGGGTTTTATACGCTATATTGAAACATATTTTATCCACAAAAAAAAAAATCAGAAAACTATATTAAATTATCACATTATGTCACATGGAAACAGATTTAATTAAAAGAATTTAGGTATTTTATTTTTCCATTTTCACTGCATTTGAAAAATAAACTAGATTAAAGTATATTTACCAGATATTTTCCATACAGCGAGCTTTGTACATACAATATCATTTCCTCTTCCAACAACAACAAAAGCGTAAAATCAGGCCAAATGCTATTTTCAATGGCATTTTTTAATTCATTAAAGTTTTTTTTTCATTTATTTTGGGCCTTCAAAGGGATTATCACCATTGCATCTTCAAAAACACGGAGCTCCATGCCAAGTCCGTCAAGTCTGGGTAAACTGTTTTAAAGGTTAAGGACACCACTATTAATCTAGCTGTCAGAGGTGCTGGGATCCCACAACTTCCACTGTGTCTCCAGTGTGGAATATCCACTGAAGGAAATCTGATTACACTAAAATGCGATTTCAGACACCCAGGGCAAATTCACATGTAAGTTTCTTGACAAAGAAGACTTAAAAATGACCTCTATAGAAAAATATTTGCTAGGACAATAGGATACAGTTGAAAGAGGACCAAGAAAGCTCACAAACAGTATAAACACAAAGCATATCCTAAAATGCTGGATTTTCATAACCTTAATTTCGAAGAAAACAAGAGTTACGTGCTGCCAAAGGCAGAGCTAGTTTCAGTCGTTATTCCTGCCCTGTGAGTCAGAGGCCCACATAACATGGTGTTTTACCTGACCCTTCACAAGCGGCTCTCACTTATTCCATAAACCAACATTCTTGAAATGACATTTGGAGACGTGAACAGAGGTATTTTACACACCAGCTCCATTCCAAGAAATTCTAACTATTCATACGACAGCAAATTATGCTTCACACTAATTACATTTCAGTACACATTGGGACTTTGTGCTCAATTCTACAGTGAGCTGAGACACAAGCACATTGTAAACGCTCAAGTTTCATAACCAACAATACTGCGCATGCAGGATTCCATTATTAAATTTGAACTTACAAGTCCTGTAAGAATGCAGCATGACCTATTGGGTTCCACTGTAAATGTTTCTACTATAAATGTTTCCAGAGCGTCCAGTTATCATTCCTTCAACCCTAACGCAGCATCTTCCATCATTAAAAAGCACTTGTCTGGTATTCACCTTTCAGCTGAATGCCATTCGCAACTGGAGCATGGAAGAAAGTCTGGTGAACTCATCCTGCCAAGCCTCCCTGCTACAACTCTGCTTGGAAATCTCTGCTCGTAAAAAAAAAAGAAACAGGTAGCATAACTGCTGGCTGTTTACAGAATCAGTGGGAAGACCCAGGACTCATCCTGTCAGCAATCACATTTAAGAAACAAATGAAAGACAAAGGGATCAAGCTCACACACCCAGTCTGCAACAGGTTTAACTCTAGCTAGTTGTTTATTTTCACGCACCATTTTTCCAGTATGGTTTAAAATAACTGCTCACAAGCACGCGTCAAAATCCTCTTCAAGTTAGTCAGACTTTTGTTAAAAAAAAAAAAAACTTCAAAGACAGAGGCTGCCTAGCACTTCCACTAAAAAACTCAACTTACTCAATCTCTCAATTTACTCAAGACCTCGGAAGTATGTTGATAAAACCGGACGCCAAGTCTCAGATTAAGAGCAAAATCCAGGCTCCGGGGGAGAGAAGAAAAGAGGGAGGATAGGTACTACGGGTGGTATTCACAAGAAATAAGAAGAAAGAGAAGTTAAGGAGTCTGAGCTGTGAGATTTCTTGTACAATTTACATATGAATCTGATTTAACGGTCTGAAAAGTTCAGGGCTTTTCTCTCCTATTTCTTCAATCTGGGAGTTATACAACGTTAACAGAAAAAAAAAAAGAGAACAAGATTTTCAGTTTTCATTGTTAAACTCTCAGTGCGGTTTTACTGAAAGATTACAATAGTTACTGGGTGGGTTTTTTTTAATTATTGGAACAGCAAACACTATTCTGAAACCATCTGGACAGGGGACCACCGTGCTGTGGGTTGGAATCTCTCTCCCCTCCCAAGGCCCTTATTTCCCAAGACAGCGTATGCTGCAAACAGGAGAAACCACTAACATCAGGGGTATAACGTTATCAACACCCAACCATTTCCATATTGTGTGATACCATTTAATATCATTTGATCGCAAATGATGTGATTCTAAACTTCACCCTCCATTCACAATGTGAATTTCATATCTGTAGGAAAGCTACTGATTTGTTTGGGTTTTAAACAGTTCCTCATTTATAATTTCATCATACAAATACAAGAAACAAGCCTACTTCTTGCCTTGCCTGGCATATTGCCTGTTTTTTAAGACTTCACACTCTGAAAATCAAAAAAAAAAAATGAGACCCTTGGGATTTCAGATGTCACATTAAAAAAAGGCCGGGGGGGGGGGGATTAAGGCAAAGAAACACTGTTTTGAGACTGTTTCATTGCACATTCCATGATAGATAATTAAAAGTAAACACAAAATAAACATAAATAGCTCAAAATAGACATTTTAATGATTTGTGTTCCAAGATAGCTAATTGCAGGATCAGCCTTGACTGGGACATTTCTGACACCCGTTTAAAACAGGACCTACCGCTTCAGGATCTTTTCCCTCTGCGGAAAACCACAAAGGCATTTAAGAGCCCCTCCACTGATCAGCTCTGAGATGATCCAGATTCTGGATCCTTAGAGCAAAATATGGATACTGTAGAGTTCACTAACCAAGGCAAGTTGGCAAACTGTTGACTTACGTATTCACCGCACTGTTTTCCTTTCCTAGATCACCTTCCTGTAACTCACCAACTTGCATCAGCTTCACTAAATCACAGCAAATCTCTGCACGGACACAAACTGGTTTAAACACGACCGCCAGGATAGCTTGCCTCAGCTTACAGAACGTAATAAACCAGTAAGCAGGTTTAAACAGATTTAAGAATATCTATGTGCAGATTTACCTAAGTTGGTTAACAAATCTACCTAGTTTAGGCCACGCAACCCTGTCCATCAGACCCGAGCACTTGGGTCGAGGATTCTCACTGCAAGGTCTGTGCATAAAAACACGTCCTGGCTTTTTCCCCGCTCACCAAAGGGCACCTCAGGGAAACAACCCGCTGCTCCTTGTGCTGAGACGTGTCGGAGTTACTTCTCAGTCAATTGGGTCAACCACACGAGAACCTACCTATCTTTTCAGGGGAAACAGTAGGAACAGTATTGCAGGATTATCAGCGCGGAAGCCATTTAGCCTGCATTTTCCCTGTGGAGCGTACTGGCACTAGCCCAAAGCCAAGCGAAGCCTAGTTTCTAACCTACATTCCCAGCCAGGTAAATTAGTTCAGGCTTAAAGAACCTCCAAACCAGTTCAGCCGTCTTTTCCTTCGTAAATGACAGGAGCCCAGGTAAAGCGCATGGTGCTGACACATCCTTTATACCCAGACCAGGCCTCCGAGCGCTTTAAAGTTTGTCCCACAGCAAAGCCGCAGCATTTAAAATGGTCAACTTTACATGGAGATGTTGCCGTAGTGATAAAAAACCTGTTCTGCATCACCCTGACTCACATGTGCAAGGCTAGGTATGCAAAGAGCTGAAGCCGTTGACAAGCAAGCCATAATTTTTAATATTGCAGCTACAGGCAAACATCCTATTCCAGATCCTGCTGCGCCAGGGGAAGAGGTTAAAGCTCCCGGCTCTTCTCAGACCCATCAGCAGAGCTGCTCCTGCGAATCCTCCCTCACCCACCACGGCTCCGAGGGGCAGCGGGGAGGCAAGCAGAAGGCTCGGCCAGGCACCGGCAGCACGACAGCAGGCACCCACCTCCCAACAGACCACAAAGCGCTGGTTCGCTGCAACGTTATTAAAAATATAAACCCAAAACCGTCAAGATTAGGCTGCTAATATGCTGTGACTGCCGGCCCTCCTGCTGCCCACCACCATCCAGCTGCTTCCCCGTCACAAGTCTTCCACCTCTTTAGGTTTAGGCTGGAAGTTTTTGGAAGCAGACTCCATTTTTGCTCTGGTTTTGCCTCACTCCCACCCCACTGCAAACCCGGGCTGTGCCTGGGGTTCCTGGATGCCGCAGCGATACAAATAACACAGAACCGCCAATAAAAGTTGCTTGTTTGTGTCTGCCAGCGCTTAAAGCTCATATGTAGAAGCGGCAGCCACATGCTACAGGGTGTTACACACCGCATTGGCCTTTCAGGAATACCTGGGTAAAATATTTACCTGTTAATCCAAGCCCTTCCTCCTTAGAATCCTGTCTTTAAAGGCAGAATCTTACTTTTATAACTATATTTTTTTTTATTCCTCCTCTTTGATCAAAGAGATAAGAACCACGCTTCAAAGAAACGCAGTCAACCAAGCAAAACAAGAATAACTCGTCATATAAATAGTTTCCTTATACAAAATACACTGTTTTTCAACTGGCAAACTATTTATGCAGGAGACGGGATATTTTTAGTACTAGCACTCACACCTTCATTTCTGGCAATCCCTGCAAAGTCTCATGCAAATTACCCCCCTCAGATTAGCAAGCAACAAGGTGCTGATCTCCAACAGATCTGCTCCTTGAAAATATGCTTTTATAATTAAGTAAGCCTAATAATCCCAAAGGCTTCAAATATTTGCAACAGCCCACCCCACAGCCATGCCGAGAGACCCAAGAGAAGTCAACAGAGGGCACATGTTCCCAAACGCAGACTTTTACAACGTGAGAATGACAGTGATACTGCTCCAATAAATCTACAGTGGAAGTGTATGACTAATTGTATGAATTAGTCATGCAGCTGTGAGCATGTGTCGTAGCATTATCAGAGGGCAAGGCTCGGGGAAAACACGCACGCTAAAAAATCAAAGTCGGCCCGTCGCGAATAAGAAGTAAAAGGCCTGCCTTCAGAAGAGCCAAACCCCCCGCTCGCCTCTCAGGAAGCCTATTTGTTTTGGAAGCAAGGATTTGTGCTGCCATATTGTTTGGCAACACGTTTCAAACAACAGATACCCATCTTGAGCAAATAAGTTGAGATTTAACATTTCATCATGCCCATCGGCTTTGAGCCAGGTGCAGTATTGCCAAAGTTACTACTGTTTATTATCTACCATCAAGAGCTGTTTGTCCCCTTAAGTGGCAACTTGAACTTTAATCATTTTCGCAAAACAGCGCTGCAGAGCTGCGGATACTACACCACTTACCAAGCTCCTCTGCAAATTTGTGGCTTTGCATCCCTTTTTTCCTGGTTTTCAATGTTTCTCTCCCTGCTGCTCTGCAAGAGGCCGAGGGATATAGCTACAGATGCACCACGCACTATGTATACTTCCATACGTAACATCTATTTTTTGCTTTCTCTTGTATAAGCAAGCTGATGGCCACGGCAGAAAGAGTTCAGAAACCACACACGTTTGCTGAAATGTTCTGCCGGCAGATCATCACAACCTCTGAACTGCAACGGGACAGCACATCTCCAGGAAAGTAAACAAAGCATCATTTTTGTCCATATTTACCATCTTGCTACTAGAACTCACTAGGCCTATTACTCTTTTTTTATATAGATGTATACACACGCGCAAATTTGACACACATATATATGTATATCCTGCCAGCCCACACAAACCAGGTCTTTTTCTCAGCCTAAACCAGCAACACGAAGAATACAAGCCACGAGACAGGGTGAAGAACACACAAGCACCACCCACGCAAGTCCAAATTTCCAGTTTTAACACACTTTGCTGTGTCACTCTTTTTTTTTTTTTGGGTTATGCTGTATTTGGGTAGTGAAAATTTGATATCTACTGTACGCCGATTAAGCTTCCAGTGGAAGCGAGCAGCAGCCCCAGACGGCGCTCCACACATTTCCATTGCAAACACGCTTTTTTTGGGTGCAAAATAAATAAATAAATAAACAAACAAATAAATAAATAAATCAGGAGCCCGTCACCCACCGCGCACGACCCAGTTCTCAGACACTGAAAGGTCAAAACGCACCTAGGAAACTGGAGGGCTCGAGCGTGTCTAGCAACCTACATCGGAAGGAAATAACCTTTCCGCAACAGATTTTTCTACCGCTAAATGTCATATTCCAGCGGCAAGAGGCTTCCCCCCCCACCCCCGCACAAACCGGGGCTACCGCTTGCATATGCACCATCAGGTATTTGGGATTATTTGCAATCTGCTCGGCGGTCCGTGTCTCTAGGAGAGAAATGAAGGAAATTTAGGGCAAGCGCCCCGCGAGGAACGGGGAGGCGGACGCCACCGTCCCCACCGGCCTCCTGCAGAGACCCCCCCCACAAGCCGGGGACCCCAGGGACCCCTCGAAGGAGCCTGTGTCCCCACGAACCTTGCTCCGATGGCCCCCAAAACCCCCCCGGTACCTCAGGGCCACCTCGGGCTCTCCCTCACCGACCGCCTCAGCGCTGAAGTTACTTGTGCCTCCGCTGACAACCAGAACCGCGGTCGGTTTGGGGGGAAGGGGGGGGGGAACGACGACGACACACAGACATACACACACACACACACCCCGGGGGGGCGGGGGGCGACACACGCGATGCCACACGCAGACAAAGAGCCGTCACCTAAAACAGCACCAAAACCGAGCGTCCTCCCCGCACTGGGAGCGGGGGGGTGGACGGACGGGGGGTCCGCGGGCCCCCGCAGGCCCGGCCGCGGCCCCGCTGCTTCCCCTCAGCCATCTTCCAGCCGGGTTGGCGGGGGAAGTGTGGGGGGGGTGGTGAGGAGAAAAACTGCTTTTCCACTTTTTTAATCAACTTTAAATTAATAATAAGAAGAGAGCGGGGGGGGTAAGGGGGATATTTAGGAAAGGGAAGGCTGGCATTTCGCCGCCCGAGGCGGGAGGGGCTGGGCCGCGCAGGGTCCCCCGGGGCGGCCCTCCTCAGCCCCCCGCGGGGGAAGGCGGGCGGGCGGGCGCCGGGGCGAGGGGAGGCGGCGGCGCCCCTCCGCCGCCATGGCAGCCCGGGGGCGGGGGGGCCGGGCCATCTCCCCCCCCCTCCTCCTCCTCCTCCTCCTTCCCCGGTTCCCCCCTTCGCCCCTGACAGCTGCGCCTCCCCCCGCAGGCCGGGGGCTTGCGGCGGGGGCGGCGTGTCGGTGCCGGCCCCCGCCAGACACACCCCCGGCCCTGCGCGGCGGGGCAGCGGGGCGACCCGGCCGCCCTCCCTCCCTTCCCCTGCCCTCCCTCCTTCCCTCCGGGCGCCACTCACCTGCCGCTGCTGCCTGGGTGACAGCCGCCTCCCCCCCCGCCGGGGCTGAGGCCGCGGAGCTCAACGGGCAACGCGACAGCGACTCCCCCGGCCGAGGCGGCGGGGGCGGCCCCGGGGGGGGGTGGCTCGCAGCAGCCCCCGCCGCGATGGCGGTGGCGGGTGGCGAGAGCGCTGTGCTTGGGGGCCCCGGTTCCCGTTGCAGGGGCTCCCGGGCAGCCGGGGCCCCTTGCCTGGGCGGCGCGGCGCGGCTGCTGGGCTCCGGCTCGCTCGCCGCTCTCCCTCCCGGCGGGACGGGACGGGGCGGAGCGGAGCTGGGCAGGGAGAGACGAGGGGGGCGGTGTCGGAGGAGGCCTCCGCGGCCCGACACGGATCCCTCCTCCTCCTCTCTCAGTCGCTGCCGGCCGCCATCTTCCCTACCTCTCTCCCCCCCCCACCCCCGATTCACACACAGCGGCCCGGGCGGCGGCAGAGCGGGGCGGAGGTGGCGGGGAGGCCGCGGCCCCTCCGCCGCCGCCCCCTGGGAAGGGGCAGGGGGAGGCGGGCGCCATCTTAGGGGGTGAGGGGGGCGGCGGGGATCTGGGGGGCTCCAGTCCGGAGCCCGGGGGTGAGGGGGACCTGCCTCGCCGGCTCGGGACCCCTCCGGTGCCATCACCCACGTCTCCACAGTGGCCTCCCCATCCCTCACACTTCTTCCGGCTGTCACGCCGCCTCCAGTCCAGGCCACCGTGCTCGGGCTGGGCTTGACCAAGGTGAAGAGGCCTCCGCCGGGCTTGGGGTGTCCTCATCCTGCTCACCCGTCAGGAGCTGCTGTCACATTCTGTGCTGGAAGTTACCTGTCAGGTTTTATTTCCCAATCGCCTGCCCCGAACGAGGCGTCGAGGAAGAGCTAAAGGCCTTCATCTTTCTTCTCGTTCTCTCTCTAGGCGTCAAAAGGGCTGGGATGTGCCTTGGGTCAGCCGGGAACACCAACACCAAAGTTCAGTGAGTGGCATGGGGTGACAGAGGGTCCCATGCAGACCTCGACCCACCATTCGGTCTCCTCACTGTCATTTTCGGCTGTTTCTACGTCAAGCTGCCGCACATGGAACAGTCACAATTGCTCTGTCAACTATTTTATCACATTCAGGCTGTATCTGGTTACATTATTTGTCCTCTCTGTGGAACTGTGAAATCCCCAAACACCTCGTGTCACGAGGCAAAACAACTCAATGGGCTGAATAGTTAAAATAAACCAGAGCTTCAGGTGGCTCATTTTCCTCCATGGGGGCTCTTTATTCCTCAGTGGCTTGAGAGTGCCCGTGTTACAACAAAACAAATTGGCCTTAAAAGGCCAGGTCAAACACACCACCACAAATCTACGCGGTGTGCCACCCACATCTTCCTCAGATTGGGATTTTTGCTTTCCTCAGAAACCTGTGCCTTCCCTGGGGTCCACACAGTTACCTCTGAGGTTCTCTGCTTCCCAGAAAAAAACCCATGCAAGCTGTATTTCATAACTGCCTCCTTATCTCTGGAGCACCTGTGAAGGGGATGGATGAGATAAGCCTGAGTTAACCCTTTGGCAGGTAACGGGCTAGGGGATATCGATCACAGGCTTATGTTTTCTGCCATGTTGAGATCAATAAGACCCTTGCTGGGCTATTTTATATGCATTCCAACCTAGCTAACTGTAGGTACGTGTGTATATAAAATGCTGTATGTTTTGTGCATCTCCAACTAGACAAACAGTTAGCAAACTTTTTTTCTTTAGAAGAATTTGCTTGTGAACAAAAGCATCAAAACGAGTGGGGAAGCAGTGGAGAAACAAGACAGAGGAGAGCAGCGACCTGAGATCATGCACCCACAACAAATCCTCCGCTGCAAAACTCCCGCTGTCCATGAGGTAACGAAGGAATGCTTCTGATTCTCCTTTAATTGCATTCTTGGTAGGGGCTGAGGCAACATTAGCAGCCACTGCATGCTGCTGCATGACCCTTCATTGCAACACATCTAGGTGGAAGTGCTAATAGATTCCTTCTGGTCTTGTTCACTTCATGACAGCAGCTAGGGCAGGAAGCTGTGTGAAAGTCCTGGAGTCTTCCTGAGCTGCCAGCTCTCCACTGCCTCTGCAGGCTATGCCCACTTCGGTTTTATTCAGGCAGAAAATGCTCAGCCTTCAGGACTAATACAGAGCTAGATGTTAGAATATTTCCCCTCCGTGAATTCCTCATGAGAAAGTAATATAGGAGCTAATCTCAGGCGGTAGGGACATTGTAAGTTTTCAGTGATATTAGCACTGAGAAATATAAAACCATTTTTATTACTTTAATCTGCAAGTTAATTTTTAAATGGAATGCACGTATAAACAATGCCGTTTTTAAGTACATTACAGAGCTGTCAGGCTTTGACAATTTAAATGAATGAGACTTCAAAACGTATTATGAAAAAGATTAAATGTCTCATTGAAATACACATGAAATAAAAATGAAATCCATCAGCAAAATGAAAATATTTCAAAACTTCCTAGAATTAAATCCAAAACAAAGGCCTCTCCCACCAGGTAAGTGATACCGAGGCGGGTGAGACTTTATCTGAGAGCAGCTTTAATTTCCAACTGACTTCAAATGACAAATAATCTACTGTTGTTAGATCTTTCTAGTCTGAGCACTTTGTAAAACAAGGTGATATGATTATCTTCATTTTACGTATACAAAGCAGTGTTTAAGAGGTTTAAGTAGAGGTCAAGCAACAAGTGAGAGGTGGAATCTCCAACCAAAATGGAGTCGAGGTCTCTTCTTCCCTGCCATAAACCCTCTGTGTGATGCTGTCACTTGTAGCCCACTTTTCTGTACAATTTACTTGGGGTACAGGCCGTTTTCAGGCTTTATTTCAGTTTATGAGGCAGGCTATTTTAAGAGTTTCTTGTAAGCCACAAGTAGCCACAGTACAGTCATTAATTTAAGCAGGCAAAATTAATAGTATGGAGTCCTTTAAAGCTTCTTGGCCAAACTCAGCATTGTAATAAGTAATAAATAATTTCTTTGATGATAGTATTGCCTCCACTTAGTACGCGTATGGTTCTTTAGAGCTCCACGTAACTTCTGAATATGGGCTTGACTTTGCTTCACGCTGAGCTTTTCAGAAGTGCTGAGCTACTCCATTACTACTGACTGACTTACCACTAAAAATGTAATAGAAATGTTAAGATTGGTCTATATGGGGAGTTGAATAGGAATGCTGGGTGTGGGAGCACCGGGAGGAACAAATGGCAGGAGAAAGGTACAAGAATGGCATCTGATGATGGCATCTGGACTAGCAGGTCACCGGGATTGCAGCACGCGTCTGCCTGCATGCAGCCTGTCTCCCTGTGGGCAGGCAGAGGGCTCGGAGGAGGAAGGTCTCTGCAGAGGGTGAAGCATCGCTATCAGCTCCTACAACAGCTAAAAGCTGGCATGTGGAATAATTGAGACCTGAGGATGAATATCTGAAAGGAGGGTGTAGTGAGGGGGCTCAGTCTCTCCTCCCAAGGAACAGGCCATGGGACAAGAGGAAACGGCCTCAAGTTGCACCAGGGGAGGTTTAGGGTGGATATTAGGAAATATTTCTACACCGAAAGGGTTGTCAAGCTGGAAGAGGCTGCCCAGGGCAGTGGTGGAGTCGCCATCCCTGGAGGGATTTAAAAGCCGGGCAGACGTGGTGCTGAGGGACATGGGGTAGTGGTGGCCTTGGCAGTGTTGGGTTGATGGTTGGACTCGATGTGAAAGGTCCCTTCCAACCTGGGCAATTCTATGATCTCTTGTCCTTCAGCTCATGCTGCGATGAGACAGAGCCCTGGACAGAAGCACTTTGGCACCCGAAGGGATTACCTGGACACCATGTGGTGCTTCTGAGCACGCATGAGAACGGGATTGAAATCAGCTTTATTTTAACTTCTTTCCACCTCCTCAGCTCTGCAGGTGTGCTATGATGTTGCTGCAGCGTGGTGCCATCATTTCCTGTGTGACAGTCTTTTTGCTGGTGTTCAAGACCACCAACAGATACAGAGGTTTGGGTTTTTACGCAGCGGAGGACACATTTCACTGTTAAAAAAAGCTCCGAGCCAAGAGCAGGGGGCTTTTAACACACTGGTTTAACACCTTTTCCAAACCTCTCACTTTTACAACTTTGCAAACACGCTTTAGCCGATATTAATGCACAACCCCGTTAAGGTTAATGAGTTGTTTCGCATTCAGACACCTCCTTAGCCCACGCCGGTTCATGCAAGCACCTTGGCCTAGCTGGAGAGCGCGGGGCTCGGAGGAGAGCACGCCTGGGAGGAAATCCTTCCCCAGGATGGTTGTTGGAGGCAACTCCTGCTCGGGGAAGCCTTAATGAAAAGCAGCTCATCAGCAGTTACGTAACCTAATGATAATCCGGCTCAGGCTGGGCAATACTTAAAGCCACAGCGTCTCTCTGCCGTGACCTATTTTATGCTCGATGCAAGGGCGAAAGTATGTGGTTTGCAACTTTGCCGGGTCTTTTACCGCGGAGATGTCGCCTGTCAGTAGAAAAGCCCCCCTGCCCCTCCTCGCACGTTTTCTTCTGCTTTCTTGGTTGCAAAGCGACCGCTTCGGATTTGTCAGTGGCTTTTTATGGTATCGGCTCCAAGCGCAGGCACGGTGGAGAGCAAATTGTAAACAATTAAAAGGAAAACACTTGATGTCCTGCAGGAAACTTGGCATACTTTAATTTCGGCTTCAGAAGCTGCAGCGGGTCCGGGGGCATGTTGCAGAGCACTTCTAATGCCACATTGAACCACACAGAAAGCTTTTGTGTTTTTATTAGACCTCAGTGAGCAAAAATGTATGCTTCCACATTCCAGGGTCATATTTACATTTGACTTAAGAAATTCATTAAGACGGCACTGGCATGGCTCAAACGTGTAGGACTGGCCAGCCCCCTGTAATCGTTTTTTTACCTCTCAATCTGCAGAAGTATCAACAAGAGATTAAACGCAGAGTTGTTGATTCAGATCTCGGCATTTAATCTGACCACAGATGGTGTCAAAAGAGGGACAGCCATACAAAATAGCAACAGATTTTTTTCCTAAACAATTGCTTTTTTGTTTAATAAAGATAGAGAACAAGTGGCCAAATTTAAAATACAGAGGAAATCTCAGTTTCCTACAGTTCCTCTCCTAGAGAGCTTTGAAGCATTATTAATGGGGTGATTTCTGTTAATGATTAATAATGCGTTTATATTTATGTACTTCACTAAAGTTATTCTTGTTGCTATTATTAATTCCCATCTTTCATAGGATAAATATTCCATTCTGTAAAACGCCGGACGAGTTAATGACACGGCTGGTTGCAAAAAGGAGCTCGTAGTGTTGTGCCAACTGTAAGAAATACTGCCTGTTACATGTAGGTATGCTCATTTTGGATGACACTCGTGCTTACGCAGAACCCTGTTGTTTTCAAATCATTGATACTGAAGCTTTACGTTTACTGCCACAAGGAATAGCAGGCTCTGCAAAAATACACCGCCACGCATGGTACTTAGCGCCGACGGATTCCTAGAGCAGATCATGTGGATCTGCTGATCTCTTGTGGGTTGAAAAAAGTTGCTCAAGGTAATTCGGAGCATTTTTTAAAAGCTGATTTTTAAAACCCAACATTAGACAGCTTAAGGTCAGAAATTAAATTGCTTTTTGAAAGATTTACAAAATTTCCTGTTGGCAGCAATATTTTCGCGACGTTTAAGAGGAAAAATAATAATTAAAAAAATTGTGGTGAGCGTGTTTGTTGGCTTTTAAAACGTCTTCCTGGGGAGCCTGCAACCAAAACACTGCTGCATTGTACTAGCATTTAAGAAACAGAAAGTGGAACTAAATGTAGATTATTAAAATAGTGTGGCTGATTATAAACTCTAAAGGGAAATCATGTAACCTCATTTCCTTATCTCATCTGAGCAAAAGGCTAAAAAAAGGGGGTGGGGAAATACACTTTTTCAGTTTTAGTCATCTCAAGTGTTACTAGTCACAGGAGTAAAATATATCTTTAAAGGCAACTAAATACGCTTCAGAGCCCTTTAAAGCAGACTCGTAGCTGCGAAGGAGTTGGTTGTAGGTGATGAAGGGTTAAGGGGTGCGGGTACCCAGCCCTCGCTCTGGGTCACATCAGCTGCTATCAGCGCCTGTGTTTGCGGTGTCTGCGATTCAGGCCTGCTCGTAATGTGCTTGGCCAACTGGCTAATACTGAATATTGAAGAAAAGAGTATTTTCTCATGCTTTCCTGACAGTATTTTTTTTTGTTGTTGACTTTTAGGTGGCCTACGTAAAAAAGAATTGATTGTTTCAGTCTGTTGGTAAGTGGAATGATAACTCCCACCAGAGTTGGTATAACTTGTCCTTTTTTGGCAGTCGTGCCAGAGACACCAAGTGCTGAACAGGGAATAAAGCAGAGCTATTCTCTAACCCTATAGCCATGATCCCACCGAGAACCCTCTCTATTTACTCGTCTGCACTTCAAGACTGTCAGTTTTATTCAGACATCTACTCAGCCTGTGAAATACTTTTCCTTAACCTACTTTTAATGCCTTTGAAGTATCATCTGCTTCACTAGTTTGAAGAGCACTAAAGCCCTCATGCCGCCAATAGACACTTAAGTGCTTACTTTAAAACCCATGAGTAGTTCTGTGAGGCACACAAGACCTGCTGCCGTTAGACAGATCTGTCACTCCGTCTGCTCCACTCTGTTGTTTCCAACAGCGTGCAACACCAGATTCCTGCTCCTGCACCTCCTCTCCATCTCCCTCCTCTCAATGCGTTAGAATCATCGAATCACAGAATGGTTTGGGTGGGAAGGGACCTTTAAAGGCCATCTAATCCAATCCCCTGCCATGAGCAGAGACATCTTCAACTAGATCAGGTTGCTCAAAGCCTCGTCCAACCTGGCCTTGAACCCCTCCAGGGATGGGGCAGCCACAGCTTCTCCGGGCAACCTGGGCCAGGGGCTCACCACCCCCACAGTGACAAATTTCTTCCTTATATCTAGTCTAAATCTCCCCTCTTTCAGTTTAAAACCTAACCCTAACCATTCCCCCTCGTCCCATGGCTCCCCTCCCTGATCCAGAGTCCCTCCCCAGCTTTCCCGGAGCCCCTTGAGGGACTGGCAGGGGCTGGAAGGTCTCCCCGGAGCCTTCTCTTCTCCAGGCTGAACCCCCCCAGCTCTCTCAGCCTGTCCTCCCAGCAGAGGGGCTCCAGCCCTCCCAGCATCTCCGGGGCCTCCTCTGGCCCCGCTCCAACAGCTCCGTGTCTCTCCTGTGCTGAGGCCCCAGAGCTGGAGGCAGCGCTGCAGGGGGGTCTCCCCCGAGCGGAGCAGAGGGGCAGAATCCCCCCCTGGCCCTGCTGCCCACGCTGCTGGGGATGCAGCCCAGGCTGCGGGGGGTTCTGGGCTGCCAGCGCACGGTGCCGGCTCCTGTGGAGCTTCTCACGCACCAATACCCCCAAGTCTTTCTCAGGGGTTCTCAATACAGGCTGTTCTCCACCCCTCATCCCCAGCCTGTATTGGTACCAGGGGTTGCGGTGTTAGGAAGAGGAGAAGAGGGTCAGTGCTACCACAGCAACTTCCCCACTAATTGGCGATCTTCAATCACCGTGGGTACCACCACCGTCCCTTCCATCACCGGTGCTGACACCACCATGGCAGTCACCAGGTTTCTGTTGCATCTGTCCCTGTCGCTCGAGATTTAACACAAAATCTTTCCCATTGCCTAACTGTTAGGAGCAGTACTGCACCTTGAAGCATGAGGTGGAAGAGAAAACATTTTTTCCTAAAAACTTTGTTGGTCTTTGCTATGAGGATCTTGGGTATCTTGTTATCCTCAAAAATGCCTCCGCCTGCCTGGGGTCTGCTAAGCTCTTGGCCCACGTGAAATCCTGTGCATTTAATTAGGTCCTTACTTGTACCGGAGACCCCTGCAGAGGCAGATGCTTTAACCTGGATAACAGATGCACCAGAAGTGATTAGAAATGCAAGGGAAAACAGGGGAAGCAGTCAAGGAGAGAAGAAAGAGGTATAGGTGGTGCTTCAGGAATACAAAATGCAGGATAAACGGGAAGCAGTATTTGTAGTTAAAGGGGATGAGTTCTTTGTCATTTCAAATCAACAAAGTACAAAGGGAAGACAGGTACCCTTGTCACAACCTGAAATTTATAGATCATGAACAAAATGTTCTCCGTTTTGTCCTCCACAGGTAGTGCAGAAGACGAATGAAGAGCCGTTGAATAGTAAATGTTTTCTCTGGTTTGGTTGCTTTTCTTTCACCACTTGTATATAGTTAATAATATTCCTTGTTGGTCAACTGCTATGGGTGAAGTCAGAAGCAAAAAGGAACTGGAACAAGGGCAGGGAAAGCAGATCCAATTTGAAGCAATTCAGCCTCAAACCTGGGTAACGCTGTTTCTGTTGGTGCAGGTGCCTCCTGGTATTGATAACTGGAGCTCCCTCCGCTGATTTGAAGGTGGGAGAAAGTTGGTGCAATGGATCACTAACATCATTAACGCTTCGGGATGCTGCAGTTTCTGAGCTCATGGGAAGTACAACATTGGGGTTAAAAACGGTAATAACCAGACTTGGAGAGGTTATTCTTATTCTGACTGTTTGAAAATTAGTGTAAATGAGATAAATTGTAATGTAGCTTGGGCATCTAAGTTACCTGAGACATGTGAATGGAGAATACCACAACCTAAGGTTAAACTGAATGTAAAATCCCAGAATACAGTGGTAAGCAGAATTGAGACATGTTTAGATCACGGCTTTCTCCTTTTGAAATCAAGGATCCTTCCTGAGAAAAAGAAACTTATAGATTTAGCAATACAAGATTTCCCCGCGGTGGCAGCAAGGCAGCAGGGTGCCCCGCTGTTGCATCACGAAAAATACTTTGCTTTTTTTTTGATGGTAAGGTCCAGCAAAAATGTGGCCCCTAAGTAAAGGAAATATTTACAGCGTGGACTCATGACTGGGTTGGGTATAACATAAGTATATAAGTATACAACACTGTGAGAGGCCTAAGTGATATTGTTCTATAAGCTGTAAGTTTTTAACTCATTCTGTATAGAAACTAAACAAGAACTGCCTACATTAGGTGCCACCACACACCATTTTCAATGACCACAAATGTAAAATTTAGGAATCAAATGAAACTTTAATAATATTATGATTAATATTATTGTTTATTATTTATTATTAATAATACTATTTATTATTATTTAATAATATTATTCTTTAATAATATTGGGATCATAAAACACGGACAAAAGCAACAGAAATGTGCAAACTTTGTACAAGAAAAAGGATTAAAACTGGAGAATCTTGTTAGCGTTACTAGAGCTTGGACCCGAATGCCAGTGTTTGCTGTTGAGATTACTGATAGCATAGCAGGCTCCCTCAGCAACAGCCTCAAACCACAAAAATACCTGTCAGCATAAACATATATTATGTAAAAACTGATGTCCGCGTTGATTTAAGTTCCAATCCTGGAAATGAAATGGGACTGCATTATTAAGAGCCATGTGAGCTAAGATATTATGCATACAAGAAAAAAAAAAAAAAGACTGCCATGTAATGTAGGTCTGGGCAAACTGCGTTGGCATTGCCCCAGGTGATTTGCCAGTCGCTATGGCTAGTCAATATTAAAGCTCAATAGCTGGGTAATGGTGTGCTGACAGACTTAGAAATACACTGTGAAAATGGGATTAAATGGGTCCGAGTAAATACAGTCTGAAAGGTCTTGTGCTCCTAATGAGGCAATAACGACTTGTGTGTGGCACCAACTAGTAGCTAATGATTCTGTGATACATGACACAGGGGATGGGAGCTCTCTTGATGTTATTTGTCCGCATCCCCTTTGGTAGGACTCACATCAAATAGCTGACACACCCCTCCCCCCCCAGCATGAAATGTGGGTGTAGTGTCTTTAATGCAGATAAAGGGGTAAAACAGGCACAGTATTGACCCTCTGGTACAGTCAGGACCTTCTAGTCTGGGATCCCTTGAGTAACCTTACTACTGAGTCACAACAGATACAGTGAAGAGCTCTCTACAGCTCCCTGAAAGGAGTGTGTAGCCGGGGGGTGGTCCGTCTCTTCTCCCAAGGAACAGGCCATGGGACAAGAGGAAACAGCCTCAAGTTGCGCCAGGGGAGGTTTAGGATGGATGTTGGGAACAATTTCTTCATGGAAAGGGTTGTCAAGCATTGGAAGAGGCTGGCCAGGGCAGTGGTGGAGTCGCCATCCCTGGAGGGATTTAAAAGCCGGGCAGACGTGGTGCTGAGGGACATGGGGTAGTGGTGGCCTTGGCAGTGTTGGGTTGATGGTTGGACTCAATGATCTGAAAGGTCCCTTCCAACCGAGACAATTATACGATTCTGTGATTCTAAAGCATTAGCAAACTGACAGTCAGAAAGAAATCTTTCTATGAGGTTAGTTTGAGAGTTGGTCACCCAAAGCCATAGTTGCGCTGCAGTTAGCCTTTTAGGCCTGTTTGGGCCTAAAAGTCAGCTTCTGTTCTCCTTGTCTCGTAACAAAATATCATCAGCTTGCCCTCACGTACTATTTAATATTGTTGGGAGGATCATGCTCATTGCCGCTCTGAATTCCCTCCGGTTCTACAATACCCCGTGTGAGCCAGGATTAGAGACGTGCAGCTGTGGGTTTCCACAAAGATGCTATATACGATTCCTCTACATGCTATCTTTTGTGCAGCCGAAGAATTTCCTTGCTTGTTCTCTATCAACTTGCTTACTGAGCGCAGCTCTTCACGGATCTGTCTACAGCAACGTGCTTGTCCTTTTCCTGAAAGACATAGTTTAAGAGTAGTTTTGCTCCCAGTGCGTACTCCACTGCAGTTCCCACCCGTGTTACCTGCCACCACATTGCTGCTAATTTGATTTGCATCGATTCCTTTGGAAAATGCTGCTGTTTTCTCTAGACACTGCCATACTGAGCCTCTCCCAATCAGGCTTTTAATAGATGCATTAAAAAATAGACACACTGCAGAATTTTAAATAGCAGTAACGTTAGGCTTGTAGTGAAGATGAAAGCCAACCATTTATTTCTACTTTTTTGTTTCTAGTCTCCTGACAGCTTTTTGATGCAGGATTCCAGCTCTCTGACTTCGGAAGAGCCAGTGCTGTGCTGCGATGCAAGTGTGCAGGTGAGCTGTTGGGAGACCAAGAGAAAGGGAAAGACAAGGAGGTGACAGTTCAGAAAGAGGAAAGAAGGGACCTTAGTGGTGCAGAAAGAAACCATGGTACATCCATCCTGAAGGGGAATGCCTGCTACAGAGAGGATGATGGAGAAATAACGTCAGATTGGAAGAACAGTGGGAATAAGGAGGGGAAGTACTAGGGAGAGGAGAAACTTGAGTTCAAGTCTTCCTTTAAAAGCAGAAACTCTGTGTGATCTGGTGTAGTTGCATATTCCTGGATCCATCCCATCTCGTTTTAGCACTCACTGCAGCACCCAGGCTTCCTAAACAAGTTCATAGAATCATAGAATGGTTTGGGTGGGAAGAGACCTTACAGATCATCTAGTTCCAACATCTCTGCCATGGGCAGCCTGGGCCGGCGTCTCACCACCCTCACAGCAAAGAATTTCTTCAAAATACCTCATCTAAATCTCCCCTCTTCCAGTGTAAAACCCTTCCCCCTCATCCCATGGCTCCAATGCCTGATCCAGAGTCCCTCCCCAGCTTTCCTGGAGCCCCTTTAGGGACTGGCAGGGGCTGGAAGGTCTCCCCGGAGCCTTCTCTTCTCCAGGCTGAACCCCCCCAGCTCTCTCAGCCTGTCCTCCCAGCAGAGGGGCTCCAGCCCTCCCAGCATCTCCGGGGCCTCCTCTGGCCCCGCTCCAACAGCTCCGTGTCTCTCCTGTGCTGAGGCCCCAGAGCTGGAGGCAGCGCTGCAGGGGGGTCTCCCCCGAGCGGAGCAGAGGGGCAGAATCCCCCCCTGGCGCTGCTGCCCACGCTGCTGGGGATGCAGCCCAGGCTGCGGGGGGTTTCTGGGCTGCCAGCGCACGGTGCCGGCTCCTGTGGAGCTTCTCATCCACCAACACCCCCAAGCCCTTCTCCTCAGGGCTGCTCTCCAGCCATTCTCCTCCCAGCCTGTATTTGTGCTCAGGATCACCCCAACCCAGGTGCAGGACCTTGCAACTGGCCTTGTTGAACTTCATGAGGTTCACACAGGCCCATCTCTTAAGCCTGCCCAGGTCCCTCTGGTTGGCATTCCATCCCTCCAGCGTTGAATTTTCCCATCCACCTTCAATGCCAAGAGCTCTTGGGCAAGCTTCCCTCTTGGGAAGTATCTTGGCTCTTCAGGGGGAGCCCTGTGCAGCCAGGTCTCTAATTTCCACACCACCACCAGGTATCTTAACACCAGAGGACACAAATCCCTGCCTCAAGTCCTCTGTCGCACACCTCGGTCTGCAAAATGGTGGCCACAGAATTTTTCTTCCATAGGGGTGGTGGTGTGGGGACGGATTAGGAAATGATTGAGAGGCACTTGGGCACTGTGTTGGTAGAGACATGAAGGAGGACAGAACTGAAAGAGAGTGGAGAAAATAAAGAGTGAGAAATCAGAAGAATTAAAGGTCAGTCGGAAAAGAACTACATCTCATGGAGAGCGTTTTAAAGAAGCAGAGGGATGAAAACCAGTCTGAAGAAAAGACATTAAATGAGGAAAATGGCAACAACAAAAAAGTGGAGAATAGGAAGAGAAAAAGCAGAAAAGCCCAAAGGGACCATAAAGTGATCCTTTATTTTTATGGAGACTTTCCACTTCTTTATTCAATTTTTTTGAATGCAAGTTTTATTAGTGGTTTTGGCTCTGCCCTTGCAAACAAATTGGGCAGCACTACCAACAGCAGACTGGGAGGAGGTGAGATGCTCTTGGAAGCGGCACACCATGCTCTTTCTCCTTCTGAAAAGCTGGCTGGGTTAACCCCACTGCTGGGAAGATCTGCCAAGGGGCCATGCATGCTGGTGTTGTAGTTGTTGATTGGCTTCTTAGAAAGCAAAACCTTCCTCTGTGTAGGCTCTTTTTGCAGAGTTTACCTTGCTGAAGACAGAGGAAACACTGTAAGAAAAGGCTGATGCTATTCCATCACTGATATGACGCCTTCTCGTGGGAAAGAGCCTGTTGGCTACAAAGTAAAAATTAATTACAGTTGGACTCGATGATCTTAAAGGTCTTTTCCAACCTAAACGATTCTTTACATAGACTACGAAATAGCAAATTAAATACAGATTATAAAACCAGCGCTGTACAGTTGGAAATGTCCATATATCAAATATTTCTTTGCCCCACAGTTTTGTGCATCCATTGAAACCACCTTGATAAACACGGTTTGGGATAACTGGGGAAGGTCTGATGCCAGGAGATATTAACTGAATTAAGAGTATAGGGCTTGGGTCTTGTGTATGCTGGGAGGGAGGGGAAGAGGTTCTTTGTGCGTTGCTCAGCAAAGGAGGGCAGAGATTGTCCTGGGAGGAGCCTTCTGCTATTGTCTTGCTGCAAAGAGTTGAGGAATCAGCTCACAGAAGTCATCCAGGTTTTATGTTGAAAGGACAGGGCTGGGAGCTGGGGATATGGATGCGGCTCTGCTGCAGACGTGACTTGAAAGTCTGCGAAAGTCACCGAACTTGCCTGTGTCTGTCTCCTCACTGGTAGAGCTGAAGATAACAATACTGACCGAAGTACCAGATCACAAGGTCTAATTTGTATTTGCATAGTGCTTTAAGATCCTGGCATCAAAACGTTACTCCTTAGCTCAGGGAAGAAACTTTTCTCAGCATCAGGATTTCTCCCCGCCACGTCTCAGGTTCTTTTTTGTTGGTTTCTTGGTTTTTTTAACTCTGCCTCCCTGTTCCCTCAGAGGTTTGATTTCTCATCTTTGTACTTGATCTTCCACATCAGAGAACTGCTGCTGCTACAGCCATGCAGCGCTCTCTCTGCCCATGCAGATGACAAATTAATCTAACATTTCACGTCGGAGAAATACTTATTACTTCTATCCCTTTTGTTCTCGTAGTCGCAGCGCTTCTCGAATTGTGCGGCTGGCCTCCCTGGGGAAGCTCCGCTTTCTTCCCAGAGAGCCCACAGCAAGTCCAAGGACAGTGAAAAATTGAATATTATTTTCTTGCTGGCTTAGTGATTTTCATTTAGGATTCAGCAAATGCAGAGCCATCTGCTATGTATGAAATATCCAATAATAGTTCTCCAGTTGCTGAATTCTGAGTGGAAACAAGCCAGCAAGGGAGGCAGAGAGCCTGGCTTGCCTCGAACCTCCTCTGTAAGCACACACAGGCAAACTGCACCAGCGTCTTTGCCCCCTGATCGTAGCAGTATTTCCAAAAATACAGGTACCTTGAAGACGGAACTGGAGGTCAGAGGAAGAGGGTGTTCGATTTTCCCTCTCTTGATGATCCTATGTATTGCTTTTCTTTGTTTAATGGGTGTATGGTGACACGGTGCCTTACAAAACATAAAATATCAGTGCTTTCCCACGGAAGGTCTGATTCTCTCCCATCCAGCCAGTAGGACCTTAGTCAAGCATAAAATCACTGGGGGCGTGTTCAGGAGCTAAAATATTATCCCTAAGATCCAAGTCAATGGATGATAAGCGAAAAGAGATACAGAAATCTTGGTTGCAGGCAGCTTAGTGTATAAAAGCTACTTTCAGCTTTTCATGCCCAAATCCGCTTTGTTTCTCCGCAGACACACAGCACTTCGGGTGCTCCTTCCAACACGGCTCTCTGCTTTCTGCTAGTCTCACTGAGCTCTCCTGCTTTTGCTGAAATTCCTTAATCTTCCCTCCTTCCCTGAAGTTAATACTATGTTATCTGCCAAATTAGCTAATAATACTGACTTAAATCATTGGTTTCAGAGCTGTCGGGCTGCACAATTAAATGGGGATGATTCAAACTTTTGCCAAAGATGCTGGTTTGGACTATCAGCGCTGCCGGGCAGATTCTACCTGGATGAGGACTTTAGCATTAGCGCAGCCACGCTGGTGTAGTTAAATTGACGCAAACCTCATATTAGTGTAGAATTGGTGTAAATTGTGGCTTGCAAAGAGTGCAGTTTGTGAATACTTGACCAGAGCTCTGCTAGAGGCTGAATTGCAAGAAGCAAGGACTCGGCTTAGAGAAATTCACGCCCAGGAGATCATAGATCCATAGAACATAGAACAGCCCAGGCTGGAGGGGACCTGGAAAGATCATCTGGTCCAGGGAAAGGATGCGTGGATGGGATTATCTAGCACCCTGTCCAGACCACTCTTGAAAACCTCCAGCGATGGGGACTCCACCATGTCCCTGGGGAGGTTGTGCTGGTGATTGATTGTGCTCGCTGTGAAAAATGTCTTTGTTTCCTACTTATTTTTCTTCGTTTTCTTCTTCAGCTGTAATGGCAAATGCAATTCTTTAGGTGCAAAACGACGCTCTGGTTTCTGCAGCTCTGTGGGGAGAACTGGACTTTGCAGCAGATCGTTTGCCTGCACAACCATGAATTTCACTGATTGCTGTGGATGAAAGAGCAGCTGTAATAAATCAGAGGTGCACGTTGAGAAGGAGAAGGACCCCAACCCTGCGTGGAGGTGATGTTGGACACTGGGTTCCATGCGGGACCGGTGGTGGCAGCCCCTGGGGCATTCCCTGGGCTGCACCCCGGGGCCAGGACCGTGGCTGCTGGGGCTGCACCCAGCAGAGGGGAGCAGCGACCTGCAGGCACTGCCTGGTAAAGGGTAACCCTTTATTTCATAGCCAGTCTCATCAGAATTAACATAAGCAGGAGAGGCAAAATGCAACGATTTCTATCTGGTCCTCTCTGCAGGACCGATGTACAGGGGAGGTGATGCTCTGCGGGTAAGATGATGCTCGGCAGGTAACTACAGGGAAGGCAAATCAGGAAAAATCTTCCTGGATTACCCATAAATATATATATTGTAAAAAAAGGCAGGATGTTCACCCGCTAGTGAGTGAGCAGACATGCATTTGCACACCCTCTCCAGTGGCGCTGCAAGAGGAGGGATGCTGAGAAGGAGAGGGGGGATGCAACAACCCACAGGGAGGAGGAGGAGTCGTCCCCTGAGGAAGCACCCTACCCGCACTCCATGGCGTGCCAAGTCCTCTGGAAAGGCAATCTGGGGCTTTGCCTTGGGGGAGAAAAACCTGGTAGGGATGCTGGGCTAATATAAAAGAATTATGCTTACTGACATGATTTCTGCTAAGAATTCAGCCTACATTAGTAAAATCTCCAAGAATTTGTAGTTCGCAAGTATCTGCTTCATCCTCGCAGGTCAAACAGCTTTATGCTTCACTAAGACAAGCAGCAGGGGCACCTCCAAGCCAGACTCCTTTGGGTTTCGCAGCTCTGACAAGGTATTTGCCCTTTGGAGAGACCCAAGGTACAGGTTGCCTCTGCCAGGGAGTGGGCAACGTTACCTCCCAAACTGGTCATCATGACCCCAACAGGATATCTCCATTGCTACTGGGGGCTCTTATTTCTTTAGATGATGTAAAAATAGGCTGGGGGGTTGGAGGGTGACCACCAGGAGCCAAGGCAGGAATCACAGAATTATAGAATCATTTAGGTTGTAAAAGACCTTTAAGATCATCGAGTCTAACCGTTAACCCAACGCTGCCAAGGCCACCACTACCCCATGTCCCTCAGCACCACGTCTTTTAAATCCCTCCAGGGATGGCGACTCCACCACTGCCCTGGGCAGCCTCTTCCAATGCTTGACAACCCTTTCGGTGTAGAAATATTTCCTAATATGCATCCTAAACCTCCCCTGGTGCAACTTGAGGCCGTTTCCTCTTGTCCCACGGCCTGTTCCTTGGGAGAAGAGCCCGACCCCCCCTGGCTCCCCACTCCTTTCAGGGAGCTGTAGAGAGCGAGAAGGTCTCCCCTCAGCCTCCTTCTCTCCAGGCTGAACACCCCCAGCTCCCTCAGCTGCTCCTCACAAGACTTGTGCTCTAAAAGGAGGGCCAAACTTGTGCCAGCCCTTTTCCCATCATCTAATCATAGAATCATCAAAACACAGAATGGTTTGGGTGGGAAGGGACCATTACAGACCATCTAGTCCACCCCTCTGCCCTGGGCAGGGACATCTTCAACTAGACCAGGTTGCTCAAAGTCCCATCCAACCTGGCCTGGGATGTTTCCAGGGATGGGGCAGCCACAGCTTCTCTGGGCAACATGGTCCAGGATTTCACCACTCTCAGCGTAAACAATTTCTTCCTTATATCTAGTCTGAATTTCCCCTCTTTCAGTTTACAACCATTACGCCTTGTCCTATCACAACGGCCCTACTAAAAAGTCTGTATATCATGATAAAAAAATGTATGTCATGGTTAAAAGGAGGCTGGCAGGGTCAGCGTAACTCTGTAGTAGTTAACCCCTGCTCTCAAACCACCCCTTGGAGCCCTAAGGAGGAGAAAGAAAACTGAGAAATGCCCTAATTTATTATGATCTAGGCAGGGATTAGCAGAATATAACAGCACAATCCACTTGCAGCACCCTCCAGTAACCGGTATCACCATGTTTGCAGATGAATGGGGCTGTTTCATTAATAGCTAATGCCTGGGCCAGAAAACTCATCTCTTTAAAATCATTAGTGGAATGGAAAAGGATCATCCTGCAGATTAGAAACAGTTTTATAAAACTTCGATTTCAGATTTTCCCTTTGGACGAAGCAGTTTTTCTTTTAGCCTCCTTAGATACCATCGTGCTGGGTATGGTAACGAGATAAGCAGACTCAGACGCCGTTAAACAACAGATGAAAGATGCAGCCGTTGTCATCACTGAAGACGTCAGGCGTGTGGTATTCCGAGTTATGTGACCTATGGGAGAATGACAAGAAAATCCTGAAATTTTATTCTAAAAAGGAAATCGCGGGGCTATGAATGAATCTTTGTGCCGCTAATGAACCCCATTGCCAGGGCTCGGCTGGTATTTTAGGGGATGCTAGTGTGTCCAGGGCAATGAAAAACATGCTCATTTTTATGTTTATGCAATTAGAGATATAAATGTGTGAGGGAAAACACTTTATCCCAAGAAAATTCCCTATTGCAGAGACGTGCTGGAATACCTGCTTTACAGAGGGGTGTGAAAAATAAGGCCCCAGTGAACTCAGGAAGGCTGAGGTAGATCCAGCCATGTCAGTAGATGAGTTTTCCCATTTTTGGGGATAATATCATGGCTCTTGCTGTTACAATCCCGTTAATCCACTGTTGTCCAGTGAAGGTCGGTGATGGGGAGTGGTGGTGGTGGCAGGTCTCCCGGTGCAGCCAACTGTTTCACACCTTGGGGCCAAACACCTTCCTGCACGAACCAGACCCGTGACCAGCAAAGCCACCCAGGAGCTCACGGGAACCCCCAGAGCCCACCAGATCCCTGCTGTGCCCACGACACCGCCCAGGACATCCTGTGCACGCTGGGAACAGCTATTTTGGAGTTTCAAAGACGTTGGTTTCATGGACGTATCCCACCCATGTAACAAAGGTTGGACCAGATGATCCTTGAGGTCCCTTCCAACCTGGGATTCTGTGCTTTTATGATTCTTTGATTCTATGATTCTCTAATTTTCCTGACTCCTGCACAGGCACTGTCCTCCCCTCCGTTTGCACCTCCAGCCCGTTTTGCGCCTTGCTGCGTTGGGTGATGGCACAGGGGAAATCAAATCGAACACCTTCCCACAGCTCACGTCCACGAAGTGGCTTTTGCTCCTGGCTCCAGCGTTTCCAGCTCCCCAGACCCCTCTGAAGGACTGGGACCAGTTCACAGAAGATGCTGGACTGGGCTCCTCGGGAGCGTGTGGCTGGTGTGTGCCTGATACCCCCTTTTTCCACTGAAATCGGTGCAAGTTTGGCTCGTAGCATGAAGCAGGAGTTCAGACTCCCTCAATTCATCTCCTGGCTTTTTGTCACGCCTGTCACCGAGCCTGGGGAGCGGCGGCAGAGCTTTCCTGGGGAAATTGGCAGATGATGGAAAGTGGTGCGAATCCCTGAAGATCCCTGATTTCCTCAGCCTGTGGATCTGACCGAGGCTTCGCTCTTACCACTTTGTGTTGAAAGGGGGATAATTTTATTTACCTTTCTCCTAAGGATGTGGCAAGGGCTGGTGGTTTTGAATCTTGCTTTGGAGAGCAAATTGGGAAGTGTCACTATCAATTAATTTCCAAAAAAAATGCAGTAAAATCTAACAGTTCTAACCGTAAATTTAAAAGAAGAATTGAATGTGAAAAGGCACCACTCCCACCATTAATTTCTTCACTGCGCTGTTCCCTTTCCTCTTTTATTCTGCCTCATTTTCAGTCCCTTGCCAAGAGATCCTTGGCAGCTCTCATAAAAGCAATTATCATCTTTAGTAAAGTTTTTGCAGTATTTTTTTTTTCTTTTTGCTTCATTCTGGAACTGAATATTCTCCGTAATGTCATCCTGTCAGTCCCAAACTTCACCGGCTGCATCGCGCCTCCTGCTCTGGCTTTTCTGCCACGTGCCCTCCCTTGGCATTTCTGGGGTTGCTTGAGGAGCTTTTCTCTTTTGCTAGAGAAGATGCTCGACCCCACGCAGCCCCGAGATGCTTTTGATTGACCGGGACTTGGAAGCAACCCAAGGCATCACACTGAGCGGAATTAAAAATACCACCTCGTCCACGAGTCTGGGGAAATTCGTGTGTTTGAAGGGCAAGCGCTGCACCTCCAGGAGATGCTTTTAATAACCTCTAATTTTGTTTTGGCCAAGGTTGTACCTGAGAAAGAGAGACCAGGAGCCCCGCTCGTTAGAGAAGCTCTCCTGATAAATGGTCCAGATCAGACTTGCAGATCTGAATTTCTCCAGTTGGGGAAGTTCACAATCGGAGCCAAATTGGCAGTTTTGGTCTAAATCCTCTTTTTTTTGCTTTAATTACATTTCCTGTTGGCTTCCTCTCTCATTCTAGACAGTGTGCAGGGTGACTCTGGGATAAGCAGACTATTATGCAGCTCTGATTTCCTTGGCATGAAGGATGCTATTTTTCAGCTCATCTCGTTAAAAAGCTGTTGCTCGGGGGCTGGGGAAGGCTGACCTTGCCCGGCAGCGGGACTGCTGCCCCGGATGTCCCACCAGCATCTATCAAGAGCACCCATCCCAGATGTTGACATCTGCACTCTCCCCTGAGCAGATGAAATAAATGGGGAAGATTCAACTACGGGGTCTAAACTATGAGTGTTTGGACCCAAGAAAGTCAACCTGTGCTTCATCTACCATCAGCCAAGAACTGACCAGTGGTGTCTGCGATGGCCCATCCAGCAGTACTCATCCAGATGCTGTTTTCTCTGCTACTCATTTCCCATCCCACCTGAACACATTCAGCTCTACCCTTTAGTGTCTTTGCACTATAACGTGGTGCGTTCAAGGGTCCCAGCAGGCACCATGGGCCATGAAGATGATCAGATCAGGCTGGAGCCCCTCTGCTGTGAGGACAGACTGAGAGAGTTGGGGTTGTTCAGCCTGGAGAAGAGAAGGCTCCGGGGACACCTTATAGTGGCCTTCCAGTCCCTAAAGAGGCTCCAGAAAAGCTGGGGAGGGACTCTGGATTAGGGAGGGGAGCCATGGGACGAAGGGGAATGGTTTTACACTGCAAGAGGGAAGATTTAGATGAGATATGGGGAAGAAATTTGTCACTGTGGGGGTGGTGAGCCCCTGGCCCAGGTCGCCCAGAGAAGCTGTGGCTGCCCCATCCCTGGAGGGGTTCAAGGCCAGGTTGGACAGGGCTCTGAGTAATCCAGTTTAGTTGATGTCCCTGCCCATGGCAGGGTGTTGGACTAGATGGCCTTTAAAGGTCCCTTCCCACCCAAATAATTCTGTAATTCGATGATTCTAAATGCAGTGGATGCTCTCAGAGATGCTCCTTCTCCTCCTGCCCCCTCTGGTCACTCCCCAGCATGTCACCTCCAGAAGCCCCTGCAGAGAACACACACCAACACACACCTATGGGAAGCTGCACTTGGTTTGTATTTCGGTGAGTAATAGGCACCTGCCAGTGGCAATCCTGGATTTTCCTACTTTGCCCCAAAAATTCTGCATTAAGGTCTGGGGATACAACACCCCTTTGTGGCCCCTGCTGCTAAGCCAAAAATCCCCTCTCTGTTCCTATTCTTTGGTTGCAAAAAGGCCTGAAATAGGGATGTAACAGTAAAACAGTGAAAATCTTTGGGCTTCCAATGTTCTCCAGAAGGCTTTGGAGATGGGATGGGATCCTGGGCGCCAGCGCAGGCGGTGGGGGACAGATGTTCCTAATTGAGCTGTACGCGCCTCATCCCTCTCCGAAATCGGCTTGTTGTGGTGGTAGCTCTGCTTCCCTCATTCCCCTCCCGCGAGCTGGGATCTGACAGAGCGGAGTTCGCGTGCAATATCAACCGGCGGGTACAGTCGCTACGACCCGCTGTTACACGCAATTTTCTTTTGTAAGAAAGATTGCCTTCATCCTGCCGGCTGGCCGATGGCTGGTTATGCTATACATCACTGCATATTTTCCACTTGAGATCAATACCGCAGGCCCCGGATGCTTTGAAGATCACTGCCGGCGTCCTGCAGACCCCGGGTGCTTCACCGGGCATCACTCGGGGAATAACACAAAGCAATTTTGCTCCCCCGGCCCCATCGCTGTACCCCCCTTCGCTGTCATTTCTTCTTCTCCATCCCATCATCTTCAGGCAGAGCTCTGCCAACACTTTATTTTATTATATTCAATCATGTGAAAACCCTCTTGGCAAGAAACCCGACCGCTCTGAACTTATTTGTTGTTTTTTTTTTTTTTTTTCTTCTTTTTGTTTTAACAATTCTGCATTGTTTGGGGCTATTGCGCTCACTAGGAGGCTCGAGTTTCGTGCATTCATTCGCTCTTCTCTTGTCAAATCTGCCTTCGGAGCTGTTGTTTGGCTCTCGTACGCACCCTCTTCCATCTCCAGCCATTCTTTTTCACTTTAAGTCCATTTTCTGCCAGCTCCAACGCAGTTTAACCATGCCGCGTATTCAATTTCTGCACTTTGGGTTCCAAAAAAGAAAAGAGAGAAATACCCAAATACACCACTTAATGCCACCGTATTAATTTTGTGATGGCTCCCAAAACTAAATTAATGTTGAGGAGGTGCAATTACAGCTGACTTTGCATATATTGCTACGATACCATTAGTCGTAAAGTTTTACAACCACTGTGAAAACTGGATACAGTAGTTGAGCTCAGTTCTGCTCTTGGAGAAGGTTCCCCCGGGTAAGAGGTGATTTTATGCTGATGGAAACAAGAGGAGAGCTGGGATTTTTGCCCTTTGATGAATTCCATGTGCTGCCATCTTGCTGCCCAAAGAAACGCATCCTCATTCCAATAAACGTATTAAATGATCGCAATGTTTTTACGGTCCTGGCTGAAGGCTGGGAACTAATCACATTTTCTCTAAACCCTTCAGATCTGGAGGAGCTGCTTCAAATTGAGGTCAAATCTGGCCTCCCATCATAAACTAAGGCTTTAGTTGGGAGCTCCTGGGACCAGCTGATGACCCTCAAAACCAGAGGACGGTTTCTCTTACCAGCAGGGATGTGGCTGGTGGATTTTGCTCTGATTCCCTACACGCAGCAAGACCAGACATGAAACACGTTGGAGATTTCTCTGTCCTGGTTCAATCGATTCTGCCACCAAGTGATGTGTGATCCCACTGTCCGCTTTTCACAGCTAGAAAAGTCCTCGTGTAAAAACATCAGGCTCTTGTACAGCATCTTTAATACTTGGTCTTTTTCAAAGACTCTTTATTATTATTATTATTATTATTATTATTATTAATTATTTATTCAGCGGTCTGTTTTTCCACTTGTGAGCAGCATTTGGTCCTCTCTCCTCCTGCTGCGTAACGGGTTCAATGGCTCAACGACTCAACACAACACCTACTCTCACCTTGGAAAAATGCCCCTCTGCCCATTGTGCCTAAAATTTGGGATTGGTGGAGTCGATGGATACTGGACCCCCTTTGCTTAAAGATGTAGCTGGGATGGACATGAAAAAGGGAAGAGAAATGGGGGGTGACACATCTGGAAGGGGGAGATGCAGATGACGGCTCTGGAGGAGAAGCAAGGGGACCTCACACACCTGCGTTGAACCTCCATGGTGCCGCCACGTTCTTCTCTGGTTTTGAAATGTTTTGGCTCCGCAGCACCGATGGCCACCCATGCATCTGCACCGAGCACTGCTGAAACCTCCACGGAGACCCCCAAGTGCCATGGGTGGGGGACAGTGAACCCCCTTCCCGCAAGCCTCTTGCAGCCCCAGGAGCTGGTTAAACATGCGTGGGAGGTGCGGTGCAACACATGGAGCTCACCAACGTGCTGCGGCTGCATTTGGATCCTTGGGATAATGATTTCCAGCTGGTCTCCCACTCCTAGCCCGGATGCTGTTCCTTAGCTCATCTTGCCTTTGGCTGGCTGCCACCCTCCTTTCGTCCTCGCTGGAAGAAAGCAAGGCTTTGGTCTTCTTTAGGACGTTGCAGAATACTACAAGATCCCGGGATTTGTGGAAAGGTGTGAAAGTGCAGACCTGGCATCATGGTCAGCACTAGCACACCGGCATGGGGAAGTCCTGGATGGCCCTCCAGGAACAGGGAGTCTCCTCCAGACAGTGACCATGGTGACTTATCGAAGCCAGAGGAGATGATGAGGAAGTTGGTGAGATGAATCACAAAGCCACTAACGCTGGCACTGAGCTTCATCATCTCAGGTGGAGATCGGTTGTTGCCTAAATGCCCCCAAAATACACCTCAACGTAGTAACAACTACAGTAGTGAGCTTCACCCTCCTGGAGAAAGCTTTAGTGTGCTCACCAAAATAAATGAAGCATTGACACCAGCAGCTTTTGTTTGAACTTTTAAATGTCGTGGGCCAAAGCTCAGAAATATCATCGTGACGTGGAGCCTGACCAGGAAGGCGATGGTGGAGAGATGAATATGCTCCTGGCAGCTGCTGCTGCTGAAGTGATGATATATATTAGCTGAGCACTAATGTCTTTGTGCCCTGCTCCTTTTCCGTGATCTGATCTTGGTGGAAGTCACTTGGCCGTGCACAGGTGGAGATGTGCATTGAGTCCGCAGTGTCCTAACATATTCCTTTGTGGTCATGTTGGATGTTAAGTTGGGAGTGAACCTTGGATAAAGCCTATGGACATCCCTGGCATCACGGCTTACCTCCTCCCATCCCTGATGGCCATGGTCCTGCAGATCCTCGGTGGGAAGACGGTAGCTCATGGCTGGCAACGAGGTGGTAAAGCAGGTGATACGGTGATGAGCGGGGTGTCTGCCCTCCAGCAAGGAGCAGCAGACACTCACCCGGGCCCTTCAGACACTTTAAGTGCAGTTTACACAACTTTAAATTACTCCCTGATTTAATTCATCATATTTTGGTGCCCAGCCTGGTGGGGACCTCAAAGTCAGAAAGGAACGGGCCGTGGTACAAGTCTTTCCAGTTTCGGCATTTAGAAGCAGAAGGACCCAAAGCCGCCAGTTCCTTCTGAGTTTGTGACGTGACAGGGAGGGGTTGTGTCAGCTCGTGTTGAACCATGACAAAGAAAGCAACTTTAAACTGTTCTATGGATCCGTACGAACCAGGACTCGATGTGCGTGTGTGTGCACACAGGCGTGTGTGTGTAAAGAAAAAGGAAGCGTGTATATAACAACAAATATGTACATACATATATATACTGTACTATACGTATGTGTACTGTACAGTATATATAGCATATACGCAGTATGTATATTTATAGTAAATCTATATGGATAGTATATATAGTATATATAGATACTATATATTCTATATATACTATATATGCACTACACTATGTGTATATATAGTGTGTAAATATACACACATATAGGATACATTCTCTATATACACTATAGTATATAGAATCATAAAATCATAGAATCGCTGAGGTTGGAAGGGACCTTCAAGATCATCAAGTCCAACCATTAACCTCCCCTGACAAAAACCACTTCTAAACCATGTCCCTAAGCACCACATCTACCCTTTTTCTAAACACCTCCAGGGATGGTGAATCCACCACCTCCCTGGGCAGCCTCTTCCAATGTTTAATAACCCTTTCAGTGAAAAAATGTTTCCTGATATCCAATCTAAACCTCCCCTGACATAACTTGAACCCGTTTCCTCTTGTCCTATCCCTTGTCACCAGGGAGAAGAGGTCAGCCCCCATCTCTCTACACCCTCCTTTCAGGTAGTTGTAGAGGGTGAGAAGGTCTCCCCTCAGCCTCCTCTTCTCCAGGCTGAACAACCCCAGCTCCCTCAGTCGTTCCTCAGAAGGTTTGTCCTCCAGACCCCTCACCAGCTTTGTAGCCCTTCTCTGGACACGCTCCAACACCTCGATGTCCTTCTTGTAGTGAGGGGCCCAAAACTGAACACAGCACTCGAGGTGGGGCCTCACCAGTGCCGAGTCCAGGGGATGAGCACTGCCCTAGTCCGGCTCACCACACTGTTCCTGATACAGGCCAGGGTGCTGGTGGCCTTCTTGGCCACCTGGGCACACTGCTGGCTCGTATCCAGCCGGCTGTCCACCAACACCCCCAGGGCCTTTTCTGCTGGGCAGCTTTTGAGCCATATACATATATAGTATATACCCTCCTGAGAGCCCGAGTGAGCCAAAAAAGCTTCTGGGATCCCTCAGAGATGGGATATTGGGTGGAAATCAGCAGGGAAAGGACGCTGCAGTGTCACCCTGGCCGAGCCCTGCGGCCACCTGCCTCGAAACCCATCCCGACAGCGCTGGCTCACTTGCAAGAAACCCTTAAACTTCACTGGGTTCCTTTCAGGCAGCATAATTGGGCATAAAAATCGTATAAGCTCAACTTGGTATGTGGCATTGCCCTCCCGCGCTGCGCCGATGGGCCAAAACCTCCGCTCCTTGGCTCCTCCACATGCGATTCCCGAGGAGATGGGTTTGGCTGCAGGTGCCCATTGCTTTTAAAATGCACAAAAGGCTGGAGATGCCGTGAGAAAATGGAAAGGTGGAGACGAAGGCACACCATGGAGCTGTGTTTTTCAGCCTTCTGGAAAATTTTAAAAGTCATTAAATTTTGAAGCAAGAACGTCAGAATGGCACAGCAGCTCCAGCCGGCTTAAAATAGGGTGACAAATGACTGCTGGAGACAGAGGGTTTAATTACAAGAGGCAACGGGCCAGGATCGTCAAATGTCACCACCGGCACTGCTTTGGGAAGACACTGGCTTGGGTTCGGCTCATCGGAATTTCAGCAGCCACCCATCAGTTTCGTCCCAGCCCCTGGGTGCTCGGCATCCCGGGATGCGAAGCCAGTGGTGAGACTCCTGCCCACCTCTGGTTTCTTCTCCAAACTGGAGCATCCTCAAAGATGCTCCTGGGAGGGTATTTGTAGCCCCAGGAAACCTCTCGGACGGGTGATGGGGATTTTGGAGGGTGCTTTAGTGCGCAATGAGGCTGCCGGACCCCTGGGTGGTGCACGGTGGATTGTGCACGGTGAATTATGCACGGGAAAAGCGGAAAAATTTGGGCCAACGCAGCCCACTCTCCACCTGTGGCGGTTGCAAAGGAACCTCCCCAGCTCAGAGCCAGCGCCAGCCGCTGGATCTCCCCCTCCATCCTGTTTTTTTTCCCGGGCTGACCGGCACGGGGACCAGTCCCCACCGAGGTCCCAAACCTGCTTCTCATCCCATGACCCACATCCCTTCTATGATCCCAACCAACCTCGCACCATACCCAGGTCCCCGCAGGGTGCAAATCCGCTGGGAAAGGAGCAAGGAGAGCCGGTGCCCTGGCTTTCTGCAGCTTGGCTGTCTGGAGTGCAATATTTTGGTGAGGATTTTTGTACCCTTGAACCATCTTATTGAATTGCTTTTGTGATTGCTGAAGTTAATTTAGTAGCGCATGGGCAGGTGGAGGGACTGGAGAATAAGCTGGGTCGTGCTCATACCCCCAGTGACTGCTCAGCACGCTCCTTGGGAAGCAAATACCAGAATAAAATATGTTTAATTCCCTGTAAGTCCTGGGAACCTCCTGAGGTGCGTTACGGAGCTGCCCTGAGAAAGGCCAGGTCCTGCCCGGTGCTCGGCTTCCTCCCTGCTGCCCCCATCCCTCTCATCGGCAGCTAAACCACTCGGGAAGGAACTAAAATTCAAATTTAAACTGATTTAATCGACAGGCGACGTGTCCACCTTTATTTATATTCTCCTCGGGCTCCTGCTCGCACGGCTTCAGCTGACAGAGCATCAATTCACGCTGTCGGAGGAGGCAAATCTCCAGCCGCCGTGGTGCGAATCACCTAAAAACCTGATGATGTTCACACCGGAGCATCCTCCTCTTGTAGCCCAGCCCGGGGCTTGTTGCTCTTGACTGAATGAGCCCTTAATTCGCACAAGACCTTTCTTTCTCCAGCGATGGTGCAGCCGGACGCTGCGAGAGTAGGAACGTCTCTTTTTTAGGGATGATGTGGGTTGTTTTGTACAGAAAAAAACGGTTGTTTTTTGGTGTGGATCTGGTCTGGCTCCAAAGCTCGGAGCCTGCAGCCTGGACACGGCAAAGCTCTGTGGGATTACAACTGCTCCCCAAATCCCACCAGATCCCAGTGCATTTATAACATGGAAATAGGAGAGGAGAAAAGCTCTGAATTTTTACTGTCAAAAATGCCATTTTCTACCAATCTCCGTTTCGTGAAGACCTTTTTCCAAACCATTTTGGCAGCGACGTGAGGGAATATTCCATCGAGCATTTTGCTGAAAAATATAGATCTGATGGATCTTCACCATCTTTCAGTGGCACCGGGAGGGAAAAAACGCATCCAATCTCCTGGGTCGTGCTGCCCTCTGCAGAAAATCCCGACGGATGCCACGATGCCTTTCCAGATGAACCTGGGATAAGGAAAATATTCTGGCGATGATGTGCCGGACTTGGAGCAGCGCTGAAACTGCTTGGGTGTGATCCTCGCTTCCCGGGACAGGCAGGCGGGCTGGGATGCTTGCAGTCCTGCATCTCCACAGCCAGAAAGGCTTCTTTTCCCCAAAAAACGTGCCTCTCCCTCGGCTGGGACAAGGCAGTTGTTGTCCGTTGGGTTACGATCGGCTTTTGGACCTGTTTTGCATGCGCTTGCCCTTTGGGTTGCCAACCCCATTTGGGTTGCGCACACGTCGGCTTGCAAATGTTGGCTGGGAGGGGAGGGAAATATTATTTATTTGTTGTTTATTGTTATGTATTATTTCTTCTTATTTATTAGTTTATTATTATTTATTAACATTTATTTCAGTTTACAGCAGAGCACCCATCCAGTTGGACTAGATGACCATTGAAGGTTCCTTCCAACTCAACTCTTCTCTTCTCTTCTCTTCTCTTCTCTTCTCTTCTCTTCTCTTCTCTTCTCTTCTCTTCTCTTCTCTTCTCTTCTCTTCTCTTCTCTTCTCTTCTCTTCTCTTCTCTCCTCTTCTCTTCTCTCCTCTCCTCTCCTCTCCTCTCCTCTCCTCTCCTCTCCTCTCCTCTCCTCTCCTCTCCTCTCCTCTCCTCTCCTCTCCTCTCCTCTCCTCTCCTCTCCTCTCCTCTCCTCTCCTCTCCTCTCCTCTCCTCTCCTCCTTCCTTCCCTTCCCTTCCCTTCCCTTCCCTTCCCTTCCCTTCCCTTCCCTTCCCTTCCCTTCCCTTCCCTTCCCTTCCCTATTCCTTCCCTTCCCTATTCCTTCCCTTCCCTTCCCTATTCCTCCCCTCTCCTCTCCTCCCTTCCCTTCCCTTCCCTTCCCTTCCCTTCCCTTCCCTTCCCTTCCCTTCCCTTCCCTTCCCTTCCCTTCCCTTCCCTTCCCTTCCCTTCCCTTCCCTTCCCTTCCCTTCCCTTCCCTTCCATTTTTGGGTTCTCCCAGGGGGAAGATGCTGCAAAGCTGTTTGGGGGCCAAAAAAGCATCCCAGGTGGCAGGCTGGACGCTTGCCCTGCCGTAGAGACCCACAGGGCTGGGAAATGCCCCTCTCCATCCCAAATCCACTGCATGCTAAAGATTACTGGAGGTGGATAACTCACGTCTCGAGGAGCAAAGCCGTGTTCCCTTAGCTCCAGGTTTCCCAGCTGGCTCCAGACTCTTTTCCCAGGAAGCCCCCTCCATGCAGAGGAGGGATGTTGTCTTTCCAGGGAAAGAAATGAGGCTGGCTTTTGGGGAGAACGCATCCATCCGGGGCTGGAGACCCTCTTGTGAGCACGTGATGAACAAGGCTTTCCACAGGACAAAGTAGCAGATTTATTTATCTTTTATCATCATCGAATCACAGAATGGTTTGGGTGGGAAGGGACCTTAAAGCCTACCCAGTGCCACCCCCTGCCCTGGGCAGGGACACCTCCCACCAGCCCAGGTTGCTCCAAGCCCCGTCCAACCTGGCCTTGAACCCCTCCAGGGATGGGGCAGCCACAGCTTCTCTGGGCAACCTGGGCCAGGGGTTCACCCCCCTCACACCAAAGAATTTCTTCACAATATCCCATCTCAATCTCCCCTCTGTCAGTGTAAAACCCTTCCCCCTCATCCCACGGCTCCCCTCCCTGATCCAGAGTCCCTCCCCAGCTTTCCTGGAGCCCCTTGAGGGACTGGCAGGGGCTGGAAGGTCTCCCCGGAGCCTTCTCTTCTCCAGGCTGAACCCCCCCAGCTCTCTCAGCCCGTCCTCCCAGCAGAGGGGCTCCAGCCCTCCCGGCATCTCCGGGGCCTCCTCTGGCCCCGCTCCAACAGCTCCGTGTCTCTCCTGTGCTGAGGCCCCAGAGCTGGAGGCAGCACTGCCGGGGGGTCTCCCCCGAGCGGAGCAGAGGGGCAGAATCCCCCCCTGGCCCTGCTGCCCACGCTGCTGGGGATGCAGCCCAGGCTGCGGGGGGTTTCTGGGCTGCCAGCGCACGGTGCCGGCTCCTGTGGAGCTTCTCATCCACCAACACCCCCAAGTCCTTCTCCTCAGGGCTGCTCTCCAGCCATTCTCCTCCTGCCTGGATTTGTGCTTGGGATTGCCCCAACCCAGGTGAGATCCAGGACAGAGGAGGGATCCAGCACAGTGGGGTATCAAGGGTGGATGAGGATCCAGGAGAGATGGAGATCCTGGAGAGATGCGAATCCAGGACAGGCAGGGATCAAGGACTGATGTGGGTCCAGGAAGGATAGGGATCCCGGACAGACAGGATCCAGGACAGATGGGGCCCCAGGATGGGTGAGGAGCCAGGAGAGAGAGGGATCCAGCACAGCTGGAGTTTGGGGATGGATGGGGATCCAGGGTGAGGGATGATCCAGCATGGCCGGGATCCAGGGTGGAGGGGACGGCCATCACTGGGGACAGAGGAGCTGGAGGAGAGGTGGGTGCCTGGGGACAGCCCGGGGGAATCAGGAGGGGGCTGGTCTTGGGGGGCCTCTCTCAGTGGCAGGGCTGTGCTCCCCAAAGGGGTCTCAGGGGTGCTGGGTCTGGGGGTGCAGGACCCCTCCTGGGGGACCAGGACGCTTTCTGGGTTTCCCATCCTCAGGGATGCTGAGTGTGGGGGTGCAGGAGCCTCATTTGGGGTACCAGGAGCCCTCCTGGGTTCCAGGTCTCAGGGGTGCTGGGTCTGGGGGTGCAGGAGCCCTCCTGGTGTTGCCCATCTCAGAGTTGCTGAGCCTGGGGGTGCAGGAGCCCCTCCTGGGAGACCAGGAGCCCTCCTGGGCTGCAGGACTCTGACCCCTCCAGGGGCTGTGGGTTTCAGGGCTGCTGGATCTGGGAGTACTGGACCCCTCCTGGGGTGCAGGTCTCTGAGGTGCTGGATCTGGGGGTGTAAGATCCCTCCTGGGGGTCTGGGACACCTCTGGGGACTATAGATTTTATGGGTGCTGGGTTTGGGGGTGCAGGACACCTCTTGGGGTACCAGGAGCCCTCCTGGGAGTGGAGGCTTCAGCGGTGCTGGGGGTGCAGGACCCCTCCTGGGGGACCAGAACCCTTTCTCTGGGGTTGCCCATCTCAGGGGTGCTGAGCCTGGGGGTGCACGAGCCCCTCTTGGGAGACCAGGAGCCCTCCTGGGCTGCAGGTCTCGGAGGTGCTGGGTCTGGGGGTGTAAGACCCCTCCTGGGGGGGTCTGGGACCCCTCCAGGGGCTGTGGGTTTCAGGGTTGTTGGCTCTGGGGGTGCAGGACACCTCTCAGGGTGCCAGGACCCCTCTTGGGGGCGCAGATTTGAGGGGTGCTGGGGGTGCAGGACCCCCCCGGGGGGCAGGTTCCCCCAACATGCCCGTGGAAAAGTGCTGGGTCAGGCCCGGGCGCTGCCGGGCGTCCCACAGGAGCAGGAAGCCGGGGTGCGGCGGGTGCCACCCAGCCACCGCTCCCGGCCAAAGTTGAGCAGCGAGAGGCGCCGGCAGCGCCCAGCCCGGCCCGGGGGTCCGTCACCACCCTGGGGTGAGTGGCTTCCTCGGGGGTGGGAACCGGGGGGGTCCCAGGCCATGGGGTGCCCCCAGCCCCGTCCCCACTCCGGCTTGGGGTGGCCAAGCAAGGTGGGACGTGGGCAGGCACCTTGAGCTGAGGTTGGTCTCGCCCGTCTCAGGGCACGGCTGGGGAAACTGAGGCAGGGCGGGTTGGAGGGCTCAGCGCTGCGGGATGTCGCCCATGTCCAGACCCAGCGTGTGCCCCAGGGCTGGCAGATCGCCTGGAGGAAGATGGTGCTGGAGCATCCATTAAGGAATAAATCCCGAATTAATTTTGTTCCGGAGGCAAAAGCACCGCTGGGCTGTAGCCTGTCTTCACGCCCAGCTGGGGGGGTCCCAGCCCTGGAGCTGCTGGAGTGGGGGTCCCCGAAACCTGCCATGGTGCCAGGGGCTGGGATGCCGTGCCGGGAAGGCTGAGTCACAGCTGGCAGAGCGGGCTCGGCCTGTTCGGTGTTTCGGTTTGCCGGGCTCTCGCCTCGAAAGCCACGCTTGCCACGGGAGCTCAGCCCAGCCCGAGTTTCAGGCAGGGGGTTTGGGTGGGGGGAGGAGACAGAGGGGTTTTGGGGATTGGGGAGAGTCTGGCAATGGGTTTTCTCAAGGGAGGGGGGGGCCTCCCTGTGCTCGATGTGGGTTTGGGGGCACCCCAGGGGAATGCAGTGGGGATGCCCAGTGCAGCGGCATCACCCTCCCATGACCAGCATCACCCCCCCAGACCAGCATCACCCCCCCATGCCCCAACATCACCCCCCCCATGCCCAGCATCACCCCCCCAGACCAGCATCACCCCCCCATGCCCAGCATCATCCCCCTCATGCCCCAACATCACCCCCCTCATGCCCCAACATCACCCCCCCATGCCCCAATGTCACACCCCATGCCCCAGCATCACCCCCCCATGCCCCAGTATCACCCCCCTGTGCCCCAGTATCACCCCCCCATGCCTCAGCATCACCCCCCCATGCCCCAGCGTAATCCCCCATGCCCCAGCATCACCCCCCCATGCCCCAGTATCACCCCCCATGCCCCAACATCACCCCCCCATGCCCCAGTATCACCTCCTCATGCCCCAGCATCACACCCCCCATTTCCCAACATCACCCCCCCATGCCCCAACATCACCCCCCCATGCCCCAGTATCACCCCCCCATGCCCCAGCATCACCCCCCTATGCCCCAGCGTAATCCCCCATGCCCCAGGCAGTTTTGCCACCCGCTGCCCATCGCCACAGAGGGCCAAGAGCAGCCCCCACTCCAAGGATCCAGGATGGGATGGGGCACCACTGCCCGGACCCTGCCGGTGAGCAGGGCCGTGGGTGCCAGTGCCGTGCGCTTGCTCAACACCTGGAGGTTTCCTGCACCCACAATCACCCCAAAATCCTCTGCCCCCAGAAACGGAGAGCGGGGTGGGATGATGCTGGGCATCCCGGTGGGATGAAGGGATGGGGAGGGATCCTGGAAAAATTGCTCCTTATATTAAGGGGACAATGGGAGCCCCCCTCCAGCCCTGTGCACCCCGTTATTATCCCAATCCCTCTCCACTGTCCTGACTCCGCGCTCGTCTCTCCCCCAGCTCTGCCTCTGGCCAGGGGCCCGATGGCTCTGGCGCTGGCAGAGGGCTCGGTGGCCCCGGCTGCCGCGGTGGCCTGGGGCTTGGCCACCACCGGCCTCCTGCTGCTGCTCCTGCTCCTCTGCTCCTTCTTCCACAGGTACATTTGCTTGGGAAGGCGGGGGGGGGGGACAAAAACGGGGGGTTTTGCTTCTTTCTGAGAGTTTGCCATGGATATCGTGGGCTCTGGGGAAATGCCATGGATGGCGAAGGGCGTCACTGTCCATCCCAGCGCGGGATGAGGAGGACGCTCTGGGTGCTCCCAACCTGCGCGGGGTCAAGTGGAGAGGGGACGAGCGGTGGGGAAGGGGACACTGGGGGTGAATAAACAGAGAACAGCGGGGAGGGGAGGGGACGGGGGGGTCCGTGTCACCTCTGAGCCCACCCTGGCCCGAGCATCGCCGGGGGCGGGACGCGGCTCCGCTGACCTTTCCCTCCTTCTCCCGCAGGACGAGGCGGTGGTTTTCCAGCCGGCAACCGAAAGCGAGCCCTGGGCTCGTCCGAGGGGTCAGTCCAGGGGCCCCAGCGCGGGCGGCGTCCCACGGCTGCTGGGCCCGGCCGGAGGGCGAGGCGGCGGGATGGGGGCTGAGGACGTGGGGGCCCGTCCCCACCGCCCCCTGTCCCCACCGCCCCCTGTCCCCACCGTCCCTGTCCCCACCGCCCCCCGTCCCCACCGCCCCCTGTCCCCCCCTCCCCCTGTCCCCACCGTCCCCTGTCCCCACCGTCCCCTGTCCCACCTCCCCCTGTCCCCACCGTCCCCTGTCCCCCCCCTCCCCCTGTCCCCACCGCCCCCTGTCCCCCCCTCCCCCTGTCCCCCCCCTCCCCCTGTCCCCCCCGTCCCTGTCCCACCTCCCCCTGTCCCCACCGTCCCCTGTCCCCACCGCCCCCTGTCCCCACCTCCCCCTGTCCCCCCCCTCCCCCTGTCCCCCCCGTCCCTGTCCCACCTCCCCCTGTCCCCACCGCCCCCTGTCCCCACCGTCCCCTGTCCCCACCGTCCCCTGTCCCACCTCCCCCTGTCCCCACCGCCCCCTGTCCCCCCCTCCCCCTGTCCCCACCGCCCCCTGTCCCCACCGTCCCCTGTCCCACCTCCCCCTGTCCCCACCGCCCCCTGTCCCCACCGCCCCCCGTCCCCCCCTCCCCCTGTCCCCACCGCCCCCTGTCCCCCCCCTCCCCCTGTCCCCACCGCCCCCTGTCACCACCGCCCCCTGTCCCCACCGCCCCCCGTCCCCCCCTCCCCCTGTCCCCACCGCCCCCTGTCCCCCCCTCCCCCTGTCCCCACCGCCCCCTGTCACCACCGTCCCCTGTCACCACCGCCCCCTGTCCCCCCCTCCCCCTGTCCCCACCGCCCCCTGTCACCACCGCCCCCTGTCACCACCGTCCCCTGTCCCCCCCTCCCCCTGTCCCACCTCCCCCTGTCACCACCGTCCCCCGTCCCCCCCTCCCCCTGTCCCCACCGCCCCCTGTCCCCACCGCCCCCTGTCCCCCCCTCCCCCTGTCCCCACCGCCCCCTGTCCCCACCGCCCCCCGTCCCCCCCTCCCCCTGTCCCCACCGCCCCCTGTCCCCCCCTCCCCCCGTCCCCACCGCCCCCCGTCCCCACCGTCCCCTGTCCCCACCGTCCCCTGTCCCCCCCTCCCCCTGTCACCACCGTCCCCTGTCACCACCGCCCCCTGTCCCCCCCTCCCCCTGTCCCCCCCGTCCCTGTCCCCCCCTCCCCCCGTCCCCACCGCCCCCCGTCCCCACCGTCCCCTGTCCCCCCCTCCCCCCGTCCCCCCCTCCCCCTGTCCCCACCGTCCCCTGTCCCCCCCTCCCCCTGTCCCCACCGTCCCCCGTCCCCACCGTCCCCTGTCCCCCCCTCCCCCCGTCCCCCCCTCACCCTGTCCCCACCGTCCCCTGTCCCCACCGTCCCCCGTCCCCACCGTCCCCTGTCCCCCCCTCCCCCTGTCCCCACCGCCCCCTGTCCCCACCGTCCCCTGTCCCCCCCTCCCCTGTCCCCCCCCTCCCCTGTCCCCCCCTCCCCTGTCCCCACCGCCCCCTGTCCCCCCCTCCCCTGTCCCCACTGTCCCCTGTCCCCCCCTCTCCTGTCCCCCCCTCTCCTGTCCCCCCCTCCCCCTGTCCCCCCCTCCCCTGTCCCCCCCTCCCCCCGTCCCCCCCTCACCCTGTCCCCACCGTCCCCTGTCCCCACCGTCCCCCGTCCCCACCGTCCCCTGTCCCCCCCTCCCCCTGTCCCCACCGCCCCCTGTCCCCACCGTCCCCTGTCCCCCCCTCCCCTGTCCCCCCCCTCCCCTGTCCCCCCCTCCCCCTGTCCCCACCGCCCCCTGTCCCCCCCTCCCCTGTCCCCACCGCCCCCTGTCCCCCCCTCCCCTGTCCCCACTGTCCCCTGTCCCCCCCTCTCCTGTCCCCCCCTCCCCCTGTCCCCACCGTCCCCTGTCCCCCCCTCCCCTGTCCCCCCCTCCCCCTGTCCCCACCGTCCCCTGTCCCCCCCTCCCCTGTCCCCCCCCTCCCCTGTCCCCACCGCCCCCTGTCCCCCCCTCCCCTGTCCCCACTGTCCCCTGTCCCCCCCTCTCCTGTCCCCCCCTCTCCTGTCCCCCCCTCCCCCTGTCCCCCCCTCCCCTGTCCCCCCCTCCCCCTGTCCCCACGCCTCCCGCGTGCTTTGACAGCCCTCCAGCGTCAGCTCGGGGAACATCCCTCTGCTCGCCCCAAATTCGCCCCAAATTCACCCCAAATGGCTACATCGGCCCCAAAAAAGCATCACGGCTGGGGCAGAGCGGGGGGGGGGGGGGGGGTGGAATTGGGATGGGGACCGGGGGACAGGGACAGCGGGTGGCCCTGGCCATGGTGTGACCCCGGGGGTGGCCCAGCTGGGGCTTGCAGGTCTTGAGCAGAGAGGACGAGGGTGTCCCCCCCCCACCCCCACCCCGGCAGCTGTGGGGCCAGTGGCGACCAGTTGGAACCAGTCAGTGCTGGTCGGCGCCGGCAGAGGGCAGCCGCCCCCCCCGCACTGTGCTCCCACGCTGACACCCCCACCCCACCCCAAATCCTGCGTCCCCCTGAGCGCCCCGAAACCCGGGCTGGGGGGTGCACAAGTGCTGGGGGGTGCACAAGAGGCCGGGGGGGGGGATGCACAATTGCTGGTGGTGGGGGGGGGGGTGATGCATGAATGCCTCGGGGGGGGCGGGATGCAAAAGCGCTGGAGTGCGGGGGGATGTATGGATGAGTGCCAGGGGGGATGCACAGGTGCCAGGGGGGATGCACGACTGCCGGGGGGGGGATGCACGAGTGCTGGGGGGGGTGCACAAGTGCCAGGGGGATGCATGAGTGTCCGGAGGGGGGGGGGTGCACAAGTGCCGGGGGGGATGCACGAGTTCCAGGAGGGGATGTACGAGTGCCATGGGGGAATGCACGAGTGCCAGGGGGGGATGCACAAGTGCTGGGGGAGGGGGTGGGGGGGGATGCACGAGTGCCAGGGGGGGATGCGTGACTGCTGTAGGGGGGATGCACGAGTGCTGGGGGGGGATGCATGAGTGTCCGGAGGGGGAGGTGCACAAGTGCCAGGGGGATGCACGAGTGCCGGGGGAGGGGGTGGGGGGGATGCAGAAGTGCTGGGGGGGGGGATGCACGAGTGCCAGGGGGTTGCATGAGTGCTTGGGAGGATGCACGAGTGCCATGGGGGGGGATGCACGAGTGCTGGGGGGATGCATGAGTGTCCGGGGGGTGTGGGTGTGTGTGTGCACAAGTACCAGAGAGGATCCATGAATTCCAGGCGGGGATGCACGGGTGCCATGGGGGGGGATGCACGAGTGCCAGGGGGATGCATGAGTGCCAGGGGGTTGCATGAGTGCTTGGGAGGATGCACGAGTGCCATGCGGGGGGGGGGATGCGTGACTGCCGTGGGGGGATGCACGAGTGCTGGGGGGGGATGCACAAGTGCCTGGGAGGATGCACAAGTTCCAGGAGGGAATGCACGGGTGCTTGGGGGGGATGCACAAGTTCCAGGAGGGGATGCACGGGTGCTTGGGAGGATGCACGAGTGACAGGGGGGATGCACAAGTGCCGGGGAAGGGGGGTGGGGGGGATGCAGAAGTGCTGGGGGGGGGATGCACGAGTGCCAGGGGGTTGCATGAGTGCTTGGGAGGATGCACGAGTGCCATGGGGGGGATGCACGAGTGCTGGGGGGGGATGCATGAGTGCCGGGGGGATGCATGAGTGTCCGGGGGGGGGGTGTGCACAAGTGCCGGGGGGGATGCATGAGTTCCAGGAGGGGATGCACGAGTGCCATGGGGGAATGCACGAGTGCCAGGAGAGGGGGGTGGGGGGGGTGCACAAGTGCCAGGGGGATGCACGAGTTCCAGGAGGGAATGCACGGGTGCCATGGGGGGGGATGCACGAGTGCCAGGGGGATGCATGAGTGTCGGGGGGGATGCACGAGTGCTGGGGGGGGATGCATGAGTGCCAGGGGGATGCATGAGTGTCCGGGGGGGGGGGGGGGGTGTGCACAAGTGCCGGGGGGGATGCATGAGTTCCAGGAGGGGATGCACAAGTGCCATGGGGGAATGCACGAGTGCCAGGAGAGGGGGGTGGGGGGGGTGCACAAGTGCCAGGGGGATGCATGAGTGTCCGGAGGGGGGGTGCACAAGTGCCAGGGGGGATGCACGAGTTCCAGGAGGGGATGCACAAGTGCTTGGGGGGATGCACAAGTGCCAGGGGGGATGTACAAGTTCCAGGAGGGATGTACAAGTTCCAGGAGGGATGCACAAGTTCCAGGAGGGGATGCACAGGTGCTTGGGGGGATGCACAAGTGGCAGGGGGGATGTACAAGTTCCAGGAGGGATGCACAAGTTCCAGGAGGGAATGCACGGGTGCTTGGGAGGATGCACGAGTGCGGGGGGGATGCACAAGTGCCGGGGAAGGGGGGTGGGGGGGATGCACGAGTGCTGGGGGGTTAATACGCGAGCGCCCACTTTTTTCCGCTGCAGCTGAGGCTGGCGAGGCTGGGCTCCAGCGGCGGGGGAGCAGCGCTGCCGGGAGGTAGGTCCGGGGACACGGGGACAGTGGCTGTGTCCCTCTGCCACCTCCGGCGCCCCGCCGCTGCGGGTGCTCGGGGGCCCCCGCACCCCCAGGGCCGTGGGTGCCGGGTGTCACAGGCCGGCTGGGCCCCCCCCCCCCGGCTCCCGCCGCAGGTTCGGGGCGCAGCAGGATGGGGACCCCCCCCCCGCGCTGGGATGGTGGCCGTGCCCTGGGGATGTGGGTCACACCGGGGTGACGGAGCCGGGCACCGCGGTCCGAAGGTCCCCGGGGCCCAGCCTCGCCCCGCCCCAGCCCGGTTAATGATTTGCCCGGCTAATGAACTTGGAGGAGCCGGTGGGACTTTGAGCCAGCCCTTGGCCAGACGCGTGGGGCTGCACCCCTGGGCGCCCCCCCGCCACCCCGGCCGGGGGCACGGCAGCCAAACCGGGGGAAATGAGCGAGGCTCGTTAGCAGCGAGCGGCTAATTTCGGTTCCCCAGCACGGAGAAGAGGATGGGGATGCCCCGTGGCTCGCAGGAGGCTGGCAGCTGCGTCCAAAATTACCTCGTAAAATTCCCAGTTACAGCAAAATATCCCGGTGAAAGCTGCCGCCAGCCCCAGTTCCCCCGGCAGGACCGTGTCGGCTGGGTTAAAATCCCCCCCTGGCCTGCTCCGCGCCGGCGGGAAGGGAATTGCCTGGGGAAAGCTTTGAAAACGAGATGTTTTAATGCTCCAAACCTTCCCCCGGATGGAGCGTTCGGCCCCTTTGCTTTTCCCTGGGGCCGGGAAGAAGTTCCTCTCCCTCCAGCGTGGCTGGGGGGAGACCAGGGCGATCAAACCCCCGCTGGCAATTTCCCCTTTCCGCCGCGCTGTGGCCGAGCTTCCAGACGCTTCAGTGAAATTCCTGCTCCTCCTTGCACTGCACCGGGCAGCTCCCAAATGTTTTACGGGGTGACCCCACCAGCCTGCCCCCCCCGTACCCCAGTTCTGGGGCTCCCCTAGGTGCATTTCCCCCCCACACCCCTCCTTCTCCTGCTTTTCTGCCGCGGGATGGGGAAGGGATACCCGGAGCGCAAAGCCTTGGCCCCTTGGGGTGCTGGGGTGCACCTTGCTGAGGTGCTGACACCGGGGGGGCTCACGGCGGGGGGCTCGTGTTGGGGTGCACGTGTTCGGGTGCTCGCATTGGGGCACTGACGTTGGGGGGCTCAGACTGGGGGGGCTCACATTGAGATGCCTGTGTTGGGGTGCCCACGTTGGGGTGCCCATGCTGGGATGCCCATGTTGGGTGGCTCAAGTTGGGGTGCTGACGTTGGGGTGCTCAAGTGGGAGTGCTCACGTTGGGATGCCCATGTTGGGGTGCTCACACTGGGGTGCTCACGTTGGGATGCTCATGTTGGGGTGCTCGTGTTGGGGTTCTCACGTTGGGGTGCTCAAGCTGGGGTGCTCACATTGGGATGCCCATGTTGGGGTGCTCGTGTTGGGGTGCTCATGTTGGGTGGCTCAACTTGGGATGCCCATGTTGGGGTGCTTGTGTTGGGGTGTTCTTGTTGGGTGGCTCAAGTTGGGGTGCTCAAGTTGGGGTGCTCATGTTGGGATGCCCATGCTGAGGTGCTCACGCTGGGGTGCTTATGTTGGGGTGCTCGTGTTGGGGTGCTCACACTGGGGATCCTTAATCTGGGGTGTTCATGTTGGGGTACTAAGAGTGCTCACATTGGGGGTGCTCATGTTGGGATGCTTATGATGGGGTGCTCATGTTGGGGTGCCCATGTTGGGATGCTCGTGTTGGGGTGCTCATGTTGGGGTGCTCAAGTTGGGGTGCTCATGTTGGGATGCCCATGTTGAGGTGCTCACGCTGGGGTGCTCATGTTGGGGTGCTCGTGTTGGGGTGCTCACACTGGGGATCCTTAATCTGGGGTGTTCATGTTGGGGTGCTAAGAGTGCTCACATCGGGGGTGCTAACGTTGGGATGCTCACGATGGGGTGCTCATGTTGGGGTGCCCATGTTTGGATGCTCAGGTTGGGGTGCTCACGTTGGGTTGTCCATGTTGGGATGCTCACTTTGGGGTGCTCATGTCGGGGTGTTCAGGTTGGGATGGTCTCTTTGGGGTGCTCATGCTGGGGTGCTTCTGTTGGGTGGCTCACGTAGGGTCACCCACTTTGGGATGCTCATGCTGGGGTGCTCATGTTGGGTGGCTCATGCTGCGGTGCTCATGTTGGGGTGCTCACATTGGGGATCCTTATGCTGGGGTGCTCATGTTGGGGTGCTAACAGAGTGTTCATAGTGGGGTGCTGGTGCTGGGGTGCTCACATTGGGGGTGCTCCTGTTGGGATGCTTATGTTGGGGTGCTCACATTTGGATGCTCACATTGGGGTGCTTGCTTTGGGAAGTACATGTTGGGATGTTCTCTTTCGGATGCTCATGCTGGGGTGTTTGTGTTGGGGTGCTAACAGGGTGCTCACGTTGGGGCGCTTGTGCTGGGGTGCTCACACTGGGCGTGCTCCTGTTGGGATGCTCATGCTGGGGTGCTCACGTAGGCGTGCTCACACTGGGGATCCTTGTGTTGGAGTGCCCATGTTTGGATGCTCGGGTTGGGATGCCCAGGTTGGGATGTTCTCTGTGGGGTGCTCATGCTGGGGTGCTCACGTTGGGGTGCTCACATTGGGGTGCTCACATTTGAGATCCTTACACTGGGGTGCTCGTGTTGGGGAGCTAACAGAGTGCTCATGTTGGGATGCTCACATTGGGGATGCTCACGTTGGGGTGCTCATGCTGTGATGACCCTGTTCTGGTCCTCATGTTGGGGTGTTCACATTGGGGTGCTCCCATTGGGGTGCTCATGCTGGGATGCTCATGTCAGCGTGTTCACGTTGGAGTGCTCACGTTGGGATGCTCATGCTGGGATGCTCATGTCGGGATGTTCACGTTGGAGTGCTCACATTGGGGTGCTCATGCTGGGATGCTCATGTCGGGGTGTTCACATTGGAGTGCTCACGTTGGGATGCTCATGCTGGGATGCTCATGTCGGGGTGTTCACGTTGGAGTGCTCATGTTGGGATGCTCACATTGGAGTGCTCACGTTGGGATGCTCATGTCGGGGTGTTCACGTTGGAGTGCTCACATTGGGATGATCATGCCGGGGTGTTCACGTTGGGATGCTCATGTCGGGGTGTTCACGTTGGAGTGCTCACATTGGGATGCTCATGTCGGGGTGTTCACGTTGGAGTGCTCACGTTGGGATGCTCACACTGGGGTGCTCATGGGGCAGGGGCTGCTTTCTGCCAGGAGGGAGCTGGAGGGCAGTGAGGAAGCTGTGCTGGCCCCGAGGGGCTCTGGCCTGGATCTGACCCTGCCACCTCCTGCGCCAGCCCGTGTCCCGTGCGCTGCACTCACGCTTCCCACACTGTGGCACTGTGCCCAAGGTCCTGCACCCCAAATCCCACGGGACCACCATACCCCTGCATATTTAAAGCAGGAGGAGAAACACCCGGTTACGCAGCTTTTCCAGCGTCTCCTTCGCCTTTGGAGTGAACAAACCGGCTGGGCATCCTGCTCTGCCAGCTCCCGTGTTGACAGATCCTGCACACAGAGCAGAGCCTCCTTCTTAAATAAATATTTGACCGAAGGCATGAGCCGCCATGCGGGAAGGTGGGCGGCAGGTCCCGACGCCGCGCTGGCCCCGTGGCAGGGAGCACGGCCTATCGCCAGCAACCCGGGGATGCTCACACTGCTTTTTCTTTGCTTTTTACTATTTTTCGTGCTAAAAGCAAAGCGCGGGGACAGAAGTGGGAGTGGGACGCATTTAATCCCATTTACTTGGTGCTACTTTACCCTTGCATTAGCCAGGGATGCCCCCCCATGTGCTGGTGCTGGGGGTACCCTTCCCGGCTCAGCATCCCCTCTTCTCCCTCCCTGCAGGCACCCCCTCTCCCGGTGAGCCCTGGCAGCAGGCGGACGGCCCCACAGTGCCAGGGGATCCAGATAATCTGGCTGCGGGGCTTCCAGGCTGGACACCCCATTCCAACACACTCTCTGGACCACCCCAGAGGACCCCCGAGTTCCTGCGGCACCGGCAGCTGCCGGTTTTGCCGGGGGATGCCAGCACACCCGTGGCAGACCCTGTGCCGGATGCTGAGGGACCCATCTACGAAAGCATCCGGTACAAATCTGGGATGCTAAAAAAACCTTGGGATGCCGGCAGCACGCTGGAGGACTCCCCATCCCTGCCTGCTGGGGACAAGCCAAGCATCTCCGTGCAGGAGATCATCATCCAGGAGGAGACGGGCATCGAGGGGAACCCCGGCCCCGTCTATGCCCGGGTGTGCAAGAAGCCCCGGGCACCGCAGCCCTGGCAGCCCGCTGGCCCCCCCGAGCCCCAAGAAGAAACACCTCCATCACTGCCGGAAAAGCACTTCGATGTGGCATAGGATGCCCCAGAGATGTTTTGGAGCTGCCTCGAGCCCAGCCGGTTTGTGCAAGATTGATGGAGGGTTTTCCCGGCTGCAGGCAGGAGCGTGGGCAGGCACAGGCAGCAGCCCTGGAGAGCTGCCCACTCCCTTCCCAACTCTAAAATTAAGTGTAGGTGGCCCAGGTTATCCCCCAACATCCAGCATGGGGGTCCCCGAGTGTCCCTCTGGGACATGCCCATCGCTGGGGGAGCAGGCAGTGGGGTGACCCCCTACGTGGGGTTGGCTGAAGAAAAAATGGCAGAAGAAACATGCGTGATTATTTTTTGGAGAAGCTCCAAAAAAAATGCAAAAATGACTTCCACACCTCATCCAGCTTGGATTCCCTGGGAAAAATCCCCTGTAGCATTGTCTTGCTTCCCGGGAGTGAGAGTTTTTGGATGGGGAGCTGTGTAAATAGTCCTTAATTGCTATTTTAATAATTTTTAATGGGTGTGCTGTGCCCTGATTCATCCCTGGAGCGGTTTGGATGGACTCTGCCAGGAAACGAGCATCCCGTGGCTGGGCCTCGGGCAGGGGTGGGGACAGTGGCCGCAGTTTGCTGGATCCTAGGTGTGGGCTGGCCTGATAGAGCGGTGGGACCTGGCTTATCTCCCCTCCCAAAAAGGCTGGCAGGGCTCCAGGGAGGCCCAGAGGGCAGCATGTAATGGGAGCAGTGGTTACGTGGGGTGACTGAGATAACGCTGTTGTGCCTGCTCTCAGGATATCCGTGTACCTCCACTATGGCTGCAACCACCCACCAGCCCCAGGCGGCTCCATGGGGACCGGCACAGCCCCATCACTCCCCCTTCCCCTCTTTCCATCACTCCGCCTTTGCCATTTGATGGTGGCCACCAGCAAATGCTCATCCCAAAGCGGGCAGAGCCAAGAAGACCCATCACCCCTGTCGCACCACCGAGACAGGAGGGTCTGACTGTTCCCATCTCCCAGCTCTCCATCCGTACAGTCGTCCATACTCCTATCATATAAACCTCCAAAGCAGCCTAGGCTTCAACACCAACTGCTCCTCCTTCTCCCCTTTTTGCTCCCGAGCTCTGCATCCCAACATAACACCGAGCTGTGTCCCACCAGGATGTGGCATCGTTTCTCCAGACCTGCCTCGCCGGGCTCTGCTTCTCTCCTGCCGCATCTGCCCCGGCCGACGTGCCGTGGGCCACAGCGCAGAAGCCAGGGAGGAGTCTATGCCACTATGTGGTGGCTTTATTGGGACTGAGTCAGAGAGAATAAAAAAAAAGGGATTTCACTTTAAAGGGGAAAAAAACACCAAAAAACCCTAGCCTGAAACGTTATTCCTGGCTCAGGAGCTGGGGACGTTTCTATTTTCACTTGTTGCTAGTTGGAAGTGTGGCTGCTGCAAGCAGTGGGGTGAGTCATCTCGGCACAGCCCTGGCACGCAGGGTCCGGCACGGCTGTGCCAGCGCGGCCGTGTTCAGCGAGGCGAGGCTTGGGTGGCTCGGAGCCACCGGGAGCTGGAGGTTTCTGCTCGCCTGGGTCTTGCCCCCCCTGCAGACCCACCCGCTCTGTAAGCACCGGCTGTCGTTGATGGACAGAGTGCTGCCCCTTGGGGGCTACAATTAACCGACCCCCCGGTGTGCTTGGGGGGGGTCTATATGCTCACCTGCCTTCCTATATGCCCACCTGCCCTCCTATACACTCATCCACCTTCCTACACACTCACCTGCCTTTCTTTATGCTCATCTGGCTTCCTATATGCTCACCTGCCTTCCTCTACACTCACCTGCCTTCCTACACACTCATCCACCTCCCTATACACTCATCTGCCTTCCCATATGTTCACCTGCCTTTCTATATGCTCATCCGCCTTCCTATACACTCACCTGCCCTCCTATACACTCATCTGCCTTCCTGTACACTTACCAGCATTCCTCTACACTCACCTGCCTTTCCGTATGCTCAGCTGCCTTTCTGTGTGCTCATCTGCCTGCCTAGACATTCACCTGACCTCCCATACACTCACCTGCCTTCCGATACACTCATCCACCTTCCTATATGCTCACCTGCCTTCCTCTATGCCAATCCACCTTCCTATATGCTCATCCACCTTCCTACACACTCACCTACCTTCCCATCCAGTCTTCTGCCTTCTTATCCATAGGTGCTGCTGGCAGCATCCCCCCCGAGCTGGAGCAGCGTCTGTGCGGGCAAGCGGCAGGGCAGGCGTTTGGCCGCTCCACGCTGTCTGCAGCCCTACGGAGACATGAAAAATAGTGAGATGAAATGAAAAAAATAGGCTTTGCTGTCACCTGCAGCACCCTCCCTGCTCCTCTGCCGCAGGGACCAAAGTGTGTAAAGGTCCTTGGCTGCTGCCCCAGCGTTGGCTCGGGTCTGACTCCAAACCCCTCGCCCCTGCGTTGCTACAATTTTAGCAGCATAAGGGAAAAATTTTTAGGAGGGCGACGCGTGAAGATCTGAAAAGGTTGGAGATTTTCTTGGTTTGAGCCTTGTTTACCCCGGCTAGGAGGGGTGTGTTAGCATGCTCCCCGTCCCTTAATAAATATTAACCCATCGGTTGATTTAACACTAACGACATCTTTATGGGTGTCGTTAAAAAAAAGTGAGTGGGGTCACAGCATTTGCAAGCTCGCCCATAAATCAGAAGGGTAAACCTTTACGAAAGAGGACTCCTTTCATCCAATTCTGCCAGAAATATTGGGGTTTTGATTTAATATATCTAAAAGAGGCGTCTTTGCTTCTCTGGACATTGTTGGAGTTGTCCCTGAAGCCCCAGAGAAGGGGGTGGTGATGTTTCTGGTCTGTAGGTGAACAGGGATGGGAAATAACTCTGGACTTTCCTTCCCCACCAGAAAAGGAGAAGGCTAACCTTCTCTTTCCGGTCAACCAAAGCATCTTTCATTCAAAAAAGGGCAATACATTAATTAAGTGAAAAACAAGCAGAAAGAGATCAAACCAGCCAACTCCTACCTCTTTTCCTATCATCTTTCTGTATTCCAAAATTCCCAGACTAGGGTGAAGCTGCCTCCCGTTCCACCTTCAGCGGCATGTTGACGTGTGCTGCAAGATGGGTACAAGAGGATGGGGGTCAGAGAAGGTGCTGAGATGCTGCAGGGGGCTGGTGACCCACTGGGCTCGGAGAGAAGACCCTGTATATACAAAAAGGCAGGCAGCTACTGAAATATTCACAATATTTCACAAATATTGTGGCCAAGAGATGCACTGCAGTAGGAGAGGCTGGCTGCAAAGAGAGGTGGCTCCGGCTGGCGGAAGAAAGCCCTGGGGCGGTAAGGAGGCCACCCCGAAATGCCAGCATGCTGCTCGTGGAGAGCAGCTCGCTGGAAAAACAAACAGACGCCAGGGCAACAGACAACCCATAAGGCAGGTGTTCGGGATTTTCTTTACCTGCTGCTCAAAGGACAGGCCGGTTAATTATTAATTTTCTATTTTAAGTGAAGCAGAGTGAAAGAAGGAGAGCTGGCTGAGTGAGAAGCCTGGGACTGCGGGAAGGGCAGGTTGAGATCAGCATGGGCAGGCCCAAGAAGAAACGTCCGTGATCCTAAAAACCTGCTCGGGGAGCTGCGCCGAGATCTCATCTGCTGACAGCAAGCACCAGGAGAGGACAAATCCTGCCCATGCTGCATGCGTCCAGCCAGAGACGCCCAACCCCTCTCCTCTACCTCAAGTGGAAGATCTCCATAGGGTGCTCCTAGCCCTGGGACACTTTTGGAAGGGAGGAGATCCAGAACAGGAGAGGCTTTTGCTGACATTCCACATGAAGGGTCTTGAAGCCTTCAGCAACCTGCAGGTTGGTAACTCTGCGAGCCAGAAGTGACATCTTTGTATTTAAGAGCCCTTGGTGGACTTTTCTTCCAACTATCTGTCCCGTGAGTTTCTGGAGCCATGAGAACCTTTAGTACGCGGAGCATCCTGCAGCAAGGAGTCCCGCAGCTCCGTGGGGGACTGAGATGAAAGGCTCCATGTGGTTTTGCAAACCAGTTTCACTCATTGTCCCACCTAGTAAAGAAAAATTTACTGTCTCCGAGCCACTCACCATCTTAGAGACCTCTGTCACACTCCTCCTTGGCCTCCTTCCTCCTCACCAGCAACATAGTCTGTGCGGATCATCGTTTCCCCCTTATATCACAGCTGATAGAGCTTTTTCTTGGAGAGGAGCTCCTCCACACCTCTGATCATCTTCATCACATTCTTCAAACGACGATTTTTCCCCACTGAGATGCAGTGAAGCTCCAGCTTGTGCCCAGTGGCCTGCCCCATGGTGAAGAGCCAGGTTCCTTAGCGGGAGTGCCCTGGCTTTTTTCCTAGGACCTCCGTATCTCACCAGCTTGGATCCACTCAGCTTCCAAAATAAACCGAGCTCAGATGCAAGACAGAGCCTGTGCCCAGTGCACTTGACCCGATGCTTTGTACAGACCTGGAGATTGCTGAAACCCTGTGGACTGCGAGGCAAGGGCAGTGCTGGGAGGGAAAGCAAAGAGTTAAGAATGAACACGCCAAAGGAAAAGGAAAAAAAAAAACAAAACAAACAGGCCAGAGTTTAAAAAAAAAAAAAAAAGTAGAAGGCGGCAAAGAGCAGAAAAGGAAACCTCGTGAGCGTCTCTTCCCCTCTTGGCTTCTCCTCGCTCAGCGAAGAGGAGGGGAGGCTGGAGTCCGCGGGTCTGCTCCCGCAGCCGGCTTGTCTCCCAGAGAAGTCCCTGCAACTCTGGCACCGAGCAAACCTCTTCCCTGGCAAGAGCAGGAGAGGGACTGTGAGCTCTTTAATGCACCCGCTTGTTTCCTAAACACCCTTAAGAGGCGTGTACGCGCTCCAAAAAAGCTGGCTATCGCTGCGTTTGAACATTTCCACGAAAGCCAGGAGCTGCGGTGAGCGGCTAAAAGCACCATTTCCTCTGGAGAAACATGGCTGGGGCACTTACATCGTGATTTGGAAATGCGGATTTTGGGACGAGCTCTTTAATGCAAGAGTGGGCTCCACTTCCCCGCGGGTGTCCCAGCAGCCGCTGGAGTGGGAGCTGGGAGCCAAGCGGCTTTACTCCCTTCCCCCTTCCCAGCTCCACCGGCAGCTTGTTGAGACGAGCCGGCGCTGGCTGCCGCACGCCTGCCAGCGAGGGAGCGGGGAGCTCTGCCCAGGTTTGGCTGGGCGAGTTCCCTGGGTCGCACACAGCAGATTTGGGATAAAACACACTAAATATGTTGTCTGCTTATAATTTGGGGAACAAGGAGGTGCCATGGCAGTGCAGGCTCACAAACACAGGGTGCAGACACAGCCAATACACGGCGCCTGGCAGATGAAGTATAACCAGGCACGGTCCCGTTATCATATCAGAAAGTAATTATTTGGTTACAGAAAACTAGACAGAAAGAGAAGGGGGAGCCCAGGGATCCCTGGATGATTTTAAGGTGATTGCTCCCCAAATGAGCTTTTGACGATGGGGCTCGATCGGTGACCTGCAAGAGAAGAGCCCCTTTGCCAGAGCAGGTGCTGGTTTGGGGGTTTTGCTTTTACGTGGCCCATGTGGTGCCCGTCAAACGCTGGTTTTTCAGACTATCTGGGAGCACTCGCATCACATTTCCAAACATTTTCCCACTTGCATTAGAAAAAGTAATTTTTTTAACATGTGAGTAGGGTGACTCCGTGGGGCTTAGCTACACTGTGACAGAAAAAAGCACCCTGACACTGATTTTTTAGGTAATGGTGATGCATCATGCAAAAAAAAGATCATTTCCCCTGCTTTTTCCCCTCCCTAAGTGCTTGTTGCATCAAGTAGGGGTGGAGGGCCAACAGCTGGAAGCAAGCGAGAGGCAGCAGAGGCAATTGGGAGATCTGTAACCCGGCCAAGGGCTCTGCAAACCTCTGCCAGCGCCTGCCTCTCCTCCTTCCACGGCCCCCTCCGAAAAACAGGGGGAGAGGAGGCGCAGGCCTGGGGCGCCAGCAGCGCTGTTCCGAGCCCGCCACGAGGACGGGCTTCGTTACCGATGTTTACATTGTTCTTTCCTGTTTCCTTTTTTGTATTACCATTGGAAATCCCAAGCGCAGCCAGGCTGCCGTTGAAGGCTGCTCGCAGCTACGCCACGAAGGATAAACAGCCGGGGAGCCCCTTCTTGCACTATATATGGACAAGGAGCTGAACACCCTTTTTAATTTTGAAACTACCTCCCCCCCAAAAAAGCGCACACTTTCTTTTTAAGACGTGCTTACTCCTTGCAGTTTGTTTCATCTGAGACAGCTCCGCTGAAAAGCATTCCCTGCAAACGCAAAGCAGAAGCGCAGCACCGAGCGAGCGTCCAGGGCACCGGTTTCTGCCTTTTGCATGAAATGTTGCAGGCTGTTTTGTTTATGATGTGGAAAAGAGCCCGGAGGGGCGTTTGGGAGGAAGCCAAATTGCAAATGGCTGAATTGCATAACCAGGAATCACGGTGGCGTATAACCATCTTCCTTGCAACTTAGAAACGACACAGCAGCAGCCGGGAGCTGCAGGACGTGCGTAGCTCAGAGCTTCCTCCATGGATGCTGACGTGACGAACCCCACCGCCTCCGTGGAGCTTTCCTGGGTCGCCCTGCTTGTATGAGACATTGCAAATAACAACATTGCTGAAAGCTCTCCCGACGTCACGTTTTGCTTCGCCATACGCGGCGCTGCGGATAATCTTTTCAAGCACCTCCCAATGTCCTGCTTGGTGTCCGGCACGCTTTCCGCATGGGAGAATTGGCAGAATTGCATTAAAAGGGTGTTAGGATCAGACCATCAGCTTTCGCATCAGTGACTGGAACGGCTCGCTGAAAAAAAGAAAAAAAAAACCCTGGGATTATTTCATTTAAAAACAATAAGCACGTAAATTATTCTTCGCAGACACCTACTTCCCTTCTCCCCACACCAGCCCCTGACCACACAGTGTTTACCGCGGCAGCTCTGGATCAGATGAGGGTTCGTAGCTGCTTGTAAATCTGGGAGGCTTTTCCCACTCCAGCTGGTCCCGAGCATCGAGCCTGGGAAGGTCACATAATCCGCTCCCAAACAGAGCCTGCGCTGAGGCGCACGCTCCAGCCCACCGACCTCCTGCTCACTACAGCATGCAGGAACTTCATCTCCTCCCAAGGGCCCTGTTCAAGCTTTTCCTATACATTGGAAGAAAGTATACTCTGCAAAAACAGAGACGAGCATGGCAGGTGCCCTGAAGCCCGGCAATTGGCAGCTTGCAGGAGATGATGCTCGGCCACGGCTTCCTCTCGCAGTTCTCAGCTCGCCAGAAGTGTCCATGGGGAGATGAACTGCTCCACACGGTCGCCACAAAAGCACTCCCACCCCATGAGAAGTGGTTTTGCAAGCCTCGCTTCAAGAAGGTAATTAATCGCTTGCAGCATGGGAAGCAAGCAAGAAGTCACATTGGGACGCAATTAACTTCAAATCGATGGAATCACTCACGCTGATAGCACAGTCCTCAGCATAATTTTGTGGTGAGTCGACTTGTACGCCTCCAAATAACTCCCAGGAGTTAGCACGGGCTGTGGATAATTTCCTGGAAGGAGCTGGCATAAAGGAACTCTTCTCCTGATCTCAGAGGCTTCAGTAGCGGGGATGCGGCCAGACTTTGTCAGTAGTTCTCAAGGTGTTGTTGAATTCACTAATACTGTTGTTGCTATTGGGGTCAAAATAAGGAAAAATAAGGGAAACTCTCCCAAATCCAGTTGTCTTTTGTTAAGGCCAGGATTTTAGGCATTCTATGCATGTGCACCGATACAGCAGGTGTTCGGGCATTGCATGAGAACAAGGGGCTGAAGGCAACAATTTTACATGATGTGGCCTCCGTTTTAGCTGGACACCGTGTCCCACCAGAGAGGCTCCTCACTTCCAATGGCCAACCTAAGAGTGCCGACAAGCTCTGAGGTCCTGTGGGATGAAACACTCCAGAAACCAGGGGACAAGTCTGGATTCACAGCCAGATGGCCCCAAGAAGACGCGACGTCAATGAGTGCCTGCGCCTTGAGTCTGGGAGGGCTTTTAGCTCTTCTTCTGCTGGTCTCAGCTGCTGACACTCGATTTGGGAAGAAGGGCGATGAGCAATGACGGGTCCGTTGACTTGTGTAAGTCAGCACAACTGCAGCCATCAGGAAGACGAGCTTCTGTGTCTCAGGAAACCCAAAGGGCAGCAGCCAAACTCACAGAGAACGCTTTTTAGGAAATTTTCATGCTTTTCTTCAACTGCATAGTCAATAAAAATGGACTTAATTTTCTCCTTCCCTCCCCACATTTCTTCCTCAAATGTTTTGATCCCATGAGCTGCAGATTTTAATAGCATCCCGTTCCAAAGACTGCAAGTATTAGCAACTTTAAGATTGAGACCTGGATTTTCCCAGTCTGGAGTTGCTCAGATCACAGTACGTGTTGGTCCTTTTGTAACAGCAACGAATGCAGGAAAATCGAGTAAAAAAAACCCTCCAGTTTATTTGGTTAATTTGGTATGGGTGGCTTGGCTCCGATTCATCTCCTATCAAAACAAAATGAATGATATTAATAGATTCAAAATGTCAGTTAAGCAGTTTATCCTGAGCTTGTGTATTCAGAAATGAATAATCTCTTGAGGTCGAGGGACAGAGGCCAAAGCGAAATGTCGGGCAGAGCAGTGGGTGGGTAAAACCAAGCCAGACTTATTCAACTGCTCAGCATTGTTGGACTCGAACTAACACTTAATATTAATTGGAATTGAAGCTGTGAGTAATGGTCATCCTGTGGACATGGTTTTTTTTATGTATGGTATTTTTTTCCATCGTGTTTTTCCCCCCATTTTAAAATGTTGCACAATTAATTAAAAAACTGGGGGTGTTGCTCACATTGCATACATAGCAATATTGGGAACGCTACAAAGAGTAACAAAAATAACCACCAGAAATACGCATACCTTAGTTCTACTTACATAAAGCAGGCTAAACCATCACTAAATGTTTTTAATTGGGATTTTTCACTTATGGGTTCATGGAGATTCACCAAGATTCCCTATAAAACTCAAGGTTTCGTGGGATAGGAAAGGAAAACTCTGTTGTAGATAACCGGTTTAAAAATTTTGAGAAACCAAGGGTAGGAATAAATAGTTTCATGTCCATTCCCCAGGGCAAGAGGCTAACAGATGGAATCCCTCATGGATCTGGGCCAGGTGATCTGTTGTTCAACACGTCATTACAAAATCTGACCAGGGAGTGAGTAGTGAGGTGACAATATTTACAGGCAAAATTATCCCAAACAGCCGTTCCTGAAACCAGGGAAAGATCTCACAGCACAGTGCAATGAGGGGATACAATGGCAGATGTGATTTGATGTCAGAGAGACACACATCTTGGAAAAATTACGCTAATCATATGTATATAGTTGTGGGCTCTCAATCAGCTATGACCTCGCAGGAATAAAGAAATTTGGGGGTGATTGTTGATAGTTGTCTGAGAAGATCAGCTTAATGCTCAGCAGTAGTCAAACCAAATGTTGGCAGCTGTTAGAAAAGAAATAGAAACCAAAACAGTAAACATCATTATGCTCGTGTATAAAATACCACATTTTGATGACTGATGCCAATCCAGCCACCCCATCTCCAAAAGCATATGTAAAACTACTAAAGTTACAGCGAAGGGTTATCATGGTTAATCAGAGGGAGAAGTCAGCTTTGGCATAGGGAAGACCAGAAGTCTGCGAGGGACGTGACTGGAGGGGCAGGGAAGGGAGAACATGATAGAGCTCCTGAGTCACGAATACTGCAGGGACAACGAAGGAATAATTAGGTAGTAAAACCTCAGACAAAAGCTGGAGACACAGAAGAAATTCCCAGGCAAACAAAAGCAAGAAAGTTTTCCACGTAACGCGTCAGCCCCCGGCGAAGCTGTGGTGCAGGATGTGGCGGAGACCAAGCGAATTAAAAGGGTTCAAAAAAGGGACTAAAGAAATTAATGGATTAGAGGTGCATTAGTGCTATTAAACATGATAGGCGGATGCTCTCCAGATTAAAAGTGGACTATAAACCACAGAAAAGCTTTCTACCCTCTGTGAAATGATCTCAGTGCAAGATTTCAAAGGCCGGTCCCACGACACACGCGCTCATCGTCAGTGCTACCGCGCTCTTAGCAGAGATGCCACAGGGCATCAACTCCAAAACCAGCCACGGACCTTCTCGTCTGGGGGTCAGTTACACCAAGGTATCCATGAGCTTTACGCACCGGTATCAATCATGTCACATTTTATTGGTGTACAAAGGAATTAACTGCCCAGGACTGGGTAAGTATCTGGGATATTTAAGCACTGCATCACACACACATACTGTTTTCACCATATTATTAAACACCCTATATAATACTACAGCTATACCAAGCCTCTAAATCTGGACTATATACAGGCACCATTAGTACACATTCTCCTCAGATTTAGCCCATTTAGCTTACTTTCAGCTAAGATTTAACCTGACATCATCCCCAAACTCTGACAGTAAAGGTACAATCTCAGAACCATTTGAGTGGGAAGGGACCTTTAAAGGCCATCGAGTCCAACCCCCTGCCATGAGCAGGGACATCTTCAACTAGAGCAGGTTGCTCAGAGCCTCGTCCAAGCTGCCCTGGAATGTTTCCAGGGATGGGGCAGCCACCACCTCTCTGGGCAACCTGCAAAATTAGTAGCAATGACAGTCAGTAAAGCTGTGAGAGCTCAAATAATGTCCTAAGGTGAGGGTTTTGCATGATCTTGGAAGGCTTTTGAAGATTTAGGATATACAATTGATTGGTGCCATTACTTATTCACTCTTACACATTTATGGTATCTTTTTTTAATGGACTGTAAACCATTTTTTACAACACTGGGCCAAAATGTCTCTGGAAGCAGGAAACACCTGTGCGTGATGCCGTGGCCACACTGCACGCCTGCGCTGAGTATCCAGCCTGGGCAGCACAGGGCTCACTTGCCACACAGACAAGTGTCTGGCGCTCACCACCTCTTTGCTTCCTCCACTGAAAACAACAAAGTGAAAACACGAGATCATTATCCCTAAATTTTAACCGAACTTTTCCCCTTTTTAATAGAATAACTTCGGTCGCCACACACCAACCTGAGGTTGAGCCCCCGCCTTTATTCCCCTCTGCCCCCTTCTGAGAAGCGGCCCACGCCACACCCGGGCTGTGGCCCCGCCGTGACTGAAGGCAACGCTCCCCCTTTCCCTCAGAGGGACCTCCCACCCCTCTAACGCGGAGGGGAAGGCGGCAGTGGCAGGCCGGGCCCTCACTACTCCTCAGGGACGCCGGTCCAAGCGGTGTCCCCCTCACGGGAGACACTCCCCGGCGCTGGACAAGGCCCAAGTGAGGCCTCAACCCCCACCCCCCGAGCTGCGGCGCTGGCCTGGGTGACCGGTCGCCGGCGCCGAGCCACAACCCCCTCCGGCTGCTGGGAAAGGGGCCAGCTCCTTCGCACCGCTCCCCACGGGACGGGTGACGAGGGGCGGGCGCCGCAGCCGAGGGAAGGCGGGAGCCGCTGCCCGCCTGACAGCCGCGGCCGCTCCGAGCTGGCGCCGCGCTCGGCCGCAGCGCCGCTAGAGGCGCCGGAGGGGCGGAGCCTTCCCGGCGGCCCGTCTCGCTATTGGCCGCCGGGCGGCACCGCCTCCCGTCATTGGTCCCTTCCGGCTGGCCTGCCGCCCGCCGATTGGCGGCGCCTCCACCCCCCCCCCCCCCCCCCCAGCCCCTCCCGCCTTCCCTTCGGCTCGCGGACGGGGGCGCGAACGTGCCGGGCGGGCTGTTCCCTGGCCGGGGGGCGCGCGCGGCCGCCACGTGGGGAACTGCACGTAGTCAGGGCGGGCGGGGGGGCAGGGAGGGCACGCGCCGTTCCCGCCAGCGCCGGGCGGGTGGGGGGTGCGTCAGGGACGGCAGCGGGAAGGGGAGAGGGAGAGGGAGGGGCGGCCATGGGCGGCCATGGGGACGGAGTGGTGGACGTGGGGGGACATCATTAGGGGAAGATGAGGGGCAGCCATGGGGGGAGAGGAGGGGCGGCAATGGCAGCCATGAGGGGCGATCATGAGGGGCGATCATGAGGGGCGGCCATAAGAGGAGATGATGAGGGGAGATGAAGGGCGGCCATAGGATGAGAGAGGCGGCCATAAGGGGTCATCATGAGAGGAGATGAAGGGCGGCCATGGGGAGTGAGGGGCAGCCATGAGAGGAAATCATGAGGGATGGCCGTGAGGGGAGATGGTGAGGGGAGATGAGGGGCGGCCATGGGATATGAGGGGCAGCCATCAGAGGAGATGATGAGGGGCAGCAATGTGATGTGAGGGGCAGCCATGAGAGGAGATGATGAGGAGAGATGAGGGGCAGCCATGGGATGTGAGGGGCATGGGATTTCCATGAGAGGAAATCCTGAGCGGAGGTGAGGGGCAGCCATGAGGGGAGATTATAAGGGGAGATGAAGGGTGGCCATGGGATGCAAGGGGTGGCCATGAGGGGAGATCATAGGGGGAGATGACAGGCAGCCACGGGGAGCGAGGCATGGCCATGAGATGTGAGGGGTGGCCATGAGGGTTGAGACACAATGGCCATGGGGTATAAGGAGCTGCTATGGGGGGAGATGAGGGGCAGCCATGAGTGGGGATCACAAGGAGAGATGAGGGGCAGCCATGGAGTGTTGAGGGGCAGCCATGAGTGGAGATGATGAGGGGTGGCTATGGGGGGAGATGAGGGGCAGCCATGAGTGGAGATGATGAGGGGTGGCTATGGGGGGAGATGAGGGGCAGCCATGAGTGGAGATCACAAGGGGAGATGAGGGGCAGCCATGGAATGTTGAGGGGCAGCCATGAGTGGAGATGATGAGGGGTGGCTATGGGGGGAGATGAGGGGCAGCCATGAGTGGAGATCACAAGGGGAGATGAGGGGCAGCCATGGAATGTTGAGGGGCAGCCATGAGTGGAGATGATGAGGGGTGGCCATGGGGAGATGAGGGGCAGCCAATGGTGGGAGATGAGGGGTGGACAAGCTGGGTGAGGTGCCATGGCCACAGGGGTGTAAGGGGCTGCCATGGCAGGAGAGGAGGAGAAACCATGAGGGGTGAGGTGCAATGGCCATGGGGATGTAAGGGGTTGCCATGGTGGGAGACGAGGGATGGCCGTGAATAGTGAGCTGCCGTGGCCATGGGAGCATCAGGGGCTCCCATGGCGGGAGATGAGGGGTGGCCATGAGGGGTTAGGGGTGGCCATGGGGAGATGAGGGGCAGCCATGTCTGCTTGTGAGGCCAGGGGAAGGTGACTGGCATCGCCTCCCTCTGAGGAACAGGGCTGAGGAGCCACTCACCAGCTCCTTCCCCCAGAGCAGCCAGCGCCTGCTGACCACGGGGGTCCTGACCGTGGCCAGCCCCGCTCTTCTCCCTGAGCCCCGGATCAGTGGAGACCCTGGGAGGCCTCTGCTGAGGCTGGTGGGGTGTGTAGTGCCCTCCCGGCCCCTGTCCCGGATGCTTTGCGATGGCTTGGCTGGCGTGTAGCAGCAGCACGTCTGCAGGGAGCAAAGCTGCCTCCTGACCCTGAGGTGCGTGAGATCGCGGAGCGAGGGGTTTCATAGACACCTGCCCTCGTCTGCATAGGTAATAACTCGCTTTTCGTTTTAGCAGGTGTGGAGGTGACTTAGAAATCCCAAGTCTGAGGAGGCTATTTAGGAGACTTGCTGGAAGTGGAAGATTTTGGCTCCTGTTTGGGTGCTTTGGAGAAGGTACCTTATTTTTACTGGACAAAAAAATATATATATGTATGTTGTTGAGAAATTAACTAGAGCCCTTAGACGGACAAGGCAGTTTTTTTTATACACTGAGTGGATGATAGCCCCTTCCTGTCCCAACAATTTACCTTGGGTAGTAAAATCCCGGCTGCGTCGTGTATATTAGTTAGTGATAAAAATACACCTTTGATTTATTTTTTTTTTTAAGCCGAGAAATTAGCGGTAGGGTTAAAGGCAAACCGAGAGGCTCGGAGGGGAGCGCCGGAGCGGATGCGCCCACCCTCCTGCCTGCCTTCCCACCGCGGTGGGCGGGCGGGGAGCGCCGGCATCCCCCGGGCCGGAGCGGCGGGAGCGGCAGCGGTGGGGCCGGGGCCGGTCGGCGGGGGCGTGCATTTAAAGGGAGCCGCGGAGCCAATGCGCAGGAAGGGGCCGAGCATGTGGGGAGGTTGTTTACACCAGCCCGGCCCCGGGAGCTTTAACCCGGCCGGCGGCGAGGCGCGGAGCGGGGCTCCACGGACGCTGTGAGTAGCGGGGTGGCGGCACCAGGTGTCCCCCCCTGCACGGCCTCCTTTCTTTCCTTCCTTCCATCCTTCCTCTCTCCCTGCCCGGGGAAAAAAAAAAAAAAGCGTGGCGGAGGAAAGCAAAAAAAAAAAAAAAAAATTAAAAAAAAAAAAAAAACGCGCGCGCGGGAGCGGTGGTTCCCGCCCGGCCGGGCCGCGCCTCCCCCGGCCCCGGCTCCTCCCCGCCCCGCCCGGCGGGGTTCCAGCGCGGGGCCGCCGCGTACGTGAGCCGGCCGCGGCGGGGACGGGGATTTCAAAACAAGCTGCGGCGGGGGAGGAGGAGGGCGGGGGAAGGCGGGAGCCGTGCCGGAGGTAAGCGCCGAGCCGCGCCGGGCCTGCTCCCCCGCTGTGCGACCCCCCCTCTCCCCCTCCTTTCCTCCGGTTCCTCTCCGGTCTCTGTCGTCCTCCGGTGAGCGCACCCCCTCCCCCGAGTCCTGCCCGCTGCAGGCTCCCCCGGTCCATGTCGTGGCCCCCCCCCCCGGGCCTGCCCGGTACATGCACACCCCTACTCGGTTACATGCACACCCCTACTCGGTATCTGTCCCCGTCCCCCCCTGCACCCCCCCCCCCCGCCCTTTGCATGCACAGCTCCCCCGGCCCGGTGCCACGCCCCCGGCCGGCCCGGTGCATGCACACACCCCCGTTCCAAGTCTCTCCCCCCTCCTTCCCGTGTATGTCCCGCCCAACGGGGCCTGTGCCCGGTGCGTGTCCCCTCTCCTCTCCCTCCCGGCATATGCCCCGCCCCCCGGCTTGCCCGGTGCATGTGTGTGTGTGTCCCCCCTTGCCCGTGCGTGTCCCCCGCCCCGCACACACGTGCCCTGCCCGGTGCCGCCCTCCGCGGCAGGCCCGGGCACACGCCTCCTTCTCCCCTGCCTCCGGCCCTGCCATCTTCCCCACGTGCCCCGCACCGCCGCAGGCCCCGCAATGCATGCACGCACACATACACACTCATGTACATGTATACATGCATGCCCTGTCTCCTGCTGCACGCTCGTCCTTGGTGCCCCTACGATGGCTTCAAGTCACGCTCTGCCAGCACCGCTCCCAGTAAGCAGCAAACTCCCGCCCTTTCCTTCCTGGCTGCCCTCGCCGCCGGCATGCAGTGGTCCGCCGATGCCCGGGGAAGTAGCTCTGCCTGTGCCGGCATTCCTGCTTGTGCCGTAAAATGTGTTCTCCTCCAGAATCGCCCAGCAGTGGCAAATGTCAGCATGGGCAAAATGGTGGGGTGAGGGTTGGGGAGCCCTTCCCGGCACTGCTGGTGGGGATAGGGTGCAGGCCTGTGGTGACACATCCGCGAGCAGAACCAGAGTGGTGGGCGCCGAGGTGGGATTAGGAGGAAACTCTTCGGAAGGGCACCTGTTTTGTATTATAGTCCGTGAGGTTGGAAGGTTGTGGGTGGGTTTGGCTCCATCTCGGCGTCAGTAGATCCTTGGTTTTGGTTTGGTTTTTTTTTTTTTTTTTTTTTTTTTTTTTTTTAAAGGCCCAAACTTCGCAAACCACTCCATGTGGATATCTTGTTTTCCAGTCACAGGCGCCAATGGGTGCCGGGCCAGAGTGCAGTTTGTAAAGGGCTTCAGGGCATTTTGGGATGAGAAGAGGTGTTTTGGAAACTGTGGGCAAGGAGACAAGATGAAAAACTGGGGTTTATTATCAGTTACTGCCACATTTAGGGTCTCTTGTAGGGTTGACTTTGCAGTTTGGGTTGCTGATCTGTGGCGTGGTGGTCTTTGGCAGGAGTTAGGCTGGATTTGAGGGAACCTACCAGCATTTATTCCTTAAAAAAAAAAAAGGGGGAAAAAATGGGGTGTGCTATAATTGCACATTCTCTGGGGACAGGATTTGTGCTGGTGGTCCTGGTTTGTGCAGCACCATGGGCGCTGGAGCTGCCTTTCTCCCGGCAAACCCCAGACAAACAGCAGCCAGGGTGGGCACCGGGGCACACACCCTGCTTTGCCATGGCCCCCCGACCTTACCCACTTGCTAAATGAAGCGTTCCTCACTTGCCAAACGAGGCGCTTGTTTTCCCAAACCTCCACCCGGGCTTTGCTCTGCCGGCAGCAGTGGCAACGCCAGTAGGCACAAGGGCTGACGTTTTTTCCCGACGAGAGCTGGAAAAACGCTGTCCAAAATACACGCCCGGCATTGAAGCAAGAAATAATTTGGGATCTGTGCCGGCTCTGACCCCTGCGGCGCGTGATTGCTAACAGCTGGGAGGGCTCGCGGCGGCAGCGTGGCCTCCCGGCTCCGCCTGCACCACTGACGCCCTCCCAGCTCTTGCTCCTCTTCTTGCTTTGTGTTTTGGGGCACGGCGGGGGAAGGATTTTTTGGCGTTGGCATGTCACCCTCGGCTATGGGCTGAGCGCTGAAATGGGATCCGGCATTTGAAGGTCTGCTGGAAGCAGATGTGTCCCTGAAAACTAGCTTTTGGGAGGGTTTTCCTTTCCCCGGTTGCGAGCGTGCCTCTCTCCTCCTTCCCGCTCCCCTCCCCGGACTGGAGAGGGAAGGAAAGGGAAGGCGAAACGAAACCCCAAAGGAAATGAGAAGCAGCCTCCCACCTTCAGCGCTGCCCTCCCCACACCTGGCTGCTGGCCAAGTGCTGTCTTGAAACTGGCGTGCGCAGACCCTCCGGGAGCCAGCAGAGATTCGGTGCCGTTTTCTATGCGGTGGTGGCACCGATGTCGCTGCATCGCCTCTCTGAGCCCTTGGAAGGGCAGTTCCTAAACCCCAGCACCTGGGATATCAGAGAGTGAGGTTTTAAGGTGACACGGGAAGAAGCGTGGTCTGGTGGTTAATTCCTGTGGTGAGGTGGAGGGGCTTTGCCACAGCTTCGCGCTGGGATTTGAGGCAAACCACCGTGTCTGTCCGCCCAGCCCTTTCAGTCTTCTTTTGGAACAGAAAGACCCATACGGGTATATAGGAGATTTGGGAGCAGAGTTGTTTGGCGAGGTCGCTTATGTTCATCAGAAAACATGTTGCGCCGTGGAAAAAAGACATTATCAGATAGAGTGGGCTCTGCAGTGTCCCCCGGTGATGCCTGTACACTGTAAAGTCCAGGGTGTTCCTCAGGCAGGGTGAGATGAGACGGAAGCCGGAGGAACGGCTCTGCTCGGCCAGCTGCTGCGGCCTCTTTGATCCTGCTCCAGAGGGAAGGCGGCAACTGTGGCGAAGTTCCCGTGTGCTGTGGGACAGGCAGCCCTGGCATGAGGTGCTTTCCCCAGCACACCTCTATCCATTTTGCACCCTATCCAGCTCTTCCTGCTCTACTCTTTATGGCTCCTAAATCACTGTTAATTTTCTACTTGGGGATGGCTGAATTTCAGGGGAGGGCAAAGCAAGCTGAGTGCATTCGGTTATTCATAAAACCACTTGTAAATCTTGGATGTCCTTTGAAGCAGGACGTGATTTGGAGTAACTCTTCCCGGGGCGGTCGGAGGTTGAGAGGAGCAGTGAGCTCCCCGTCCTTTCTTCAGGAAACTTTTCTCATCTGAGATAGTGTGCGAAACGGTGCTGCATAAATCAGATGTCATAAAGAAATACATTTGACCTGCCATTAAAATGTTGCTGCTTCATGATGGGGAACCGAGCATCTCTTGCAGCGACGCTGCATGAGGAGGGGAGGGTCTGGGTGCAAGTACCCGGTGGCTTGGGGTTAATCCTCCCTCTTGCACAAACAGCAGCTCCTTGTACTTGGACTCTCTGTAGCCCAGGTTATGCTCCAACACAGACACCCAATAAACACATGATGAACACCTGTAGCCCCCATCCAGCTGGGTGACGCTTGCTGACAAGCCCAGGCAGGATGGCAAAGGTGACAGGTTTGTTGGAAGTTCAAAAGAATGTGGCTTTTCCCGTGCACCCCAAGACATGGGGCTGCACCGAGCCTCTTGCTTCCTCTCCCTCCTCCAAAATCCCAGACACCGTCACCTTTCGGCCTCGCCACGGTGTGCATCCGTGCTTCCCATGCTCGGAGAGGGTGTTGCGGTGGGGGAGACTTTGGGAGGAGGATAGGATGGAGGAGGACAGTGACTGCTGCTGGAGCTGTTGGATTTATTGGGGCTGGGTGCATTGACTGTCCCTGTGACGAGGTGTCCTTTGCTTTTAAGGAAACCTGTAAACACTTGTTTGTTTTAAAACAGCAGTAAAATCTGCAAACTCAAGCAAACGAGCCAGGCAAGCTGCTCTCTGGGTAAGCTTGCTAGCAGAACCACACAAACACAAGGAAAACCTATGTCAGAGGAAAAGCAAGCTATTTTGGGAGCAAAAATTGGTTAAAGGTAGTTACAGAGAAACAGTTTAGGATAAAAATGCACCAAATTCTTCCTTTTCTAACGAAGCAGAGCAGGAGGATGCTCCCGTTTTGTTGCGAGACTGAGCCTGGGAGTGTTGGGCATAAGCTGCAAGCTTGGAGAAACCTCTCCCAAAAGCATGAGAGCTCCTGAAAAGGGGAGCATCGGGGTGCAGGCTGAGAAGGAGCACTGGCTTTCGCCACTGGAGAGCTTTCCTCCCCTGCTGGGGCGTGGGCAGGGGAGTTGCAGGACTGCTGTGGGCACAGACCCAAGTCTAGAGGTCAAGGTTGAAGAGCACCGATGGTGGGTTTCAGTGTGATGGGCGGGAATAGCAGCAGTGGCCGCGGGAGCGTGCACTGGGGGCAGATTGAAGGGGGGGACACAGGCTCCAGGGGCTGTCCCGATTGCGTCTGCGGGGTTTCCTTTGGACTGGCTCATCCCTTTTTTGTTCCAGAGGAGTTTAGAAATGACAGTAAAGAGCTTCAGGGCAGGGGGAGCTCAGGCACGACACTGTCCTGATGTCCCTGAGATGTCTCAGCACGTAGGGGCTGAGCCCCTGAGCAACACATGTGGATGCTGGAATAGCAGAGAGCTGCTTTCTCAACTCTTGGGGTGGTGGTGGTAAGACACTGGTTGAACATCGCAGTCCTGCACTGAAGGTAACATCCCTGTGTCTTTCTCTTCTGCAGCGTGTCCGAGATGGCGAGTGTGCTGTCCAGGCGCCTGGGGAAGCGCTCTCTGCTTGGCACCCGGGTCTCTGCCCCCAGCACCTTGTCTGAGGGGGTGCTGGTGACCACTCAGATCCCCAGCTTGCAGACTGACCTCGGCCGGGCATCTGCCCATGCAGCACTGCAAGAGGATGGATCCTGCGCGCCGTTGGTGGAAGAGAGCTGCCAGGCACCCAGGTTCCCCAGCCACCAGCAGCTCTGCGCCGGGCAGCAAGTACGTAAGGAGGCTCTCTGTGTTCTTGGCTGGTGGGATACGCTCTAGTTGGGGGGAGAGCTCCTGGGGCTCTCCTAATGTAAGGTGCAGTGGGGATCTGTAATTACTGAGAGTCGTTAATAGGTGTTGGCATTAGCGCACTTGGCCTTGGCTGTGCCTGATGGGTTTGGACCATACCAGCTCAAGCGGAGATCCATCTCCTCCAGGAGATGTCCCCAGAGAAGAGGGTAAGGCTAAGGGAGATGGTTTCTATACATCTAGTGACTCCCAGTGGACTTCTCTTCCATGAACTTACTCTGTCTCCACATAAACCGCATTAACATCTGAAGGCAAGTGGCAAAGAGCCAGTGGCAAGTGGTAAGCCCCCCAGCTTAGCCACAGTGGCGATGAGCTTCATGGCACAGGCCTCAGAGCTCAGTCTGCAGCACTTTTTTGCTGCAGTGTTGAGGTTTGATGGTGTGGACAAATGTGGTGAAGAAGCTCTTAGGGAAGAATGAGGCACAATGGCTCGTCCAGAAAGGACATCTAGTCCTGCTGGACCCCACCATTTGTTGTGCCCCAGGCTCCTGATGCTTAGGAGGGCCGAGCCTTGGCTAGGATGCTGCTTGGGGCAGGGAACAGTGCTTGTTCTTGATCCCACCGGAACAGTTCCAGTTAATGCCTGCCCAAGCAGCACTGTCTGAGGGGAGCTGCGAGCTGCTGACGTAGAGCCTGTTTCTTGGCTGCTACCTGCAGAACTGTAAAACTTTTTCTGGGCAGAGCTTGTGAAATGGAGTGTAAATAAGGCCCCTGTTCAGTTTTCTGCTTCCTCCTGCCCCATGTTTATTAACCACAGGACAGCAAAAGTTGTTTTCTCCTACTGCTCTGCTGTGGAGGATTCTGCTTGCTTGCTTTGCTGCTGGGAACAGCATAAAAATAGTGATGGAGTGCCTTCACCTCCCAGTGACAGCCAGGATCTGTGCCGGTAGCTGTGCAAAGCTGAAGGAGAAGTTGGCTCCTTATGCTGGGCACGGTCTGGGGGATAGCCTGTGTGGTTCACGGGGAAGCCTTGCTCCTTGTTTTCAGAAAGCAGGGTCAGGGTCTTCTGTGTCCTGATCCTTGCACTGATCCCCTTAACCCTTGTCCCGCTGTGGGTGGCTTTTTCAACCCTGGTGTTTCTGACCAAGGTCCTCCCTGAGATGGTCTTGCACGCTTCTCCCTGGTCAGGGTATGGCTGTGCATGTCCATCCCATATCGGCTTCTTGGTGTGACTCTCGTGGCAGTTCCATAAAGAGATGTTCCCGTTCCTATAAATAGCTGGAGACACATGTAGCGTCTTTTGACACAGATACATTTCCATTAACAGAAATAGGCTCATGGGTGGTAGTGATGAAAAACTGCCCATCAGAAGGAGTTTGGGACTCTGAAGGAGAAGGTGAGGTTTGCACATCTCCTCCTGCCTGAAGGAGCTGGGACTGGAGGAGACAAGGTGTGAATTCAGGGTCGCTTCACCCAGGAAACCTCTGTTGCCCTGTCCCCCTTTGGCTTTTAATCCTTTTATCTACGTGCTTTGCCAGGGTATGTAATAATTGTGGGAGCCCTTGCAGTAGGATGGTGTGAGAACAAAGCCAAAGCAGACAAATCTGTTGGAGAAAAGTCCACCCAAAGTCGTGACACTCAGGGAGGGGGCTGATACTGTCTCAGAAAATCCCTCAATTTGGGATTGCTGTCATCAGGGAGCTTGTGCCCAGGAAAAGCAGAACCCTTAGTGGTGGGGTTGGGATGAACCCTGGCCACCCTTTTGGTTTACTGTGGTAGCAGTCTGAAGTCCAAGCCCTTCAGGACAGGCTTTGCCTTTGTCCTAAAGCCCTCTGTGGCCCCCACCCCTGGGGGAGGAGGAGAGGGAATCCTGCAGTGGCCGAAGGCTTGCTTGTGCTGCAACAGGACATACCTTGGGAGCAGCAGGGTGGCAAGTGGCACTGATAAACCACCCCTCGTGCTGTTTTTCAGGTCCTTGTCACCTACAGTGGGCAGGAGTGCGCCAGCCTTGTGGAGCAGCCCAACCTGCTGAGCAGCAAAGCGAAGGTGCTGCTGCCGGAGCAGGGCTTGCAGGCATGCTGGAGGGTGCAGGACATGCGGCCGGCCATGCTCCAGCCCCCTGCCCTGCCTGCAGCTGGCAGTCCCGGCCCTGCTGAGATGCTGCAGAGATCCGTATCCAGCAATATCGATGTACCCAAGAGGTTTGTGTGTTAGATCATGGTATCTCATTCATAGGGGAGAGGGGCTCTTGGCGGCTCCAGCAGCACTCATGTTTGGTTTTACACCAATGGAGAGAGCGGTGATGCTGGGGATATATCCGCCTTCCCAGCACAGGATTATCCGGAGGATGGTTAAATTTAGGATTAAGGGGATTTTTAATTTTTTTTTCCCCCAAATGGGGAGAAAACGTCCTTCCCAATGACTTAAAAATGACTCAGAGTTTATGGAGGGATGCAGTGGGGGGGGAACCTGTGCAGCTGCTACAGTCTGTGCTGCCCTTTGGGTGCCCAGTGACTTCCCTGGTTGTACCTGGGTTGTTTCTCTGCTTTTTCCTCCACACTTTTCACATCTCTCCCCTCGTGATGCAGGAAACCCGATGCCGCTGTGGAGATGGATGAGATGGTGGCAGCCATGGTGCTGACGAGCCTCTCCTGCAGCCCTGTGGTGCAGAGCCCTCCCACCAGCGAGAGTGGCATCCCCTGTGAGTGTGCGTTTAAAATATACATATATATTTGTAAAAAAAAAAAAAAAACATCTGAAACAAAAGGAGATGTGGAGGAATGTGCTGTGCCCTTTGGATCTCAGTGCCAGGGCTCTTGCTTGTGGCAGAGGTGCTTTGCTGTGTGCCAAATAGCTGCCAGGACAGGGACTATGCTGGGCTGGAGGTGGCTGGGGAGCAGCACCAGGGTCATGGTGGAGCCCTTGGGTGCTGGTTGGGGCCAAACAAGTTGGGACACCCCTGGCAGCACTGTGGGGGTAACCCTACTCTCTGCAACAGTCCCTGGGGGCCGGGGAGCCCCGTGCAGGAGTCCCAGGCTGGGGAGCACCGCCCGGTCGCTCCTTTTTTTAGAGGCAATTTCATTCCCGAGGAGTCAAATGCAGCCAGAGGGATAAAAATAGCTGCCCAGAGCCGTGGGAAATGTGCGTGCCCCGGTGCTGGCTGCTTGCCGTGTGCCGGCTGTGCTCGCGGGGTTGCACTGATGCCAAGGAGGATGGGGAGGGGGAAAAAGGGATAAATGACCAATAATTGGGAGCTGTCACTGAGCAAAGGTGCAGAATCTTCACCTTGCAAAGTTGGTTTGTTTGGGTTTTTTTTAAATAAATAAATAAATAGAGGCAAACTGTTGTCGTGGGTTATCCAGCCCTGGGGCTGATCTCTCCCCTGGGAGGGTTCAGTTGGTCCTGAGGTGAGGGTGGCAGTGCATGTCTCCTCACTGCAGCCTCACGGGCAGTATGCGATCCCTGGAAGGAGAGTGGAGACGTCTCGGACAGCGGCAGCAGCACCACCAGCGGGCACTGGAGCGGGGGCAGCGACATCTCCACCCCTTCACCCCCCCACCCCGCAGGCAGCCCCAAGTACTCCAGCGAGGCTCTGAGCTCCCCCCAGGTGGACGACGGCTTTGAGACCGACTCTGACCCATTTCTCCTTGACGAACCCGCTCCACGCAAGAGAAAGGTACTGCTGCTGTGGCGGAGAGGGGGTCCCAGTTCTGGTGGGGTGGCTCAAGCTGAGCCAGTGTCCCATGGAGGGGGGTGCTGCTGCTAGGCTGGAAGTGACAGGGGCTGTCTCTCTACCAGAACTCGGTGAAGGTGATGTACAAGTGCCTGTGGCCGAGCTGCGGCAAGGTCCTGCGCTCCATCGTCGGCATCAAGCGGCACGTCAAGACCCAGCACCTTGGGTAAGGCAGAAATTTCACCTCCTCCATCCCTGCCTGACTACCGAAGCCACATGCCCTGCCACTGTGTAATTCATAATTCCTGCAGCAAGTATCCCCAGTATCAAAGATACTGGCCTCTGTGCAGTGAGCTTGTCAGTTCTTGCCCAAGCAGTCTGTGTCACTGAGGTCGCCGTTGTATGTGTCCCCATCTCCAAGGAGCCCAGGGCTTTGTGGGAGGCACGGGAGCCCCATTTGGGCTACAGTTCTGCCCAGCTCGGGTGTGCATTCTGCACTGGGGGAGTTCAGGTTACAGTGAGCCCTGGGCTCCTGGGCAGAGGCAGAAAAGCCTGTCTGTGTTTCGCAAGGGCTGGCAGCCTGAAAGCTGTGCCTGTGGTGGCCAGCTCCAGCCCAGCCGTCGGGGCTGGCATGGGTACCTGCGTGCCAGTCCGCCGGCAGCCGCCCTTTTGGCAGTTTGCTTTGCTTTGGAGTCCTGATCTCATGTGAATTCTTCCCAGAATACAAAGTGGTGAGGGTGTGGGGATCAGCTTTGCTGTGCTCTCCTCCTGTGGCCCCAGCCTGTTTTCTCTTGCTTTTGTCTGTGTTTTACGGTATGTATTTTTCTCCTCCCTTGCAAACATGAATGCTCTGGGAAAGGCACAGACGCAAGCGCCGTGGTGCAGTGGGCAGTGCGGGACTGCCATCCAGTGCTGGATAAATGCACTAGGAAAATA